>BTHU01000023.1:90011437-90649902 GCA_036184795.1 Tokudaia tokunoshimensis
GTGTGTGTGTGTCTAATTACCTTAGTGTGTATTCTTTTTTTTTTTTTTTTTTTTTTTTTTTAATTTAATTTTATTTTATTTTTTTAATTTACATTCCAAATCACTTCCCCTTTCCCGTTTCCTCCCTCCCCGAAGGTCCCATAAGCCCCCTTCCCTCCCTCTTTTCTCCGTTCAACCCCTCTCATTACTCTGTCCTGGCGTTCCCCTACATCCAGTCTTTCCAGGACCAGGGGTCTCTCCTTCCATCTTTTAGAAATCTATTGATATGCTGATTGTGTCTAGGGTATTCTGAGATTCTGGGTCAATATCCCCTTATCAGTGACTTCATACCATGTGTGATCTTTTGTGATTGGGTTACCTCACTAAGGATGATATTTTCAAGTTCTGACCATTTGCCTAGGAATTTCGTGAATTCATTGTTTTTAATTGCAGAGTAGTATTCCATTGTGTAAATATACCACATCTTCTGAATCCATTCCTCCGTTGAGGGACATCTGGGTTCTTTCCAGCTTCTGGCTATTATAAATAAGGCTGCTATGAATATAGTGGAGCATGTGTCCCTTATTGCATGCAGGTAAAGTCTCTGGGTATATGCCCAGGAGTGGTATAGCCGGATCCTCCGGAAGTGTCATGCCCAGTTTTTCTGAGGAGCCGCCAGACTGCTTTCCAGAGTGGTTGTACCAGCCTGCAATTCCACCAGCAGTGGAGGAGTGTTCCTCTTTCTCCACATCCTCGCCAACAACTGCTGTCTCCTGTGTTTTTGATCTTAGCCATCCTGACTGGTGTGAGATGGAATCTCAGGGTTGTTTTGATTTGCATTTCCCTAATGACTAAGGATGATGAACATCTCTTTAGGTGCTTCTCAGCCATTAGATATTCTTCAGGTGAGAACTCTTTGTGGAGCTCTGTACCCCATTTTTTAATAGGGTTACTTGCCTCTCTGGAGTTTAACTTCTTGAGTTCTTTGTATATCTTGGATATTAGCCCTCTGTCGGATGTAAGGTTGGTAAAGATCATTTCCCAGTTAGTTGGTTGCCGCTTTGTCTTTTTGACGGTGTCTTTTGCCTTGCAAAAACTTTGTAATTTAATGAGGTCCCATTTGTCTATTCTTGATCTTAGAGTATAAGCTATTGGAGTTCTGTTCAGGAAATTCTCCCCTGTGCCCATATGTTCAAGGTTCTTCCCTAGTTTCCCTTCTATTAGTTTCAGTGTGTCTGGTTTTATGTGGAGATCTTTGATCCACTTAGAATTGAGCTTAGTGCAAGGAGATAAGGATGGGTCAATTTGCATTCTTCTGCATGTTGACCTCCAGCTGAGCCAGCACCATTTGTTGAAAAGGCTATCTTTTTTCCACTGGATGGTTTTAGCTCCTTTGTCAAAGATCAAGTGACCATAGGAGTGTGGATTCATTTCTGGGTCTTCAATTCTGTTCCATTGATCTACATGTCTGTTACTGTACCAATACCATGCAGTTTTTAACACTATTGCTCTGTAGTACAGCTTGAGGTCCGGGATACTGATTCCCCCAGAGGTTCTTTTACTCTTGAGAATAGTTTTAGCTATCCTGTGTTTTCTGTTATTCCAGATGAAATTTTGAATTGCTCTTTCTAACTCTATGAAGAATTGAGTTGGGATTTTGATGGGGATTGCATTGAATCTGTGTATTACTTTTGGTAAGATGCTCATTTTTACTATATTAATCCTGCCAATCCATGAGCATGGCAGATTTTTCCATCTTCCGAGGTCTTCTTCAATTTCTTTCTTCAGAGACTTGAAGTTCTTGTCATACAGATCTTTCACTTGTTTGGTTAGCGTCACGCCAAGATACTTAATATGGTTTGTGGCTATCGTAAAGGGTATTATTTCTCTTACTTCTTTCTCAGCCTGCTTATCCTTTGAGTATAGGAAGGCTTCTGACTTGCTTGAGTTGATTTTATATCCGGCCACTTTGCTGAAGTCGTTTATCAGCTGTAGGAGTTCTCTGGTGGAGTTCTTTGGGTCGCTTATGTATACTATCATATCGTCTGCAAATAGTGATAGTTTGACTTCTTCCTTTCCAATTTGTATCCCTTTGACCTCTTTTTGTTGTCTAATTGCTCTAGCTAGAACTTCAAGTACTATATTGAAAAGATATGGAGAGAGAGGGCAGCCTTGTCTAGTCCCTGATTTTAGTGGGATTGCTTCAAGTTTCTCTCCGTTTAGATTGATGCTGGCTACTGGTTTGCTGTAAATTGCTTTTACTATGTTTAGATATGGGCCTTGAATTCCTGATCTTTCCAAGACCTTTAGCATGAAAGGATGCTGAATTTTGTCAAATGCTTTCTCAGCATCTAATGAGATGACCATGTGGTTTTTTTCTTTGAGATTGTTTATGTAGTGGATTACATTGATGGATTTCCTTATATTGAACCATCCCTGCATCCCTGGGATGAAGCCTACTTGATCGTGGTGAATGATCGTTTTGATGTGTTCTTGGATTCGGTTGGCAAGAATTTTATTGAGTATTTTTGCATCGATATTCATAAGAGAGATTGGCCTGAGATTCTCTTTCTTTGTCGGATCTTTGTGTGCTTTTGGTATTAGTGTAATTGTGGCTTCATAGAACGAGTTGGGTAGTGTTCCTTCTGTTTCTATTTTGTGGAACAGTTTGAAGAGTATTGGTGTTAGGTCTTCTTTGAAGGTCTGATAGAATTCTGCACTAAAACCATCTGGACCTGTGCTTTTTTTGGTTGGAAGACTTCCAATGACAACTTCTATTTCTTCAGGGGTTATAGGACGGTTTAGATGGTCTATTTGATCCTGATTTAATTTTGGTACTTGGTATCTGTCAAGGAAATTGTCCATTTCCTCAAGATTTTCTAGTTGTGTTGAATACAGGTTTTTGTAGTAGGATCTGATGATTTTTTGAATTTCCTCAGTTTCTGTTGTTATCTCTCCCTTTTCGTTTCTGATTTTATTAATTTGGATACTATCTCTGTGCCCTTTGGTTAGTCTGGCTAAGGGCTTATCTATCTTGTTGATTTTCTCAAAGAACCAACTCCTCGTTTTGTTGATTCTTTGTATGGTTTTATTTGTTTCTACTTGATTGATTTCAGCCCTGAGTTTGATGATTTCCTGCCTTCTACTCCTCTTTGGTGTATTTGCTTCTTTTTGTTCCAGGGCTTTCAGGTGTGCCATTAAGCTGTTAGTGTATGCTGTCTCCCGTTTCTTTTTGGCGGCACTCAGGGCTATGAATTTTCCTCTTAGCACTGCTTTCATTGTGTCCCATAAGTTAGGGTATGTTGTGCCTTCATTTTCATTAACTTTCAAAAAGTCTTTGATTTCTTTCTTTATTTCCACCTTGACCAAGTTATCATTGAGTAGAGCATTGTTCAGCCTCCATGTGTACGTGGGTTTTCTTTTGTTTTTGTTGCCATTGAAGACCACCCTTATTCCATAGTGATCTGATAGGAGGCATGGGATTATTTCTATCTTCTTGTATCTGTTGAGGTCTGATTTGTGACCAATTATATGGTCAATTTTGGAGAAGGTACCATGAGGAGCTGAGAAGAAGGTGTATTCTTTAGCTCTAGGATGAAATGTTCTATATATATCAGTTAGTTCCATTTGGTCCAAGGCTTCAATTAGATTCACTGTGTCCCTGTTTAGTTTCTGCTTTCCTGAACGATCCATTTCAGAGAGCGGGGTGTTGAAGTCACCCACTATTATTGTGTGCGGTGCGATGTGTGCTTTGAGTTTTAGTAAAGTTTCTTTTACGAATGAGGGTGCCCTTGCATTTGGAGCATAGATATTCAGGATTGAGAGTTCTTGATGGTGGATTTTTCCCTTGATCAGTATGTAGTGTCCTTCTGTGTCTTTTTTGATGACTTTGGGTTGAAAATCAATTTTATCCGATATTAGGATGGCTACTCCACCTCGTTTCTTGGGGCCATTTGCTTGTAAAATTGTTTTCCAGCCTTTTACTCTGAGGTAGTGTTTGTCTTTGACACTGAGGTGCGTTTCCTGCATGCAGCAAAATGCTGGGTCCTGTTTACGTATCCAGTCTGCTAGTCTATGTCTTTTAATTGGGGAATTGAGACCATTGATATTAAGAGAGATTAAGGCATAGTGATTATTGCCATCTGCCATTCTTGACGCTATCTTTATGTTTGAGTGGTTATCTACTTTTGGGTTTGATTCAAGAAGGTTATTATCTCATTTTTTCCAGGGTGTTGTTTCTCTCCCTGTATTGGAGGTTTCCACCTATTATCCGTTGCAGGGCTGGATTTGTGGAAAGATATTGTGAAAATTTGGTTTTATCATGGAATATCTTGGTCTCTCCATCTATGGTGATTGAGAGTTTTGCTGGGTATAGTAGTCTAGGCTGGCATTTGTGCTGTCTTAGTGTCTGCATGAGATCTGCCCAGGATCTTCTGGCTTTCATAGTCTCTGGTGAGAAGTCTGATGTGATTCGGATAGGTCTTCCTTTGTATGTTACTTGGCCCTTTTCTCTTACTGCATTTAGTATTCTTTCTTTGTTTAGAACATTCGGTGTTTTGATTATTATGTGACGGGAGGTATTTCTGTTCTGGTCCAGTCTGTTTGGAGTTCTGTAGGCTTCTTGTATGTTCATCGGCATCTCTCTCTTTAAGTTAGGGAAGTTTTCCTCCATAATTTTGTTGAAGATGTTTACTGGCCCTTTAAGTTGCA
This sequence comes from Tokudaia tokunoshimensis, assembly GCA_036184795.1. Lineage (NCBI taxonomy): Eukaryota > Metazoa > Chordata > Mammalia > Rodentia > Muridae > Tokudaia > Tokudaia tokunoshimensis. Next base: position 90,016,127 of record BTHU01000023.1, read on the forward strand.
AATCTTCACTCTCATCTATACCTATAATCCTTAGGTTTGGTCTTCTCATTGTGTCCTGGATTTCCTGGATGTTTTGGGTTACGCGTTTTTTGCATTTTGCATTTTCTTTGACTGTTGAGTCGATGCTTTCTATGGAATCTTCAGCACCTGAGATTCTTTCTTCCATCTCTTGTATTCTATTGTTGATGTTTGCATCTATGACTCCTGATTTCTTCCCAAGGTTTTCTATCTCCAAAGTTGTCTCCCTTTGTGATTTCTTAGTTGTTTCTACTTCCTTTTTTAGTTCCTGGATGGATTTGCTGAGATCCTTCACTTGTTTGTTTGTATTTTCCTGTATTTCTTTAAGGTATTTTTGCATTACCTCTTTCAGGATTTCTTCCTGATGACCCACGTTCTCCTGCATTTCTCTGAGCGATTTTTGTGTTTCCTCCTCATGGGATTCCATCTGTTGATCCATCGTCTCCTGCATTTCTTTAAGCAGTTCTCGTGTTTCCTTTGTAAGGGCATCTAACCGTTGATTCATTTCTTTAAGCAATTTTTGTGTTGCCTCCTTATGGGCATCCGTCTGTTGACCCATATTCTTCTGTATTTCTTTATGCAAATTTTGTGATTCCTTTGTGAGTGCATCTACCCGTTGATTCATCTCGTTAAGCGATTTTTGTGTTGTCTCCTTGTGCGCCTCCATCTTTTGATCCATGTTCTCCCGCATTTCTCTAAGCGATTTTTGTGTTTCCTTTGTAAGGGCTTCTAACCGTTGATTCATGGTCTCCTGTAACTCTTTATGAGATTTATTTGTGTCCTTCTTGTGATCCTCTAATAGCATCATGAGAAGTGATTTTAAATCCAGATCTTGTCTTTCGGGTGTGGTGGGGTATCCAGGACTTGCTGCTGTTGGAGAGTTGGGTTCGGATGGTCCCACATTACTTTGATTACTGTTAGTAACATTCCTACGTTTGCCTTTTGCCATCTGGATACCTCTGGTGTTAGTTGGTCCTGCTGCCACTGGCTGTTGGTTGGACTTCCTGTGAGCCTGCAAAGCTATTTCTGCCCCCCCTGGATTACCAGGATTCCCCTGGCACCGATTTCTGGGGCCTGCCTGCTCCTGAGTGACTTTGGAGCCCTAATGTGCTTTGCCCCAAGTGATCTTATATTGGGGAGGCCTTGCACATCTAAAGGCTCAGCCTAGTGGATTCCTGGAGCAGAGGTCGCCAAAGGGAGGCTGGCAGGCTCCTGCCCTGTGCAGGGGTGTGTGATCTCTCCTGGGGGGGGGGAGGGGGCGTCCCTCTGCCAGGCAGAAGTCCCACAGCAGATCTGGCGCGCTGGTCACTGCAGATCAGCCCAGCACCTGGGAGCAGGTTACACACAAGCTGCCTGAACCCGAAGCGATATTATGCCTGTCTGTCTCTGAGCCTGGCGGTCCCAACTACCTGGTCACTGGAGCAAAGATGGCGGAGGGCAGTCTCCGTGGCGCCGCTCACCCTGTGGTCACGATGGCCCGCCGATCTGGCACCCAGACGACCACAGCGCCAACCCGCCCTCGGGCACAGACGGAAGCCCCAACAGGCCGTGTCCCAAGTGATGTTATATCGGGGGGGGGGGGGGGGAGAGCCTGGGTACCGGTCTCTCCAGCGCAGTCCGCGGGAACAGAGGTCGCGGAAGGGAAGCTGGCAGGCTCCCTCCCTGCGCGGGGTCCCTCCACCAGGCAGAAGGTCCCGCCGCGGAACTGGCGCGCTGGTTACTGCAGATCAGCCCAGCACCTGGGAGCAGGTTACACACAAGCTGCCTGAAACCGAAGCGATATTATGCCTGTCTGTCTCTGAGCCTGGCGGTCCCAACTACCTGGTCACTGGAGCAACGATGGCGGAGGGCACTCTCCGTGGCGCCGCTCACCCTGTGGTCACGATGGCCCGCCGATCTGGCACCCAGACGACCACAGCGCCAACCCGCCCTCGGGCACAGACGGAAGCCCCAACAGGCCGTGTCCCAAGTGATGTTATATCGGGGGGAGAGCCTGGGTACAGGTCTCTCCAGCGCAGTCCGCGGGAACAGAGGTCGCGGAAGGGAAGCTGGCAGGCTCCCTCCCTGCGCGGGGTCCCTCCACCAGGCAGAAGGTCCCGCCGCGGAACTGGCGCGCTGGTTACTGCAGATCAGCCCAGCACCTGGGAGCAGGTTACACACAAGCTGCCTGAAACCGAAGCGATATTATGCCTGTCTGTCTCTGAGCCTGGCGGTCCCAACTCGTGTGTATTCTTTAGACCTTTGTATCTTACCTTTACTGAGCCTGTGCATCCAACAAATATTATCTTGCTGTCGCTGAAAACTGCTTTAAAATTACAGAACTCATGATGAGTAGTTGTTTTTTCTTTCTGTTAGTTATTTTTCTCTTAGTAATTGGTCCCTGGGATTTATGTACAGATGTATACACTTAAGACATTAGAAGAAGTTTTGGATTCAGTGCAGACAATGTACTAGATTGCCTCTGCCTGTCAGTGTACCTTCATGGTCCTCCCCTAACTGAAACTCACTCTGAATTATTTGAAAATAACTGATTGATGTTTTACCTCATGTTGGTAAGTGATCATATTTTTATTAGCATGTAATTAAGCTTCCACCATCAAGAAGAGAAGACTCTTCTGGAAAAAGAAAAATAGAAGTGGTTCATGCTCTTCTATCTCAAAAAGAATTTTCAGAGGAAGTTGGCAAACTGATGAAGAAAACCCTCTCCTTCCATTTAGTCCAGAACCCTCTGCTGTTTTTGTTTGCTCAATTCCCACTGGAGTGATTTCTGATTCTCAGTTTTTTTCCTGATTTTAACTGAACCAAGCTTACTTGTATAGCCTCAGTTCTTTGCTTAAAAACATGGTAACATCTTGAGGACTTTTCCATTAATTTAAAGAAGAGTAGATAGGCGGAACTCCTTTATTTGCTCCATTATGGAACAAGAAGGGTGTGATAGGGGTAAAATGGCCCATAAATTTAGATTGTGGCTTTGATTTTTTTTTGAAGTCTATAGTGCTAGTTCTGGATTCTATCTATGCTTAAATCCTTAGGAGACTCAAGGATTTGGTGCTGATTGTCCCCAGGAACTACTAAAGTCATTTGCTATAATACAACTCTTTTGCCTGCTGTGGCCTCTCTTGTACAATAGTCTTTCCACATTATCCAGTTACACATTTAAAAATTCCTGCAACTTTTGAAGTCGGGTTGCCTGCATTGAACATATAGAAGCCCTTCCTTTGGTATCCTGTATGCACCCAGTTTTAGTTAATGGGATATGCTGAGTTATTGTAATCATTGAATCCATTTCAAATCTGTCCTGCTTCCAGTGTCCTTCTTTTCTGGAAGCACAGCAAGCAGCTCTGGGGTTGCCACAGAAGGGATGAGGCAAAGAGCAGTTACACAGCATTATCAGGCACATTCACCAACACTTTGTCCTGGGATCCTTGGTCTAGGAATCCTTCATGAATGAATGAAAGGCTTCCATGACTGGACACAGTAACACACTGCCCAGGTGATTCACCTGGGTTATAAAGCATAAAAAAACTGGGGGAACAAAGAGAAAAGAAAGATGCCGTGAATATAATCTGTCTTCCTGAACAGAGATTCATCTTTAAAGTGTCCTACTAAGTGTGGAATGATGTGAGTGTGGCATAAGGGAAGAGCCATATGGGAAGGTGACATAGCTCTCAGCAACTATGTCTAGATATGGAAATATATAGAAGAGGGTAGAAGTGATTTTTTTGAAATAAGCAAAAACCAGAATTTATTCCGAAGCTCATGAGAAGTTCCTCAGATATCTGAACAGATGATGCATAAATGATGCTGAGCAGTTGCTCTAAACTGTCAATAACAGTGAATCAAACATTCATGTGTTTAAAGTCAGAATATATTCTATAGCTTTGAGACTGAATTTGAACTGTGACTATCACACAGTAGAAACAGTTGTGTATCTAGACTGTTCTGTAAGTCAGCAATCCTTGAAAGTGCTTTGTGAATACATGGAACGAAAAAAGCCTTGGTTATCATACATATGTTGACTTTTCCTTTTTATAGTGACTGGGTTTATTGGATTGATTTGATGTCAACTCAGCAGGAAGAGAGCATGAGAACTGACCATGACCTATCTATTACTTTAACTTCAATTTCAAAACCTTGGATAAAATTTTAAATCAGTGATATCATAGCAGACCTAGTAACCCATTTTCAAAATTTAATGCTGATTTTGTGTGCCCTGCCTTAAATAAAAGGAAGAGATATTTTTCCTGACATTTATAATGTCTGACATCATTATATAATAACAATTATCTTGGTCAATCCCCTGAATTATCTGCTTTGTCTAACTAAGAGGATTTATTAACAAGATTTGGAAGAATAAAGGAATATGTTGGCAATAGATTCTAGGATATGTCCAAAAACACCTTTAGACTCAGAGTCTCTGAGAGTGATGAAGAGCGAAATAATCTCAGGAGTCCCTGACACAGCAGCATGGAGGAGTAAAAAAAGGGAAGATAAAAAGGTTATGGAAACCGAGGTGTAAACTAGAGATGAGGCAGAGATAATGCCCTACATGTGGGTCAAGTGCCCCAAATTTTGGATAACTTAGAATTTCATTGCTTTAGGCTTATTGAAGAAGCATTTGAGGATTATACATTTTAAATTATATCAAACTGGAATTTATTCAGAAGCACATGTGAAGTTCCTCAGATATCTGAACAGATGAAGATCTTCATGCTGGGAATCTTTATGTTCTTCTAATGTTGGTAGCATAAACCAGAAATCTGACTTTATTAAGTATGTCTGGTATCCATTATTCTCATTATCAACTTATTTTGTTTATTTTTCAACAGATATTTGATTATTAATGAAAAAAGATACCTGAAGTTAATCATTTAGTGTTGATCTTAGCATTTTTTTTGTAGTGGTGGTAAATAATAAACACATGAAAAGAATTTCAGATTGTAGTAAATGTCATGAAGTAAACCTAGTAGAAACATGTTATAGAATGACATATAATGTATTGTATTATATGTGCATACTTACACTAATTTAGTCTGGATAATAAAAGATAGTATTACCAAGGATATTTCATTTGAGCAGAAACTTGATTGACAAGAAAGAACCCGCCAATCAAACATCTGAGGGAAGTATATTTGCTATTGAGGGAAAACATGTAAAATGAACCTAAAGCAGAAACAAGTGCTACAGATAGTTTTGTGATTATATTTTTGACAAGACTTTTCAGATAAAATAAATATTATAAATAAGAGAAAAGGAAAATTCAATGACAAATACATCACCTCTAATTTGTAATACCAATAAGTTCTTTAATGTGTGGGTTCTTTGATTTTGGCTATTTTAAGGATCAGTATAGTATTAAAGTCAAGAACACAATGTGTGCTCTTAATACTTTCATGGGAAAGTATTCTAGAATTCAGGTTGTTCTCCTTTCATTTCTTAAAAGAGTGATTGTGGGAAAGTTGTGTGATTTTCTTTTTAATTTTTAAAAGATTTATTTGATTATTTTATGTGTATGTATGTATATGTATGTATGTATGCATGTATGTGCATGCATGTATGTAAACCACACATATGTTGTGTCTATGGAGACCAGAGGAGGATGTTACATCCCCTAGAACTGAAGTTACAAAAGATTGTGAGCTTCCATGTGGTCACTGGGAATCAAACCTGTATCTTCCGCAAGAGCAACCTGCTCTTAACCACTGAGCCAACTCTTCATCCCCAAGTTACACAACCTTTTTGAGCTCAAATTATTTATAAACTGGGACTTTAGGTGAAGGAGAGAAGAGTTCTCTCATTGTTCCTATCATGACAGAAGAACTATTATATGTATACTGAAATCAGAACAAGAGTACCAATGGAAACTACATCCCATATGTCTAAATATTTAATAATTATTAATCTAGTTGCCAATTAAAAACATTTCTGATGCAAGTCTTATCTAGGCCTATATGTTTATATTAAGAATGATTAGTATTTAATGTTGCAAAAGCTGCCATGTGCAATCATTGCCAACATATTGATAATTAATGAAGATGTCCAGGATCATAGATTGGAGAACAAAGAGGAAAAAACTGATGAGTTACTTTTTTTTTTCTTTTAGAAATAATACTTCCATATGTAAAATATCTACATTCATGTGAGCAACTAATTTTACAATTTGTCATCTCCATTTTCAGTACATTATCACTGTCTAAGTCCTCCTTTTATGCTGAGGTATTTCTTTTTTCAAATGTATTATTATTTTTTAATCTTTTTTTATAGTCCAGTTATTATCCCCCTCCCAGTCTGCCCTATGACTGTTCCTCATTCCATTCCTCCTCTCCCATCTCCAGTAGGATGTCTCTCCTTCCACCCCACCAGATCTCCCCACTTCCTAAGGTCTCATGTCTCTCAAGGGTTAGGAGCATCTTCTCTCACTGAGGCCAGACCTGGCAGTCTTCTGCTACATATGTGTCAGAAGACTCATATCAGCTACTGTATGCTACCTGGTTGGTAGCTCAGTGTCTGAGAGACCTCGGGAGTCCAGGTCAGTTGAGACTGCTGGTCCCCCTTTGGGGTCACCATCTTCCTCAGCTTCTTCCAGCCTTTCTCTAATTCAACCACAGGGGTTCCAAGCTTCTGTCCATTGGTTGGGTGTTAGTATCTGCATCTGACTCAACTGCTTGTTGGGCCTCTCAGAGGACAGGCTCCTGCCTGTAAGCACACCATAGCATCAGTAATAGTGTCAGACCTTGGAGCCTCCCATTGAGCTGGATCCCAATTTGTGCCAGCCATCTCCTTTCCCTCAGTCTCTTCTCCATTTTTGTCCCTGTAGTTTTTTTAGACAGGGAAATTTCTGGGTCAGTTTTTGACTGTGGGATGGAAATCCAATCCCTCCACCTGATGTCCTGTCTCTCTACCAGAGGTGGACCTTACAAGTTCCCTCTCCCCACTGTTGGGCATTTCATCTAGGGTCCCTCTCTTTGAGTCCTGAGAGTGTCTCACCTCCCAGGTCTCTGGTACCTTCTAGAGTGTTCCTCTACCTCCCACCTCCTGAGGTTGCCTGCTTCCATTCTTTCTGCTGGCCCTCAGAGCTTCACTCCTGTTACCCATTCCAATACCTGATCATGTTCCCTCTTTCCTCTTCCTGTCCCTCTCCCACCTATGTCCCTCAGTCCCTCCGCTCCCCTGCTCCCATGATTGCTTTCTTCTCCCTACCAAGTGGGATTAAAGCAAACTCACTTGGTCCCTTCTGCTTGTTAACCTTGAATTCTGTGGACTGTATTCTGGGTATTCTGTACATTTTTGGCTAATAACCACTTATTAATGAGTACATACCATGCATGTCCTTTTGGGTCTGAATTACCTCACTCAGGATTATATTTTCTAGGTTCATCCATTTGCCTGTGAAACTCAGGATGTCCTCATTTATAATAGCTGAATAGTATTCACTCATCAAAGTTGGTAAAAGTGTAACTCCCAAACTTGAGTGGCATTTTGGCCTGATTTCCTTCAGTTTTTACACAAAAAAAGCAATATAAAAGGCAATGCCTAGACAGCAGGCTGCAGCAATGGTGAATTCTATATTTGTAACAGTAGAGGTAGCTATAAGTTCTGTCACAAATGCAGTTATGTTTATGGCTTAGTGGTATGCACCTTCAAAAGCATAGGCACTACAGGCTCCTGTTTTGTCCAGAACCAAGAGGAGAGCTGGTCAGCATTTTATCACAGGTCATGTGATACTGCCAATTTGTCTCCCACTTCTGACAGTGAACTGCTCAAGGGATTTATTCATATTTTGTTCTGTGCCTCTAGTCCATTATTTTTACCACATCCCTGAAATTAGGCTACCATCATTTATTACTTAAACTACTACAGAATAGTTTCTGTAGGTCTCCACACTTGCATTTTCCAAACCATGTTCCACCTTGAGACTTCCACTGAGGCATCTTTAAGATGTACAGCTCCCGTTGGAAAATATGCTAGAACTTCTATCAATAGCCATCTTTGAGTATCTGTGGATGATTGGTTCCAGGGCCTCCTATGGATAGAAAATCTGTGAATGATCAAGTCCTTTATGTTACATGGAAATGGAAGTGTTTCCATCAAATATATATATATATATATATATATATATATATATATATATATATATATATGTGTGTGTGTGTGTATACATATATATACATATATATGTATATATAAATAATAGTAATATATATTACTCTCACAATGTATAGATTCATTATAATGCATAATAAAAATAAATATCATAAACACTTGTTATACTGTTATCATTTTTTGTCATCCTAAATCTAAGTTTTTTGATTTAAAATGTTTTTCTAGGGTTGCATAGAGGGTTTAGCCATTAAATCCTAGGTTCACAACTGAAAATATGAAACATTTTTCCATTTTTAACTATAATTGAAATATAATCACAACATATTTTCTTTTCCTCCTTCCAACCCCTTCTGTGTCCTTTCCCTGCAACTCTTCCAACTCCTTCTCCTCTTACTCTTAAATTCATGACCCATTTTCCTATTTTCTTTGATTATATATATATTATATGATATAATATATACATATATATGTATGTGTGTGTAAATATATAAATACAACATGCTAAGTCTAGATAGTGTTGCTTATATTAATGATTAATTCAGGGCTGAATATATATACACATATATATATTATACACACACACACATACAAATATATACATAGATATTTTTGCTGAGTCTATTTTTGTTGTTTGTGTTTGCATGGTTCCATGGCCACATAAAGGAGTCCTTAGATAAATGAAATAAAAAGTGACAAGGGTTCCATTTACCTGTAATAATGCTATCATTAGTTATAAAACTTCAAAATTTTATTTTTATTATTTTTGTGTATGCATATGTGTGTCTTGGATTGAAGGCTCTGTCTCTGTCTCTCTGTGTCTCTGGAACCAGAATAATGTGTTGCATTCCCTGGAATAGGAGTTACAGGAAGTTACTAGATACCAGATACCAGAGAAAGTGAGTACTTTCACTTTCAGTCTCTACCTTTAGAAGTAAAGTGGCTTTCTTATAAGTGAGTCACAAATTTTTATTACCATTAAATCATTCAATATCTATTAATTGGAGGACTTAATCCATTTGCATTCAAGCTTATTAGTAGTAGATTAGGTCTCAGTGCACCCATTTTCTCTTGTTTTAGCGTTTTGTTGTGGTTCTTTTCTTTTTTATTTTCTCCTCAGTCTCTTATTGTCTACTTTGGTTGTTTAACAATTTCTCTAGTGGTGTGTGTATTGCTTCTTTGCTTTTTATGTTTTGGTTTTGTATGATAAAGCTTGTTCTGTAGTTGCCATGAGACTTATAAAAGATGTTTTTATTAAAATAAACTACTTTGAAATGGTAGCAGTTAAAAAAACAGAGTAGATGTACTAAACAATATTTGTCCTCATTTTTCTCCCATTTTGACTTTCTTTTTTAAATTTTTTTATTATTTTCTATATTTTTTATTTACAATCCAAATCATTTCCCCTTTCCCATTTCCTCCCTCCCCGAAATTCCAATAAGCCCGCTTCCCTCCCTCTGTTCCCCATTCAACCCCCTCTCACTTCTCAGTCATGGTATTCCCCTACAACCAGTCTTTCGAAAACCAGGGGTCTCTCCTTCCAACTTCTTGGAAATCTATTGATATATGATTTGCGTCTTGGGTATTCCGAGTTTCTGGGTTAATATCCCCTTATCAGTGACTGCATACTATGTGTGTTCTTTTGTGATTGGGTTACCTCACTAAGGATGATATTTTCCCGTTCTGACCATTTGCCTAGGAATTTTGTGAATTCATTGTTTTAATTGCAGAGTAGTATTCCATTGTGTAAATATAACACATCTTCTGAATCCATTCCTCCGTTGAGGGACATCTGGGTTCTTTCCAACTTCTGGCTATTATAAATAAGGCTGCTATGAACATAGTAGAGCATGTGTCCTTATCGCATGCAGGTAAAGCCTCTGGGTATATGCCCAGGAGTGGTATAGCTGGATCCTCCGGGAGTGTCATGCACAGTTTTCTGAGGAACTGTCAGACTGCTTTCCAGAGTGGTTGTACCAGCTTGCAATCTCACCAGCAGTAGAGGAGTGTTCCTCTTTCCCCACATCCTCACCAACAACTTCAGTCTCCTGTGTTTTTGATCTTAGCCATTCTGACTGGTGTGAGATGAAATCTCAGGGTTGTTTTGATTTGCATTTCCCTAATGACTAAGGATGATGAACATCTCTTTAGGTGCTTCTCAGCCATTAGATATCCTTCAGGTAAGAACTATTTGTTTAGCTCTGTACCCCATTTTTAATAGGGTTACTTGGCTCTCTGGAGTCTAGCTTCTTGAGTTCTTTGTATATCTTGGATATTAGCTCTCTGTCGGATGTAGGGTGGGTAAAGATCCTCTCCCAGTATGTTGGGTGCTGCTTTGGCCTATTGACAGTGTCCTTTGCCTTACAGAAACTTTGTAATTTTATGAGGTTCCGTTTGTCAATTCTTGATCTTAGAGCATAAGCTATTGGAGTTCTGTTCAGGAAATTCTCCCCTGTGCCCTTATGTTCAAGGTTCTTCCCAAGGTTGCTTTCTATTCGTTTCAATGTGTCTAGTTTTATGTGGAGGTCCTTGGTCCACTTGGAATTGAGCTTAGTGCAAGGAAATAAGAATGGATCAATTTGCTTTCTTCTGCATATTGACCTCCAGTTGAACCAGCACCATTTGTTGAAAAGGCTATTTTTGTTCCACTGGATGGTTTTAGCTCCTTTGTCAAAGATCAAGTGACCATAGGAGTGTGGTTTCATTTCTGGGTCTTCAATTCTGTTCCATTGTTCTACATGCCTGTCACTGTACCAATACCATGCAGTTTTTTTTATATTTTATTTTATTTTTTTAATTTACATTCCAAATCATTTCCCCTTTCCCGTTTCCTCCCTCCCCGAAAGTCCTATAAGCCCCCTTCCCTCCCTCTTTTCTCCATTCAACCCCCTCTTGCTTCTCTGTCCTGGCGTTCCCCTACATCCAGTCTTTCCAGGACCAGGGGTCTCTCCTTCCATCTTCTTAGAAATCTATTGATATGCGAATTGTGTCTAGGGTATTCCGAGATTCTGGGTTAATATCCCCTTATCAGTGACTGCATACCTTGTGTGTTCTTTTGTGATTGGGTTACCTCACTAAGGATGATATTTTCAAGTTCTGACCATTTGCCTAGGAATTTCGTGAATTCATTGTTTTTAATTGCAGAGTAGCATTCCATTGTGTAGATATACCACATCTTCTGAATCCATTACTCCGTTGAAGGACATCTGGGTTCTTTCCAGCTTCTGGCTATTATAAATAAGGCTGCTATGAACATAGTGGAGCATGTGTCCTTATTGCATGCAGGGAAAGCCTCTGGGTATATGCCCAGGAGTGGTATAGCCGGATCCTCCGGGAGTGTCATGCCCAGTTTTCTGAGGAACCGCCAGACTGCTTTCCAGAGTGGTTGTACCACCAGCAGTGGAGGAGTGTTCCTCTTTCTCCACATCCTCGCCAACAACTGCTGTCTCCTGTGTTTTTGATCTTAGCCATCCTGACTGGTGTGAGATGGAATCTCAGGGTTGTTTTGATTTGCATTTCCCTAATGACTAAGGATGATGAACATCTCTTTAGGTGCTTCTCAGCCATTAGATATTCTTCAGGTGAGAACTCTTTGTTTAGCTCTGTACCCCATTTTTTAATAGGGTTACTTGCCTCTCTGGAGTTTAACTTCTTGAGTTCTTTGTATATCTTGGATATTAGCCCTCTGTCGAATGTAAGGTTGGTAAAGATCATTTCCCAGTTACTTGGTTGCCGCTTTGTCTTTTTGACAGTGTCTGTAAAGACACCATGCAGTTTTTAACACTATTGCTGTGTAGTACAGCTTGAGGTCCGTGATACTGATTCCCCCAGTAGTTCTTTTACTCTTGAGAATAGTTTTAGCTATCCTGAGTTTTCTGTTAATCCAGATGAATTTTTGAATTGCTCTTTCTAACTCTACGAAGTATTGAGTTGGGATTTTGATGGGGATTGCATTGAATCTGTATATTGATTTTTGCAAGATGGTCGTTTTTACTATATTAATCCTGCCAATCAATGAGCACTGAAGATTTTTCCATCTTCTGAAGTCTTCTTCAATTTGTTTCTTCAGAGACTTGAAGTTCTTGTCATACAGATCTTTCATTTGTTTGGTTAGAGTCACACCAAGATACTTTATATAGTTTGTGGCTATCGTGAAGGGTATCATTTCTCTTACTTCTTTCTCATCCTGCTTATACTTTGAGTATAGGAAGTCTACTGACTTGCTTGAGTTGATTTTATATCTGGCCACTTTGTTGAAGTTCTTTATCAGCTGTAGGAGTTCTCTGGTGGAGTTGTTTGGGTCGCTTAAGTATACTATCATATCATCTGCTAATAGAGATAGTCTGACTTCTTCCTTTCCAATTTGTATCCCTTTGACCTCCTTTTGTTGTCTAATTGCTCTAGCTAGAACTTCAAGTACTATATTGAAAAGATATGGAGAGAGAGGGCAGCCTTGTCTAGTCCCTGATTTTAGTGGGATTGCTTCAAGTTTTTCTCCATTTAGATTGATGTTGGCTACTGGTTTGCTGTAAATTGCTTTTACTATGTTTAGATATGGGCCTCGAATTCCTGATCGTTCCAAGACCTTTAACATGAAAGGAAGCTGAATTTTGTCAAATGCTTTCTCAGCATCTAATGAAACCATCATGTGGCTTTTTTCTTTGAGAATGTTTATGTAGTGGATTACATTGATGGACTTCCTTATATTTAACCATCCGTGCATCCCTGGGATGAAGCCTACTTGATCGTGGTGAATGATCGTTTTGATGTGTTCTTGGATTCGGTTAGCAAGAATTTTATTGAGTATTTTTGCATCGATATTCATAAGAGAGATTGGCCTGAGATTCTCTTTCTTTGTCGGATCTTTGTGTGATTTTGCTATTAGTGTAATTGTGGCTTCATAGAACGAGTTAGGTAGTGTTCCTTCTGTTTCTATTTTGTGCAATAGTTTGAAGAGTATTGGTGTTAGGTCTTCTTTGAAGGTCTGATAGAATTCTGCACTAAAACCATCTGGACCTGTGCTTTTTTTGGTTGAACGACTTCCAATGACTACTTCTATTACTTCAGGGGTTATAGGATGGTTTAGATGGTCTATTTGATCCTGTTTTAATTTTGGTATTTGGTTTCTGTCAAGGAAATTGTCCATTTCCTTGAGATTTTCTAGTTGTGTTGAATGCAGGCTTTTGTAGTAGGATCTGATGATTTTTTGAATTTCTTTGGTTTCTGTTGTTAACTCTCCCTTTTCGTTTCTGATTTTGTTAATTTGGATACTGTCTCTGTGCCTGCTGGCAAGTCTGTCTAAGAGCTTATCTATCTTGTTGATTTTCTTAAAGAACCAACTCCTAGTTTTTTTGCTTCTTTGTATGGTTTTATTTGTTTCTACTTCATCGATTTCAGTCCTGAGTTTGATGATTTTCTGCCTTCTACTCCTCTTGGGTGTATTTGCTTCTTTTTGTTCCAGGGCTTTCAGGTGTGCCATTAATCTGCTAGTGTATGCTCTCTCCAGTTTCTTTTTGGAGGCACTCAAGGCTATGAGTTTTCCTCTTAGCACTGCTTTCATTGTGTCCCATAAGTTAGGGTCTGTTGTGCCTTCACTTTCATTAAATTCTAAAATGTCTTTGATTTCTTTCTTTATTTCTTTCTTGACCAAGTTATCATTGAGTAGAGCATTGTTCAACTTCCATGTGTATGTGTTTTTTCTGTTGTTTTTGTTGCTATTGAAGACCACCCTTATTGCATGGTGATCTGATAGGAGGCATGGGATTAGTTTGATCTTCTTATATCTGTTGAGGTCTGTTTTGTGACCAATTATATGGCAGATTTTGGAGAAGGTACCATGAGGTGCTGAGAAGAAGGTACATTCTTTTGCTTTAGGATGAAATGTTCTACATATATATATATATACATATATATATATATAATGTTTTATATATATATATATATATATATATTTATTTATTCCATTTGGTCCAAGGCTTCAATTAGATTCACTGTATCCCTGTTTAGTTTTTGCTTTCCTGAACAATCCATTTCAGAGAGTGGGGTGTTGAAGTCACCCACTATTATTGTGTGAGGTGTGATTTGTGCTTTGAGCTTTAGTAAAGTTTCTTTTACTAATGAGGGTGCCCTTGTGTTTGGAGCATAGATATTTAGAATTGAGAGTTCTTCTTGGTGGATTTTTCCTTTATTCAGTATGTAGTGTCCTTCTGTGTCTTTTTTGATGACTTTAGGTAGAAAGTCAATTTTATATGATATTAGGATGGCTACTCTGTCTCGTTTTCTGGGACTGTTTGCTTGTAAAATTGTTTTACAGCCTTTTACTCTGGGGTAGTGTTTGTCTTTGACACTGAGGGGTGTTTCCTGCACACAGCAAAATGCTGGGTCCTCGTTAAGCATCCAGTCTCTTTGTCTATGTCTTTTGATTGGGGAATTGAGACCATTGATATTAAAAGAGATTAAGGAAGTGATTATTGCCACCTGCTATTCTTGATGCTATCTTTATTTTTGAGTGGTTGTCTACTTTTGGGTTTGATGAAAGAAAGTTACTATCTCGTTTTATCCAGGGTGTAGTTTCTCTCCTTGTATTGGTGATTTCCACCTATTATCCTTTGCAGGGCTGGGTCTGTGGAAAGATATTATGTAAATTTGGTTTTATCATGGAATGTCTTGGTCTCTCCATCTCTGGTGATTGAGAGTTTTGCTGAGTATAGTAGTCTAGACTGGCGTTTGTGTTCTCTTAGAGTCTGTTTGAGATCTTCCCAGGATCTTCTGGCTTTCATAGTCTCTGGTGAGAAGTCTGATGTGACTCAGATAGGTCTTCCTTTATATGTTACTTGGCCTTTTTCTCTTACTGCTTTTAATATTCTTTCTTTGTTTTGTTCATTTGGCCTTTTGATTATTATGTGACGGGAGGTATTTCTGTCCTGGTCCTGTCTGTTTGGAGTTCTGTAGGCTTCTTGTATGTTCATCGGCATCTCTCTCTTTAGGTTAGGGAAGTTTTCCTCCATAATTTTGTTGAAGATATTTACTGGCCCTTTAAGTTGCAAATCTTCACTCTCATCTATACCTATAATCCGTAGGTTTGGTCTTCTCATTGTGTCCTGGATTTCCTGGATGTTTTGGGTTACACATTTTTTGCATTTTGCATTTTCTTTGACTGTTGAGTCGATGCTTTCTATGGTATCTTCAGCACCTGAGATTCTTTCTCCCATCTCTTGTATTCTATTGTTGATGTTTGCATATATGAACTCTGATTTCTTTCCCAGGTTTTCTATCTCCAAAGTTGTCTCCCTTTGTGATTTCTTATTTGTTTCTACTTCCTTTTTTAGATCCTGGATGGTTTTGCTCAGATCCTTCACTTGTTTGTATTTTCCTCTATTTCTTTAAGATATTCTTGCATTTCCTCTTTCAGGATTTCTGCCTGTTGACCCAAGTTCTTCTGTATTTCTTTAAGCGATTTTTGTGTTTCCTCCTCATGGGCTTCCATCTGTTGATCTATAGTCTCCTGCATTTCTTTAAGCAATTTTTGTGGTTCCTTGTAAGGGCATCTACCGTTGATTCATTTCTTTACTCGATTTTTGTGTTGCCTCCTTATGGGCCTCCATCTGTTGACCCATATTCTCCTGCATTTCTCTAAGCCATTGTGTTTCCTTTGTAAGGGCTTCTACCTGTTGATTCATGTTCTCCTCTATTTCTTTATGAGATTTATTTGTGTCCTTCTTGAAGTCCTCTAATAGCATCATGAGAAGTGATTTTAAGTCTAGATCTTGCCTTTCGGATGTGATGGGGTATCCAGGACTTGCTGCTGTCAGAGAGTTGGGTTCAGATGGTGCCATATTGCCTTGATTTCTGTTAGTAACGTTTGTAAGTTTGCCTTTTGCCATCTGGATACCTCTGGTGTTAGTTGGTCCTGCTGTCACTGACTGTTGGTTGGACTTCCTGTGAGCCTGCAAGGCTATTTCTGACCCCCCTGGTTCACTGCGATTCCCCGGCACCGATTTCTGGGTCCTGTCCTGCTCCTGAGTGACTTTGGAGCCCTGATGTGCCTTTCCCCAAGTGATGTTATATTGGGGAATCCCTGCACATCCTAAGGCTCCAGAGCAGAGGTTGCCAAGGGGCGGCTGGAGTGCTCTCTCCCTGTGGGGATGCGCTCTCTCTCTGTTCGGGTCCCTCTGCAGGGCAAATGTCCCACAGCAGAGCTGGTGCATACATAACCACAGAACTGCCCAGCTCTTGGGTGCAGGGAGCACACAAGCTGGCTGAGTACCAAGTGATATTATGCTTGATTATCCCTGCGCCTAGAGGTCCCAATTGCTCCATTCCCGGAGCCCCATTTTGACTTTCATGTGCCATTTCAAATATTTCTCTATTCACTACTGCTTAACATTTTAATTGTTCTTATCTTGGTGATGTGTGCGTGTATGGTTTACACATGTTTCTAGTATTAGCATACTATATTTGTGTGCACACTTTGGCCTCTTTGTTTTATCCCTTCTCGCGTTTTCTTCTTTCTGTTTTATCCCTTCTCACATTTTCTTCTTCCTCATTAACATTCTTTTCTTTCAGTTTGAAGAATTTCCTTAAGCACTTCTTATGGGACAGATCTGGTGTGACTCCTTTAAGTCAGCCTTTGTTCTTCTGGGAATGTCCTTATCTTATCTTCATTTACAAGGACAGCTTTGCTGGCTAGGATTCTTGGCTTCTGTTCTGTTTGCCTCAGTATTGGGAAAACCTCATTCCACTCTCTTTTGGTCTATACCTTTACCCTGAGAAGAAAAGAGATCCTCATATGTGCCATCTGTTTCTTTTCTTGTGTAGCCTTGAGAATCAGGTTTTCAGTGTTTTTTTTTTTTTGTTTTCATCCACTACAAAATATTTTGTCACAGACATAGTTGAAATAAATATAACACTTGACCATATTGTTTGTCTTTTCTGTACCTGGATATTTGTATTCTTCTGTAAGCTTGGGAGATATTCTGTTGTTTCTTCCAGTTTGCTTTCTATATCTTTGGCAGAAGCAACATAAGGGAAGAAGGATTTATCTTGATTTATGATTTAAAAAGTGACAACATTGTCCACAACAGTGGGAACCTATGGTGAGTGACAATGTGAGACATCTGAGCACATTGAAGCTGCAGTTAGGAAGCTGGGAGTGATGAATGCTTTTGCCCTTTCTCTTTTTATTCAACCCAGGGCCCTAGTTTCTAGGATGGAGCTACCCACACTCGGAATAGGTCTTCTCATCTTATTTCAACCTTTCTAGAAATCCCCTTGAAGACACACCCTATGTCTCCCATGTGATTTTAAACTGTCAAGTTGAAAACAAAGATAAAGCACCACACCCATTATTTGCCCTCTAAATATCCTTCCCAAATTCCTGTAAATGTTCTTCATTCCTTCTCACCTTACTGTTCTTTCTAAATATTCAAACTGTACATTTTAATAAGCCATCTTACATTTTCCAGGTATTTGATCTATTCTGTTATTGATACCTTCTTTCTCATTTTAAATTTCACTGAGAGTATTTCTCAACTCAAGAATTCTGTTTCATTTCACTAATTACTTCCATATCTTTATGAAGTTTTTCTCTTCAGGTATTGAATAATTTCTTTGTTTTCTTCTAGCTTATTGAGGTTTTTTTGAAAGCTGTTTTAAATTCTTTACCCGAGTCCTGTACTGTCTGGTCAGCTCTTGTCACTTTATTTTGACTTAAAAAGGTCATGGTTCACCATATGTTCTTGGTAATTATGATTTGAGATGTTATCTGTGCATTGAAGAACATTTTGGGGTGGTGGTGGTTTGGTTTTGTTTTTCATGACAGGGTTTCTCTGTGTAGCCCTAGCTGTCCTGTAACTCACTCTTGTACCAGGTTGGCCTCTAACTCACACAGATCCATCTGCCTTTTCCTCTCGAGTGAGTGATGGGATTAAAGAGTATGCTATCAGCCAGACTTTATTTGTGCCTGTCCTAGAAAGTCTACATAAGCACCTTATTTTCTTTGAGCCTGTAGTCACTCCCATGATGTTAGCACTAGGGGGTGACAAGGTACAGGTTGGCTATTAGTCTCTTAGGGGGCCAGCCACACACAGATCTGTTTCAAACTCACAGGGTGTATTGCTCAGAAGGAATCAGACGAATACCTAAAAAGAGTAATCAGTACACACAGACACAGTAGGGTCAAGTTTCTCATCCTTAGACACAGATGTATGGTCCAGCACTGTCAGATTCAGCCAGAATCAATGTGAATAAACAGAGCCAAGGCAGACAGGCTGTGTTACATTATGAGCCATCAATTCCCAAGATCAGCTTACTATTGAAGTAGGACCAAGGCCCAAGATGCTTCCTATTTCTAAAGTGAATATATGGCCCAAGGCCATCAACCAGGGATGATGGCTATAATAGAATTCTAGCAGACATGTCTTTCTCTATGCCATTGTAGCTGTTCTAGAAGCTCTACCCATATGCAGGCTTGGAAATGGAGCTCGGAGAATTTTCCCATTGTCCCATTTCACAACAAAGCTCTTAAAGAATGTCTTAGGTTTACTATCTGCCCTATCCTAGAGAATGGGGTCTTGCATCACTTTTAGCTGCCCAGAGTGGACCTATTGTACTAAGGAAAGCAGACTCTTTGATCACCTAGGCTGACAAAAACAAAAGAAAACAAAACAAAACGAAACAAAAACTAGGCTGTGCTTGAATGTTACAATGAAAGGGCCTCTCTGGCATTGCAGGGTGTGTACTGAAGTTTCTGGCACATTTGGTGTTGACAAACATCAAAACTCACATCCACTCCAGCAGGGTTAGGTCTTTAGGCATGAAATTCAACTCCAACTCCAAATCTACAGTTTGGGCTATGCAACTCAAATTTATGGGGTTGATGGTAGATAAAGTTCCTTGGCCACAGGCCACCAAGGCTGATGATAAAAGGTTTCATTTGAGCCTTATAGCCACCAGGTGAGGTAATATCTGGATCTCAGGCTGAGTATCTCTATACTATATTACTTGGGGAATAATAACAAGAAAAAGTTGTGCGTATTCATGACAAATCCATACCCTTCCCCAATATTTTCAATTCTTGATTACATGAATCTGAGGATGAAGAACTCAAAGATGTGAATGGCTGACTTTTTTATTCATTATTTAATATATTTGTTTGTGCTCTCTTGTGTACATTACTATAGTTGTTTCTCTATGAAAATATAGATATAAAAATTAATAAATGTGTATGTAAATTATAGGTGTATGCTCCAATTCTTTGATTTCACCACAAAGAGATACCAAAGGCCCCAAAGACAACCATCTAGAATCAAGTTCAATCTCCTTAGCATACCAATGTTGACCCTGAAGGATATACTCCCACCTTCTTTCTCACCAAGGTCAACAGCACACCCCACAGACCACAGAGTGCATGCAGTGGAACTAATTATAATCTAACAGGCAGCACACAGCACAATAAGACTTGGCAGATGGTAATCCTGACATATTTACTATGTCAGGTTTAAACCAAAAGAAGCATAGATGTCTTGACAGGTGAGTGAAACATGATTACAGGAATCTAGAAACACGTTCTAAACTTTAGAATCTAAAAGTACAGTCAGGCTGGAATTTGATCAGCCAAATGGAAATCTGTCAGATTGTAGTAAGGACTCATTGTTAGACTGGACTGGGGGGTCAGGAACAGGACTGGACTTCTCATGGCTAGAGGACTGATGAAAATAAGCTAGTGGTGTAGTTCTCAAAGGACCCTGGAGCTATAAGAATTACCAGTTCCAGCTTTAGAGGAAAAAGGGTCACTTTTTTTGTGAGGAAGGGTCACCAGGGTACTTGGATCACTGAGGGGCCTGGGTCACTGAATTGTTTGTAGAACTGGGACTGGAGGAACTGGATGGACCCGGATGTCATCCTATTCACTGGAATAAGTCACAACTGGAAACACAAATTTTGCATGTTCTTTCTCATGCATGGAACCTATATTTTATTTCTATGTGACATGAAAATTAGAAGGGGGATTATTAGGGAAGACAATTCATGAGAAGTAGACTGGGAGTGGGTAATGGGAGTGATTCTGAGAAAGGTGTGTGATATGCTTTAATAAAGAATTCATGTGTACAATCAATATAGACATAAAAAGGGAAATCTGTTTGTACAGATAGCTCAGTGGATAAAGTAGTTGCCATGTAAGCATGAGAAGCTGAGTTCAATGGAACTATGCAGGGTAGCACATGCTTGTAATCCCAGCGCTTTGTGGGCTTAAATGTGCAGACCCCTGAGGCTCACTGGCCAGGTAGCCAAACTTATTTGCTGAGTTTCAGGCCAGTGAGAAAGAATCAGTCTCAAAAAAAAGGTGGCTGGCACATGAGAAAAGCTACTCATAGTTGTCTTCTAGACAAATGTATAGGCAGGTGTACCTATAGAGTGACATACATTTCCTCCCAGCATGTGCACATGGACATAAACATACATGAACATGCACAAATAGCACATGTATACAGAAAAAGTAAAAAAAAAGAATAATGGCTATACATTATTGTTTATTAAATCATGTGAAATAAATAATAAAGTTAGAAGTGGGGAAAAAAAGAACTAGGTCCAGAGGTCAAAGATAAGCCAGTGGCAAGGGTGAACTGAGGCAGAGGTCTAGAATGCTAAGTAGGGCAACTACTGCAACTTGAGGCAGATCTGGGTCTGAGTTGAGGAAGGAAGATGACTGCATGTGGCTAAAGTCATAGAGAAGGACCACAAAGTGACTGAAGACACTAAAAATCTTGATGCCACATCATTCCAGGACTGACCTACAAAACCCTTTACAATTCATCTTCATATATTAATTGCCTTCAATTAATATATCAAAAATTTTGAAGTATTTGATACATAAAGAAAAATAAGTACTGTGGATTATAGTTTTGAAGGTTTCAGTTTACAGTCAATTGATGTTCTTTCTTTTGGACCCTTGGCAACCCAAACATGTGACAGAAGAAAGAACAGTCATTTGCCTAATGGCTAAGAATAAACTAGAGAGAGGGATAGGGGTGGAAGACCTCCCACTAATTCCCAGGTCCTAAAGTTTTGTACCATCTCTCAATAGTTGAAGGCCCGGACATACGCCTTTAATCTATTGGCCTTTGGAAATCAGTTTAGAAACAATGTACAACATTCTTCAGAAGCAATAACAGAGAACATCAGGCAAGTGATCTATGTACCAGCTACTATTCCAAGTTATGTATATAAACTCACTGAATCTTCAAAATGCCCTTGGGACGATTCTATTCTGTTACCATTTTTATTTTTTTCTTAGATATGTTCTTTATTTATATTTCAAATGATTTCCCCTTTCCTGGTTCCCCCCTCCCCGAAAGTCCCATAATCCTTCTCCCCTCCCTCTGTTCCCCAATCAACCCCCTCCCACTTCCATATCCTGGTATTCCCCTACACTGCTGCATCCAGCCTTTCCAGGACCAGGGGCCTCTCCTTTCTTCTTCTTGGGCATCATTTGATATGTGAATTGTGTCTTGGGTATTCCAAGCTTGTGGGCTAAAATCCACTTTTGAGTGAGTGTACACCGTGTGTTATTTTGTGATAGGGTTACCTCACTTAGGATGATATTTTCCAGTTCCACCCATTTGCCTACGAATTTCATGAATTCATTGTTTTTAATAGCTCATTAGTATTCCATTGTGTAAATATACCACATTTTCTGTATCCATTCCTGAGGGACATCTGGGTGCTTTCCAGCTTCTGGCTGTTTTAAATAGGGCTTCTATGAACATAGTGGAGTATGTGTCCTTATTACACGCTGGAGAATCCTCTGGGTATATGCCCAGGAGTGGTACAGCAGGGTCCTCTGGGAGTGTCATGCCCAGTTTTCTGAGGAACCGCCAGACTGATTTCCAGAGTGGTTGTACCAGCTTGCAATCCCACCAGCAGTGGAGGAGTGTTCCTCTTTCTCCTCATCCTAGTCAGCACCTGCTGTCTCTTGAGTTTTTGATCTTAGCCATTCTGACTGGTGTGAGGTGAAATCTCAAGGTTGTTTTGATTTACATTTCCCTGATGACTAAGGATGTTGAACATTTCTTTAGGTGCTTCTCAGCCATTTGATATTCCTCTGGTAAAAATTCTTTGTTCAGCTCTGTAACCCATTTTTAATAGGGTTATTTGGCTTTCTGGAGTCTAACTTCTTAAGTTCTTTGTATATATTGGATATTAGCTCTCTGTTGGATGTAAGGTTGGTAAAGATCTTTTCCCAATTTGTTGGTTGCCATTTTGTCCTGTTGACAGTGTCCTTTGCCTTACAGAAACTTTGTAATTTTATTAGGTCCCACTTTTCAATTCTTGATCTTAGAGCATAAGCTATTGGTGTTCTATTCAGGAAAATTTCCCATGCACCCATGTGCTCAAGGCTCTTCCCCCACTCTCTTTTCTATTAGTTTCAGTGTGTCTGATTTTATGTGGAGGTCCTTGATCCACTTGGAGTTGAGCTTAGTACATGGAGATAAGAATGGATCTATTTGCATTCATCTGCATGCTAACCACCAGTTGAACCAGCACCATTTGTTGAAAAGGCTTTTTTCCACCGGATGATTTTAGCTCCTTTGTCAAAGAACAAGTGACCATAGGTGTGTGGGTTCATTTCTGGGTCTTCAATTCTATTCCGTTTATCTACATGCCTGTCACTGTACCAATACCATGCAGTTTTTAACACTATTGCTCTGTAGTACTGCTTGAGGTTCAGGATACTGATTCCCCCAGAAGTTCTTTTATTGTTGAGAATAGTTTTAGCTATCCTGGGTTTTTTGTTATTCCAGATGAATTTGAGAATTACTCTTTCTAACTCGATGTAGAATTGAGTTGAGATTTTGATGGAGATTGCATTGAATCTGTATATTGCTTTTGACAAGATGGCCGTTTTTACTATATTAATCTTGCCAACTCATGAGCATGGAAGATTTTTGCATCTTCTGAGGTCTTCTTCGATTGCTTTCTTCAGAGACTTGAAGTTCTTGTCATACAGATTTTTCACTTGTTTGGTTAGAGTCACATCAAGGTATTTTATATACTTTGTGACTATTGTGAAGGGTGTCATTTCCCTAATTTCTTTCTTAGCCTCTTTATCCTTTGAGTATAGGAAGGCTACTGATTTGTTTGAGTGAATTTTATATCCAGCCACTTTGCTGAAGTTGTTTATCAGCTGTAGGAATTCTCTGGTGGAGTTTTTTGGGTCATATAAGTATACTATCATATCATTTGAAAATAGTGATAGTTTGACTTCTTCCTTTCCAATTTGTATCCCTTTAACCTCCTTTTTTTTTGTCTAATTGCTCTAGCTAGAACTTGAAGTACTATATTGAATAAATTTGTAGAAAGAGAGAGCAACCCTGTCTAGTCCCTGATTTTAGTGGCATGGCTTCAAGTTTCTCTCCATTTAGTTTGATGTTGTCTACTGGTTTGCTGTATATTGCTTTTACTCTGTTTAGGTATGGGCCTTGAATTCCTATTCTTTCCAAGACATTTAATATGAACGGATGCTGAATTTTGTCAAATGCTTTTTCAGCATCTAATGAAATGACTATGTTTTTTTCTTTGAGTTTGTTTATATAGTGGATTACACTGATGAATTTCCGTATATTGAACTATCTCTGCATCCCTGGGATGAAGCCTACTTGATCATGGTGAGTGATCGTTTTGATGTGTTCTTGGATTCAGTTGGCAAGAACTTTATGGAGTATTTTTGCATTGATATTCATAAGGGAAATTGGTCTGAAGGTCTCTTTCCTTGTTGGATCTTTGTGTGGTTTTGGTATCAGTGTAATTGTGACTTCATAGAAAGAGTTGGATAGTCTTCCTTCTGTTTCTATTTTGTGGAATAGTTTGAAGAGTATTGATGTTAGGTCTTCTTTGAAGGTCTGATAGATTTCTGCATTAAAAACATCTGGTCCTGTGCTTTTCTTGGTTGGGAGACTTTCAATGACTGTTTCTATTTCTTTAGGTGTTATGGGACCATTTAGATGGTCTACCTGATCCTGATTTAACTTTGGTATTTGGCCTTGGTTCAGAAAATTGTCCATTTCATCCAGATTTTCCAGTTGTATTGAGTATAGGCTTTTGTAGTAGGATCTGTTGATTTTTTGAATTTCCTCAATTTCTGTTGTTATATCTCCCTTTTCATTTCTGATTTTGTTAATTTGGATACTGTCTCTGTGCTCTCTAGTTAGTCTGGCTAAGAGTTTATCTATCTTGTTGATTTTCTCAAAGAACCAGCTCCTGATTTTTTTGATTCTTTGTATAGTTCTTTTTATTTCTTCTTGGTTTTTTTCAGCCCTGAGTTTGATGATTTCCTCCCTTCTACTCCTCTTGGGTGTATTAGCTTCTTTTTATTCTAAAGTTTTCAGGTGTGCTGTTAAGCTGCTAGTGTGTGCTCTCTTCAGCTTCTTTTTGGAGGCACTCAGAGCTATGAGTTTTCCTCTTAGCACTGCTTCCATTGTGTCCCATAAAATTGGGTATATTGTGCCTTCATTTTCATTAAATTCTAAAAAGTCTTTGATTTCTTTCCTTATTTTTTCCTTGACCAAATTATCATTGAGTATTGCATTGTTCAGCTTCCATGTTTATGTGAGCTTTCTGTTGTTTTTGTTGCTATTTAAGATCGTCCTTACTCCATAGTGATCTGATAGGAGACATGGGATTAGTTCGATATTCTTACATCTGTTGAGTTCTGTTTTGTGACCAATTATATTGTCAGTTTTGGAGAAAGTACCCTGAGGTGCTGAGAAGAAGGTGTATTCTTTTGATTTAGGATGAAATGTTCTACAGATATCTATTAAATTCGTTTGGTCCAAAACTTCTGTTAGTTTCACTGTGTCTCTGTTTAGTTTGGGTTTCCCTGATCTGTCATTGAGGAGAGTGAGGTATTGAAATCACCCACAATTATTGTGTGAGGTGCTATGTGTGCTTTAAGCTTTAGTAAAGTTTCTTTTATGAATGAGGGTGCCCTTGCATTTGGAGCATAGATGTTCAGAATTCACAGTTCTTCTTGGTAGATTTTACTTTGCTGAGGATAAAGTGTTCTTCTATGTCTTTTTTGATGACTTTTATTTGAAAGTCTATTTTATTGGATATTAGAATGGCTACTCCAGCTTGTTTTCTGGTTCCATTTGCTTGGAAAACTGTTTTCTAGGTTTTTACTCTGTGGTAGTGTTTGTCTTTGACACTGAGATGTGTTTCCTGTATGCAGCAAAGTGTTGGGTCCTCTTTATGTATACAGTCTTTTAGTCTATGTTTTTTTTTAATTGGGGAATTGAGTCCATTGGTGTTAAGAGATACTAAGGAATAATGATTGTTGCTTCCTGCTATTTTTGATGCTTTTTTTATGTTTGTTGAAAGATTAATTTCTTGCTTTTTCTAGTGTGTAGTGTCCCTCTTTTTGTTGGTATTTTCCATTCATTATCCTTTGAAAGGCTGGATTTGTGGAAAAACACTGTGTAAATTTGTTTTTGTCATGGAATTCCTTGGTTTCTCCATCTATGGTAATTGAGAGATTTGCTGAATATAGCAGTCTTGGTTGGCATTTGTGTTCCCTTAGGGTCTGTATTACATCTGCCCAAGCTCTTCTGGCTTTTTGTCTCTGGTGAGAAATCTGGTGTAATTCTGATAGGTCTACCTTTATAGGTTACTTGACCTTTCTCCTTTACTGCTTTTAATATTGTTTCTTTGTTTAGTACATTTGGCATTTTAATTATTATGTGACCAGAGGAATTTCTTTTCTTGTCAAATCTATTTGGAGTTCTGTAGGCTTCTTCTATGTTCATGGGCATCTCTTTAGTTTAGGGATGTTTTCTTCTATAATTTTGTTGAAGAAATTTACTGTCCTTTTAAGTTGGAAATCTTCACTCTCTTCTATACCTATAATCCTTGGTCTTCTCATTTTGTCCTGGATTTCCTGGATGTTTTGCGTCAGGAGCATTTTGCATTTTGCATTTTCTTTGACTGTTGTATCAATGCTTTCTATGGTTATCTTCTGCATCTGAGATTCTCTCTTCTATCTCTTGTATTCTGTTGTTGATGCTTGGATCCATGACTCCTGACTTCTTTCCTAGGTTTTCTATGTTCAGAGTTGTTTCCCTTTGTGATTTCGTTATTGTTTGTACCTCCATCTTTAGATCTTGGATGGTTTTGTTCAATTCCTTCACCTGTTTTGTTGCGTTTCCTTTAGTTCTTTAAGGACTTCTCCCTGTTTACTTGTGTTCTCCTGCATTTCTTTAAGGGAGTTATTTATTTCCTTCTTGAAGCCTTCTATCAGCATCATGAGCTGTGATTTTAAATCCAAATCTTGCTTTTCTGGTGTTTTGGGGTATCCAGGACTTGCTGTTGTTGGAGAATTGGGTTCGAATGGTGCCATATTGCCTTTATTTCTGTTAGTAAATTTCCTACATTTGCCTTTTGTCATCTTATTATCTCTGGTGTTAGTTGGTCCTACTGTCACTGGCTGGTGCTTCTCTCTCTTGTGTGCCTGAAAACCTATCTCAGCACCCCTGACACAGAGTGCTGTGGGGCTGCCCTTCTCCTGGGTACAGGTGAGGCCCTGGAAGTCTGAGTCACAAGTCATCTTACACTTGGGTGTTCTCTGTATTCCTGATTGTAACAGCCCACTCATTTGCAGGAGTTCTGTTACCATTTTTAATGTGAGGAGTCTGAGACACAGGTTTAATAAGGTGGCAGGAGAGTGTTACAAGTGATTAGAAGAGCCAAGATTTCCCCACAGGCAGTCTGGTATGAGTCTATGCTCTTGAACACAGCAATGTGTTCCTTTTCCATGAGACACATCAGCCTTTGTTCTCATCACAACTCATCATAGATTCCATCTTTCCACCAAGGGGAACCTTTCACTGTTTCTTAGTGGTTCTGTGCTTCATTTACTAAAGACATTCCTTTTTTGAATTTTCTATATTTTTTATTTACATTCCCAATGATTTCCCCTTTCCTGGTTCCCCCTTCCCAAAAATCCAATAAGCCCTCTTACCTCCCCTTGTTCCTCATTCAACCCCCTCCCACTTCTCTGTCCTTATATTCCCCTATACTACTACATCCAGTCTTTCCAGGACCAGGGGTCTCTCCTTCCTTCTTCTTGGAAATCAATTGATATGTGAATTGTGTCTAGGGTACTATGAGCTTCTGGGTTAATATCCCCTTATCAGTGACTGCATACCATGTGTGTTCTTTTGTGGTTGGGTTACGTCAGTAAGGATGATATTTTCCAGTTCTGACCATTTGCCTAGGAATTTCGTGAATTCATTGTTTTTAATTGCAGAGTAGTATTCCATTGTGTAGATATACCACATCTTCTGACTCCATTCCTCCGTTGAGGGACATCTGGGTTCTTTCCAGCTTCTGGCTATTATAAATAAGGCTGCTATGAACATAGTGGAGCATGTGTCCTTATTGCATGCCGGGGAGGCCTCTGGGTTTATGCCCAGGAGTGGTATAACAGGATCCTCTGGGAGTGTCATGCCCAGTTTTCTGAGGAACCGCCAGACTGCTTTCCAGAGTGGTTGTACCAGCTTGTAAGCCCACCAGCAGTGGAGGAGTGTTCCTCTTTCTCCACATCCTTGCCAATATCTGCTCTCTTCTGTGTACTAAAGACATTCCTATCATTCTTTTGCCCCAATTATATGACTGCAGTACCTTCCACTGTGCTTTCATTTTAACCAACTTATACTAATACTCCAGGACCCAGCTAAGTTAGTCTTCTTTTCCCTACACTCAGTAGACAAACTAAGCTTATGAATGTGGTGAAACTTAGCAAAGAGGCAGAGTTCTAGTTCCAACCCTGGCATTAGCAACCATGGATATCAGTGGGGTGGTGTCCAGGATTGTCTGTGCCCTCTTCTGTCTATCTGAAGGGAGGGCATATCTCTATGCACTTGCACACAAACAGTGTGAGTGTATCATATAAATAGCAAGATTAGTAGTAGTGGGTCCTGGGGAATCTAGAACAAAAGCTCCTTTCCCAATGAGATTTTGTTTTCAATGAAGTGTGTGTGTGTGTGTGTGTGTGTGTGTGTGTGTGTGTGTGTGTGTTTTAGTGTTAGGAGTGTTCCCAAGGGTGCTTGAGGAAAATTGGCTTTTGGTTTGGCTTCCTCTGTTGTTTTTGGAGAGCAGTGTGTTCCCACTCCCTCAGGAGTGTTGATTCTGCGATGGCATCACTTGCGTTGCTTCCCAATAATCTTTGCAGAGTGTCTAATTACAGACTGGCAGCCGAGAAAGCATGCCAAGGCAACTGCAAGCTAAGAAAATTTCTAACAAAAGAGTACTTCATGCAGTAAAGAACAGCTGTAACAGATGTGGCTCATGAGGAAAAGAGCAGGAGGCAGGCCAGATGTATCCACGAAAGAGAGATACGAGGCACTCCTATTCTAATTGAAGTATACAATTGTGCAACCCGCAGGGTTTTTCTTAGTCAAGAAATGTTGCATGAGAAAAACCGCAAAACTATGCTTGTAAACTTGGTGTGATAACACAGAACTTAAGGGTGTGGCTGGATGATCACATTTTGGGCCAGTTTGGGCCACAGAGTGAGTTGTGGAATAGCCTGGACTACACAGTGAGATTTCTCTTTCAAAAGAAAAAAGAAAGAAAGAGAGAAAGAAATAAAGAAGGAAGGAAAAAAAGAAAAAAGAAAAAAAGGAAAGAAAAAAGTATAAACAAGGAAAACAAACAAACCAAAGTCCCCAATAACTTTCTGCTATGTGTATAGTTCAGTGACTCAGCATGAGCAAGGCTCTGGGTTCCATGTCAGCTATGCAGAAACGTAAGCAAATTCAAGGAAACAACCAATTGCAGTTCTGTTACTATGCTACCAGTTTGTGTTCCTGATTCTTTAAATGGGACTTTGTGTGACATTCCAAGCACACTTGGTTTTCTAGATTTACACTCTCCATGAGATCAGGGCCCAGCAGAGGTTGTTTAGATAGGCTGTATGATCTGAGGGATTGTGTACCTTTCTCACAATCTGAATTGGTTCAGCCTAAAACCATATCTTCATCCATAACTTTGCTATTCCCAGCATTT
The DNA here is from genome assembly GCA_036184795.1 of Tokudaia tokunoshimensis. Lineage (NCBI taxonomy): Eukaryota > Metazoa > Chordata > Mammalia > Rodentia > Muridae > Tokudaia > Tokudaia tokunoshimensis. The sequence goes on from BTHU01000023.1 coordinate 90,045,305, forward strand.
CATCAAAGCATATTAAATGATTGCTGACTATATGTTGTTGAAAAACCCAGCAGTACTTAATCTGATAGACTTACATTTAATTACAAGTTTCCTCTAGGAAAGGGTCATAAATGCTAATTTTATTTAATGGGAAGTCAGCAAATTCTGGGGGCAATTGGATACAGGAGTTATCCATGTAAGTATAAACATTAGGATATATGGATGTATTAAATACTATACCTTTGACCACAGAGTAGTAAATGCTCTCCTAGGTGTTTGTTATAGTCCAGTATAGTCTGCAGAAATCATGTGAAACACAACTCTGTCATACTGGTAACCTTAGAGGCATCCTGTAATAGCCTATACATATCATTTCTGTCAAAAGTCTTTCTTTGTTCGTTCACAGGATTAGGCACACAGTAGATATTCAGTAAATATGTTTTGAATAATAATGTGTATGTGTATATATATATACATATATATATGTTGTGTGTGTGTTTATGCGTGTGTGTGTGTTTGTATGTGTGAATCATCTATAGTAAGATTTATTTTGTTTCTTTTCAAAGGGGGAAACTAAACAGAGAGAAGTAAAATAACATACCCAGAACCATACACCTTGTAAATGGACAGAGTTAATAATCAACTCTAGTTTGTCTAGTAGTTTGTTTCTGGCTCCTGTGGTTAAAGCATTCTCTTATACTGTACCACAGTATGAGTTTTAGGCATTCTTTTGAGTGAAAGCATTGGAATAATTATTTGAAAGCAATGCATTTATCTAGTAGTTATCTCTTATCTACATATTCATAACTGTAAATATTCCTTGGCTGCAATATGTTGTCTGTACATATATGTATATGAACTGGCTAACTTACTCAATTTAATGTTTAAAGTTATGTGAACCACCATTAGCACCATTATAAGGAATATATCTATCACATTAAAAAGTTATCCTCTGCTCTTTTATGAATTCCCCTCTTTATCTTCTTTAATTTCCTGCCCTCTACCTAGGCAATTACTAATTTGTATGGTGCAACTACAGATTGTTTTGCATTTTTTGAAATTGTGTATGAGTGAGACTGTAACACATATTCAACAAAATGGCTGATCCTCAAGATAAAAACACTGAAAGTCAGGAAAAACTCACATATTAAAATATCTAAACTTTTAAAATAACTATGATAACCAAAAGAATATGAATGGATTTTGATATGTCCATATCCATATAATTTATATATAATAATAATTTTGATATATCCATATATATAAGAATAATGAATGAACAACATTATTTCAATATAATCACTATATAATGTTGTTCATTCATTCATTATCGTTATGTTAGACACTGGGTTTTAAATTTTTAAGCCAATTGCAAATATATGTTTTATGAATATTTGTGAACAAAAGCATATTTTTACTTAACTCGTGTAAATATTTTAGTTAACTATAAAACTGATTTTATGTTAATACCTTTTATATACATGATAATGATTTATGAGAATTTCACTTGCTATACATTGTTACTATCAGTTGTTATAGTCATTAAAATGTTTAGGTATTTTAAAATGTGAGAAATTGTATGACATTATGATTTTAAGTTGAGTTTTTTAGTAACATAGTTTTAAATATCTGGTGAGGTGCTTCATAGCCACATAAACATTTATTTTGATGAAGAACTTGTTCAAATATTTTGTTTATTTTTAATTGGGTTACTTTGATACTGTTGAGTTTTCACATCTGTTTATACATATTCAATTCTATTTCTAAGGTTTTATTGGATCTATTGATTTTCCATTGCTGTGGGACAAATCCCCATGCACTTACTAACTTTCACCACCCTTCATTTGTTTACTCAGATGAGTTCTGAAGGCCAGAAGTTCAAAGCAGTGCTCATGATAAATAATAAGGAACAAGAAATCCTAATTTCCTAAATTGGATCAGTAATGCTGGACATATGTGTTAAATTAGTGCCCCCAAATGTGTATAATTATATCAAAATAATAAAAATATCATCAAACAAAATATCTTGCCCCCAAATATGTGAATCTCTTTCTAAACTTTTCTGTCTGTGGCACTGATTTGTTTGTTCATCTTTATGACAATACCACCGTGTTTTGGGTTGTGTTTCATTGACTCGAACTTAGATAACAGAAGTCCTCCAACATGTGATTTTTGAACTTTTTTGGACCATTTTATATTGTATTTTCTCATGAATTTTTTCACTCAGTCTATTTTCCATGTGATAGTGTTGAATCTGCAGATTAAATTGGAGACAACTTACATTTTAGCATTCCTCAGGTTTCTGACCCATCAACACAGTTTATTTCTCCAATTCATTCAGATCTTGATTCTATCAGCATTTTTGGAGCATATCCTAGGCTATTTTGTTATCTTTATCCACAAATATTCAATATATTGATGGTTTTGTGCATGATGTTGTTTTATGAAATTTCAAGTTTCTATTGTCGAATGCTAGATATTTAATTATTTGATATATTAATTTTATTTTGCTCATTGTTTCTAAATTTATTCATTAATTATAGCATCTTGTATGTAGACCTTGTAGGATTTTTCTACATTGGCTATCATAAAATCTTCAAATAGAAATAGTTTTTACCTATTTCTTTCTAGTTATAATGTCTTTTATATCTCCTTGCCTCATTATATGGAACAAATCTTCAGTACAATGTTGAATGGAAATAAAGAAATTCCTTTCTTGATTCTAATTTTAGGGAGGAAGCACTTAGCTTTTTTAACATTAATTATAAAATTAAATGGAGATTTCCCCCTCATATATGTTCCTCATTATATAAAGGCAATTCTTTATTACTACTATGATGAATGTTAAAAAGAACCAGGATTATATGTCATATTTTATCAAATATCATTTATGTTTCTATTGAGGTCATCATACATTAAAGATATTCTGTCAATAAGATGTATTACATTGATTTTTATAATAGTAAATTCTTCAATATACCCCATTTAATTATGATGTATCAATTTTTATATGTTGTTGAATCTTATTTGCTAAATTGTTAGATTTTTGCATTTTTGTTCAGGAGAGGCACTCATCTTTGATTTGATTCTTTGGATAGATTTGTATGACTTTGTTATCAGAACAATGCTCACCTCTCAGAATGAGATGGATGGTATTTCTGCCTCTTTAATTTTCTGCAAGACTTTGAATAAAATCAATGCTATTTCCTTCTAAAGTGACAGACTTCATAGTGATACCTTATGGTTAGGATTTGTTTGTTTGAAGATATTTTAATGACAAATTAAATTACCTTGTAATATGCATAGAAATATTCATGAGCACCAGGAATAGGTTGTGATAAAGAAATAGTCACTTTTAGGGTCATACAATTCTCAAAGAGAGTGTAGCTGAAAGCTATCAGGATGCTGATACTCTCAGCAAGTGGAAAAATAAATAGTTCAACCATGAAGGGTGGCTTTCAGAGGCACCATAGCCCCCAATGTCCTGTTCAATACACTAGTTCACTTTACAGTATTGATGGGGATATTCTTATTTTTCTGTGTTTATAAAGGCTAATTGTATTATTTAATTTATTTTTTTCCTATATGAGTTTATGTGCACCACATGCATTCAGGAGACCAGAGAGCATCAGATTCTCTGGAACTGGAGTTTTAGGCAGTTGTGAGGGAGGTGCTGTGAACTGAACCAAGGTCCTCTGCAAGAACAGTAAGCATTCTCAAGTGCTGAGCCCTCTTATTTCAGCTCAATTTCTTATGGGCTGAGACTTTTGTACTTTGCAGGATTGTTTTAAAGGTGAGCCCCACTGTCAATTTCAATTAAGCTCTTCTTCCTCAAAATAGTCAAAGGTAGGATATAATAGCCAGTTCCCAATTATAATTATTACAAGCAAAATGTTATCTCCAACCACAACCTCAAGGTCACTGAATACATTCCAGGACCATTTTCACAGAATTCAGTCTATCATCCTGGTATTACCACAGAAGTTATATCTGGATGGGAGTATGACACAAAAAGGGGAATAGAAGGCATTCAAAACATGTAGAATTTCCTCTGTACCATTTTCTAGGACTTGCCTCCCTATGTGCTATTGGATATAATATTTAGGCAATGGATTATTTTTTCTCACCTCTCATAGTGGATAGTGACTTTTATTTCTACTTCATGGTCCAAAGAGAAACAGCAGAGAAAAAAACAGATTGCATATCATAGTGCCAAATTTGAAAGTACTAAGGAACATTTTGAGGGGACACCCTTCAGCAGCTTGCATCCACTACTGCCTGTGAGTAAAAGGGGACATTCTTCATACAAAGATATAGTTTCAGTTTCAATTTTAACAAAAGAAGAACCATGCCAAGGTAACTTTTTCTCAAGATAGATTCTGTCTCAGGCGTGGAGGAACACACCCTTATGCTCTCAGTAGTGTAAGGCATAAAATATCAAGACCAGCCTGAGCAACATAGTGGGACTTGGTTTCAATAAAGAGTTTCAGACACAATATGCTAACAAAAAATTAAAGTCTAAGAAATCTTAGTTTTCCCTTGTCATGGCCTGAACTAGAAGATCTTAACATTATCACTGTAAAATAGGACATTCTTTCTACTTAGATTCCTGACCCCACAGCCTAGACTACTGTTCGCACACACATGCAGGTTAAGTGATATCTTTTGTGTTCTGTGTAGGAAGGGGAGATATTTGGAATCTTTGACTCAAAATACGGAGCTCAAGATTTAGTTGCCCTTATAGTTGATTTCCTGATGGATTCCTGCTGTGCTTAATGCCCAGCTTGATGGAGTTTTGCCTTTGTCTTGTGCTTTTCTGTCCTTCTGGGACCTGGAGGCCATCAGGATTCCAAGGACATGATGATGGGATTCTCAGTCCATTCTGCTTTACTTCTCCTACACACTGCCCTACCTAATGTTCTTCCATACCCAGGGACTGCGGGTCTCCCCTGATGGAAAAATTCCCATAGTTCAGTTGTTCCTATACCAAAAACATTCTGCAGATTCCCCTGATGGCCTAGAATTTTTCTGGCCCAGCAGCAAAAGGCTACTGGGGCTAGTGCCAGCTCCTCTAGATTTGAATTTTTCACAAACTTTCTATGTGACCCACAGCAGGTTATTGAACCTTTTTGAACTTATCTTTTACACTTAATACATGTCATAACAATCATGGAAGCTGCCTTATGTGGCTGTTGTGAAAAGTGTGAATCATGGTGTGTACCATATACTTACTAGGTACTCTACAAACATTAGCTATTAACATTAAAAACTTCCTCTAACACAGTTAGTTAGAAGTTAAGCCCAGTTGGGCTTTTCTTGATTGCTTTTGATGACCAAATCCATTTAATTTGACTGTATATGGATTTACCCATCCCTTTATTTCTTACTCAAAGAACTGATGTAGGATCAGTAGAAAGAGTCTACCATAGTATTTCCTTGGTTGTGGTGAAGCTATGCTTTGGAGTCAGTTATCTTTCCTTCTCTGTTTTGGAAGAAGAGACTGATGCATCTGAAAATTGTAGTGACTTCTCTAGAAGGAAAAACAAAGGATTCTCTCAATTATTTTCTAGTAGAAGTGTTTGGATTTCATTAATAGGGCAGAGGAAAGGGTGAATCCATACATTTTTCTACTGGATTTAAGACAGAAACTTTTCTGGGGACCGGGTCAGTTGGGATGACAATAATGTTGAAGATATGTGCAGGACAAACCTAGTAAAAAGAGCTTGCTTACATACATGGTCAAAAATTCATTAAAGGTAGAACCAAATGGCCCAGAAACCTGCTGAGAGTCCAGGTTTTTAGATTCCTCTGGAGTGTTCCAGGATTGCAGGAAAGTGACATGGCAGGAACCCAGGCCACTGAGAGTCTTATCTAATCTGTTCCCTGGAAGTCCTTTGTGCCCAGGCAGAGATGGCCCAGCATAATGACCCACACTGATAGGATGAGTCAAGGACACAAAATAGCTTCTGTTTTAATCTTGGAGCTATTGGCTGAAAGTCTCACTATTAATTATTTATTGGGGAGCTTTAAGGAGACATGCTCATCCTAGCCTAAAAGTGTATTCTTTGAATAAAGGATAACATATTGATAAGGAATGGTTAGTGACTAACTCATTAGTTCCCATTGATTCACCTAGCTCTGAGAATGGGAACCTCTGACACTGTGACTTGAATGAGATCTGAGCTGAGTAAGGGTGGTGGTTGTGAGAGAAGGTACAGAGTGAAGGGTGATGGGAAAAATCAGATGTAGACAGTTTTGACAATGTGGGCCTAGAAAAAGGAAACCAATTTTAGCATTCGAAGAGCAGAAGATAATTAGGGAACTTAAATCTGCTAGAGGGGGGAAAAGAAAAAAAATTATACAACACCTTTCAAAGCCAAAATGAAATAATTCTTGGATTTTTTTTTTTTTTACAGTTTTAGATGAGCTGTAGCATGGCTAGGCTTTCGTTGGTAATGAGCCCAGAAAGAAGAGTCTATCAGTGAACAGAGCTGCCTAGGGAGTATGGAGGGATTATGAGAAGTGTTTGGAGACCCTGCCTGTGTCACTCAGACTCCAGATAGAAGAAAATGGATATTCTTTCCCACCTGTTGTCTTGCCTTTACAGTCTTACTCAGCTCCTCCCTCTTCCCTAACACCTTTCTCATCTCTACCTTTCCCTTTCACAGGTGTAGAAGCCTATCTACTTTCAGAGAATATGTTCATGGGTCCATATTCTGTTACAACTGGAAAAGAAGTCTTTGGAGGACAGGGTTCATTGCTCATTCATGTTTCTAGCTCCATGACATCTGCCCCAGAATCTGCTCATAGCAAACATTGAAAAGCTTGTCTGAGTTAACTTGCAACTCCACTTTTGTCACTGGAAATACACATATGATTTTCTTTTCTAGTTTTTTTCCTCATTATAAATTGCATGTGTGGTATAAGATCACACTGCTATTGCACAATTTCAAGTTAATTCAAATAGCTCTGACCATTGTCCTTATTGCAGTCTTCATTTGAGAAATGTGTTCAGTTTACAAATCCATAGATATCTTTCCAGATATTTTTCTTTGAACATGTAATAAGGATTGATTTGTGTATGTTCCCACAAATGGGAATTATGGCTACTATTCTGGAACTAATTTGGGGAATTTAACAACATACATCCATTGGAGGTCTTCCCAAGTTAAGGCTTCTTTTTTTTTTTCTGATAGTATAAATATTTTTTTTAATTTAATTTAATTTTATTTTTTTAATTTACATTCCAAATCACTTCCCCTTTCCCGTTTCCTCCCTCCCCGAAAGTCCCATAAGCCCCCTTCCCTCCCTCTTTTCTCCGTTCAACCCCCTCTCATTACTCTGTCCTGGCGTTCCCCTACATCCAGTCTTTCCAGGACCAGGGGTCTCTCCTTCTAATTTGTTTTATTCCTTTAAGCAGGTGCATTGTGCTGTAAAGCTTTGCTACACTGAGCTTCTGTTAATGAATAGTTGACTTCTAATTTTAGTTGGATTGTTATGAGACAATGGAAAATCCTACATACACTCCTTATGTATACATGTGAATGTTTCTCTGAAGCCAATATTAAATGAACTTCCTAGGTCATAGTCTTTGAACTTAAAAGATTGGAGATGATTTCTCATATGAATCACGTAGACCTTTCTACCACATGTTGAAGCAGGTCAGAGTCTCTTCCTAATATATGTTGCTTGTATCATCAATGCTTTAAATCATTCTTGCCAACAATGAGATAGTAAAACATGTATACAAGTCATTTCCTGGCTTTTATGGCTGTGATCTGGAGATTCCTAAACAGAGACATTTTGCTGCTGCTAGTGCACCTCAGAGCAGCTTTGGGGTGATAAAGCAACATAGCAACTAGGCTAGTAGCAGGTAAGACAAGGATGCTAACCAAGGCATCTTCTTGTGGTTTCTTTTGGGAAGGAGCAGACTGTTCTGTTTTGTGCTTCAGAAAGGCAACTGGTAAAGAAGTGTTTATCCTGATAGACAGCAAGTAAACAAATTAGTTGGGTTAGGGACAAATTTTTCTACATTTAGTGGAGAAAAAGCTACTCTTGGTGTCACTGGAATGATCCTGACCAATGTGCATAAAATGATAGTTTAAAAATAAGTGTTATATCTGCACTCATTGTAGCCCAGTGAGGAGGGGGCATATCTAGCATGCATGAAACTTCCAGGACTCCAAACAAACCAGTCAAAGCAGCTACAACCACAACAACAGCAGTGACATTAATAGCAACAAAACTAAAATCACACCTTTGTGGAAATAAATATAGTTCCACTAAAAAGTGCACATTCTTGAAATTATGTACCTACAAGCAACACTAAATGCGCTCAGCAGGTTGTATTTATATACTTGTGCATTTATATGTATATAATAAGAACAATTAAAGAAAAAGAAGCCATGAATTTGGGGGAGGGGACATAGGCAGGTTTGGAGTGAAGAGAGGGAAAGGGGGATTATGTAGTTGTATTTTAATTCAAAACCAATAAACAAACAAAAATAATTATTAAAATTTGAGGCAGTCTTGGATCTGTGGATATGCACTGGGTTTTAGATGACAGGAATGATTTGTTCATGTTATTTTGTGTGTTGTCATTGTAGATGTGTAATAAAAATGTCTACATGATTTATAGATGCTTAGCATGGAGGGGCTTACTGATATCCGTGGATTTGTTCTAAACTACTATAGAAATAAAAGAAAGAAGAATAAGTGAAACAAATGTTGTAATCTTTGCTACATATTTTAAGGAATAACTCTGTATGAATTTCATTATGCCAGTCTACCTACATTTCTATACATATGAAAATGTTCCTAATGCATGTTTATAAAGAAAGCAATATAACACTTGCCTATAATTCTAGCACTTGAGAGGCTGAAGCAGAGAAAGATACAGAAGGATCATAAATTTAAGTCCAGCAATATCCTGTCTCAGAAGCAACAAACAGACAAACAAACAAAAGGAAAGAAAATCCAGAAAAACAACAATAAAATAAATAATTAAAATTTTTTACCTGAAGACTAAAGAGATGGTCTAGCAGTTAAGAATCCTTTCTGCTCCTCCAGAGGACCCAAGTTCAGTTCCCAGAACCTGTGCTTGGTGTTTACAATTGCCAGAACTCTAGCTTTAGGTAATTTAGTATTTCTGGCTTGAATTACACACACACACACACCACACAGAGGAGAGAGAGGGAGAGAGAGAGGGGGGGGGAGAGGGAGAGATTTTTTTCTCTGCTATGCACACACATGTGTACACTTAAAAATAAGTTTTAAAAGATCCACTTGGGGAGGCATGCATTGAGATCAACTTACCAAAGAAGACTGTACTATTTGTTTCTTGGTATAAATTTTAATATATGTATGGACAAGTAAGATTTGATTCTTGCCTGTCAATGTCTGGAGGTTGGGCTAGAACAATGTTTGGAGGTGGCATCTGTATCTCACAAAATCCCAGGTATTTGTGTATCACTATGTAAGCCTAAAGTAGAAAATCTGATGATTTCTTTGTGTTTTGAGACAGGGACTTCCTGTGTAGCCCTGACTGACCTGGAACTTGATATGTAATCCTGGAAATTGCAGTGCTTTTCCTGCTTCTGTATCAATATTGGGAATTTGATCATGTGATACCATATATAGCAAAAGAAAAAATCTGAATTCTCATAACACATGTAATTAAGGTTACTTTTATGAAATTAAAAAAAATCAGTGTTTCTTTAAGACCTCAGCAAGCTTCCGTCTTTGCTCTTTGGCTATATAATATATGGCAGGTACATATGTCACATTTATGTACAGTAAAGAGTAAAATAGAGTGATGACTTAATTCCCAACTTAAGGAAATGTAGCACTTCCACACTGCTTTAAAAAGCTCAAAATACCAAATATAATTCACAGACAACGTGAAGCTCAAGAAGAAGGAAGACCAAAGTGTGGATACTTTGGTCCTTCTTAGAAGGGGGGACAAAATACCCATGGGAGGAGATTCAGAGACAAAGTGTGGAACAGAGACTGAAGGAAAGGCCATTTAGAGACTGCCCCATGTCGGGATCCATCCCAAATACAGTTACCAATCCCAGACACTATTGCAGATGCCAATAAATGCTTGCTGACAGGCGCCTGATATAGCTGTCTCCTGAGAGGCCCTGCGAGTGCATGACAAATAGAGGTGGGTGCTCCCAGCCAGCCATTGGACTGAGCACAGGGGCCCCAATGGATGAGCTGGAGAAAGGACCCAAGGAGCTGAAGGGGTTTGCAGTGCTGTAGGAGGAACAACAATATGAACCAACCACTACCTCCAGAGCTCCCAGGGACTAAACCACCAACCAAAGAGTACACATGGAGGGACCCATGGCTCCAGATGCATATGTAGCAGAGGATGATCATTTCAGACATCAATGAGAGGAGAGGCCATTGGTTCTGTGAAGGCTTGATGTCCCATTGTAGGCGAATGCCAGATCAGGAAAGTGGGAGTGTGTGGGTTGGTGAGCAGGGAGAGGGGAGATGGGATAGGGGGTTTTCAGAGGGAAAACGAGGAAAGGGGATAACATTTGAAATGTAAATAAAGCAAATATCTAATAAAATTTTTTTTATAGATTTTGGAGAGTGAACTTTGGTCCCTGAGCTTGACTGTTGCCAATCAAAATGTCTCAACAGTGTCTTAGTTATGTTTTTGATGAAAAAATATTGCTGGTGCTACAGACATTTTTTCCACTTTCCCATTGCATAAGTAAGAATTTCTCTCGATATATAACTAGATGTATTACTTAATATGTCTTCTGTGGTAGTTTGTATAATGATAAAAACCTCTGTAATCTCAGGCATTTAAATATGTGGTCCTAGATGGCAGTCCATTTGAATAGGTTTAGCAGGTGTGGCCTTGCTGAAGGAATTATGCCACTGGGAGCTAGATTTAAGGGTTTGAAGACTCATGCCATTTCTAGTTCTTTTTCTGCTTCCTGTCTGTGGTATAAGATGTGTACTCTTACCTTGCTGATCTACCTGCCTCGCCTGCCACTTTTCAGACATGACTGACTTTTATCCCTCAAAATAAACTCTTCCTTGCATAAATTATTCTGTTTATAGTGCTTTATCACAGCATCAGAAAAGTTATGGATGCAGTTCCCATACACAGACGCACACACAAACATGCAAAGACACACACTCACACACACATACAGAGAGACAGTGAGCAAGACAGAGAGAGACAAGGAGAGAGACAGATGTTTGGTTAGAATTCTTGAAAAGTTTGGTATTGGCTTTTGCCAGTATCCTGGACGATTCTACCAATCTGGACCATTTTACATTACACATTTTCTTTTAAATGTTGAACAAGCAACATGAGTCTCAACTTGAAACATATAGAGGCAGTTTGTGGTTACAAATTCTCAGGGAAATAGCTTCTTATAAATGTTTTAGTTCACTGTCCAGAGACCTCAGGTAGCTACCTTTTGTCTAAAATTATTTTGTTATTATACACTAAAATGTTTATTGATTAGAAATGTGCTTCTTATTGCCAGAGAATATCATTGTGTAGAAAAAGGGTGGAAATAGTGTGAATGAAATGAATACATAATCTGAAGTATAATAAAGTATAGTGTAGTATATACTGCAGGATAGTGCAATCTAGTATGGTATAAAAGGATATACATAGTATTTTATCTATATAGAAGCATATTATAAAGGACTTGGAATATGTATTTTCTATAAATTTATATTGTTTGAGTGTTCATAAAGAATATATACTATAAATGATGATGTTTCAATTTTGTAGGAAGAAAATATTTGTTCTCAATAGTAGAATCTGCCCTCAGTCATTAAAATCAAATACTGGGTTTAAGAAAGTTCATTGTTGGGGCTGGAGATATGGCCCAGTAGTTAACTGCACTAGCTGCTCTTCCAGAGGATCTGGGTTCAATTCCGAGCACCCACACAGCAGCTTACACATGGCAGTCTGTGACTCCATTTTCAGAGGCTCTGACACCTTTACACAGGAATGCACCCAGGCAAAACACTAATGTACATAAAATAAAAATTAAAAATTAAAAAATATTCTGAAAATGTAATAAAACGTTAAAAAAGCAAATCCATTGTCCATCTCAGGAATCTAGCACTTATGGATCTTACATCAACATAAAAGATCTTAATGAGGAACAAGAAGTGAGCAGTGGAGCTCTTTGAGCATGATCTTGCATTGAGGTAGTTTTTGAATTAAGTTTTGAACTGATGACTTTTCCAGTATGTGAATGATCAGTGTTGCTTTGATTCGTGATCACAGTAACCTGGAATGTGTTAGATAGAGCAGGAGGAAGCAGTCTTTTCCATGTCCTCTCATAAAGATAATGTTTGTAAGCGCTTGACACTGGATCCTGACAAAATTATATGGTAATTGGACTGATTTCTGGAGAACTTTTAGGCCGTTTTCAGGACTTACTTTCAAATAAGGGCTGCTCATAGAGTTCAGGGGCCTTGGTTTCCTACGCCATATTGTTAAATCTTGGCTGTACTTTATCCAGCAGCCTCCCAAATATGTGTTTCATTTACTCAAGACACCATGCTCAGGAGGTGACAACAAGCTGATGTGATTTAGGGATCACTTCAAGTGTTTGATGAATGTTATCTGCTGTGTGATTTTTACCATTTCAACATATATCTGTAAAACATAGCCTTTACTCAAATGAATGACTCTAATAGTTAACAATTTAGGCACATCAGTAAAAGACATTGTTCTGGGCAAATAAGCATTACTATCTACCAAATGTGGCCAATCTTTTTATTTTTTTAATTGGATATTTTCTTTATTTACATTTCAAATGTTATCCCCTTTCCCAGTTCCCCCACCTCAGAAACCCTCTATCCCATCCTCCTTCCCCTTTCTTCTATGAGGGTGTTCCTCCACCCACCCTACTCCCGTCTCCCCGCCCTCGATTCCCCTACATTGGGGCATCTATCGAACCTTCATAGGAACAAGGAACTCTCCTCCCATTGATGCCTGACAAGGCAATTCTCTGCTACATATGCAGCTGGAGCCATGTGTACTCCTTGGCTTAGTCCCTGGGAGCTCTAGGGGTCTGGTTGGTTGATATTATTGTTCTTCCTATGAGGTTTCAAACCCCTTCAGCTCCTTCAGTTTTTTCTCTAACACCTCTAATGGTTGGCGGTGAGCATCCCCCTCTGTATTTGTAAGGCTCTGGCAGGGCCTCTCAGGAGACAGCTATATCAGGCTCCGTTCAGCAAGCATTTCTTGGCATCCACACTAGTGTCGGGGTTTAGTGACTGTATAAGGGATGGATCCCCAGGTGGGACAGTCTCTGGATGATTGACAACCTTTTGACAAATCAGTATGATATTGTCATTTATGAATGCCTTGAGCTGCATTCGTGTCTATCCTGCCATGGAGGTGGCCTGCAGGACATAGGTAGGGCAGACATGTTTAAACATAGTGGTGAAGTTTTAGTATAATATCTATCTCCCTTGGGAATCCCTTCTTTTTATTCTCAAGGAATCTTTATCCACATACAGTCTTTCTCCACATGTTTATGTGTTGAGATGTATTTTCCACTTACTCTGTGTCCCTTCAAATAGACATTAAGCTTCATTCTTAACTTTTTAGACAAAATAAGAATAAGCTCCAAGTGTTCTTTGGACCCTTCTCTTGATTTCAACCTTTTTTCTTGCATCTTTGTTTTGTTTTCCTTCCATCAGTTTTTTACCCTTGGCTTAAAAGGAATCCTAAGAATGTAATAGTTCAAATATACTAGATATTTTCTCTAAAACACCTCTCTATGTTGTGGAGGGGGGCAGAGACAATAGGTTTCCCCTGCCTAAACTCTCCATTCTTTCCTTTGCTGAAAAAGTAGTTTGTATTTCCTGGTACTGTTGCTTTGCTTCTGCCTTTGCCACTCTACTGGAATTTCTCTCTTAAAACCCACCAATGGCCTCCTGCATTCAATCTTGTGGCATCTTTTGAAACATTTAGTTTAATTAAGGAAGTATTTCTAGATACACTGATATTCTCATTCACTGGCTAATCCAAAGGCCCAGTCTTATTTCTGAGGAAAACTCAACATAAGAAAGGCTTGCAGGATATATAGATTATGTTTTTTTAATGTGAGTGAAAATAAACAAGGTATTCATTCTTTTATTGATTATATAACACCAAGCTTTGTACGTGCACTATGTGTCAAGGTGGCTGCCTCCAACTCTCTGACATTTGGTGAAGATATTTTTCCCCTATAATGGCCAAAAGATGGGCAAACACTTCAATTCTTTTGTATGTGAGTTATCTGCACTGGAACCTCTAAAGGCTTAGCAATCAGTTTCCACACTTGTCTGCTATTCTTTGGGAGTGATGTACACTTACCTGGTATGAATTGGAAAAGCTTTGCTCTAAGAGGCAAAATTATCTGTATTGTATCATTTAAAAATACTACTAGTTTGAAGTGGAAAGGGTTTAATTTATCTGAAGACTTGGTTCTGGCAGGGGGAATTTAAGTTAGTGTTAATAACAGAGCCTCTTGAAAAGAGGTCAAGGGGGTAACATAGCTTTAAAAATTCTGTTTCATAATCCTGCCCATTTAGAGGGAGGAGAAGTGCAGTTTGTCTGAAAGGAGGTAACAGGGAGCCATGGCCTCCGGTCCTTACTTTGAACTTCTGAGCTTATTAGCAAAGGGAATCAATATTCAGAAAGATTTTTTAACCACAAGTTGCAAGAACTTGGACTCTTCATTCAATGTGATTATTTCCTACCCTCTAGCTGTCCATAACAGAGTCTCTTAAAGACACTGTTGAGGTTTGATCAAAGCATTAGCCAAGCTGTATGATGTTTGGACATGCTAGGCAACATTGGAGTCATTAATGATGGGTAACAGACAAATGCAAAAGTACAAGCATCTGTATGTTAAAATTTTTCTTTTACCTATCAACACACAACAGGGCCTGAGGCTTGTTTTTAAAAAGGGATAAAGAATATTTAGAAATGTGAGATGCATACAGATTTGACCTAGATTCAGGAACAAGAAAATAAAATGCAAAATGGTAATCTTTTTTAAAACATTTATTTTATTTTTTCCTTTTGAAAATTTCATACATGAGTACTGTTTTACACCATTTCTACCCCACACTCTCCCCCTCTAACTCATCCTGTGCCCTCCACTCTTCAACTTAATAGTCTTTTCTTCAATTGCTATTTTACACATATATGAATATATAAATACAACCTGTTGAGTCTACCTATTTTTGCTTGTGTGTATGTGTGTTTAGGTTTGATCACTTAGGCTTAGATAACCTATCAGAGAGCTCCTCCCTAGAGAGGATTGATACTTACCTCTCTTAGTAGCCATTAATTTGTTGTAGTTATTCATGTAGGGCTTCTGCCTTGTTATGTGTTGTCCATCCTTACTGACATGTCAACTTGTGTTGTTATTGTGCAGGTCTTGCTTAGGCAATCATATTTTTAAGAATTCGTGGGTAGAACTCCATATACAGAAGACACTATCTTGCAGCAGATGCCCCGGGGCCTCTGACTCTTACAATCTTTCTGTCCCCTCTTCCATGATGCTCCCTTAGCCTTAGGCATAGGAATGGTGCTGGACACACCATGATTAGCTTTTCCCTGTATTTTGACAAGTTGTGACTTTCTCCAGTGGTTTTCATCTGCTGAAAAAGGAAGCTTTTTTGATAAGAGGTGAGAGAATCAGAGAGAGAGAGAGAGAGAGAGAGAGAGAGAGAGAGAGAGAGAGAGAGAGAGAGAGAGAGAGAGAGAGAGAGAGCGCAATGCATTGGAAAGTTATACTGATTTAGGAACATTGCTATAGCGGATTTTCCTCTCTGGTCCATTAATTCACTGGCTAGAAGTAGTTGATTAGTTAACAATACCAGGCATGGATTCCATCCTACTGAGTGGCGCTTAAGTCCAATTAGATATCTGTTGGTTATCCTTGAGATATAAGTGCCACTTTTGCAGCCTTGGGTACCATTCTGATCCTTATGTTTAGGTTTTAGAGCTGGATAGGACTTTTTAATTGCTCTTTCCCTTGGTAGTTTGTGTAGCACTCATAGATACTATAAGAGCTATTTCTCAGAGAAGGCTTCCAGATCGTTTCAGCTTGATTCCCCTGAGTTCCCTATCCAAAGTTTGTGGTGTCTTCACTAATACAGTCTTACTTTCAGGTTCTAGGAGTCAATCAAAGGCAAGGAAAATAACTTATATTAGTTTAGGAGTCTTGTGGACTCTTCTGACCAGTGACTCCAAGAGAGGTTTCCCATGCATGATACTGGGGATTTTGATAGATAGTCTCTTGTTGAGAGGATTATCATTTAACCTAATTGGTATAACTTCACTTAAATTATTTATATATGTGTACACATATACTTATATATTTATTTTAAGAAAGCATAAAATAATATTTCCAGTGGCACCTCAATTAATTTTTAGTGTTTTTTATTCTTCCTCTCTCAGTTTTGCCTTCTCCCTCTCTCCTCAGGTAAAGTTCTCCCTCCCAATTTCCATTTTCCCATTCACAGGAGCTGTGTTCTATCATAGCCCCCACTACAGCTCCTTGTCTCCACTCCACTGTCCATTTTCACTTTCCTAGTTTCTATGGTTACTCCAGGTTATATACTCACATCTAGAGACTCAGAGCTAGATCCGCAGATGAGAAAGAAAACACAGCATTTGCTTTTCTGGGTCTCGGTGGGTTAATTCTCTCAGTATAACATGTTATACTTTCATCTATTTGCCTGCAAATTTCATGATTTCACTTCTTTTCACAGCCGAGAAACATTCCTTTGTGTGTATGTGACATATTTTCATTACCCATTCATTTACTTAAGAACATTTAGATTATTTCCATTTCCTAGATATTGTGAATAAAGAAGCAATGAACATGACTGTGGAAGTATTTGTGGAATATGATGTCAAGTCCTTTGTGTGTAAGCTAGGCAGTAGCATATCTGGGGGATATGGTAGATTTATTTTTAGATTTTTGAGATTCTCCATACTGATTTCCATACTGGCAACACCTATTGCAGGATCGTTGCTCACACTGTGACCCTCTCCGCCCCCTGTCCTGAGATTGTATTTTGGAAAGACCTGTCTCTAATTGTGGTGTGACTCAGCCCTAGCACATCCCTTTAATCCCAGAGTGTTCTGTTTCTTTTAAATAAGATTGAATAAAGTCAATGATAGGTTAAGAGGTGGTAGAGGCAACCAGTTGACAGGGAGTGTACACAGGATAAAACCATAGAGAGTGAGAGGAAGTCAGGAGGACGGATAGGGAAACACACAGGAAACATACACACACACACACACACACACACACACACACACACACACACACACACACACACACAAGCACATTCCAGGTTGAAATCACACCAGTAGTAAAGCCCCTTTCCTCTAAGTCCTCTCTAGCATTTGCACTTGGTTGTTCTGTTTATTTTTTTGCTATTCTGACTGAGGTAAGAGGAAATCTCAGAGTTGTTATGATTTGCTTTTCTCTAATTGCCAAGGATGATGAACATTTTTGTTTCTTCCTTTGAGAACTGTTTGTTCAGATCCATAGACTCAAAAATGGGAATCTTGACATAAGAAACTGTTTGAAGAGTATTAAGCATCTTAATTCTTGTAATGATTCTGAATATTTTAAAACTAGTTACAGCTAGCTAAATAAAAGGGCCTTCTCTATAAAATACATACAATGAACACATCGTTAGAATAACAAGTTATAAATTTACATTGCTCAGGTAAGAATTAAGAATCAATCACTAGAGAAAAACATTATTTAATACTTCCATTTTAAAAGTATTTATTAAATCCTTAGAAATTTTCTAAGTAACCGAGAAGAAAGTTCTTATGTTGTTATACCAGTCTAATAAATCAGCATGGTAGTCAGTTAAATTTGTAGGAAACACATCTATTACAGTATAATATATGTTACTAAGTACTCTAGGGAATCTCTATTAACTTATAAATCAGTGTCACTGTTGATTCAGGAGGCAAAAGAAAAACAATGAACTTTCACAGATTTTTATCACTGATCTCCTGGCATGTAGATCAAATGAGAACAACTGCAACCTTCAAATATATATATATATTGCAAGCAATATGACTCCTATGGAATGATGACTAAATGTCCCTTTAGAGTAGGGATGTTTTCACTGCAACTACATATATGGGACTATTAGAAATCTATTGTATACCTTGATTTGCAAAAAAAAAGTAGTTTGAGATATGGTTAAGAGGCTCACCATGAAGAATGAACAAGATCTTTTGAGGAATTCATGTTCAAAAATGAAACAAATTCAGAATGGAATATTTATAGAAGAAATTGTGAAAATTGCTGAATATGATGTAGTTATATCATACATACTTTCAGAGTTGTAAAAAAGCAAAGAGATTTACAAGTAACAATAGATATATGCATGTATGGTTTTCACTAAATTAATTATCTTTATGATATTGAAACAAGAATAGGCTGAAGATATAGTTCATTGGGAGAGTAATTACCTATCATTCATAAGGCTTTGCATTCAAATCCCAGCTCTAAAAAAATAATTTTTAAAAAAATTAAACATGTTTATAGAGAATGATTAAGATAATAGTTAAGTATTAGAACTTTATTGCCATTTGATACTTTTTTACATATTTTTTATTGAAGCCTTGCAACTAACCTGAGTGGGTACTATTATAATCCTTATTTAACATTGATATCTGTATTTTGCAAACACCTTTATTAAAGATTTATCCAGGTTTCCAAAAAGTTAGTATCTGTAATGGTCTGAATATGTGTTCAGAATCACTACCTAGGAATAGGGCTATTGTTCTTGACATTGTACTGAAAATTATCTTTGTAGTAAATTTAGACCAAGTCCATCTTACTCCTTAATACTTGTATTGCAGACTGTCTTAGTTAGGGTTTCTATTGCTGTGATGAGACACTATGACCACAGCAACTCTTATAAAGGAAAACATTTAATTGGACTGGCTTACAGTGGAGGTTAGTCCATTATCATCATTGCAGGAAGCATGGTGGTGTGTAGGCATACATAGTTCTAGAGAAGGAGCTGAGAGTTCTACATTTGCATTGGCGGGTAACAGGAAGAACAAGTGACATTGGGTCTGACTTGTGCTTCTGAAACCTCAAAGTCCTTCCCCAGTAACCCACTTCCTCCAAGACCAGACCTATTCCAACAAGGCTTCACCTCCTAACAGTTCCACTCTTTACGAGGCTATGGGAACCATTTTCATTCTAACCAGAGACATAGTAAAATGAAGCCTTTACTAGTTGCTAAAATAAATAAACTAGTTCATGACTTCTTGGATAGTGAAAGAACCAATGTGCTGGGTGTTTCTGTGGTTCTGTGGTTAGGTAACAAAGAGAGATGGAAATACCTTGCCCTTCCATCCTGACAGGGAAGTCTTTTGTGGATGTCTTTCTGTCACTACTGTGTTAATCTTTCCTGACTGGCAGGACAGTCCGATTCTCTGATTTGAAGCCTCTATGAGGCTAACAGCCCAAACTTTGAGTCTGAATGAATCCCAAGATGTCCCTGCTTACTTCTCAGGCTCTTGAGATTATGGGTCAGATAAATGGGAACAGAAAGACGGTTTTGGGTAACTAAAAGTGGTTACAGGAGTATTTCAAGGCATGGGGTGTGGAGTATGGTATTTGATGCAGTCCAGCAGGGAGCACCTCCTCTCTCCTCCATGAGCTTCCTTCTTTCTCCACACCTTCCCTTAGCACCTCGCCTACTCAGAACTCTGACACTCCCTTCTCCCTTTGTCAAGGAGAACTTTCAGAACCAGTTCATAAGAGGGGAGAAATTAAATTGCAATTTGAACAATTAGTCTTTGTTAACATCCTCCGCTCATCTTTGGGCATTAAGAGCAAAAGAGATAACACAGTGGGCCCTGAGCTTTAAATCTTTTTATGCGATCAGTACGCTTTTTTTAAAAAAAGAATCCATTATTTTTAGGTTTGTCATGTTTGCCTCACCATGATAAAGTGAACCATCTAACTCAAACTGAGGCTAGAGAACAAACCCAGTGCAGCTGTCAGAGAGGCTTGGAAAAAAGAGAGAAAAAATAGTTTTCGTGTGCTGTTCCTTCTGTCTGTAATGTTCTCCCCACCCCCTACTTCTTGAGATTGCAACTCAATTGACAGACCTTCAAAGACATCTGCTACAGTTTTTCAAGGTCACAGTCCCCTATTATCTGTTTTCAGAGACTCACAAAGTTCTTAGTATTACCTGCCACAGCAGTGATTCTATGCTCACTGGTGACTTTTTTTTTTTTTTTTGGATTAATATCTGTCTTCCACATTAGATTGGAAGTTTCACAAGGGCAGGGACATTCTTCCTTACCTGTAAGATCTTCCATGTCAATATAATTCCTGATACTGGTTAGAGACTCAATAATGACTTCTTGAATAAATGACACATCATATGAGATCCAGCATATGACAATCTTTTGAACCATTTCTTTTGCCAAGAAAGGAGGAATGGCTTGTGAATACTGCTGTGGAGGATAACTACTTGAGTTCAGACCCCACCTTTGCAATTTGATTTCTATTTAACCCTAGTAAGACCACTTAGGGTCTCTGCCTTAGTTTCCTCATAGACACAAAGGAGAGAGAATCGTTGCATTTTTGTCATAGTCCTGTTATGAGGACTAAATGAGTTAATACTCGTCAAGCCCATGCATGGCATAGTTAACTACATTCAATCAATGTGAGCTATTGCTTTATTAACTCCCTTACTTCAAATCACACTGAGCAATTGCATGCAGCTGCTTTTTATACAAATTATGCTGTCTGCTGCCAAAGGCAGACATGCAGCCCTGTTTTGATTCATGTTGCAAGGGGCCACCCTTTACCCTCCCTTTCACATCCTCTCTTGTACTCTATTACTCGATTTGATGTCTCTGAGGTGGGTGATAAAGGAATCCTTTGAGTTTTCTCAACTCCTGCCTTGCAAATGTCACTAATGTTTCTAAAGGAGGAATAAACTTGGGCACAAAGCAATAATCCAGTAGCCGCCCAGAGTGCTTAGGTAGCAAAGTGGCAAAATGATATGTGTCTTGTGCATTTCACTTACAAATGACAAGAAAATAAGTGGCCCATCAGTCGCTAATTACTCAGCAAATCACCAATGAGGGGCTCTGGGTTGCGCAAGGTTGCCTGGGAGGCAGCAAGGTGGTGGTAAGGTTCAGTATGTTAGCCATTATGTTAGTTAATGAAGAAGAACTGAATGAAGTGAGGGATTCTCATTTATTTGGTTCAGAGACTGAGAGTGGGGTTACAAGGCTTTGAAATAAATAAGTAATGTTTAGGAGGATCTTGTGTCTTGTGATCCAGCCACCTACTGACAACTGTGGTAGCTATCCCAGGGATGTTGAATATTATTATCTTCTTTTTGTTGGTGTACTGTGAATGAAAAAGGTTTTCTTATGCTCATGTTGAATCTGTAAATCGTTAAATAAAGTTTGATTTTCTGAACTGTCTGTAGGAGGCATCTTTGAATTATGTTTGAGTGGGTGGGTGGGGGTCTCCGTGGTTCTAAGTTCTGAATCTGGAGTAAGCCAACTTGTGTTTGATCTCTACTGCTATCATTCACTAGCTCTGGTATCTTTAATATCCCGCCCAGTCTCTGTGCTCCAGATTTGTTATTGGCAAAATGATCCTAACCTTAAAGTGTGTTGTGAAGATAAAACGAAGCATTACATGTAAAACACTGGCATACTGTGTCATATATAGTAAATGTCAACAAATTATTAGTATTTATGGTAGTGTTTGTTTCCCTTCTTATATTTTCTTTCATAATTTATTAACTATACATATTATCCCTACATTAACTTATTATATGTTCTCAGTCACACTAAACTGTGGAATGCCTAACCCAAAATGTGAGGTCTGTTATCACATTCCCTCCTCTCAAGACTCACAATCTCTGAGCTAGGTCTTAGTATTCTAATCTCTGTTGTGCAGGTGAGAAAGTTGATACTCCAAGAGATGAAGTTTTTTGTTCCAGGTCACAAATCCAGTGACTACTAGCATTTCTGCTCTTTGGCATTACATGGAGAAGGAAGGCACAGCCATAGGGAATAGGAATTTAGGGAGACACTAGGCATGGTGCTTGCTGTCCTCAGGGCAGACTGAGAACAGAAGTCTAAGTATCCTGGATAATCAGTCATTGTTTGTAGGCAAAAAACAAAAACAAACAAACAAAATACCATTACATACCACTGGGCTCCTTTAATCCCCAATTCTTCATTATAATGATTGAACAAAACAGCACATAACTTCTGTTTTCTTCCTGGTGCTAGAGGACCAAAAGCAATTTCTTTTAGAAGACAATATACTCCAATATCCAATATGTGTGTGTGTGTGTGTGTGAGAGAGAGAGAGAGAGAGAGAGAGAGAGAGAGAGAGAGAGAGAGAGAGAGAGAGAGAGAGAGAGAGAGAGAGATTGAGGAGTAGGGAGAATATCTTTTGTATCTTTTGGGTTTAGACTCCATCTTAGAAAACCGGACCTAAGCTTGAACTTGAGTTAACTAGCAAACTGGCACCTAGCATCAGTTTCCAGTTTACCCCCAAACAAAACCTATGTCTAACACCAGTTTCCAGGTTATTCCCCAATAAATCTACACCTCCAGGTTACAAGCCTGCCTCTTACACGTCACTTCCTAACAACCACCAATCCAGGAGAAAAACAGAAGTTAAGTCTATTGTTCGGTTCCTAGCACCAGCCAATTATTTTAAGGGCCATAATGCCCCCCCCCCCCAATCAAGCGTGTATCAGTCTAGATACCCCTGTCTTGACTCTATAAATTCTTGCCTAAAACTAAGCTCAGGGCTCCACCTTCCTGCTGTGTCACTGTTGGTGGGAGCCCAAGCTTGACCTTGAATAAACAGACCTTAATTCCATTGCATGGGAATCAGCTCCTTTGTGGTCTTTTGAGGCTTCATGAAAGTTTCCTGGCACAACATGTGCATGTATGTAAGAGAGATATGTGGTATCTCTTTAAAAATATTTCATTTATTCATCTATAGTTACATAAAATGTATTTTGATCTATTCATCCATCCTTAACCCCTCTAAGATAGACATATTTTCCTACCTACCAACTTTGTACCTTAAAAAAAAAACCCAAAAAGCAAAAAACCTTGAGGTCAATTTTTCTCTGCCAATACATTCTTGGGATTGTGGCCATAACTGTAGTGTGGTTGACATACCAAGGAACACATCCTTAAAGACAACTGACTTTCTGTCTCTCTATTGTCAATAGCTCATCTAGGGCTGGAACTTCTTGTTCACCCACCCCCCTGCCCACACCCATGCTGGGATTTTTTTTTTGAGTTTGTGCATGCTTTGTGCTGCTTACACAATTTCTATTGGTTCACATGGACAACTACACTGTAATATAGGAAAACAGTTTTGTTTAATCATGCATGACCTCTGCTTGTTATAATCTATCTACTCCTCCTCTACCAGGATTCCTAAGCTTTGGGAGAAATGTGGAGGGTAGTGATAGACATTCCATTCAGGACTGAGAATTTTGTAACTTCTTATTCTTCGCATCCTGACCAATTGTACATCTCTGTATCAGTCACCATCTACTGCAGAAATAAGCTTCTCTGAGGATGGTTGAGAGATACACTAATCTTCTGGTACCAATTTAATGTATTTAATTGTCATGTTTTTATGTATAAGGTAAAAAAGCAGGACCTCTGGGTTCAGACTGCTGTGGTTCAAGTTTGATCACATTTGGGTGATATTGGATATTCATTCATTTTAAGTCAATATGATTTTTCCCCATACATGTGTTTATCTGGGTGTGTGTTTATGCATATGAGTCTCTACGTGTTCAGGAACATGCATATGGATGTTTGTGTGCTTTTGAGATCAGAATTCAACCCTGAAAGTTGTTATTCTAGAACTATTTACCTTGTTTTTGAGACAGGAGTTCTCCCTACCTTGGAATTTGCCAACCAGACTAGGCTAAGTTTTTGAAGTATGGTCTGAGGACTCAAGGAGGTCCATGAGGAACATACATCTTTCATAGTAATAAAATATTATTTGCCAGTGTCACTTTCACTGTCTCATGAATGTATGGGAAAGTGTTCCACAGACTCCAGGGTGAGTGACAATATTGCCCCCTTCCTGGTCCTCCCTTCCCGAGTTCTTAACCCTGTCCCTCTTCCTTTGCTTTTGAGAGGGTGCTCCCCTATCCACCCACCCAACCCCACCTCACCCCCACCAGCTTCTGCCTTCCCTGGAGCATCAAGTTTCTATAGGATTAGGTTCATCCTCTCCCACTGATCAAGGTAGTCCCCTGCAACATAATAAATCTTTTGTTTTTTTAAGAAGTTTACAAGGGTGGAGAGATGGCTTAGCGGTTAAGAGCACTGACTACTTTTTTAGAGGTCCTGAGTTCAATTCCCAGCAACCACATGGTGTCTCACAACCATCTGTAATGAGATCTGATGACCTCTTCTAGTGTGTCTGAAGAGAGCAACAGTGTACTACTCACATACATGAAATAAGTACATAATTCTTTAAAAAAATAAATTGGAAATCATATTGATCTATTTTCCCTTACATGTCTAAGGATAACTTCCCTGTTAATTGTAGTATGGGCATATATATGTATATCAACTACAGAAAACACAACATCAGTTAGTTTCTTTTAAAATTGCCATAGAGTGATAGAGGAAACCTCAACTAAGGAATTGCCTTCATCAGATTGGTTTCTATGTGGGTCCATTTCTTGATTAATAATTTATCTGGGAGGTTCCTGCCCACTGTGGGCAGTACCACCACTTGGTAGGTGGTTCTGGGTTGTGTAGGAAGGCAGAGTGAGCAAGCCATGGAGAAAACATCAGTAAGCAGCATTCCTCTGTGGTTTTTGCTTCAGTTCCTTCCTAATCAGAGTTCCATTAGTAGACTATGGTGTGAAGTATAGGACAAATAGATCTTTTCTTCCCCCAAGTTGGTTTGATCAGTATTTTTTTTCATGGCAATATAAAAGCAAACTAGGAAATACATGAAAATTTTAATTTGACCAAATCATACTTATATGTGAAACAACATCAAAAACCAGGTAAGACACAGTGTGACTATTAAATTGAGTTCAGCAATTTGCAAACCTATACAAACAGAGAAACATCTGTAATTATGTTTTATAGGAGTTTAGAAAAGAAAATAAACCAGAGATAGAGACTAAATGCCATTTGCCTGGGTAATACCTGACCCATAAAGGTGCTTATTATACGTAGTAGAGTATATGCCTTCTCAGAAAGATTATAAGGCATGTCTTTCATATTTTCATTGGAAGTAAACTGACTTTTATTGTGTAGAAAACAAAACTTGAATTTATTGTTCTTAAAGATTGCCATTAGTGAATTCAAGGATTTATAATCACCTGACCTGGTTTCAAATCCTGGCCCCTTGGTAGCTGTGGGACCAGGAGGGGCATATCCATTCATTTTGTGAAGTCCCAAGATCTTGATATGAAAGATGAGTTTACTACTGATGACCATTCCTGCCTTGATTTGGCTCTCAGTGTAAGTAGGGCAAATGAGATCATGTAGGTGATGATGTTTTGCATACTGTATAGTGCTAGCTGAATGTGAAACAGTCACCACATGGTCTTTTGCCTCTACTTTCATGATGTTCTGAGACTGGTGACATCTGCTCCAGAGAGGAAGCAGACTTGGAATAGCCTGGGTATTTGCGGAGGAGATTGGCAGAGTCTGAGTTGTGAAACTCAGTGGTCTGCTTCAGATCGTTCTGCTGAGTTCCTCATCTCTCCTGAGCACTAAATTTATTCATTTAAAAAAACGCACTTTTCAATTTTCCTCTATTATGTTTCTCTTTACTTTTAGTTTGAAGGAAATGAAGAATAGTCTTATGGAAGGGCTGTTCTTTATCTTGGAATGATCACATAGGACTCAGAACTCACCTCTCCATTGCTAGGCATACAGCAAGAACATGGCATGGTCAGAATTAACAGACTTTCTAACTCATGAAAGAAACTGTATCAAACAATGCTGATGTTCCCAGGCATAATAACAAATAGCTTTTGTGGCTTTGGGTTTATACTCCTCATAATCGAGTGATTAATAAAGTGTGGCTTTGCCGTCAATACAAATGTGCCCTAATGACACCTGAACAGGCAAGTCTGATTGCCACTGTGTGCTTTGGGAACCCCTTCCCCCTCCCCACTGCATGGCTGCATGCAATTCATTCCACCTCTCTGAGATTAAATGTATGCATCTGATCCTGAGTACCTGCCTTATAGGACTTATGGAAATGTTGAAGGAATTAAATTAAGTAGGTACCAGGTTTGAACCTGTCATATTTTCAACAGTCAGAAAATAGGAGCTATTACTAATGTGATTATGCTAGGAACTAGTTATACTGAAAGCTACCATCATGACCTCTGGAAGCTTGTACTAAAAAAGAAATGAAATGTGAAACTACCAGAGATCAAACATGGGTGGTAAGGCCAGGAAGGTTACATTCAGTCCAGCAGCCATTGTTTAATGGCTGGAGTCCTCACTGAGTCCTCTTTTCTTCTACTTGCTTCTATCAAACTTCTTGACCTTGCCACAGAAGTAAATATTATTTAACTGTGTAGAAATCAGGCCTTTTTACTTTCATTTTTCCCTTAAGTGAGGTGAGGGGGAAGAACAAGGGAGAAGAAATAAACACCATCTGGGTTGAGAATCTGAAGACAGGTTTCATTTTTCCCATTAAAAAAAAAAGAGTAGGGTAGTGAGAATAGGGAGAGAACCTCATTTCCAGTTCACTTGTGGAGATCTTGTAAAGTGGCAAGGGTGGTTTTACCCAGACACTATTTCTTTCTTTCTTTTTTCTTTTATTTTCTAAGTTTTTTTATTTACATTCCAAATGATTATCCATTTCCTCCCTCCCCGAAAGTCCCATAGGCCCCCTTCCCTCCCTCTGTTCCCCATTCAACCCCCTTTTGTCACAGGCAGTAGTCAGGTCCTAGAAAGTAAGTTATTTCCCAGAGAAGTGGCAGACACCAGAGGCAGATGTCAAAAGAAGTAGTAATCTCCTGCTAATTATGCCAGTCCAAAGGGATCCTGTTCTTGGGAGAACTCCCTATAAAACTCCCAGAATAAAATAGTAGGTGAGTCCTTTGAAAATACTGGCTCCTCATTTGTAGCCACTTCTCTAGGTCATTTGAATCTAAACAGGAGGATTTGCTGTTACAAAGAACTCAAATCCAGCAAACAATAAATCTTTCCTATTAGTCTTTGAACTTTTCTGTTTACAGCAATAAAAAAAGGGTAGAGACACTTCACAGTGGTGGGAGCATCTCTATGGTTAAGAAAAAAATGTAATAAGTATAGATTCTAGAGTTGAAAATTTAAAAAAATCAGTTTAAATTGAACTAAAATTAAAAATAATTGAATTACTTTTCCTAATAATTTTTTAAAATGACTTTATGTGTTATATTGTTATCCAAAATTTTGTATGAGGAAAGACATAGAAGGCCAGGTGATATGCTCAAAATAAGAAACATTCTGCATTTGAACCCAGAAGGACTCATTGTACTTCCTGATAACCATGCAACACACTGCTTTGCTCTTTCTGGTTTGGTTCATAGACAAAGCTCTTTTTCTCTTGAACTTGCATCCAAAGGTCATTGTAGCCTGCAATTACCTTCCTTACACATGTGTATAACCGTATTTATTTCTCACTAAGATCTGGTGCCTGTCCACTGCAAAACAACATGACAACCCAAAAGAGAGCATCCACTTGAGTCCTAGAATTCTACATTCATCTTGTGTCTAAACTTTGTGTACCCATTTACTTGTACAGATTGATATGCTCATCACCCAAAGGGTATCTTTCTAAAAACTTTTCCCTCTTCAAGGTTGAAGGCACAGAGATGTCTTTGTCCTACACCTGCAATCAACAAGAATTCCAGGAAGAGCAAAATTTGAAAAGAGAGAACACTTCCAAGATGAGGGCACTCCCTGGTGCGGAAGGAAGTTTCTTGAAAACTACATTGTCCTTCAAGTATATTACTTTGAGACCATCTAGGGTAACAAGGACTGAGATGGTTATGGGTGGACTGCACCTTGCCAAGGTCTGTCTCATCAGTGTACAAATTTTGCTGGTGACCCTAATTATCCCATTTAAATCTAAATATCATGTCAGTATATATTTTAAGTCACTATCTTTCTTTCCCTAGTGGACACATTGAATAAATCTTTATCTCCTTTTTTTTCATTACTCATTATTTTGATTGGTTTATCAGGAATTCATCCTGGTGGAACATCAAGGGCTGTAGGAGCCTTTGCCCTAAAAATTCTGGTTATACATTGGAAAACTGGAATACTCTAAAAAATTAAATTATATTTCTACTTGATTTATTAAGCTGTGGGTGCTGGTGTGCTTGCAATATGGGAGTTACAAATCCAACATGCACAGGGGAACTAAACACTCATTTCAGGGACTATGTTGCCATTCTAGCTTTGGAGAAATAGCAAGCTGTTACCCATAATCTGAACAATAAATAAACACCCAAGTTTTTCACACCATACACATAACCTTAAGATATTACAAAAGTATAAGGATCTTAGAATTGTCATAGATATCACTGTTTTTATTTTCAAATTTTCTAATGATCTTACCTAGAGGAACACAGATCCTTCAGGAGAGAGATGTTATTATCATAATGACATTCCATCAATGGCTACTTGTGGTGAATTGCTATAATATAGTAAGAAGAACTTTTAGAATAGATCAGATTGTGTTTCAGTATCTAGGGCCAAATCCAGTGTTCTTGTGAGAATTCCATAGGTTAGAATTTTCTAGGCAAAATTCATATTGGTAGTCTCTAGAAAATCCTGTTATCTACAGCATCATCATGGTTCCCATGGAATATAAGGAATATCTCATTTTCACCAGATTTTATTAGCAACAATAGCAGCAATGTAACCTTGAACCAACCGGGCATTTAGCTGGACTTGACTTGATGGCAAATTCAGTTGCTATTAACAGGAAAGTATTTATATGGTTAAACATAATCTCATTCCTACAGAGTACTAGAGGAGCTTTTTAATATTTATGTGATAGGAGTTGATCTCTTACCACTGTCAAGTACTGCTAAAGACTTATCAGCTTGGTGTTTCAGCACCATATGTTGTAGCCAAGTTGCACTCCATGTGTCCTTCCTGTGCCTTCGGGAGAGAACATTTGCTGTCTATCAGAATAGAAAATGGTATAGGCTTCACAAGGGCTTTTTGCTTATTGTTTTCTCCTCAATGACCGAGTATGTATGCAATGAGTATAAAGTAATAAGTTCAACTCCCAAATCTGATTGGGAAATATACCTTTCACTTGTAATTCTTGTCCTCCTCAGGTGTGAACCAAGGAACTAGGAGAATCAATTAACAGGACTTCTGCATAAATTCACCTTGTATTGTATACAACTTCTGTACATAGACAATTCTGTGAAGTCTGAAATCCCACCCACAATTAAAAATGCTAACAATATACAGCATTTGGTTTTTCTTAATGAGCCATGTGCTGATTTTGCTTGTCTTCAGCAGTAACAAAGTTTAGCATATGCATACCATAAATCTTCCAAGAACTTAACGAGTGGGCCTTTAAATTTTCACTTGTGGTAGATTTTCATTCGGACTTTGCTTATGGAAATGAGTGAATTACTTTGAGGAAAGATAGTTTAACTGTTGGAAAATGAGAGGGTCAAACTACAACTGGGGTACACAGTGTGGGTCAAGGGGCTTCAAACATTAATGTAAGTAGATCATAGTCATATGCATATATAGGAGCCTGGCTCACAAAGCTCTTCTCATTGAACTGGGGTTACTTTGACACTTAGATTCTCTGGGAGGTTCACAATTCCAGAAGATGGGGCATAATAAGTCAAGAGTATCATGTGTATATGATAGTATTTATATTTTAGAAGCACTTTTGTATTGACATCCACAGTTTTTCGTTACACATTGTCTATGAAATCAACCAAATCATAAGTTGTTAATATAAAAAAATCTAAATACAATACAGTTTTTGAAAGGAAATTTGCTATGCCAAACAGATTAGCTTTTTTTCCCTGAGAGCAGCATGACAATTGCTATGCCGTTTTTCCTTAGATGGATAATCACTTATTTTTCTGTTCATGTCTTTCCTCGCATTTTAGTGTGTGTGTGTGTGTGTGTGTGTGTGTGTGTGTGTAGTGTTGAAGAGAACATGCTTTCAAAACTTTCTGTTTTCCTCTTTCCTCCTTGTTTGTGTTCTTAATGGAATAAAAATTCTTTTTAATTAAGAGAAATTAATTTAAAATAGGAAATACCAAATTTTACTCATTTGCTAGGCAGTTTCTTATGTATAGTCCTAACTGGGCCATAAATTTATCAGATTAGAATCAATCATTACCTTCTCCTAGATGATGATATTTGGTAGCACCTAAACTCCTAAACTGGTGCCTAAGCTTTGAGATGTTTCTATTTTCAACAAAAAGATTAGAACCCTTTGGAATTGAGTTCTTCTGGAATCCATCTAGAACTTGAAAGGTTTTATATATATAATTTTAATTACTGTTCATTTCCCACCAATCCAGCTTACTTTCTGTATTCTACCTCTGAAATAAGACTTGTTAATTATTTGAAGATATTTGTGAAGAATGACCCCAGTATGGACACTTCCTTCAGAAAAGAAATAAAAAAAAACATTCAAAATTTTATTCACATGGGTATTCACACAGTGAACCCAACCAATGATGTGATCCAGATTTGGAATCTCAGAAGCTAAGTGATTATTCCTACTCTAGTCAAGAGCAGAGATGCCACACAATTGGATCTCCTAAAAAGAAGATGACCTAGACCACAGATCAGCAATTTTTCTGTCTGTTAAGTATCGTCTAGAAAGTATTTTGGTGTGTGTCATAGTCACTCGGCTATGCCATCATAGTATGAATGCAGCCAGAGACAATAAGTAAATGCACATGGCTATGCTACTATAACCTTTATTTATGGACATGTG
The DNA here is from genome assembly GCA_036184795.1 of Tokudaia tokunoshimensis. NCBI lineage: Eukaryota > Metazoa > Chordata > Mammalia > Rodentia > Muridae > Tokudaia > Tokudaia tokunoshimensis. Next base: position 90,076,324 of record BTHU01000023.1, read on the forward strand.
GATTTGAATTTTATATATTTTATATTTTCCACTAGTTATGATTTGTTCTTCTTTTGTTTGTTTCTTCAAACATTTCAGAGTGCTAAAACTCATTATATTATGGGGTATATGAAAAAAAAGGCCAACATTTACCCTAGACCAGAAGTTCTTGGCTGTGGTTTCACATCAGGGTCACCCAGAGAGTCTTCAAGAAATCCTGATTTTAGGTACTGTTTTCTAGTTTTGACTCAGATAATCTCAGGTCATGCTTGTTCATTGATATTTTGTCAGAGTTCCTCAGATGATTATTATGTGTTGCTGTCATCAAGAGGAATTTCTAGCCAAGAACAGAAGTTTCTAGCTTTAGATTTAACCACAGTCTTTTATAAATTACGGATTTGCAAACTGCTAAAGGTGTTAACATACTCCATGGGAGAAAGCTGATAATCAAAATTCATCTTAACTATCTATCACTGCTCTGTAGGAGAAATAACAACAGACACTAGGATTCATGTGAACAACAACAACAACAACAAATACCAAAATATTTTCCTGTAACTCTGTAAGTTTATTAACTATCTATCTCTATCTCTCTATCTCTATCTATCTATCTATCTATCTATCTATCTATCTATCTATCTATCTATCATCTATCTATCTATTTATCTATCTGTCTATCTATCTAAAGTTTATGGTCCTAAAAGGACAGTTGTATATCAGAAGACTGTATTTTAGTCCTATCTCTCAGTGAATTTGGATTCTTCAGTTTACTTCTCTGTGCCTCATTTTTCTTCTCCATGATTTAACAGGCTGGGCTATATATGTTAAAATGTACTTTGGCATCAATATTCTACTAATTGTTAATAGTTCCTTCTAAGATACATAGTGTTCTTCTGAGGCAATTGTCTGTGGAATGTAAAGGAGAAACAGTTAACTGTGATGAACTCTCACCCATTTGTGGAACAGCATTAAATTTTGAGATGTCAGTTTTCATTTCAATGTCTTTGTTACATTAAGAACTAAACAAAGGCCTCTTGATGCAACTCTGCATTAGTCAGTGATGGTAACCCTTGGGAATGCTTTCTAATATGACAGTACAATGGGCTTCTTTGGACTTAATTCAGCAGAGCAGCCTTGTCAGTTGAGATGTATAGGAAGATAACTCAAACATTTGTATCAGTTCTCCAAGCATCTCAAGGACTCTTTAGGGAAACTATCTCCTAGCACTCTTCTTTCTGTCTGTGAACTTTTTGCCATTGCTGTTAATAAATTAAATATGTACTAGGGAAGGACAGGGAAATGACTCGATGGAAAAAGGTGCTTACTTAATTTAAATTCCATCTCTGTGACCCATGTGGTAGGAGAGAACCAACTCCCACAAGTTGTTCTCTTACCTTTTACCTTTTTGCTGTGATTTCTTAGCAACTCTAAGCAATAGAAATAAAACATTTCTTCACATAGGAGTGAAAAACTGCCACCACTGGTGTCAGTATGCTGCCTCCTTCTTACCCTACCTTCAGGTGTAGCAAGAGATGCTGTATAAGGTGAGAAGTCAAGACAGGAAACCAATAAGCAGGCTTACTATGTTACAGGCTTCCTTCCTTCCTTCCTTACTAGGACACTGAATCAATTAACAACTGCTTATTGAATAGTAAGTCTGTGCTCAACAGTAGGAAATGAATTTGTGGCAAAAAGGAGAAGTGAAGTGTGAATCCTGTCTCCAGGAACTCATAAACAGTTTGAGGTAAGACTCATGAAGAATAAGAGGTAGCCTACATTTGATACAGGAAATAGTACATGACAGGTAGAGTATATATTTTGCAAGAATTAATTCATTTATATATTAAAAAGTAGAAACTGATTTAAGTTTAAATTCTTTCTATATTATTCTTTAGCTGTGTGATCTTCTTCAAGTGTCATAGCATTGTTGTGTCTTTTTTTTTTATCATTATACATGGTTTTATTTTTTTTTTAATTTAATTTAATTTTATTTTTTTAATTTACATTCCAAATCACTTCCCCTTTCCCGTTTCCTCCCTCCCCGAAAGTCCCATAAGCCCCCTTCCCTCCCTCTTTTCTCCGTTCAACCCCCTCTCATTACTCTGTCCTGGCGTTCCCCTACATCCAGTCTTTCCAGGACCAGGGGTCTCTCCTTCCATCTTTTTAGAAATCTATTGATATGCTGATTGTGTCTAGGGTATTCTGAGATTCTGGGTCAATATCCCCTTATCAGTGACTTCATACCATGTGTGATCTTTTGTGATTGGGTTACCTCACTAAGGATGATATTTTCAAGTTCTGACCATTTGCCTAGGAATTTCGTGAATTCATTGTTTTTAATTGCAGAGTAGTATTCCATTGTGTAAATATACCACATCTTCTGAATCCATTCCTCCGTTGAGGGACATCTGGGTTCTTTCCAGCTTCTGGCTATTATAAATAAGGCTGCTATGAATATAGTGGAGCATGTGTCCTTATTGCATGCAGGTAAAGTCTCTGGGTATATGCCCAGGAGTGGTATAGCCGGATCCTCCGGAAGTGTCATGCCCAGTTTTCTGAGGAGCCGCCAGACTGCTTTCCAGAGTGGTTGTACCAGCCTGCAATTCCACCAGCAGTGGAGGAGTGTTCCTCTTTCTCCACATCCTCGCCAACAACTGCTGTCTCCTGTGTTTTTGATCTTAGCCATCCTGACTGGTGTGAGATGGAATCTCAGGGTTGTTTTGATTTGCATTTCCCTAATGACTAAGGATGATGAACATCTCTTTAGGTGCTTCTCAGCCATTAGATATTCTTCAGGTGAGAACTCTTTGTGGAGCTCTGTACCCCATTTTTTAATAGGGTTACTTGCCTCTCTGGAGTTTAACTTCTTGAGTTCTTTGTATATCTTGGATATTAGCCCTCTGTCGGATGTAAGGTTGGTAAAGATCATTTCCCAGTTAGTTGGTTGCCGCTTTGTCTTTTTGACGGTGTCTTTTGCCTTGCAAAAACTTTGTAATTTAATGAGGTCCCATTTGTCTATTCTTGATCTTAGAGTATAAGCTATTGGAGTTCTGTTCAGGAAATTCTCCCCTGTGCCCATATGTTCAAGGTTCTTCCCTAGTTTCCCTTCTATTAGTTTCAGTGTGTCTGGTTTTATGTGGAGATCTTTGATCCACTTAGAATTGAGCTTAGTGCAAGGAGATAAGGATGGGTCAATTTGCATTCTTCTGCATGTTGACCTCCAGCTGAGCCAGCACCATTTGTTGAAAAGGCTATCTTTTTTCCACTGGATGGTTTTAGCTCCTTTGTCAAAGATCAAGTGACCATAGGAGTGTGGATTCATTTCTGGGTCTTCAATTCTGTTCCATTGATCTACATGTCTGTTACTGTACCAATACCATGCAGTTTTTAACACTATTGCTCTGTAGTACAGCTTGAGGTCCGGGATACTGATTCCCCCAGAGGTTCTTTTACTCTTGAGAATAGTTTTAGCTATTCTGGGTTTTCTGTTATTCCAGATGAATTTTTGAATTGCTCTTTCTAACTCTATGAAGAATTGAGTTGGGATTTTGATGGGGATTGCATTGAATCTGTGTATTACTTTTGGTAAGATGCTCATTTTTACTATATTAATCCTGCCAATCCATGAGCATGGCAGATTTTTCCATCTTCCGAGGTCTTCTTCAATTTCTTTCTTCAGAGACTTGAAGTTCTTGTCATACAGATCTTTCACTTGTTTGGTTAGCGTCAGGCCAAGATACTTAATATGGTTTGTGGCTATCGTAAAGGGTATTATTTCTCTTACTTCTTTCTCAGCCTGCTTATCCTTTGAGTATAGGAAGGCTTCTGACTTGCTTGAGTTGATTTTATATCCGGCCACTTTGCTGAAGTCGTTTATCAGCTGTAGGAGTTCTCTGGTGGAGTTCTTTGGGTCGCTTATGTATACTATCATATCGTCTGCAAATAGTGATAGTTTGACTTCTTCCTTTCCAATTTGTATCCCTTTGACCTCTTTTTCTTGTCTAATTGCTCTAGCTAGAACTTCAAGTACTATATTGAAAAGATATGGAGAGAGAGGGCAGCCTTGTCTAGTCCCTGATTTTAGTGGGATTGCTTCAAGTTTCTCTCCGTTTAGATTGATGCTGGCTACTGGTTTGCTGTAAATTGCTTTTACTATGTTTAGATATGGGCCTTGAATTCCTGATCTTTCCAAGACCTTTAGCATGAAAGGATGCTGAATTTTGTCAAATGCTTTCTCAGCATCTAATGAGATGACCATGTGGTTTTTTTCTTTGAGATTGTTTATGTAGTGGATTACATTGATGGATTTCCTTATATTGAACCATCCCTGCATCCCTGGGATGAAGCCTACTTGATCATGGTGAATGATCGTTTTGATGTGTTCTTGGATTCGGTTGGCAAGAATTTTATTGAGTATTTTTGCATCGATATTCATAAGAGAGATTGGCCTGAGATTCTCTTTCTTTGTCGGATCTTTGTGTGCTTTTGGTATTAGTGTAATTGTGGCTTCATAGAACGAGTTGGGTAGTGTTCCTTCTGTTTCTATTTTGTGGAACAGTTTGAAGAGTATTGGTGTTAGGTCTTCTTTGAAGGTCTGATAGAATTCTGCACTAAAACCATCTGGACCTGTGCTTTTTTTGGTTGGAAGACTTCCAATGACAACTTCTATTTCTTCAGGGGTTATAGGACGGTTTAGATGGTCTATTTGATCCTGATTTAATTTTGGTACTTGGTATCTGTCAAGGAAATTGTCCATTTCCTCAAGATTTTCTAGTTGTGTTGAATACAGGTTTTTGTAGTAGGATCTGATGATTTTTTGAATTTCCTCAGTTTCTGTTGTTATCTCTCCCTTTTCGTTTCTGATTTTATTAATTTGGATACTATCTCTGTGCCCTCTGGTTAGTCTGGCTAAGGGCTTATCTATCTTGTTGATTTTCTCAAAGAACCAACTCCTCGTTTTGTTGATTCTTTGTATGGTTTTATTTGTTTCTACTTGATTGATTTCAGCCCTGAGTTTGATGATTTCCTGCCTTCTACTCCTCTTTGGTGTATTTGCTTCTTTTTGTTCCAGGGCTTTCAGGTGTGCCATTAAGCTGTTAGTGTATGCTGTCTCCCGTTTCTTTTTGGCGGCACTCAGGGCTATGAATTTTCCTCTTAGCACTGCTTTCATTGTGTCCCATAAGTTAGGGTATGTTGTGCCTTCATTTTCATTAACTTTCAAAAAGTCTTTGATTTCTTTCTTTATTTCCACCTTGACCAAGTTATCATTGAGTAGAGCATTGTTCAGCCTCCATGTGTACGTGGGTTTTCTTTTGTTTTTGTTGCCATTGAAGACCACCCTTATTCCATAGTGATCTGATAGGAGGCATGGGATTATTTCTATCTTCTTGTATCTGTTGAGGTCTGATTTGTGACCAATTATGTGGTCAATTTTGGAGAAGGTACCATGAGGAGCTGAGAAGAAGGTGTATTCTTTAGCTCTAGGATGAAATGTTCTATATATATCAGTTAGTTCCATTTGGTCCAAGGCTTCAATTAGATTCACTGTGTCCCTGTTTAGTTTCTGCTTTCCTGAACGATCCATTTCAGAGAGCGGGGTGTTGAAGTCACCCACTATTATTGTGTGCGGTGCGATGTGTGCTTTGAGTTTTAGTAAAGTTTCTTTTACGAATGAGGGTGCCCTTGCATTTGGAGCATAGATATTCAGGATTGAGAGTTCTTGATGGTGGATTTTTCCCTTGATCAGTATGTAGTGTCCTTCTGTGTCTTTTTTGATGACTTTGGGTTGAAAATCAATTTTATCCGATATTAGGATGGCTACTCCACCTCGTTTCTTGGGGCCATTTGCTTGTAAAATTGTTTTCCAGCCTTTTACTCTGAGGTAGTGTTTGTCTTTGACACTGAGGTGCGTTTCCTGCATGCAGCAAAAAGCTGGGTCCTGTTTACGTATCCAGTCTGCTAGTCTATGTCTTTTAATTGGGGAATTGAGACCATTGATATTAAGAGAGATTAAGGCATAGTGATTATTGCCATCTGCCATTCTTGACGCTATCTTTATGTTTGAGTGGTTATCTACTTTTGGGTTTGATTCAAGAAGGTTATTATCTCATTTTTTCCAGGGTGTTGTTTCTCTCCCTGTATTGGAGGTTTCCACCTATTATCCGTTGCAGGGCTGGATTTGTGGAAAGATATTGTGAAAATTTGGTTTTATCATGGAATATCTTGGTCTCTCCATCTATGGTGATTGAGAGTTTTGCTGGGTATAGTAGTCTAGGCTGGCATTTGTGCTGTCTTAGTGTCTGCATGAGATCTGCCCAGGATCTTCTGGCTTTCATAGTCTCTGGTGAGAAGTCTGATGTGATTCGGATAGGTCTTCCTTTGTATGTTACTTGGCCCTTTTCTCTTACTGCATTTAGTATTCTTTCTTTGTTTAGAACATTCGGTGTTTTGATTATTATGTGACGGGAGGTATTTCTGTTCTGGTCCAGTCTGTTTGGAGTTCTGTAGGCTTCTTGTATGTTCATCGGCATCTCTCTCTTTAAGTTAGGGAAGTTTTCCTCCATAATTTTGTTGAAGATGTTTACTGGCCCTTTAAGTTGCAAATCTTCACTCTCATCTATACCTATAATCCTTAGGTTTGGTCTTCTCATTGTGTCCTGGATTTCCTGGATGTTTTGGGTTACGCGTTTTTTGCATTTTGCATTTTCTTTGACTGTTGAGTCGATGCTTTCTATGGAATCTTCAGCACCTGAGATTCTTTCTTCCATCTCTTGTATTCTATTGTTGATGTTTGCATCTATGACTCCTGATTTCTTCCCAAGGTTTTCTATCTCCAAAGTTGTCTCCCTTTGTGATTTCTTAGTTGTTTCTACTTCCTTTTTTAGTTCCTGGATGGATTTGCTGAGATCCTTCACTTGTTTGTTTGTATTTTCCTGTATTTCTTTAAGGTATTTTTGCATTACCTCTTTCAGGATTTCTTCCTGATGACCCACGTTCTCCTGCATTTCTCTGAGCGATTTTTGTGTTTCCTCCTCATGGGATTCCATCTGTTGATCCATCGTCTCCTGCATTTCTTTAAGCAGTTCTCGTGTTTCCTTTGTAAGGGCATCTAACCGTTGATTCATTTCTTTAAGCAATTTTTGTGTTGCCTCCTTATGGGCATCCGTCTGTTGACCCATATTCTTCTGCATTTCTTTATGCAAATTTTGTGATTCCTTTGTGAGTGCATCTACCCGTTGATTCATCTCGTTAAGCGATTTTTGTGTTGTCTCCTTGTGCGCCTCCATCTTTTGATCCATGTTCTCCCGCATTTCTCTAAGCGATTTTTGTGTTTCCTTTGTAAGGGCTTCTAACCGTTGATTCATGGTCTCCTGTAACTCTTTATGAGATTTATTTGTGTCCTTCTTGTGATCCTCTAATAGCATCATGAGAAGTGATTTTAAATCCAGATCTTGTCTTTCGGGTGTGGTGGGGTATCCAGGACTTGCTGCTGTTGGAGAGTTGGGTTCGGATGGTCCCACATTACTTTGATTACTGTTAGTAACATTCCTACGTTTGCCTTTTGCCATCTGGATACCTCTGGTGTTAGTTGGTCCTGCTGCCACTGGCTGTTGGTTGGACCTCCTGTGAGCCTGCAAAGCTATTTCTGCCCCCCCTGGATTACCAGGATTCCCCTGGCACCGATTTCTGGGGCCTGCCTGCTCCTGAGTGACTTTGGAGCCCTAATGTGCTTTGCCCCAAGTGATCTTATATTGGGGAGGCCTTGCTCATCTAAAGGCTCAGCCTAGTGGATTCCTGGAGCCGAGGTCGCCAAAGGGAGGCTGGCAGGCTCCTGCCCTGTGCAGGGGTGTGTGATCTCTCCTGGGGGGGGAGGGGGCGTCCCTCTGCCAGGCAGAAGTCCCACAGCAGATCTGGCACGCTGGTCACTGCAGATCAGCCCAGCACCTGGGAGCAGGTTACACACAAGCTGCCTGAACCCGAAGCGATATTATGCCTGTCTGTCTCTGAGCCTGGTGGTCCCAACTACCTGGTCACTGGAGCAAAGATGGCGGAGGGCACTCTCCGTGGCGCTGCTCACCCTGTGGTCACGATGGCCCGCCGATCTGGCACCCAGACGACCACAGCGCCAACCCGCCCTCGGGCACAGAAGGAAACCCCAACAGGCCGTGTCCCAAGTGATGTTATATTGGGGGGAGAGCCTGGGTACCGGTCTCTCCAGCGCAGTCCGCGGGAACAGAGGTCGCGGAAGGGAAGCTGGCGGGCTCCCTCCCTGCGCGGGGTCCCTCCACCAGGCAGAAGGTCCCACCGCGGAACTGGCGCGCTGGTTACTGCAGATCAGCCCAGCACCTGGGAGCAGGTTACACCCAAGCTGCCTGAAACCGAAGCGATATTATGCCTGTCTGTCTCTGAGCCTGGCGGTCCCAACTACCTGGTCACTGGAGCAAAGATGGCGGAGGGCAGTCTCCGTGGCGCCGCTCACCCTGTGGTCACGATGGCCCGCCGATCTGGCACCCAGACGACCACAGCGCCAACCCGCCCTCGGGCACAGAAGGAAGCCCCAACAGGCCGTGTCCCAAGTGATGTTATATCGGGGGGAGAGCCTGGGTACCGGTCTCTCCAGCGCAGTCCGCGGGAACAGAGGTCGCGGAAGGGAAGCTGGCGGGCTCCCTCCCTGCGCGGGGTCCCTCCACCAGGCAGAAGGTCCCACCGCGGAACTGGCCGCATTGTTGTGTCTTAATTTCCCTGATTTTAAAATTTGGGCATGGTAGCAGTACTATAATAATAGTGCTAATATTTCTTTGGGGATTAAGAAGGATAACATAATTAGCAGAATTACCTATTTTTGATTCACCAAACATTTAATGAGAATTAATTAATTAATTAATATGTGCTAAGGATATATCGCAAATGTGCTATATATTTTTACATACCTAGAATAGTGCCTGCAACATAGTAAGCATATATTTTTTTGCAGTTATTTTATTAATATTTTCTAAGTTATTTTATTTACATTCCAAATAATTTCCCCTTTCCCGTTTCCTTACTCCCTGAAAGTCCCATAAGCCCCCTTCCCTCCCTCTGTTCCCCATTCAACCCCCTCTTGCTTCTCTGTCCTGGTATTGCCCTACATCCAGTCTTTCCAGGACCAGGGATCTCTCCTTCCATCTTCTTGGAAATCTATTGATATGTGAATTTTGTCTTGGGTATTCCGAGATTCTGGGTTAATATCCCCTTATCAGTGCTTGCATACCATGTGTGTTCTTTTGTGATTGGGTTACCTCACTAAGGATGATATTTTCCAGTTCTGACCATTTGCCTAGGAATTTCATGAAATCATTGTTTTTAATTGCAGAGTAGTATTCCATTGTGTAGATATACCACATCTTCTGAATCCATTCCTCCTTGAGGGACATCTGGGTTCTTTCCAGCTTCTGGCTATTATAATTAAGGCTGCTATGAACATAGTGGCACATATGTCCTTATTGCATGCAGGGGAAGCCTCTGGGTATATGCCCAGAAGTGGTATAGCAGGATTCTCCAGGAGTGTCATGCCGAGTTTTCTGAGGAACTGCCAGACTGCTTTCCAGAGTGGTTGTACCAGCTTGCAATCCCACCAGCAGTGGAGGAGTGTTCCTCTTTCCCCACATCCTCGCCAACAACTGCTGTCTCCTGTGTTTTTGATCTTAGCCATTCTGACTGGTGTGAGATGGAATCTCAGGGTTGGTTTGATTTACATTTCCCTAATGACTAAGGATGATGAACATCTCTTTAGGTGCTTCTCAGCCATTAGATATTCTTCAGGTGAGAACTCTTTGTTTAACTCTGTACCCCATTTTTTAATAGGGTTATTTGGCTCTCTGGAGTCTAACTTCTTCAGTTCTTTGTATATCTTGGATATTAGCCCTCTGTCAGATATAGGGTTGGTAAAGATCATTTCCCACTTTATTGGTTGCCTCTTTGTCCTTTTGACAGTGTCCTTTGCCTTACAGAAACTTTGTAATTTTATGAGGTCCCATTTGTCAATTCTTGATCTTAGAGCATAAGCTATTGGAGTTCTGTTCAGGAAATTCTCCCCTGTGCCCATATGTTCAAGGTTCTTCCCTAGTTTCCTTTCTATTAGTTTCAGTGTGTCTGGTTTTATGTGGAGATCCTTGATCCACTTGGAATTGAGCTTAGTGCAAGGAGATAAGAATGGATCAATTTGCATTCTTCCACATGTTGACCTCCAGTTGAATCAGCACCATTTGTTGAAAAGGCTATCTTTTTTCCACTGGATGGTTTTAGCTCCTTTGTCAAAGATCAAGTGACCATAGGAGTGTGGATTCATTTCTAGGTCTTCAATTCTGTTCCATTGATCTACATGCCTGTCACTGTACCAATACCATGCAGTTTTTAACACTATTGTTCTGTAGTACAGCTTGAGGTCCAGGATACTGATTCCCCCAGAAGTTCTTTTACTCTTGAGAATAGTTTCAGCTATCCTGGGTTTTCTGTTATTCCAGATGAATTTTTGAATTGCTCTTTCTAACTCTATGAAGAATTGAGTTGGGATTTTGATGAGGATTGCATTGAATCTGTATATTGCTTTTGGCAAGATGGTCATTTTTACTATATGAATCCTGCCAATCTATGAGCACAGAAGATTAGGAGGTCTTCTTCAATTTCTTTCTTCAGAGACTTGAAGTGGTTGTCATACAGATCTTTCACTTGTTTGGTTAGAGTCACACCAAGATACTTTATATTGTTTGTGGCTATCATGAAGGGTATCATGTCTCTTATTTCTTTCTCAGCCTGCTTATCCTTTGAGTATAGGGAGGCTACTGACTTGCTTGAGTTGATTTTATGTCCGGCCACTTTGATGAAGTTGTTTATTAGCTGTAGGAGTTCTCTGGTGGAGTTCTTTGGGTCGCTTAAGTATACTATCATATCATCTGCAAATAGTGATAGTTTGACTTCTTCCTTTCCAATTTGTATCCCTTTGACCTCCTTTTGTTGTCTAATTGCTCTAGCTAGAACTTGAAGCACTATATTGAAAAGTTATGGAGAGAGGGCAGCCTTGCCTAGTCCCTGATTTTAGTGGGATTGCTTCAAGTTTCTCTCCATTTAGATTGATGTTGGCTACCAGTTTGCTGTAAATTGCTTTTACTATGTTTAGATATGGGCCTCGAATTCCTGATCTTTCCAAGACATGAAAGGATGCTGAATTTTGTCAAATGCTTTCTCAGCATCTAATTAAATGACGATGTGGTTTTTTTTCTTTGAGATTGTTTATGTAGTGGATTACTTTGATGGACTTCCTTATATTGAACCATCCTTGCATTCCTGGTATGAAGCCTACTTGATCATGGTGAATGATCGTTTTGATGTGTTCTTAGATTCGGTTGGCAAGCATTTTATTGAGTATTTTTGCATTGATATTCAAAGAGAGATTGGCCTGAGATTCTCTTTCTTTGTTGGATCTTTGTGTGATTTTGGTATTAGCGTAATTGTGGATTCATAGAACGAGTTGGGTAGTGTTCCTTTCTGTTTCTATTTTGTGGAATAGTTTGAAGAGTATTGGTGTTAGGTCTTCTTTGAAGGTCTGATAGAATTCTGCACTAAAACCATCTGGTCCTGTGCTTTTTTTGGTTGGAAGACTTCCAATGATGACTTCTATTTCTTCAGGGGTTATAGGACAGTTTAGATGGTCTATTTGATCCTGATTTAATTTTGGTATTTGGTATCTGTCAAGGAAATTGTCCATTTCCTCCAGATTTTCTAGTTGTGTTGAATATAGGCTTTTGTAGTAGGATCTGATGATTTTTTGAATTTCCTCAGTTTCTGTTGTTATCTCTCTCTTTCCATTTCTGATTTTGTTAATTTGGATACTGTCTCTGTGACCTCTAGCTAGTCTGTCTAAGGGCTTATCTATCTTGTTGATTTTCTCAAAGAACCAACTCCTAGTTTTTTTGATTCTTTGTATGGTTTTATTTGTTTCTACTTGATTGATTTCAGCCCTGAGTTTGATGATTTCCTGTCTTCTTCTCTTGGGTTTATTTGCTTCTTTTTGTTCCAGGGCTTTCAGGTGTGCCATTAAGCTGCTAGTGTATGCTCTCTCCTGTTTCTTTTTGGCGGCACTCAGGGCTATGAATTTTCCTCTTAGCTCTGCTTTCATTGTGTCCCATAAATTAGGGTATCTTTTGCCTTCATTTTCATTAAATTTTAAAAAGTCTTTGATTTCTTTCTTTATTTCCTCCTTGATCAAGTTATCATTGAGTAGAGCATTGTTCAGCTTCCACGTGTATGTGGGGTTTCTGTTGATTTTATTTTTATTGAAAACCACCCTTATTCCATAGTGATCTGATAGGAGCCATGGGATTAGGTCAATCTTCTTATATCTGTTCAGGTCTGTTTTGTGACCAATTATATGGTTGATTTTGGAGAAGGTACCATGAGGTGCTGAGAAGAAGGTGTATTCTTTAGCTCTAGGATGAAATGTTCTATATATATCTGTTAGTTCCATTTGGTACAAGGCTTCAATTAGTTTCACTATGTCCCTGTTAAGTTTCTGCTTTCCTGAACGATCCATTTCAGAGAATGGGGTGTTGAAGTCACCTACTATTATTGTGTGAGGTGTGATGTGTGTTTTGAGCTTTAGTAAAGTTTCTTTTAGGAATGAGGGTGCCATTGCCTTTGGAGCATAGATGTTCAGAATTGAGAGTTCTTCTTGGTGTATTTTTCCTTTGAGCAGTATGTAGTGTCCTTCTGTGTCTTTTTTGATGACTTCAGGTTGAAAGTCAATTTTATCTGATATTAGGATGGCTACTCTGGCTCGTTTCCTGGGACCATTTACTTGTAAAACTGTTTTCCAGCCTTTTACTCTGAGGTAGTATTTGACTTTGACACTGACGTGCGTTTCCTGTATGCAGCACAATGCTGTGTCCTGTTTATGTATCCAGTCTTTTAGTCTATATCTTTTTATTGGGGAATTGAGACCATTGATATTAAGAGAGATTAAGGAATAGTGATTATTTTCACCTGCTATTCTTGACGCTATCTTTACATTTGAGTGGTTATTTACTTTTGACTTTGATGAAAGAAGGTTACTATCTCGTTTTTTCCAGGGTGTTTTTTCTCTCCTTGTATTGGCGCTTTCCACCTATTATCCTTTGCAGGGCTGGGTTTGTGGAAAGATATTGTTAAAATTTGGTTTTATCATGGAATATCTTGGTCTCTCCATCTATGGTGATTGAGAGTTTTGCTGGGTATAGTAGTCTAGGCTGGCATTTGTGTTCTCTTAGAGTCTGCATGAGATCTGCCCACGATCTTCTAGATTTCATAGTTTCTGGTGAGAAGTCTGATGTGATTCGGATAGGTCTTCATTTGTATGTTACTTGGCCTTTTTCTCTTACATCTTTTAATATTCTTTCTTTGTTTAGTACATTTGGTGTTTTGATTATTATGTGACAAGAGATATTTCTGTTCTGGTCCAGTCTGTTTGGAGTTCTCTAGGCTTCTTATAAATTCATCGGCATCTCTCTCTTTAGGTTAGGGAAGTTTTCCTCCATAATTTTGTTGAAGATATTTACTGGCCCTTTAAGTTGCAAAACTTCACTTTCATCTATACCTATAATCCTTAGGTTTGTTCTTTTCATTGTGTCCTGGATTTCCTAAATGTTTTGGGTTACACGTTTTTTGCATTTTGCATTTTCGTTGACTGTTGAGTTGATGCTTTCTATGGTATTTTCAGCACCTGAGATTCTTTCTTCCATCTCTTTTATTCTATTGTTGATGTTTGCATCTATGACTCCTGATTTCTTCCCAAGGTTTTCTATCTCCAAAGCTGTCTCCCTTTGTGATTTCTTATTTGTTTCTACTTCCTTTTTTAGATCCTGGATGAATTTGCTCAGATCCTTCACTTGTTTGTTTGTATTTTCCTCTATTTCTTTAAGATATTTTTGCATTTCCTCTTTCAGGATTTCTGCCTGTTGACCCAAGTTCTCCTGTATTTCTTTAAGCGATTTTTGTGTTGCCTCCTTATGGGCCTCCATCAGTTGACCCATATTCTCCTTCATTTCTCTAAGCCATTTTTGTGTTTCCTTTGTAAGGTCTTCTACCATTTGATTCATGTTCTCCTGTATTTCTTTATGAGGTTTATTTGCGTCCTTCTTGAAATCCTCTAATACCATCATGAGAAGTGATTTTAAATCCAGATCTTGCCTTTCGGGTGTGATGGGGTATCCAGGACTTGCTGCTGTTGGAGAGTTGGGTTCGGATGGTGCCATATTACTTTGATTTCTGTTAGTAACGTTCCTAAGTTTGCCTTTTGCCTCTGGTTACCTCTGGTCCTGCTGTCACTGTCATTGGTTGGACCTCCTGTGAGCCTGCAAGGCTATTTCTGCCTCCCCCCCCCGGATTACCGGGATTCCCCTGGCACTGTTTGCTGGGGGGACTGCCCTGCTCCTGAGTGACTTTGCATCCCTGATGTGCCTTGCCCCAAGTGATGTTATATTGGGGAATCCCTGCTCATCCGAAGGCTCATTGTAGTCAATCCCCAGAGCAGAGGTCGCCAAGGGGAGGCTGGTGAGATCCCTCCCTGTGCGGGTGCGCTCTCTCCCAGTGTGGGTTCCTCTGCAGGGCAGATGTCCCACAGCAGAGCTGGTGTGTAGGTGATCAGAGAACTGCCCAGCTCTTGGGTGCAGTGAGCACACAAGCTGGCTGAGTCCCAAGTGATATTACACTTGATTATCTCTGCGCCTGGAGGTCCCAACTTCTCTGTTGCTGGAGCAAAGATGGCGGAGTGCACTGTGCACCCTCTAGGCGCAGATCACTCTGCAGGGCAGAAGGCCCACAGCAGAGCTGGCGCCCAGACGACCACAAAGCTGCCCTGCTCTTGGGTGCAGATGGAAGCCCAACAGGCTGTGTCCCAAGCGATGTTATATTGGGGAGTCCCTGGGTACCTTGAGGCTCAGTGCAGTTGGTCCCTGGATCAGAGGTCACCAAGGGGAAACTGGTGCGCTCCCTCCCTGTTCAGGTGCACTCTCTCCCGGTGCGGGTCCCTCTGCAGGGCAGGTGTCCCACAGCAGAGCTGGCGCATAGGTGCCCACAGAACTGCCCAGCTCTTAGGTGCAGGGAGCACACAAGCTGGCTGAGTCCCAAGCGATATTAAGCTTGATTGTCCCTCTTTTTGCAGTTTTAGTTAGTGTGGTTTACTCTCTTGTAAGAGATAATAGAAATAAGATGAGCTTAAAGACTTATAGGAGGTTCCTAAATAAGATACAGAAAAGTTGAAACTTGAGCTGATGGTAACATTTTGGAGACACTCTGCAAATCTTTGATTGTCCTATATGAGATGTTTCATTGAACTTCACTTCCTAGTCAATCAGCAAAGGGTTGACTAGAACACCTTATTGGTTTCATTTCTTTTGGTTGAAAATCTTTCTTAAATGTCCATAGCCACTTTACTCCTTAGTAAATGAGTTTTAGTGGCTGCCCCCAAGTCTTCTATAGAGGCAAAAGATCCTTCAAGACAAAAGTGACCTGTTTAAGACTGGGTTGTCTAAGGGACTGCAATGGTGGCCTCCTGATGTCACAAGGGTTCTCAAGATTTTCAGCCTTATGATTAGGCTCTTATAGACACTGCTTTCCGTTATTTTTGTTAACCAGAGGAAGAACCATGTTAATGATTTTATGACTTTTCTATAATTAGAGTAGGAACTTAATTGAAGGCTGTTCCCACTCTTTATAAATGTTATACAACACCTTAGTTTGGGGAGGATGTCATAAAATGACTTGTTGCCGAGTGTGAGTTTCAATGGCCAGTAACAATATTGAGAAAATTATGTACAAGCAGAAGATATCTTAAAAAGGATTCATTATGTTGTTTACACATCTCTGTTGTCACTCTTGCCCCACCACAAGTCCTAAAAACCGATGTTAAAGCCACCCACACAATAATATCATTCAGTATATATTTGTGTGATGAAAACATTCTAATCTGCACTCTCCAGTTCAGTAGGCATGAGACCCATGTGGGTATCAATCACTAGGAAAACTGAACCATTTTTTAAAAAGAAATTCCTTTAAGTTAAAATAGGGAATATTTATTGGCTAGTTTTAATTGTCAGTTTGACACAACCCAGCACCACCTTGGAAGAGGGTCTCAATGAGAGATTGTAACAATATTCATTTGGCCTGTGGGTATGTCTGAGGGGGATTGTCTTGATTTACTTAATTGGTATGGTAAATTCCAGCTGGAATGTGGGTTACACCATTCCCCGAATTTGGTCTCTGAATTCTAAAATAGTAGATAAAGATAGCTGAGTATTAGGCACATACACTTTAATTTCTCTCTGTTTGTGACTATGGTGTGATTAACTGCTTTAGGTTCCTGTCTTGACCTCAACACAGTGATGGACAACACCTGGAGTAGTGAGCCAAAATAAACCCCTTTTCCTCTGTGTTGCTTTTTGGCCAGGTACTTTTTCACAGCAACAGAAATGATTCTAGGACACTTACCATATCACATGACCTAACTCTAAATGTATTAAGCTTTCAATAAGTGCATACTGTCTTACTGATTCTTATCACATAATAGGGGCCAGTAGGAGGTAGGTTTGGGTCATTGAGAAGTGGGGGGTTGATAAGGAAATAAGGGAATATTATCCAGGCTTGAAGAACTTACAAGGTAGATGAGCAAAAGAGTGTTGTTGAAGGGACAAACTGGGCTTTGTGTTAGGGGCTAAAAGAACTGAGAAGAGCAGAAACAATTGTTTTTGTGGCTTATCCTACCATTAAGGAATGATGGAGGTGTAGGGAGGTAGAATAGTAGGGAGATGATGTTTTGGGCAGGAGCTTCAACTCACAACTACCTCATTAATGAGACAACTTATCTCTGAGTTGAAATCATGAGTGTGTCTGGAAGAAGTTATTCTTTGCAGCATAAAGCCTGTGTTCTTCAAAGGCTTTTGTGAGTCACAGGCTTAAGGTCTGAAGGCAAGAGGACAGGGGACAGCTATGTAAAAGCTACAACCTTGAGAGATCTTTGTTTGCTTGCCAGTTGAAGTAAAATCTAGCATCTTTTCTTTAGTGGATGTCCTTAGTACTTAGATGAAATGCCAATCAGTAAACAACTGCTTCTCTCCAGGATCCCTGAGGCTTCTGCCATCCAGAGTGTTCAGACAAGTCAGCCTTTACAGCAGAGAAGCAGGTGAGTGGTTTTCTTATTATTTGAACGTGTGGTGCAAAAGACATACAGCAGCTGCTCATGGTGAAACAATTGTCATTTCAAGTGTACTTGAAGTAGGACAAGCTCCTGTAGACAGCATTAGCAGTGCCCAGACTCTTGGATGTGGTCCTGTTTTGCCAGAGACCATCAGATTTTTGTAGCTTAAATCTCCTCTGGTTTGCTTTATGCATTTCGCATAAAGGAAGTTTTATGCTTCTAAGATTTACCATAGGAAAAAAATAAGTTAACACCACAGTGAAAATTAATAGTTAAAAGTGGAGTGCTTATAGTGGTCTTTAAAGGGTGAAGTTCAGAATATTCGGAATTAGATATAGTCAGTGGTCCTTTTCTTTTAAACTAAACACTAAACAAAGAACAAGAAAGTATCTGGACTATGTGTCAAGGAGAGAGGAGCTTTCCATGGGACAGAACACTCAGAAGATACTCAGGGTCTGTTTGGTGCTTTGCATGTCTATTCAGTGATAGCCATAGTACAAAGGTGCTGAGATAGCAGCTCTCTCAGGGCTTTACTATTAGAAGGAGGTATTCTGAGGTTTGTTATCTTTCTCTGTCTTTTGGAGGTAGTAGGAGCTTAAGAGCTGTACCTGTGCAAAGCCTGGGGTCCCTTTCTAGCTATCTTGGAAATTGGCAATCTGTGGAGTTCTGGAAAACTTAACTTCCTTTTGGTCATGTGCTGACCAGGGAATGGCATTTCTACCCAACCATTTGCTGTTTCCTTTTCTTTTTTTTTGGTTTTTCGAGACAGGGTTTCTCTGTGTAGCGCTGGCTGTCCTGGAACTCACTTTTTAGACCAGGCTGGCCTCGAACTCAGAAATCCTCCTGCCTCTGCCTCCCAAGTGCTGGGATTAAAGGCATGCACCACCACCACCCAGCTGCTGTTTCCTTTTCTATGTTGTGCCTTCCTCAAGGTTAAGTATGCTCCTGAGGATTCGTAGGTACTTCATTAGATGATTTCAAGGGTAAGATTGTTTCTCATTGAACCTTTTTGTATGTCAAATTCCGTGCCAAGTGATTTATATCTAATTCATAGAACTCTCACACAGGCATTGTTTAAGTGCTGTTGTTCACTTTCCCATATGACAAATGTGATTACAAGAAGTCACTTGTCCTAACTTACACAGATAAACATCAGTAAAGCCAACTTTCATGGACCTAACTACAACCCTTCCCTAGTGGCGGGTTCTCTCCTCTATTTGTGCTTAATGTTTCTGCCTAGAATTGACAATGAACTCACTTTTTACTTTGGATGGAAATATCCATATGCATTTAGTATATTCTGACTGTGTAAATGTTCCTTTATGCTACTTTGGTAGAGTACTGGGGAAAGAGGGCTGCTTAGGGCATGTACAGCAGACAGTGGTCAGAGCTTAGAGAGTTAAATTAGGCTCAGTATCCCTTATTCATAAGAGAGATCTTGAAGTGAACTGTGAAGGACAAAGGAGACTTTAACAGAAAGGAGGACATTTGAAATAGGGGATTTAGTATAGGGAATATTTCAGCTCTTGATACATAGCTGACTGAAGAAGTGAACAATTCAGCAGGAAAAGGCTAGCTACATTTCTCTTTTGTGTTAAAAAGTGCAATGATAAATACTTCCTCTGTCACACTTTCCCCATCTTCTTAGTAAAGAGTAGAGTATACCTATCCAGGATCCACATAAATAGAAGGGACGAATGCTGTTGATAAAATGCAGCATAGGAAGATGCTGGGCTTCAGTCTCTACTACTTGCTAGCTCTGTGACCTTGGCAAATTTGCTTAACCTCTTTATGCTTCAGTTTGCACATATGCCAAGCAGAGATCATAATATCTATCTCATGGGGTTATTGTGAGAATCAAATGAAATATGCATGTAGTTCTGAGCCAGGCATAAGAGTAGGTACTCAAAAACTCTTGGGCTATTACTAATATTACCTCTGTTTAGAAACTTGACATTTAAGAATCCTTCAAACATCTTTACCACAAAACTTTTTTTTTCTTTTAACAAACAACAGGAATGCACTGGGGATATATGAAACTAAGTTCATCAATTTTTGAAGGAAATCACATAGACACAAATTCAGGAGAAATTCATTTAAGCAAAAGATTTATATTTTGATGATTCTGAGTGTTACTGTGACAGGCAAAGTTACAAGAAAAATGCCTGATGAAATATGAATAATAAGAGTGCACAAAATAAATCCTTTCTATTACCTGAACTATAAAGTATATTCACTTTTTTAATAATAAAGGGAATATCACTTTGGAAAACAATAGGTTGTTCATTTAATGTAAAATAGTTTCTGAGTCAAGTGCCAAATTAACAACACACATGGTATGCAGTCACTGATAAGGGGATATTGACCCAGAATCTCGGAATACCCTAGACACAATCCGCATATCAATAGATTTCTAAGAAGATGGAAGGAGAGACCCCTGGTCCTGGAAAGACTGGATGTAGGGGAACGCCAGGACAGAGTAACGAGAGGGGGGGTTGAATGGAGAAAAGAGGGAGGGAAGGGAGCTTATGGGACTTTCGGGGAGGGAGGAAACGGGAAAGGGGAAGTGATTTGGAATGTAAATTAAAAAAATAAAATAAAATAAATAAAATTAAAAAAACAAAAAAAAAAAACAATAATTGAAGACTGATTAACGTTTCTAGATTCTATCTAAGTAAAAAAATGGACTGCCTGGATCATCTTACTATATGAACTAAGAAGAATAACGAAGCCACTCATTCATTAGAGGCTGAATTATATTTCTGTAGTGAGTACTAATTACTTTTCTTACACAACCTTAGCTTCTTTCACTGTGTCAATTAATACTGTCACTGAGCAAGAAAATCTTCTGAAATGTCCACAAGAATGAATGTCACTTTATGCAACATATTCCATCTCTTACGTATAGAGATTCACATGCAGAATCTATTCAATGACAATGGTAAAACTAACAAACTATTTTCAACATGCCAGGTGCTGTATTGAACAGTTTATGTTCATTGGTACATTTACCTTCCATACCAGCCCACTAAATTGTATAAGAGAAATGACAGAGTCAACAAGAAGTAAAACAGTATGTTTAAGACCTATATGGCTAATAAAGAACTAGGATTCAAACTTGGATCCTAGAGTTTGTGCTCTTAAACTCCTTTGCTAGACTACCTTCCAAAATATAAATTAAAGTATATTTCTGAATACCTTATTACTCAGACTGCCTAGCAATGCTAGGCATTACTATAGCTTGGAAATGTGGACTATCTTCCTTAGCATTCTCTCTTGTTTGAGCTTCCTATGTGAATTTCAAAGGAAAAGTAGTCTAATTTTATTGTTACTTTCAAAATGTCCTAACCAAGCCTTGAAGCAATTGA
Source organism: Tokudaia tokunoshimensis (assembly GCA_036184795.1). Lineage (NCBI taxonomy): Eukaryota > Metazoa > Chordata > Mammalia > Rodentia > Muridae > Tokudaia > Tokudaia tokunoshimensis. The sequence continues at coordinate 90,096,874 of BTHU01000023.1, forward strand.
CTGTAAAGCAGATGGAGTACAAAACAGACCCTTTCTTTCTAACAATGTCTAGCTTGGAAGAGGTGGCTTAGTATGAGATCACTCTTATTTAATGGTACCATTTAGAGCTCTTGTTTATTGTTTATTCCTCTCTGCTACCTAGAAGCCCCATTTGTTTGCAACTAGAGCTCTGTATATTATCAAATGTGAATTCACATGACCACAGTCACTGTCCCAGAGCCCTTCTCCCATCTTCTGGTGTTATTGACATTTTTCTTTTTTTGTTTTTGTTTTAATAAAACTGTTTAGGTTGTACATAGCATAGGGATTTGCAGTTTACAGCATATTTTCACAGACATCAGTTGCACACAGAGAACACATGAAAAAAAAGGAACTGAGACCTGATGCTAATTAACCCTCTTCACATTTGCTCTTTCTTTCATTCTCCAAAACTTGCTTATGTTTATAAATGTTCCCCTCTAAATACATTATACTGCCCAGACATAGAGAAAATGGTAACTTTAACCTAAACATTAAAAATTCCCAAACCTTTTCTTACTTCTTATTCTTGTTTTAAAGGAACATTGTGGGAGAGTTTTTCCAAGTATTGTTTTTTTTCACTTTTATTTATTTTCTTTTTTATTAGATATTTTATTTATTTACATTTCAAATGTCATCCCGTTTCCTGGTTTCCCCTCCGAAAACACCCTATCCCATACCCCTTCCCCCTACTCCCCAACCCACCCACTTCCTCTACCCTGTCCTGGCATTTCCCTACACTGGGGCATCCAGTCTTCTCAGGACCAAGGGCCTCTCCTCCCTTTGATGACCAACAAGGCCATCCTCTGCTTGAGCTTCATTTGGTCTGTGAATTGTATCTTGGGTATTCCAAGCTTCTGGGTTAATATTCACTTATCAGTGAGTGCATACCATGTGTGTTCTTTTGTGATTGGGTTACCTCACTCTCTTCTTCGGACTCTCACACCTAGAATCTAGACTAGACAGTTACATGGTTTGTACATAGAATGATTATCTTAGTTACTTTCCCATTGCTGTGGTAAAACAACCTGGAAAAGGCAATTTAAGGGTGGAAGGGTTTATTTTGGCTTACAGTTCCAGAAGGATTTAGTCCAGCATGGCAGGGACGTTATGACAGCAGGCTAGTGAAGCTAGCCTGTCACCCTGTACTAATAGTTTAGAAACAGAAAGAGGACAGAAAGCAGGGCTGGGCTTTAAAACCTCAAAGCCTGCCCTTAATGTTACACTTTTTCCAACAAGGAACCACTTTCTAAAGATTCCTCAAACTCTTCAAATATAGCAACCTCATGATGAAAAATGATCTCAAATGTATCTATAGTCTTTAATAGTCCCATCATTGTTTCAAACCTTGATTAATGGTATGAGATATTAGTTGTCTCATTGCTTAATCTATGAGGAAGGAATTTAAGGAAAATCATCAACTTAAGGAAGGAAAATTGTATTTTGGCTTAGCATTTAAGGATCCAATCCATCATGCATATTGGGAGCTGGAAGGACTCATAGCTGCAGGAGGGTGAGGTAGCTGGTCACATTATATTGAGGCTCAAGAAGCAGAGGATGAATGCTTATGATCAGATCAATTTCTACTTTTTATTTAGTTCAGTACCTCAGGACGATACCTAGCTCTTAAACTTATGATAGCTCTTTCCCGCTCAATTAATCTGAATAATCCATCGAAGACACACCTAGACATTGTCTCTTCTGTGAATCCAGAGTCTACAAAGTTGATAACATCAACCATCACAGAGGGCATGTGTTTTTCCATGGTGCTCCATATTTCTCTCCCTAACTAGAATACAGGTGGTGCTTCATGAATAAGAAGCTCTTCTTATATTTTATGAAAGTAAGCCAAGGCATATGGCTTCATACAGCACAGTGTCTGATACATAATAGGAACTCAAAATATATTTTCTTTATTCTGCTCTTTTTTCTGCCTGTTCTTTATTCTTGGTATGCACCATTGTACTTAACAGAGTAAGAAGACACAAGTATTGAATGTTTATAAGAGCATGTAAATTTTGTGTATATTATGTTAGGTAAGCACTGATCAGGACCATTTGTTCTATTGAAACTTGTGGTCCTTCTGTAATATGTCTACAATTCACCTCTTACATTTTTATTTTTTTCTACTCCTGATTCTTAGGACAGAACTGAGCAGCAGCCCATGTGACACTATGTATTGTGATAAATATGTTTAATATCTCGGTTCTCTTATAAATAATCCTTAGTAACTAAAGAACAATAGATTATTCAAAGATATATACTGTGTTGCATTTTGTGGTTTGCATGTTACATAGTTACCCAGTTAGTACATCAACACTAACTGATAAATGTTTATTGGACTTTTTATAATGGATAAATAAATGAGAGATGCTATACTGCTAGAATTTGAGCCAGCTTCTTTGTAGAAACTCAAATGATTATAAAGTTCATAAAGAATTACAAGGCCTGATTTGCTCTGAATAGCCAATATGATCTTGAAAAGTAAGATTCAAGTAGAAGATCCACACTTCAAATTATAAGATTTACTGCAATGTTAAAATGATAAACACAATGTGTTACAAATATAATGTCTATGGAATAGAGCTGAATTCAGAAATAAACCTGGATGAATCTATAGTTGGTTTATTCCATTCATTTATTTTTATTTTAAAAGTATTTTAATACTTGTTTATTTTTTGTGTGTGAATATTTGCCTGCATGTATATCTACACACCACCTGTTCCTTGTATCTATGAAGGCCATAAAAGGACATCAGATCTCATGTAACTGCAGATATATATGGTTATGAACTGCAATGTAGGTACTCAGAATTGATCCTGGGTGAGACAAGTGCTCTTAACTACTGAACAATCTTTCAAGCTCCAATAACTTTATTTTTTAAGTTTTTTATTAAATATTTTATATTAAATTATTTTATTTATTTACATTCCAAAAGACCCTTCCTGGTCCCCCTCTCTGAGTTCTTCACCCCATCCTGTAACTTCAATTTTTTTCAAAACCTATGTTTAATGATGGTTCTTAAACACTTTAACCTACCTTTTAGCCACCTACCCACCAGAGGTAGTGGAAAAGAAAGGATATAGGGGAAGTGGACCTGTTTAGAAATGGTTCTTTGGAGCAACCCCCATCTGTATTGTTTGGAAATCAGCAGTTTAGTTCACATGTCAGTTTGATCCACTGGCAAACACTTCATGGATACACTAGCAATCCATTTCAGTAGAATTGGAATAGCAAACATGAATCAGCAGCAATAGAGTGACTTAGCAGGATCAGCCAGGCCTCAGCCTAAGCACAAATCAACAGGAGGGACCAGGGCCAACAGGAACTCTGGGAGAAGTTCCCCATTGTGCCTCTCTCAGTGAAGCAAAGATCAACAAAAACACAAGACCAATAATTCTTGCACAGTTAGTTCTATAAACAAGCCTAGTTCTGCCTCCTTAATTGTCCATTGAGTCTTTTGTTGTCCCTCCAAACATCATGTGTCCTCCATGTGTCTTGCCTCAGCAAGTGTCTGTCTCAGCTGATATCACTCTGCCAATCAGCCTGAGCCTGCAGAAGAGGCAAGAAACTCCAGCATGCCACCAGAAGTTTTTTGGTGAATTTCTCTCTACAGAGTCCCAACAAATCCAGTTCAACTAAATAATATAAGGCAGACCAATATATGCTTTGTAAGTGAAGAATCTTTCATTTTTCATCAAATGTCCTTTCACATCCTTGCTTTAGCAGAACATCATCTCTCCTGTGTGTCAGAGAAATGTTCCTTCATGAGTCTGCCTTAGTCTGTCACCTGTGTCCACTTAAGCTAAGTATTCAGTCATGTGCTTGCCCCAGCAAAACACCATCCAACTGACTTTACGAAGAACCCTTAAGTTTCCATTTCGCCATCACCTCTTTCTCCCACCTCAGAGAGGGTGCTTCCCCACTTGCCCACCCACCCCCACCTCACTCCCACCAGCATCCTCTTCCCCGAGGCATCAAGTTTCCACAGGATTAAGCTGATCCTCTTCCACTATACCAGACAATGCAGTTCTCTGCTACACATATGCCTGGGGCCCTGGAGCAGTCCATGTACGCTCCTTGGTTTGTGGCTTAGTCTCTGAAGCTCTGAGGGTTCCAGGCCAGTTGACACTGTTGTTCTTCCTATGGTGTTTCAATCCTTCTCAGCTCCTTCAGTCCTTCCCTTAACTCTTCCATAGGGGTCCTCTATCGAATGGCTAGCTGTAAGTATCCATGTCTGTCTCAGTCAGTTTCTGGTAGAGCCTCTTAGAGGACAGCCATACCAGGCTCCTGTCTGCAAGCACAATATGGCATTAGTGATGAGAAACAGTTTCATGTGGTCCTGCCCAGCTTTGAAGTCTGTTTGTAGTTGAGAATGATCTTGAACTCCTCTTCCTTTTGCCTCTACCTTCTAAGTGTTGAGATTACAGTCACATGTCACCTTGTCCAACCAGTCAGTTTTTGACAATCTTATGCCAAAACATTTCAGTGAGAATGAAGTGCCCTTTGTTCAGTAAATGCTGCCCAGACAACTGGAGAACCATATGTAAAAGACAAAGTTGGACCTTCATCTCACATACTATATAACTTAGTGATTAAAAATGGATTAAAGACATAGATCTTCAAACTCAAATTAGAAAACCTCTAAAATTCTTACTCTGTCAATGGATTCTTTGATATGAGCAACAACAACACCAAAATAGATAAATTAGACTTCAACAATGCAAACTTTGGGACTCAGAAAAAACATGAAGGTAATGAGAAAATAGAGTGGTGTGTGCCTTTAATCCAAGCATTTTGGAAGCAGGGGCAGGGGCAGAGATACAGGAGAAGGGTCAGAGATACAGGTGCAAGGGGCAGAGGAAGGAGTAGAGACAGGGGCAGGGGCAGGGACAGGGACAGGGACAGGGACAGGGACAGGTGAATCTCTAAGTTTGAAGTCAGCCTTATTTACAAAGAAAGCTTCAGGTCAGCCAGTGTAGACTCCATATTAAAAAAATGATGAAAAGTTTACTCATGAAATAGGATAAAATTCTTTTGAATTACATGCCTGATAAAGAACACATGTGCAGGATATGTAAATAACATTGATAACTCACTAATTAGAGATCAATTAAAGTACAAAAAACTGAAAAATAATCCACCAATGAACATATACAGATGGCCAATAAGCATATTAAAGTGCTCAATACTATTACTTATTAAGTATATGTTAATCAAACACAAATGAAATATAACACCAATACCCAAGAGGGTAACTATTTTTAAAAATCAGATAATAAGTATCAGGGAAATAAGTTTGAGGGAAAATGTGGAGAAATTGAAGTCCTTGTATGTTACTAACAGGGTTATAAATTGGTGCAGCTACTTTAGAAAAGGGCCTGTAAGACTTTCAAGACTTAAACATTGAATTGCCATTTGATCTGGCACAATTTCATTCCTTGATGCATAGCCAAGCAGGTTGAACATATGGATCCACATAAAAGTTTGCATTCATCTTTTTCATATGTAATAGCCAATTACAAATGCTACAAATATCCATCAACTGATGCTTAAAAACATCTTCATATGAGCATACAAGAGAGTGTCATTTGGTTATAAAAATGAAGAAAGTACTGACTGAGGTTGTAGTATTGATGAACCTTAAAAAAGTTCTATTGTCAATGAGGGAAACCAGACCGCAAAAAAAAAAAAAAAAAAAAAAACTACATAAGACCCTATTTATATAAAGTAGTCATAAGAGACATGTTTTTACAAATACAAAGAAAAAGTAGTTTAACATTTTCCTAAGCCTGAAGTGGATCTGAAAACTAGGATGCTATTTGTTTTTACATCTCTTTCCTTTTTCCCCTAGCACTTAGGATTGAATGCAGGGCCTCTTGAGTTTCCTTTTTAAATAGTTTTTATTTTATTAATTCTTGATAATTTCACACAATGTATTTTGAATATGTTAGCAAAGTTTAGGTGAGTTGTCTAAGAATATATGGTATGAGTCAGGTTTTGGATTGTCTTAGGGCTGGATTTATTTTGGGATGATGAAAAGGCTCTAGAATTAATTGTGGCAATGGTTGCATAACTTTGTAGATATATTAAAACATGGAATGCTATGCTTTTGGTGAATGAATTGTATAACACACGAATTTTATCTCAATAAATGTGTTATCAAGCATACTTCTAGCACCATGCTTAATATCTAATTATTATTATTATTTTTATTTTTATTATTTTTATTATTATTACTAACTGTACGTGAGAAGTCGGAAGTGTTGAAAATGGGGCCAGAATTTTAGTAAAATTCTTTACTAAGTGAGTGAACATCTGTATTCTGTAAAGACTGATTAAATGAATCAATATATGCATGAATGATGATGTACAGACTAACTTCTGTGGCCACCACAGCATCTAGAGCAGAGCAGGAGGCACAAGTTGTCTCTGGAGGCCTATTTTTCTCCAAAGTATAGAAAGGGATGAGGTGCATGACTCTAGAAGCCCTCCTACAGCCCTCATGTCTGCACCCAGACTTATGAGTAACTCAGAAAGCACATTAAAGGGACAAAGAAAAGCACTAAAGGGACAGAGCTTGTGTATTGAAACCTGAGTTCCTTTCAAGGAAGAAGCTAGCCTGATGCAAAGGACAATATTATTGCTTTTTTTTAAGCTGCATGAATTTCTACACACCATCTGCCTGTTATTTTTACAAGTTCCTGCCTAAAGTAGGTTTGGATTTATGCTTTCAGAATTCGAAGGCATAATTGTGGTATTGTTCCTTAGAATTATTGTGCTATTGTGTTACTAGCACTTTTTTTTTAGTATGAGTTTTATTTTTCTCTCTAGAAAGCCTGTACAAGTGAATCCAATGCATATAAATGAGGGTACTCAGATGCCATTCTTGGAGAGCAAAGGTGGTTAGACTCTCAAAGTTAATGAGTTAATGTATTGCTAATCAACCCATCTTACAACATAATTTAATAGAGTTAATTGAACATATTGGAGAGGATCAAGCCTGTTGCAATTTGAATCAGTCCCATTCTGTATTCCCTTTTATTATGAAGAAGTTGAAAGTGTGTTCTTGCTCTTGACTCTTTATGTTTTGTAACAACACACTCATTAAAATGGACACAGAGAGGTTCACTAAGATTTTTCCAAGTGCCCATCACACTATTTATTCACTACAATCCTTTGTAGCACATGCTTTATAAAAATAAAGATCAATAGGCTTTGCATAATTATATGTATTGCCCAAACACCATGTGGCTTTCTTGACCCTGAATTCAATATGAACATTTTGGGGTGAGAATGCTATCTATATATCAATTTGATCAGCACTATATCTCAGGCAAGGGCCAATAGTAAATGAGACTTACTCACCAGTTATTAACTACAGGTTCCTGGTGGCACCTAGTAATACGTGATGTTCTTTCTATGTCTCCATTGCTTTATTCCTCCTTTTTTCCCCAGATACTACAAGCTGCTCTTTTTTTCTAGAGTCCTTGACTTGCACTTAGGTCTTTAGTGCTAACATTTCAGATCCTGCTAAGTTTCCTGGTTAAATTATTCTGTTTTGTGCATCCTCTTGCAATTTTCATCATGTATTTTGCAGCTATGTAGGTCAAAACGTAGACATGCACTTTACCATGATCTAATTTTACCCAAAATTTCACATACACATATGCATATACACCCACAGCTCATAATTTCTCTTCTATTCTAAACTATTTTCCCCTCAGAAATAAGGTCTTGCTATATAGTAGCACTGATTGACTTGATAGTGCTTATAGAGCCCAAGCTGACCTTCAACTTCTAACAATCTTACTGACTCAGTCTCCCAAGTGTTAGGATTGTAAGCATGCTGGATAATATTTGGATTCTATTCTAAGCTCAGTCTTATAGAAAAGTATACTGTGTTGATGATGGCAACATAGGCACTTATTTTAGCTGACAAGAATATATAAAATCCCACTGAAAATGCTATATTATTGATTAATCAGCATGAGTTAATGTCCAATTTATAGGCAATATAATTGCCAAACTTTAGATAGAGATATTAACATAAGTGATAGAAAGCATAATGAAAGAACAGTAGGTGTTCAATAAATATTTACACAAAGCATCAAGGCCCTTCCAGTCTGGACCTCCACCTCTACTCATCGCACATGAGCATGCCTGTGTCCCACCCCACTCCAACCGCACAGCCTGCCTGTCTCCCAGAAAGTCTGGCCAAACAGACTTTCTGTCCCTCTCTAAGGGACAGAGGTGAGACCCCCCACTCCAATACCCATGTCATCTGGGACTCCAAGAGAGCCCAGCAGATTTCGGATCTATCCAACTCTGCCTAAGCCCCATAGTCTGTATTTCCACCTGTACTCATGGCAGATTGGCATGCTTGCTCCCCTACTCCACAGTCTGCCTGTCTTCAGTACTGCCCTAACTAAGGACATAGGAGGGCTGCTCTAACCAGGGACACAGGAGATTTGCTCTAACCAGAGACAGCACTGCTTGCCTCCCAGGAGGTCTGTTCTAACACAGGTCACACAATTCTACTTGCCTCCTAGGAAGCATGCTCCAATCAGAGACACCCAGGCCAGATAGCACCAGAGAAAAACAGATGACTAAAGGCAAGCTCAGGAACACAAACAACAGAAGCTAATGTAGTTTGGCACTACCAGAACCACACTCTCCTACCACAGCAAGTCCAGGATACCCTCACACATGTGAAGAGCAAAATTCTGACCTAAAATCCCATCTCATGAAGGTGATAGAGGCCTTTAAGGGGGATATAAATAACTCCCTTAAATAAATACAGGAAAACACAGGTAAGCAAGTAGAAGCCTTAAAGAAGAAACAAATAAATCCCTTAAAGAAATACAGGAAGATATAATCAAACAGGTGGAGGAATGAAACAAAATGGTCCATGACTTAAAAATGAAATAAAAACAATAAAGAAATCACAAATGGAGCCAACTATAGATATAGAAAATCTAGGAAAGAGAACAGGAACTACAGATTCAAGCATCACCAACAGAATGCAGGAGATGGAAGAATCTCAGGTGTAGACAATATCATAGAAGATATTGATACATTGGTCAAAGAAAATGCAAAGTGTAAAATGTTCCTAACCCATGACATCTAGGAAATTTGGGACACAATGAAAAGATCAAACCTAAGAATAATAGGGATAGAAGAGGATAAAAATTCCCAGGTCAAAGGGCCATAAAACATCCTCAACAAAATCATAAAAGAATACTTCCCTAAGGCTCAGTAGAGGCCCCAGTGTGGGGAAATCGAGTAGGGTTCATAGGAGTGGGTTGGGTGGAGGAGCATATTCTTGGAGGCAGGGGGTGGGAGCATGGGTTGGGGGTTTTCAGGGAGGGGGGAAACCAGGAAAGGGTATAACATTTGAAATGTAAATGAAGAATATTTTCAATAAAAAAAGGAAAAAAAAAGAATACTTCCCTAACCTAAAGAATGTGAAGGCCATAAATGTACATGAAGCCTACCAAACACCAAATAGATTGGACCAGAAAAGGAAATCCTCTTTCCATATAGTAATCAAAACATTAATTGTACAGAAAGAATATTAAAAGCTGTAAGGGAAAAAGGCCAAGTAACATATAAAAGAAGGCCTATCATAATGTGTAATTATGACTTCTCAAGAGAGATGCTAAAACCCAGAAGACCTTAGACAGTTGTTGTGTAGACCCTAAGAGACCACAGATGCCAGTCAAGGCTACTATACCCAGCAAAACTCTCAATTACAATAGATGGAGAATGACAAAACCAAACTTAAACAATATCTTTCTACTAATCCAGCCCTACAGAGGATACTAAAAGAAAAACTTCAACACAAGGAAAGTAACTACACCCAAGAAAACACAAGAAATTCATCATCTCACAACAAACCCCAAAGAAGAGAGTCATGAACACATAAAATAAAAACAACAGCAACAACAAAATTACAGGAACTCACAATCATTGGTCACTAATATCTTACAACATCAATGAAGTCAATTCTCCAATAAAAGGACACAAGCTAACAGACTGGATACAGAAACAGGATCCATCATTCTGCTACATACAAGAAACAAACCTCAGCAACAAAGACACTACCTTAGAGTAAAGCCTGGAAAAAAGTTTTCTAAGCAAACAGTCACAAGAAATAAGATGGAGTAGCCATTCTAATACCCAATAAAATAGACTTCAACCAAAAATAATCAAAAGAGATGGGGAAGGACACGTCATATTCACCAAGGAAAAATCCACCAGGATGAAGTCTTAATTCTAAATACTTTTGCCCCAAATGCAAGGGTACCCACATTTGTAAAAGAAACTTTACTAAATCTCAAAACACCCATTGAACTTCACACAGTAATAGTGGGAGACTTCACACCCCATTCTCACGAATGGACAGGTCATTGAAATAGAAACTAAACAGAGACACAGTGAAACTAACAAAAGTTAGCCAAATTAATTTAACAGATAACTACAGAACATTTTACCCCAATGCAAAGAATATATCTTCTTCTCAGCACCTCATGTAACCTTCTCCAAAAATTGACCATATAATCAGACACAAAGCAAGCCTCAATAGATGCAAGAAGATTGAAATAATCCCATGCATTCTGTCAGATAACCATGGACTAAGGCTGGACTTTAATAACAACAAAACCAACAGAAAGCCCACTTATTCACGGAAACTGAACACTCTCTATTCAATGATATCTTGATCAGGGAAGAAATAAAGTAATTAAAGGCTTTCTAGAATTCAGTGTAAATGAAGGCAGGACATACCCAAACTTATTTGACATAAAGAAAGCATTGTTAAGAGGAAGTGCCTTCATAAAGAGATTGGAGAGATCCTATACTAGCAACATAACAGCACAACTGAAAGCTCTAGAACAAAAAGAAGCAAACACACCCAAGAGGAGTAGGCAGCAGGAAATAGTCAAACTCAGGGCTGAAATTAATCAAACAGAAACAAAGAGAACAATACAAAGAATCAACAAAATGAAGAGCTGGTACTTAAGCTCAGCATAATTGTTTATTTCTTATGTTAACTTGATCCCAGAAGTACCCAGATTAAACATAATCATCATCATCATCATCACCATCATCATCATAATCATTGTCTTTGAGTATGTTTCCAGATGATATTAACATTTTTAATGTTGGATCTAGTAATTAGTTTGCCCTTCCTCAAATAGGCAGGCATCACTCAACCTGTTAATCAACTAAATAAAAACAAAAGAAGAAATAGGGAAAATCCATCTCTACTTCTTTCCTGCCTGCTTCAGGGAGTATAAACTGCTCTTGGACTAGAATTTACACCATGAATTCTCTTAGACATAGACAGAAATTATATTATTATTATATCATTTTCCAGCATCTTTAGCATACAGATGGCATATAATGGAAGTTCTCTGTCTTTATAATAGCATAAGCCAATTCCTCATAATAACCCTCTTTATACATGATATATCTAGTGACAGTACAGAACAGGCCCATAAGAAGTAATTTCTTTCATTGAAAAGTCAATAGTAAATAACTTTTTTGTTAACATGGAGAATAATCAGTGTTAGCAAGGTACCAATCATTTGGACATTTTCAGTAAACATATCTCTCTTCTTCCACCTAATATTTCAGTATTTTTTTCTTGTAGTCAAAAGTTGTAGCCTTATAAGTATGTTCTCTGTCCAAGGAGTGCCAGTTTTTGCTTTTCAAAGTAGGTCTTTCACCAGGCTTTAGTCCACTTTTCTTGGCACTGCCTTGTAATGTGTTGGACCAAGGGGCCCCAACTGCTAACACTTTGCAGTGCATTGGATAGCACTTCAGCAATAATTATTGGCTCCCATATATCAATAGTCCCATGGTTGAGAAACTCTGTGCTATGCTTTCAGTTTTCAAATTGCCCAAATCAAAGGACAGTGTGACCTGTTTTACAACCTCAGGACAAATAAATTCTTAGAGCATTAAATTTATTCCAAGATTTTGAAATTCATTTTAAAACACTAAAATAAATATGAATATATTATATCTAAAGTCTAAAATATATAAAAGGTTATCCTACTTTATGTTTTTATTCACTTTTAATTTAAAATACATGCATTTATAGGGTACATGTTTATATATTCTAAAGGATAAAAAAGAAACAGTTCAGCAAAGGTTTATATTTGAAGTGACTTATTAGGAAGCAAATATTGCCTAAAATATACAATAATCTTTGAAAACTTAAATATGATAAAAATGTTTTAAAATATTTTTAAAGATATCTTTCATTCCCCCAAAATTTTCACATATATGATTTGATCATATTCTTTTCCTTCCCCAACTCGTCCCAGAGTTATATTCTTCCAACCCCTGCTCCATACTCACCCAACCTCATATTATTTCTCCCTCTTCACAAGACTCCAGAGTCCATGGAGTAAAGAAGATAGAAAGGTTATAAGATCCAGAGTTGGTAGATGACTCCAAGAGAATAGAGTTTCGCAGACACAAAAGGCTTGATGTACATACATATGAACTCACAGAGACCGAGCACTGTGCATAAGACTTTATAAGTTCAAGCCAGACAAAATCTGGAGTAAAATATAGAGGAGGTGAAGTGGGCATTCAGTCCCATCTCTAACATAAAAACTATTTGCAACTGCTATCTGTTGGGAAAATCAGTTTTCTTCAATGGAGTGACATCATTGGTCTATTAATCAGAGTCCAGGACCAGACATCACACTTAAGAGTATCTGGCCACTGAGCACAGGGTTCCCAGTGGGGGAGCTAGAGAAAGGACCCAAGGAGCTGAAGGGGTTTGCGGTGCCATAGGGGGAACAACGATATGAGCCACCCAGTACTCCCAGAGCTCCCAGGGACAAAACCATCAACCAGATAGTACACATGGAGTTACCCATGGCTCCAGACACATAGGCAGCAGAGGATGGTCTTGTTGGACATCAAAGGGAGGAGAGGCCCTTGGTCCTGGAAAGACTCAATGTAGCAGTGTAGGGGAATACCAAGACAGGGAAGTGGGAGAGGGTTGATTGGGGAACAGGGGTAGGGGAGATGGCTTATGGGAATTCTTTTGGGGTGGGACCAGGAAAGGGGAATTCATTTGAAATGTAAATAAATAATATATATAATTAAAAAAAGAGTATCTGGCCAACACAAATGCAAAATGCACATGTGCTTTTCCTTAAGATATAGAGAAAGACAATGATTTTATATTACTTTTAAAACACACACATGCATATTAAAATATAGTTACATCATTTCTCCCTTCCCTTTCCTATCCTCTAGTCCCTTTCATGTACCTATTTTCTACTTGTAATTCATGGTCTCCTTTTCTCTATTGTGCTATATATGTTTAAATATAGAAATAAAACTTCCTTATTCCATATAACTCACTTGATACCTTTTCATACAAATCCTGAGGCTGAGAAAACCCCACAGGAGATGGGTATAGATGGATTCTAAGGTCAAGACGATCCCTTGAAAGCTCATCAACATGGCTGCCTAAACAAGATCTGAATTAGGATGGCACTGATAGACATGCTAACATAGAATGGGTTCATCACACGGAGCCCTAGGCTTTGCCAAAGCGCTACAGGTAACTAAAGAAAGCTGAGAGGAGGAGAAATAGTCCTACCTAGGGAAGAGTCTACCAACTGGTTATATTAGTTTTAGGAAAAGCTGAGACATACTAGTTATATAGAATTAGTGAGATTTACAAGTGTGTTGTTAATAATAATGCATACAATTAATGTTTTATTGTCATTGAGCATATATAACAAAATTTAACATTTTAAACAGCCTTTAGATGTATATATAGTTCAGTGACATTAATATATTTACATCAGTGTGAAGTCTTCAACAGCATCCATCTCCAGAACTGTTTTATCCTCACAAAGTAGAATTCTTTATTTTCTTTTACTGAATATAGAGATTTTTTTCATACAATATATTCTGATTGAGGTTTTCTCTTCCCAAACTCATCTAAGCTCTTCCTTCCCTTCCCTTACTCTGGAATCCATGCCCTTGTTAGAAAACAAAGAGGCATCTAAAGAATGATTATTTAAAAAGTAAAATAAGATGAAGCAAAAACAAACTAGAGCAGGATTAAAATAAACCAAACAGAAGAAAATGAGCTAAAGAAATGGTACAAGAATCACATCTAGACACAGAGACATACACATTTGTACATACATGACTCCTATAAAACTAGAAGACATAATGTATACCCTAATGACCTGTAAGGTTTAAAAACTTCCCTAACAAATATTATAGAACAATCAACCTTCAAAGATGCCATTGAGTTCATTTTGTGTTGATCAATTACTGCTGGACATGGGGCCTTGCCCTAAAGAGTGGTTTTTCTCTCCAATGCAGCTCTGTTGAAGAAAACTGAGTTTTCATTTACAAGTGGTTATCACTGGAGATAGCTTCTGGATTAGGGATGGGAGCATGTGTCATCTTCTCTCAGTACTGGGTCCCCATATTGCACAGACCTGTGAAGGCCCTGTGTGCATTCTTCCACAGTCTCTGAGTTCATGTGTGCATTAGTCCTGTTATATTTAGAAGACCTTGTTTCCATGATGTCCACTATCCCCCTGACTCTTACTCTTTACATTTCCTCTTCTGAGCCCTGAGGGGTGGATTTGATGGAGACATCCCATTTATGATGAAGTGTTCCAAGGCCTCTCACTCTCTGCGTAATGTCTGGCTGTAGGTCTTTGTATTTGGTCCCATCTGTTGCAGGAGGAAGCTGCTCTGATGAGGGCTGAGGAAGGCACTGACCAATCTATGAGTATAATAGTATGCTGTTTGGCATCATTTAACTGCTATGTTCCATTAACAGAACAGTATTTGGTGTTTCCCCAGATCCTTGGCCTATCTTTTCTCATGTTCTTGGCCACCCAAGCAGTGTTGGAGATAGATTCCACCTCATGGGTAAGGTCTTAAATCCAATTAGATATTGATTGGTTACTTCTACAAGTTTTGTGCGTCTATAGCACTAGCTAATCTTTTAGGCAAGTCATTATGAACTGAGGAGTTTGTAGTTGTGTGGGTATTTACCTTTCTCCTCTGGTAGGATGCAGAGTACTTTCTAGTAACATGAACACTAGTCAGTAGGGGTGAAGACTTTAGGTGGGCACTGCTTGAATTCTCCATGTTCAGTGAGTTGTGTAGGTGTTGTCTTTAGCAATAGAACCTTACCAGCAGTTTGTGAAGAGCAACTAATAATCTTGGCAATAGCCTAGAAAGTTTGGGGGTTCTTGTGGGATTCTGTTACCCACTCAATTCGATGTATCCCATTTCTGGAATTGGAAGCTTCATCTGGTTATGAGCTATGCTCAGTTAGGGCTTTGTCTTTTCATTATTTGGAGATTTCATTTAGCTTACCTTCATACATGTATATATTATAGAAAGTTTCTACTGTACTAAGATTCCATACTACCCCTAAAACGACGTTTAGCTTTATCTGCCCCTCCCAATGTTTCCTCACTCATTTCCCTCTTTCCTCCCCTACTCTATTTGAACCTCCAATTCCAATCCCCCATTGTCCACCCATAACTATTTATTCTGTTTCCCATTTCTAGGGTAAACTCTCCATCCTCTCATGTCTCTTACTCTATACCTTATCTTTGTGGTTAAATGATTATAGCTTACTTACTGAAGATTCAACAGCTAGCACCCATATATGAAGAAATATACACAACCTTTGTCTTTCAGATCTGTGTTACTATACTCAGGATGACTTTTTTTCCAGTTCCATCCATTTACCTGCAAATTTCATGATGCCATTTTTTGCAACTGAGTAATACTCCATTGCATAAACAAAACACATTTTCTTTGTCCATTCTTCTGTTTAGAAACATCTAGGTGGTTTATAGCTTCTGGCTTTTATGAATAAAGCCACTATGAACATGGTTGAACAAATATCCTTGTAGTAGGATGGAGCATCCTTTTGGTATGTGTTCAAGAGTGGCATAGTTGGATCTTGATGTAGATCAATTCCCATCTTTTTGAGGAACCATTGCACTGATTTCCACAGTGGCTGTACAAGTTTGCAGTTACATCTACAATGTATGGGTAGTCCTCTTACTCCACAGCCTTGCTACCATGAGCCATCATTTGTTTTATTGATCTTAGCCATTCTGACCGGTGTATGATGAAATCTCAAAGTAGTTTTGATCTTCATTTTGGTGATGACTAAGGATGTTGAAGATATCTTCATGTGCTTCTCAGCCATTTGTTTTCTCTTTTCATAAATTCTCTTTAGATCTCTACCCCAATCTAAATATTGCATACACATGTAATTAGACAATATATTCCTTTTATAAATGGCTTCTTTCTTTAGGCATGAGTCTTCAAGACTCATCTATGTTATTGCATTGTCTGAATGTTCCTCCTTTAAGAACTGAATAATATTTGTTATGTATGCATACCACATTTTGCTTATTTGCCTATTGAAGGAAATGAGTTACTTAGCATTTAACGATTATGTGTAATATTTCTATGAACATAGATGAACAGATATCTAAGTATGTAGTTTATATGATCTTGGTTATAGACTAAGAGGTAGAAATACTGAATCATCTTATAATTCTCTATATACTTCTTGTTAATAAATCACCATGCTTGTTTTTTTATTATTAGCTTCCTTGATGGGTTTTTGGTGGCAATGTATTGTGCTTTTATTTCTTATCCCTAATGAACTAGTGATGTAAGGCATCTATTCATGTTCTTATTGTCTATCTATATATCTTCCCTATGAAAATGTTGATAAAGTGATGTTAACCCACTTAAAATATGTGTTTATATGTTGGCTATTTATTTTTAATGATATAATTGTTGAATTTCAGAAATTTATGTGTGTTCTGGTGATGAGATTATTACTAATCACTTATTATTGAGTGAAAATGGGCTATTAAGTAGCCTCCCAACTCACAGTTACATTTCAAAGTGTTGCTCCTGGAAAATATGAACCCAAAATTCAAAGAAACGTGCTGCAGTTAGTGAAATTTTTCAGTAATGGGGAAAATAATAATGAGTAGGGCACATTTTTGTTTTCTGTATCTATACTGTTTAGAAGTCTTACACTTCATTAACTTGATTTTTATACAATACATATCTTCTTTTCAACTTAACATGTTTATATATGATAGAAGAAAAACTAATCCTCCTCTCAGCTGTGGCTATTTCATGAGAATGTGCTTGTGGCACCCTCTCACTTCATTTTCTTTCTTTAACCTTCTTTACCAAGAGTTAAAGAATTTGCTTACAACATGATGTTGCACATTTATTTCTCTATCTGTTTGAATTCACACATGAAAACTGATGAGCTCTGGCCTAGAACATTGTGTTTCCACACCTCAGGAAGCTAATCTTGCCAAAATACGTTGGAATTCTGTGTATGGGCAACCAGAGCTGTCATGCCACTTTAAGGGATGGGCATCTGTCTCATTTGCACATATGGTCATATTAATGCCTATATTTACATGAGATGAGTAATCATAGCTAAGATTTATATAGTACTTCCTATGTGTGAGTTTTCTCTCTTTCTCTTTCAAATGGTGTAGAAGCTACTTGCAGAGCTATCTCAAGTCTCTTTCTGGGGTCTGTTCTCTTAATTGCAGATGCCTAGCAATAGGCACTGAGCCCAAAGGTGGCTACTGTGGAGAAAGTGTGTGGATCATTTACACACAGAGTATATGCCCATACATATAATAAATATACAATAATGCAAGATAGAACCAGAGTGGGACAAGGAAGAGAGGTAGTGTGACTTCTTTTGAATGGTTGCATTTTTGTGAAGAATTCTGACAAGTTCAGGAATCCTGTGAATCTGAACTTGAAGCTTCTTCTGAGAGTATTTTTACAAAACAAATTAGGAGGATATGACACATTTTATTTAACTGTTCAGGAAAACATTGGGTTATAGGATATTTATGTGTACTTCTATTTGTTGCCCTTGTCTCATTTCCACACAAATTTTAGTGGTGTGTCTCCTTAAGGCTGTATGTACACAATTATAGTGTGCATTATCTAAAAAGGGTACCGTTGAGGTGTGGTGAGAGTGGTAAAGGGAAGGAGTATGCTTGATTGGGAATGAATCAAAGCTTCTCAGAGATGTACTAGACAATTCTAATAAAAAGAAGTGCCTTATTATATAAAATCTTGAACCAGATATTCTGGATTTTATTCTTGGCTATACAATTTGTTATCACTACAACCTTTGGAAAGTCATCTAATGTCAATGTCTTTTCCAGTATTTTTGTTGTAAAATCTAAATTAATTTAGCCTACATGGTACTCAAGCACTTAAATAGTTCTTGGCAAGTTGTGTGTGTTATGCAAGTTCTAGCTTTTTAAAAATATTATGTACATCTGAGTACTACTGGATTTAATGTGTCAATATCATAGAGTTGCTCTAAGCAAAATATCTCTATTCATTTCGCAAGTTTATCAGTCCCAAGAATAATATGGAAACCCTAAAAGATGATCTTATCAGAATAAAAAAATACTGAAATGCTCACTCATCCTAGAACATTAGAGAAAAATAATTGGAATAGGTCACATCAGTCAATAGTTTTTTGTTTGTTTGTTTGTCTTGCTTTGTTTTCTTCAATATGGTGGAGGGCAGGCCACAACAATAAGATTCTTGGAAAAGTGTTTCTGGTAGAGGGTTTGTGTTATCTTGTGACCATCTGGTTGGAGGGCTGCATAGTCTCTTGCCATGTTATAGGCTAAAGACTTGGAGACAGGCAGAAATGATCCTCTATTATTTACATCATATCCTATGCACTAAAGCATTTTAAGAGTTGACTTGGCAGAGCCTGTCACATATGTCATGTTTAAATAAGGTATATTGAAGTAATGTACCTCTTAGTCCATATAATGGCTTTTAGCAGTTAGAGACAGTGGGTATTAGAGACTTCTGCCACAGCAAAATCCTAGGTTGTAATAGTTCATTGTAGATACCTTCCATATCTGAACCTGCAGATAATCACCTGCTGTATTAGTAATGGATGACTACAATAATTCATGGACACTCCTTACCAACACTCAGGATTTCTAAACTGATTTTCTAAAATATTGAACTTTGCCCCACTGGAATACCAAATATATATTGAACAAGTCATTTAATAAAAGCAAGTTTTCTCAAGTTTGTCTAAAACTCATATAAATTTGAACAAAAGTATAATATCTGACCATTCCAAAATAAGAAATTACAATCTTGTGAAAATAGGCATATTTATTCTAGGCATTATAAAAACTGGCTAAATGTGCTATCAGGAAGATGAATGTTACCCATCCTAACCAAGCCCCTGATCACTCAATGCAGGATTTGGCACAGCTGATCCATGCATATATCTCTGCCAGAGGCATTTCTACTGAGCTGGTCTTATTTTTTTTAACAGTGACTAATTTCTAGAAGACAGTAGGACTTCTGTGCTGGGGCTGGCCTATTTCCTGATGAAAGATTACAGTGCTATCACTTATCCATAGTTCAAAGTTTACCCTTTCTTTCTGACTTTAAGGAGAAACCAGCTAAATTAACAGTGATAGAAAGTAGATGATCTACAGTTTGGTCAAACAGTTTCTCTAGTTCCATGATTTTAAGGTAGAGCTGACTGATTCTGGAGTGTAGAGAGGGAAGACCCTGGTGATATAGTGGAACTGGAAGGACAATGGGAAACTATCTCTGATTTGAGGACCCAGAGATTACCTTGGTTTACACTCTCCCACAGTAAGGGTTCTTGCCCCACATAGGAAATATATAAATTACAAAAAAGAAATCCCAGATACATGTGAGAGAATACACTATTTTCACTTATATAAAAATGATTTCCTCACCTATAATGTCTCACTTATATATTCAAAAGTATGACTTTGTGTTTGCAATTTCTACTGAGACTTTCCAAGCATGTCTACTTTAAAGCAATGTCCAAATGCTGTTTGCTTCCCACAGTTTTCTTGTCTCCATCTGGGCATTTTAACTCCATCTGTTAGAGAAAAATGAAAAATAGGTAAAAACTTGGAATTCCCAAGCCTGCCAGGTGAGTAGTGTGGTGTCATCCAAAAGGAAGTGGCAATGTAGGAGGACTGAAGCCCAGTTTCAGAACTCCCAGGATACCAGTCTCACTTATACAGAAAAGTATACAACAGTACAGCAGATATCTGCTCATACCTCAAACCTTCATAGAGGAACTAAGCACAGGTTGTACATCAGAATGATGTACAAAATCCGATACAACTTCTAGCAGGGCACTGCCTAATTCTCTACTGAAACGGTCTAATTTAACTCTGGTGGTTCTAAGTATCTGAAATGGAATAGGAAAGGACACACAGTATGGTTCCCAGAATGTCAGTGAGTTGGAGAGTCTAGTTTCTAAGGGAGACAGGAAACCAATGGAACTAGAAATTCTGACTTCTGCCTTTAACCAGCTAGTTGACCAGAAAATAAATTCCACTATCTGAATGTGATTCACCAAAAGCAATGCTGTTCCTTAGGAGTTCTGCCACATCTGAACTCTTGTGGCTCTACAGCATCACCTACTCTCCTCATTCTATTCCATTCTCCCAAAAGAAAACTGATCTCCTTTACAAGGGATTTCCCATGGTCAGGGCATAGCCCATCTCAGACTGTCTCTGGGTCATTGCTAGGTAATAACTTTAGTTTAAGAATGTATTCCACTATGTTCGTAGCAGCCTTATTTATAATAGTCAGAAGCTGGAAAGAACCCAGATGTCCCTCAACAGAGGAATGGATACAGAAAATGTGGTACATTTACATAATGAAGTACTACTCAGTTATTAAAAACAATAAATTCATGAAATTCTTAGGCAAATGGATGGAACTAGAAAATATCATCCTGAGTGAGGTAACACAATCACAAAACACACACACACACACACACACACACACACACACATACACACATGGAATGCACTCACTAATAAGTGGATATTAGCCCCAAATTTTGGAATATGAAGAAACAATTCACAGACCACATGAAGTTCAAGAAGAAGGAAGAACAAAGTGTGGATACTTCAGTCCTTCTTAGAATGGGGATCAAAATACCCATGGGAGGAGATATTGACACAAAGTGTGGAGCAGAGACTGAAGGAAATATCATCCAGAGACTGCCCCACCTGGGTATCCATCCCATATATAGTCACCAAACATAGACTATTTTGGATGCCAAAAAGCGATTTGGCTGTCTCCTGAGAAACTCTGCCAGAGCCTGACAAATACAAAGGCAGATGCTCGAAGCCAACCATTGGATTGAGCACTGGGTCTCCAATGGAGAAGTTAGAGAAAGGACTAAAGGAACTGAAGGGGTTTGCAATCCCATAAGAAGAACAACAATATCAACCAACCTGACCCCCAGAGCTCCCAGGGACTAAAACACTAACCAAAGAGTACACATGGAGGGACCCATGGCTCCAGCAGCATATGTAGCAGAGGATGGCCGTGTTGGGCCTCAATGGGAGGAGAGGCCCTTGGTACTGTGAAGGCTTGATGCCCAAGTGTAGGGGAATGCCAGAGCAGGGAGATGGGAGTGGGCACACCCTCATAGAAGCAGGGGAAGGCGGGATGGGATAAGGGGTTTCCTGGGGGGAACCAGGAAAGGGGAAAACATTTGAAATGTAAATAAAGAACATATCCAATAAAAATAATGTACTCAAAAATGTGATAGTCACTTATGAATATAAGTAGGAAGAAGATGGAATCAAGTGATTGTTGAAATGTGTTCCTTGGTGGTCTGTGGTCTTTGTTTTTCATGGTAGAAGGCACATGTAATATTTGGCTGTCAGATTTTAGATAGAAACATTAGCTTCGAAGGGATCATTTCACAATTATAAAGATAATCGAGTGGTTAACAAGTGTGGAGGAAAATACATTGAAACAAGAGTGTGATTTTACATGGGGAGGAGGCTTAAGACATCTGACTTTTAAAGCTAATGTTTTTAAGACTATTCATTTTAAGAAGATCAACTTTTTTTTTAGTATAGAGTAGTTTATTCAGGGTATGGGGAGGGGAGTTAAGAGGGTAGTATAAGCGGAGAAAGGGAGAGCAGGAGAGAGAGAGAGAGAGAGAGAGAAATATGCAGGTTAGCCATGAGCACATGGAGAGAGAGTGGGAATAGGAAGGTAAGAGCAAGAGAGGAACAAGACAGCAAGAAAGAGAGGAGGCGGCAAGCAGCCCTTTTGTAGTGAGTTAGGCATACCTGACTTTTGCCAGGTAACTGTTGGGTAGAGCTTAGACATAATGCTAACATGCCTCTGTTTTGGTTTAATTAAAAAAAAGTAGAAAGAGGTGATGGTGAAGCAGGAATAGGGTCATTGTGATCTCTGACCACTTCCTGCTGGCTTTGAGGGCAATGTGTCTCTAGGAAACTTAGAAGAATGGGTATGGGGATGTTTGTCCTGTTCTAGGAGAGTGGGTTGTTTCTTTGCTGTCCAGGGTCTATGGAACTGTCTGTTAATAGTTCAGAAGGAACAAGTCTAGTAGAAGAATCTGTGTCTGTGATAAAAGGTTGGAACATCTGTAGGTTGTTTCTCTGGAGCTGTCTTAGATGTAGTAAGTACCTGGATTTGACAAGATGCTGAAACACACACACACACACACACACACACACACACACACACACACACACTCACAAAAAAAATTACAGGTAGAGAATAAGTTTAAGTACTTTGGGAGAAAGAATTTTTTTGTAGTTTTTGGTATTTTTTTATTTTATTAGATATTTGATTTATTTACATTTCAAGTGGTATCCCCTTTCCTTGTTACCCTTTTGAAAAATCCCCTATCCCATCCCCTCCCCTCTTACCAACCCCTCTTCCCACTTTCCTGACCTGGCATTCCACTACACTAGGGCATTGAGCCTTCACAGGACCAATGGCCTCTCCTTTCATTGATGTCTGAAATGGCCATCCTCTGCTACATATAAAGCTGGAGCCATGGGTCCCTCCATGTGTACTCTTTGGTTGGTGGTTTAGTCCCTGGGAGCTCTGGGGGTACTGGTTGGTACATAGTATTGTTCATCCTACGGGGCTGCAAACCTTTTCAGCTCCTTGGGTCCTTTCTCTAGCTCCTCCATTGGGGACCCTGTGCTCAGTCTATTGGTTGGCTGTGAGCCATGGGTATTTTGATCCACCTTCTAAGAAGGATCAAAGTATCCACACTTTAGTCTTCCTTCCTGAGCTTCATGTGGTCTGTAAATTGTATCTTGGGTATTCTGAGTTTTGGGGCTAATATCCACTTATCAGAGAGTACATACCAAGTGTGTTCTTTTGTGATTGGGTTACCTCACTCAGGATGATATTTTCTATTTCCACCCATTTGCCTAAGAATTTCATGAATTCATTGTTTTTAATAGCTGAATAGTATTCCATTGTGTAAATGTATCACATTTTCTGTATCCACTCCTCTGTTGAGGGACATCTGTGTTCTTTCCAACTTCTGGCTATTATGAATAAGGCTGCCAGAGGCTTTACCTGCATGCAATAAGGACACATGCTCCACTATGTTCATAGCAGTCTTATTTATAATAGCCAGAAGCTGGAAAGAACCCAGATGTCCCTCAACGGAGGAATAGATTCAGAAGATGTGGTATATTTACACAATGGAATACTACTTTGCAATTAAAAACAATGATTTCACGAAATTCCTAGGCAAATGGTCAGATCTTGAAAATATCATCCTTAGTGAGGTAACCCAATCACAAAAGAACACACATGGTATGAAGTCACTGATAAGGGGATATTAACCCAGAATCTGGGAATACCCTAGACACAATTCGCAAATCAATAGATTTCCAAGAAGATGGAAGGAGAGACCCCTGGTCCTGGAAAGACTGGATGTAAGGGAATGCCAGGATAGAGAAGCGAGATGGGGTTGAATGGGGAAAAGAGGGAGGGAAGGGAGCTTATGGGACTTTCGGGGAGGGAGGAAACAGGAAAGGGGAAATGATTTTGAATGTAAATAAAAAAAACTTAGAAAATAAAATAAAATAAAAAAAATAAATAAATAAGGCTGCTATGTACATAGTGGAGCATGTGTCCTTATTACATGTTGAAGCATCTTTTGGGTATATGCCCAGGAGTGGTATAGTTGGGTCCTCAGGTACTACTATGTCCAACTTTCTGAGGAACCACCCAACTGATTTCCAGAATGATTTTACCAGCTTGCAATCCCACCAGCAATGGAGGAGAGTTCCTCTTTCTCCACATCCTCTCCAGCATTTGCTGTCCCCTATGTTTTTGATCTTAGTCATTCCTGACTGGTGTGAGGTGGAATCTCAGGGTTGTTTTGATTTGCATTTCCTTGATGATTAAGGATATTGAACATTTCTCTAAGTGCTTCTCAGCCATCTGGTATTCCTTAGTAGAGAATTCTTTGTTTAGCTCTGTACCCTATTTTTAATAGGGTTATTTGGCTCTCTGGAGTCTAACTTCTTGAGTTCTTTGTATATATTGGATATTAGTCCTCTATCAGATGTAGGTTTGGTAATGACCTTTTCCCAAACTGTTGGTTGCCATTTTGTCCTCTTGACAGTGTCTTTTTGCCTTACAGAAGCTTTGCAATTCCATGAGGTTCCATTTGTCAGTTCGTAATCTTAGAGCATAATCTATTGGCGTTCTGTTCAGGGAATTTTTCCATGTGCCCATGTGCTCCAGGATCTTCCCCACTTTTTCTTTTATTAGATTTAGTGTATCTGGTTTTATATGGAGGTTCTTGATCCACTTGGACTTGAGCTTTGTACAGGATCAATTTGCATCTTTCTACATGTTGACTGCCAGTTGAACCAGCACTATTTGTTGAAAATGCTGTCTTTTGTTCACTGGATAGTTTTAGCACCTTTGTCAAAGTTCAAGTGACCATAGGTGTGTGGGTTCATTTCTAGGTCTTCAATTCTGTTCCATTGATTTACCTGCCTGTCACTGTACCAATACCATGCAAGTTTATCACTATTGCTCTGTAGTACTGCTTGAGGTCAGGGATGGTGATTCTGCTAGAGGTTCTTTTACTGTTGAGAATAGTTTTAGCTATCCTGGTTTTTTTGTTATCCCAGGTAAATTTGGAAATTGCTCTTTCTAACTCTATGAAGAATTGAGTTGGAATTTTAATGGGGATTGCACTGAATCTGTAGATGGCCATTTTTACTATATTAACCCAGCCAATCCATGAACATGGGAGATCTTTCTTTCTTCTGAGATCTTCTTCAATTTCTTTCTTCAGAGCCTTGAAGTTCTTGTCATACAGACCTTTCACTTGCTTGATTAGAGTCACACCAAGGTATTTTATATTCTTTGTGACTATTATGAAGGGTGTCATTTCCCTAATTTCTTTCTTAGCCTCTTTATCCTTTGAGTATAGGAAGGCTACTGATTTGTTTGAGTTAATTTTATATCCAGCCACTTTGTTGAAGTTGTTTATCAGGATTAGGAGTTCTCTGGTGGAATTTTTTGGGTCACTTAAGTATACTATCATGTCATCTGCAAATAGTGATAGTTTGACTTCTTCCTTTCCAATTCATATCCCTTTGATCTCCTTTTGTTGTTTAATTGCTCTGGCTAGGACTTCGAGTACTATATTGAACAGGTAGGGAGATAGTGGACAGCCTTGTCTAGTCCCTGATTTCAGTGGGATTGCTTCAAGTTTCTCTCCATTTAGTTTGATGTTGGCTACTGGTTTGCTGTATATTGCTTTTACTATATTTATGTATGTGTCTTGAATGCTTGATATTTACAAGCTGTTTATCATGAAGGGGTGTTGGATTTTGTCTAATGCTTTCTCAGCACCTAATGCAAGGATCATGTGATTTTGAGAGAGAATTTTTTTCTAAGATGTACCTTTGAAACCAGAGTTATCCTACCCTCTGGCCTAGTTAGTAAGTGGGAATTTTAGCAGATATACTTATCTGGGTGGAGGCTATTTGGTTCATGAAACGTAGAGCTGAGTGGGTTTCCTGTAGTTTATAAGTTTACAAAAGAGATAAAATCACGAGTTAACAACATTAACATTCTTTAAGATGAGCCTTTTGGGTCAGAAGGAACAAGATTTTGTGATTATATAGTTGGATCATAGGTATAGTGGAATGTTAATCGAGATTAGCCACATTTATAGAAACTCAAATAACGTTAGGGTAGTGGTATAGCAAGAAGAGTGTAATTCAGATACTGTAATTCAATACTGAAATTCAGAGTATGTCTGAATTCTAGACAGATCACATAGATCTAGAAGCTCTTTGGATATAGTCCCTTGCCAGAGCAGCCTTGTTGCTGTAATAAAATTCCTCTTTAGGTTATAATGGATATATTTGAAAATGCAAAGTAAAAATAGAAGCAGTTACAGACAGAACATTTTGGTAAAGCAAATGATAGGGAAGATGAAGTAGATTCATGAATTTTAGGGACAGATGCTTATGATCAGAATTAGGCAGGAAGATAAGTGGGGATGGGTTGGTCAATGACCTAAGAGGCTCTGAATTGAGAAAAAATATCTGTATGTATATTGATGTCACCAAGAATGATGACTGGGCTTGAGTAACAGAGGAGGAGGTAAAATTTGACAAATGAAAAATATGGTTGACAACTCTAGAAAGAGGGAGAGAGGCTGGAGTAGTCAGGTGACATAAACAAAAATAGATGTTTATAAGAGTAAATGATTAGAAATAGCAATGGGGATATAAGATAACAAAGCAAACTTCCTATTTCTGAAATTGTTGAGATATAGGGAAACAATCAGCTACTACTTAAGGGTGTTACAAGGGAAACAGTTGTCATATTCCATAAGTTACTAATAATAGTAAAGATTTTCCTTATTGTTCTCTAGTCTTCTGATCATTTTCATGTATTGATTAGAATGTGAGGTGTGTGTGTGTGTGTGTGTGTGAATTCAGCCAAACTAAAACAGTAAATTGACAAATTTAAAGTAGTTTTCTTCCTTCAATGATCCTTTTGAATAAAATCTTTCCTCAGTATTTTCATATTTATGGGTTTTTTTGCTAGTTTAAAATCTTGGAAGGGAGCAGCATATTGACTTGGCCCTAGGGAGGGAGATGGGGTCAAACTGACTCAAAAAAGATGTCCTTCGATCAGCTTCCTGAAGCATCTACTCCAATGTATTATTTTCAAGAAAAATTCTAGTTCAGATGGTAGAGTGTAATCTTGCTCAGAATGTGTCTTCTCAGCTACCAGTCCCTGTTCTCATGGGAGCTCCAGTTAGGGCAAATTTAGATGAACACAGTTTTCAAAAAAAAAATATTATCTCCTTAAAAAGGCCTGGGAGTTTCACAGCTCCCTTGAACCAGCTTGGAGATGTCAGAGAGCTGCAGTAATATTGCTCTGTGAATGGTTAGCAGCTGAATCAGGCCTGCTGTGTCTTTTCACACAAAGCAGTGCCTTGAGGGGCCCAGTCAGCAGCTGTCCTCAGTGTGATTGCTCTGAGAAGCTGAGGATTTCCTGGCGCAGTACTGGGAAATGAAATTGTATTTTTGGAAGGTCTGTCACAGCTCCATTTCAGGGTAATTGGAGAGTAGTTGGGAGGTGTGGAGGGGAAGAAAGAAGAGGAGAGGGGAGTGGAGCCATACAACAGTAGACTTCAGCATTTTTAGTTCATCTCTCCCCATAAACTTTCTTTTTAAGGCCTTCATATTGAAATCAGAAGCTAGATATTTTAGTACCATCATTTAAGTTCTTTTCTCTATTTTTATTTTATGAATCAGTTAATTAACTTTTTTTATTCCTGTGTTAAAACACCATGACCTAGACACCTTATAAAAGACAGCATTTAATTTGGAGCTCATGGTTTCAAAGGGTTAGTGTCTATGACTAACATGGCAGGGAGCATGGCAGCAGCCAGGCAGTCATGGTGCTAGAGCAGTAGCTGAGAGCTCACATCTTGAATCATAAGCAGAAGGCAGAAAGAGCTAACTAGAAATGTTTTGAAACCTCAAACCCAACCCCCAGTGTCATCACTCCTCCAAACTGGCCACACATCCTAATACTTCCCAAACAATTCCACCAAATGGGGATCAAGCATTCAAATATATGATCCTTTGGGGACCATTCAAACCACCATAATGAATATAGGTGTTTTGCATATGTGCCCATGTACTATATGCATACATACATGGTCCCTGTGAAGGCTAGATGAGAGTGTCTGATTCTCTGGAACTGGAGTTACAGATTGTTGTACCTCATAGGAGCTACCACATAATTTTTGAGAAACTAGACTGGGTCCGGTGGAAGAACAATCATTGTTCCTAAACTCTGATCTGTCTCTCAAGCTCCTAGAACAATCATTTTGAAGAAAGATGGTATCAAAAGTGTCTTGTCAAGGCAAGGGTACCATTTATTTGTAAATATCGATAATGTTCATAAGACACATACTTGACACTTGATTACTTAAACTTGCCACCCAAGCCTGGTGGTGACCTGTGTTAGATCCATTGAGCGTTAAGAAAGCTTGAGAAGCAGACTATACAGATGATCACTGAATTAACATATTTTGTGGGATCAGAATGATCAATGTCCCCTTTTGAGTCAACTTAGATCCATGCCTGTGACTACTGGTTGAATTCATAGTTGCTGAAAGATGGGAGTGATCCCTATCTGAGTATTCCCTGACCACCTTCATATACATATTACTTAGTAACTAGTAAAGAAAAACTCAAATCAAGTGGGCCCAGTAGTCTGTCTTCAGGCTACTTAAGAAAGATTGGGGTCAAAAAGCATCAAAATATCATCTGTCACAGTCCAGACATATCAGTGAGTAGCAAAACAAGGGAAATGACTTTCCAAATCATGGAGCCACTTTTCAGTCTCTGTCCCTTTTTTTCTTCCCCAGGATCTTTCCAAGAGTCTTTGGAAGTTGAATTCAGATACAAGATGAGTTCTAGATGCCTAGTCAGGACCTTCAACCTTATTTCCCACTCCCTCCCGCAACCCCACCTCCACCTGGCTTGCTGTATCCTGCTCATTTGGTGTTTCTAATGGTGTTTTGGAATCATATTGTAGAAGTTACTAAATTCTAAAAATAAAGGGGAATGCTATAAGAACAACTAATGAATGACCTGAGCTGCCTAGATGGTGCAGAGAAGGCCTTCCTCAGGAAGGGACATTTGGAACATAAGTCTAAAGAACAGTAGAAAGTATTTGGGTGAAAAAGTGTAACAGTAAAGGTCATTCCAGGCAGAGGGTCTGCTCAAGGACCCAAAGGAAAGAAGTGCAATGCTAATGAGGAATTTAAAGAAGGCCAGTCAGAAGGGAACCAACAGATCAGGTTGTGTAAATAGATGAGACTGAGACATAATTTGAGGTTTGTAGGCCATGCTAAGATGTAAGATTTGATAATGAAAGTAGTGATAAGAAACTAAAGGCTTTGAGCATTATCCTAATATCAGATTTTTCTTTTTAAATCTTAGTGCATACGTGTGTGATGTGGGAGCATATCTCTGGGATCACATGTGTTCTACAGTATGATGTGGATATCAAAGGACAACCTCTGGTATTGATCAACACTTTCTACCTTATTTTAGATAGGATCTCTTCTTGTTTCCCATTGCATATGCCTGGATGGCTGGACCACACACTTCCAGGGGTTCTTATGCGTTTACCTCTCATCTCTACTTAGGAGTACTAGAATTACAGATACATGCTACCATATCCAGATTTACCAAGATTCCATGGATCTGAAATCATGTTTTTCACACCAGTTGGTAAATATTTTACTGAGGAATCCTCTCTGGTTGGATTTTTGAGTTTATACATTGGGTTTCCTATTAGCTTGGTGTGAGTTACCTGGTTGTGATTATTTCAGTTCATCTTTTCTGCAATTTGAATGTGTACCTTCTCTATAGAGGGATTATAGAGATTTTTTTTTTACTAATTAAAAACTCCAAAAAGTAACTGTTTAATTGTGGAAACGTGTTCTCAAAGTTACTGTGGTTTTTTCTTTTGAACTCATATCCATGTCTTTTATTCATTAATTTTATTTTTTCAGTGCTGTGGATTGAAATTAGGGCCTTGAACATAATAGATAAATGCTCTACAATTTATCTACATCTCCAGTCCCCACTTTTTTTTTTTTAAAGAAACCACTACTTTCTGATGATGTGGCAGATATATCAAAAGTCCTGAACCCAACAATAAAGGGTCATAGGACAAGTTCTTATCTTATAGAGTACGTGATATCTTTTGAATCACTAAAATGTCTCCCAAGTTTTATTGTATTTTTCCTTTTTTTTCAAATGTCATATAGTCTATGTTAATGGTTGTGTGATTTCCTTTACTTGAATGTTTTTAAATCCTTACCTATTACTTTTATTTGTTGCCTACATATTTTTGCTTTGTGGATGTCAGGAGGCCTACAAAAATTCCATTTGATTTCTAATACATTATTTTGAAAAAGTGGCATGTCAATGTGATTGTTAGGTGTATGTATGTTTTTGTGTTCACATGTTTGTGTGTGTATGGGGGGGGCTAAAAGTTAATGTTGCTTGTTTTTTCTTTTGCTCTCCACCTTATTTATGTATTTATTTGTTTATTTATTTAACATGTATAGACTCATCATTTTATTTATTCATCCATAGATAGCATCATTTTAACTAAATATTTGAATGTGCTGCATATGCACACAAAGACATTACATAGTACAAATATCTAGCCATAGATAAACATTTAAGAAGGTAAGCTACTGTTATGGGTTTGAACATTTATTGTTCATGCCTGTATCTGCATACTTTTTAATATTTTATTTGTTTGTTTTTATTGGAAATGAGAGTCTCTCATTGAACCCTGGACTCACAGTTAGGTTGGCTGACTAGGAAGTCCCCAGCATCCTCCTCTCTCTGCTTTTCAAGTACTGGTATTATGTGTATACACTGTCAAACCCAGCACTTTTCCACAGGTACCAGGAACCTGAACTCAGGTCGTCCTCATGATTTCAAATCAAGAAATAAACATCCTGATCCATTTCCCATTCCAGTTTTCTGCATTGTAATTCTTTTGGCTATCAATTTAGTTATATTGCTTTTTAATTTTTATTCTTTATATTGAAGATACAAATGGTTTACATACCATGTATACAAATTTTGAGCACTGAATTTAGGTGATTATATGTACCAGTGAGTTCTAAACCAACTGGTGGTTCTAACTCATAAAGATTTCTTCCTTTCAGTTTGAAATATTTTCTAATTTTTTTTCCAAAATGCATTTGGTAGAGATATGAGTTCAGCCTTTGTTTATCTGGAAATATCTTTCTTTTTTTATTTTCTATATTTTTTATTTACATTCCAAATGGTTTCCCCTTTCCCATTTCCTCCCTCCCCGAAAGTCCCATAAGCCCTCTCCCCTCCTCCTGTTCCCCATTCAACCCCCTCTCGCTTCTCTGTCCTGGTATTCCCCTACATCCAGTCTTTCTGAGGAATGGATTCAGAAGATGTGGTATATTTACACAATGGAATACTACTCTGCAATTAAAAACAATATCTTTAATTCTAAAGGATAGATTTCCTGAGTATAGTATTCTCTGTTGATGCTCCCCTTCAACTCTGAAAATCCAATGCTATTATTTCCTGGTCTGTACAGATTTTACCGAGATGTCTGTTGTTAGGCACACTGGGTTACACCTATGTGTTGTTTCTAATTTTTTGGTCCTAAGATACCTTGGGGATAGCTTACCTGAATTAAATGTCACTGATGGTCTTTGATCATCATATTGCTCAGATATTTCCATATCTTCCTAAGTGTTGAGACTTTTTTGTTACTATTTCTTTGAGTGAATGTTATAGAACATTTGATAGTTTCATTGTTAGTGTTCCCAAGACTCACTTAGACCCCAGTAAAATGAATCACTATTCATTAAATAGTGATTCATTAAATGACTGTCTTCATTTAGTTTTATTTATTTTTTCCATCCTTTGAATGTGGATTTTTCAATGCTCTTCCTGTGATTGATATCTTTGTTCACTTTAATTTTTACTGTGCATATATGTCTCAGTTCAAGAACTCCAATTTTTCTTCACGAATTGCTTCTATCTCTTTATGAACTTTCCCTGTTGGAGTATTGATTCATGTTTTTGTTTTCTTTAAGTATGCTGTGTTGTTTTTTAAAGAAAAAACTGTTAAGTTCTGTACCTTAACTTTTCTTGTGCTTTTTAATATATGGTTAGTTTCTGGCTCCTTACCTTATTTTGTCTAAGGAGATGACGGTTTTCTGAAATCTCTTGATATTTGTGGTGGGCAGTGTTATCTGTGTATTGAAGGACTCATTAGTCTGGCCTTTCTAACCTGACTTTGTGCCTGTCTCTAGAAAGTCTATGCAACTGTATATGTATTCTTTGAGCCAGTAGTCACTTCCACTATTTTAACACTAGGTGGCCAGGAATAGACTTAGTACATGTTTTCTCTGCTTCACCATTAGAGGGCGACACACACTTAGATTTGTTAAAAATCAGTGTTACTCAGACTTAATTAAGGGAGTAACTAGAACATGCAATCAGGCACTCTGCCATCTTTGCTCCAGTGGCCAGGTAGTTGGGACCGCCAGGCTCAGAGAGGACAGGCATAATATCGCTTGGGTCTCAGGCAGCTTGTGTGTAACCTGCTCCAAGAGGTGGGCAGATCTGCAGTAACCAGCGCGCCAACTCTGCTGTGGGACTTCTGCCTTGAAGAGGGACCCCCCCCCCGCACTGGGCGGGAGCCTACCAGCTTCCCTTTGGCAACCTCTGTTCCTGGATCGACTGCACAGAGGAGACAGGTACCCAGGTTCACCCCAATATAACATCACTTGGGACACGGCCTGTTGGGGCTTCTGTCTGCTCCCAAGAATGGGACAGCGCTGTGGTCCTCTGGGCGCCAGCTCTGCT
Organism: Tokudaia tokunoshimensis; assembly: GCA_036184795.1. Classification (NCBI taxonomy): domain Eukaryota; kingdom Metazoa; phylum Chordata; class Mammalia; order Rodentia; family Muridae; genus Tokudaia; species Tokudaia tokunoshimensis. The sequence goes on from BTHU01000023.1 coordinate 90,129,765, forward strand.
GTGGGCCATCCCCCCTGCAGGGTGACCTGCACCACCGAGAGAGTGCGGAGTGCACTCCGCCGTCTTTGCTCCAGCACCAGGGCAGGTGGGACCTCCAGGCTCAGAGACAGACAGGAATAATATCGCTTGGGTCTCAGGCAGCTTGTGTGTACCCTGCTCCCAAGAGCTGGGCAGGTCTGCAGTAATCGACGCAACAGCCCTGCTGTGGGACATCTGCCCTGCAGACGGATGCCCCCTCCCCCCCCTCTGGGAGAGATCACACACCCCTGCACAGGGCTGGAGCCTACCAGCCTCCCTTTGGCGACCTCTGCTCCAGGAATCCACTACGCTCAGCCTTTGGATGTGCAGGGACTCCCCAATATAATATCACTTGGGGCAATGCATATCAGGGCTCCAAAGTCACTCAGGAGCAGGGCAGGCCCCAGAAATCGGTGCCAGGGGAATCCTGGTAATTCAGGGGGGCCAGAAATAGCTTTGCAGGCTCACAAGAGGTCCAACCAACAGCCAGTAAAAGCAGGACCAACTAACACCAGAGGTAACCAGATGGCAAAAGGCAAACGTAGGAACGTTACTAACAGAAATCAAAGAAATATGGCACCATCCGAACCCAACTCTCCAACAGCAGCAAGTCCTGGATACCCCATCACACCCGAAAGACAAGATCTGGATTTAAAATCACTTCTCATAATGCTATTAGAGGATCACAAGAAGGACAAAAATAAATCTAATAAATAATTACAGGAGACCATGAATCAACGGTTAGAAACCCTTACAAAGGAAACACAAAAATCGCTTAGAGAAATGCAGGAGAACATGGATCAACACATGGAGGCCCACAAGGAGACAACACAAAAATCGCTTAAAGAAATGAAGTAACGGGTAGATGCACTTTCAAAGGAATCACAAAAATTGCATAAAGAAATGCAGAAGAATATGGGTCAACAGACAGATGCCCATAGGGAGGCAACACAAAAATTGCTTAAAGAAATGAATCAACGGATAGATGCCTTTACAAAGGAAACACGAGAACTGCTTAAAGAAATGCAGGAGACGATGGATCAACAGATGGAATCCCATGAGGAGGAAACACAAAAATTGCTCAGAGAAATGCAGGAGAACGTGGGTCAACAGGCAGAAATCCTTAAAGAGGAAATGCAAAAATACCTTAAAGAAATACAGGAAAATACAAACAAACAAGTGAAGGATCTCAGCAAATCCATCCAGGATCTAAAACAGGAAGTAGAAACAACTAAGAAATCACAAAGGGAGACAACTTTGGAGATAGAAAAACCTTGGGAAGAAATCAGGAGTCATAGATGCAAACATCAACAATAGAATACAAGAGATGGAAGAAAGAATCTCAGGTGCTGAAGATAACATAGAAAGCATTGACTCAGCAGTCAAAGAAAATGCAAAATGCAAAAAAACGTGTAACTCAAAACATCCAGGAAATCCAGGACACAATGAGAAGAACAAACCTAAGGATTATAGGTATAGATGAGAGTGAAGTTTTGCAACTTAAAGGGCCAGTAAACATCTTCAACAAAATTATGGAAGAAAACTTCCCTAATCTAAAGAGAGAGATGCTGACGAACGTACAAGAAGCCTACAGAACTCCAAACAGACTGGACCAGAACAGAAATACCTCCCATCACATAATAATCAAAACACCAAATGTACTAGACAAAGAAAGAATATTAAAAGCAGTAAGAGAAAAGGGCCAACATACAAAGGAAGACCTATCCGAATCACATTAGACTTCTCACCAGAGACTATGAAAGCCAGAAGATCCAGGGCAGATCTCATGCAGACACTAAGAGAGCACAAATGCCAGCCTAGACTACTATACCCAGCAAAACTCTCAATCACCATAGATGGAGAGACCAAGACATTCCATGATAAAACCAAATTTTCACAATATCTTTCCACAAACCCAGACCTGCAAAGGATAATAGGTGGAAACTGCCAATACAGGGAGAGAAACAACTCCCTGGAAAAAATGAGATAGTAACCTTCTTGCTTCAAACCCAAAAGTAGATAACCACTCAAACATAAAGATAGCGTCAAGAATAGCAGGTGGCAATAATCACTATTCCTTAATCTCTCTTAGCATCAATGGTCTCAATTCCCCAATAAAAAGACATAGACTAACAGACTGGATACGTAAATAGGACCCAGCATTTTGCTGCATGCAGGAAACGCACCTCAGTGTCAAAGACAAACATTACCTCAGAGTAAAAGGCTGGAAAACAAATTTACAAGCAAATGGCCCCAAGAATCGAGCCAGAGTAGCCATCCTAATATCAGATAAAATTGATTTTCAACCTAAAGTCATCAAAAAAGACACAGAAGGACACTACATACTGATCAAGGGAAAAATCCACCAAGAAGAACTCTCTATTCTGAATATCTATGCTCCAAATGCAAGGGCACCCTCATTCGTAAAAGAAACTTTACTGAAGCTCAAAGCACACATCGCACCTCACACAATAATAGTGGGTGACTTCAACACCGCGCTCTCCGAAATGGATTGTTCAGGAAAGCAGAAACTAAACAGGGACACAGTGAATCTAATTGAAGCCTTGGACCAAATGGAACTAACAGATATATATAGAACATTTCATCCTAGAGCTAAAGAATACACCTTCTTCTCAGCACCTCATGGTACCTTCTCCAAAATCGACCACATAATTGGTCACAAATCAGACCTCAACAGATATAAGAAGATTGAATTAATCCCATGCCTCCTATCAGATCACTATGGAATAAGGGTGGTCTTCAATGGCAACAAAAACAAAAGAAAACCCACGTACACATGGAGGCTGAACAATGCTCTACTCAATGATAACTTGGTCAAGGTGGAAATAAAGAAAGAAATCAAAGACTTTTTGAAAGTTAATGAAAACGAAGGCACAACATACCCTAATTTATGGGACACAATGAAAGCAGTGCTAAGAGGAAAATTCATAGCCCTGAGTGCCGCCAAAAAGAAATGGGAGACAGCATACACTAGCAGCTTAATGGCACACCTGAAAGCCCTGGAACAAAAAGAAGCAAATACACCAAAGAGGAGTAGAAGGCAGGAAATCATCAAACTCAGGGCTGATATCAATCAAGTAGAAACAAATAAAACCATACAAAGAATCAACAAAACAAGGAGTTGGTTCTTTGAGAAAATCAACAAGATAGATAAGCCCTTAGCCAGACTAATCAGAGGGCACAGAGACAGTATCCAAATTAAAAAAATCAGAAACGAAAAGGGAGAGATAACAACAGACACTGAGGAAATTCAAAAAATCATCAGATCCTATTTCAAAAGCCTGTACTCAACACAACTAGAAAATCTCGAGGAAATGGACAATTTCCTTGACAGATACCAAATACCAAAATTAAATCAGGATCAAATAGACCATCTAAACCATCCTATAACCCCTGAAGAAATAGAAGTGGACATTGGAAGAATTCCAACCAAAAAAAAAAGCACAGGTCCAGATGGTTTTAGTGCAGAATTCTATCAGACCTTCAAAGAAGACCTAACACCAATACTCTTCAAACTATTCCACAAAATAGAAACAGAAGGAATACTACCCAACTCGTTCTATGAAGCCACAATTAGGCTAATACCAAAATCACACAAAGATGTGACTCTAACCAAACAAGTGAAAGATCTGTATGACAAGAACTTCAAGTCTCTGAAGACAGAAATTGAAGAAGACCTCAGAAGATGGAAAAATCTGCCATGCTCATGGATTGGCAGGATTAATATAGTAAAAATGACCATCTTGCCAAAAGCAATATACAGATTCAATGCAATCCCCATCCCAACTCAATTCTTCATAGTGTTAGAAAGAGCAATTCAAAAATTCATCTGGAATAACAGAAAACCCAGGATAGCTAAAACTATTCTCAAGAGTAAAAGAACCTCTGGGGGAATCAGTATCCCGGACCTCAAGCTGTACTACAGAGCAATAGTGTTAAAAACCGCATGGTATTGGTACAATGACAGGCATGCAGATCAATGGAACAGAATTGAAGACCCAGAAATGAATCCACACTCCTATAGTCACTTGATCTTTGACAAAGGAGCTAAAACCATCCAGTGGAAAAAAGATAGCCTTTTCAACAAATGGTGCTGGCTCAACTGGAGGTCAACATGCAGAAGAATGCAAATTGACCCATTCTTATCTCCTTGCACTAAGCTCAATTCCAAGTGGATCAAGGACCTCCACATAAAACCAGACACACTGAAACTAATAGAAAGGAAACTAGGGAAGAACCTTGAACATATCGGCACAGGGGAGAATTTCCTGAACAGAACTCCAATAGCTTATGTTCTAAGATTAAGAATTGACAAATGGGACCTCACTAAATTACAAAGTTTTGCAAGGCAAAAGACACTGTCAAAAAGACAAAGCGGCAACCAACTAACTGGGAAATGATCTTTACCAACCCTACATCAGACAGAGGGCTAATATCCAATATATACAAAGAACTCAAGAAGTTAAGCTCCAGAGAGGCAAGTAACCCTATTAAAAAATGGGGTACAGAGCTAAACAAAGAGTTCTCACCTGAAGAATATCTAATGGCTGAGAAGCACCTAAAGAGATGATGATCATCCTTAGTCATTAGGGAAATGCAAATCAAAACAACCCTGTGATTCCATCTCACAGCAGTGAGAATGGCTAAGATCAAAAACACAGGAGACAGCAGTTGTTGGTAAGGATGTGGAGAAAGAGGAACACTCCTCCATTGCTGGTGGAATTGCAAGCTGGTACAACCACTCTGGAAAGCAGTCTGGCAGTTCCTCAGAAAAGTGGGCATGACACTCCTGGAGGATCCGGCTATACCACTCCTGGGCATATACCCAGAGGCGTTACCTGCATGCAATAAGGACACATGCTCCACTATGTTCATAGCAGCCTTATTTATAATAACCAGAAGCTGGAAAGAACCCAGATGTCCCTCAAGGGAGGAATGGATTCAGAAGATGTGGTATATTTACACAATGGAATACTACTCTGCAATTAAAAGCAATGAATTCATGAAATTCCTAGGCAAATGGTAGGAACTTGAAAATGTCATCCTTAGGGACGTAACCCAATCAGAAAAGAACACACATGGTATGCAGTCACTGATAAGGGGATATTAACCCAGAATCTCGGAATACCCTAGACACAATTCGCATATCAATAGATTTCCAAGAAGATGGAAGGAGAGACCCCTGGTCCTGGAAAGACTGGATGTAGGGGAATGCCAAGACAGAGAAACGAGAGGGGGTTGAATGGGGAAAAGAGGGAGGGAAGGGGGCTTATGGGACTTTCGGGGAGGGAGGAAATGGGAAATGATTTTGAACATAAAAAAAAAACTTAGAGAAAAAAAACAAAAAAAAATATGTAATCAGTTCCTATAATGCTTTCTTTGGGGCCAAGGCAAGTAAAGATGTCTCAGTTCACTCACAATGAGATTCAACCAGGCTTTGTACAGAATTATTGTTTGGACTGGTCCCTAAACTCTTCATGCTTGAGACCACCAGTTCTATCAACTTGTGCCATGTCGTAATTCCAGAGATCACCAAGATCAATATTTCACTGATTAGGCCTAAGACCCAGACACCTATAGATTGCCTACTGTTGAGGTGCCAAGACCAGTCACATGGAATAAAAGTTCAACAGACAAGGGCTCCCTGTTTTCTTCTAGTTTGGGGACTCTATATCAAGGCTCAGAGATATGGAGCTTCAAGATATTCCCAATGTTAGGATTCATAAGTCAGCATTAAGTTGTAGGACAAAAACCTGTGCTTATGACTTTCCACTATACTCAGTAAGTGGGAGTGTTATACTATATTATGCTGTCCAAGGTTAGAACCATATTGTTGAAGGCATATCTTCTAATCTTCTGAAATAGGTCATAGCTGAATTTCAGTCACAACAACCTGCTTGTTGTAATGCAGGCAGAAACCTACATTCGTGCAATTTTGGTTCAGAACTTAGATTTTAGAGTTACATGTAATACTACCTGACTTGGGATCCCTGTGTCTCCTTAGGCTGGAAGGTGAGAAGCACAGATAGTCCCCTGGATACCCAAAATGTTAATAGGCTGACATGCGCCAAACTTGTACATCCCTTTCATCCTCCATGGTTTTGGGGGCAGAAGGTCTGTGCCACAGGTCCACTCCATGTCTGACATCTGTAAAGCCAAATCTTACATATGTTGAAACCTGTACATAGGTCTGGAGGTGATATTGAGGCCAATCTACAGCTTTCTTCTAAGAGCTGTAGCTTGTGAATAGAGACTTCTGTTTCCCCCATTGCCAAGTCTCACAAAGCAGGTATATAACACTGGGCTGTTAGATATTCTTGTTCTAGGTTTTGTACTCTGCTTCGTAGCAGCTGGAGAGTTTTTGCTCTGTGCTTAATAGGTGGAGCTTGGAGGAGGAATGTGGTAGACACAATGTCTTTCCGATCTGGCTAATACAGCTTCAGCATCTTACTCTAGTCTGGAGGCGATGGCTGTGGGGCTCTACTCTGCTCAGCACCAAGTTTCACTATCTTGTGTTTCAAGTTATAATGAGTGCACATAATTCTACCAGAACTGGAAACTGCCTATGTCCATTCTATGCTGGCTGGGGTTGTGAGTTATGTAGTATAGGCAATAACTTCCTGCCTGCCTTTACTTTGCTTTCAGAAATATACTCAAGCTATGCAACTTGGATGGAAAAGAATGAACTTGATGAACTTCTAGTCTGTGACACTTTGTGTCTAATGTAAATTTAATATACAACTTTTCAGTAAGGGGTTAGTGACTTGTCCTTCTTTGGTATTCTGATTGTATGTAAGGCCTTGTGGATACATGGCTATGGCAAAAGACATACATTTGAAGTCATAGAAAAGGTTCTCTTTCTTTTTCTTTCACTGTTGTGATATCTGAGCCTACCCCACCTCTCTCTCTCTCTCTCTCTCTCTCTCTCTCACACACACACACACACACACACACACACACACACACACACACACACACACACAAAGGTGATAGTGATTGTCACTGAAAAAGTAAAAGGTGGTGAGACACTTTATTTGGGACAGTTTATCTTTAACTCCAACTGACCTTTCTGGTGAGGATGGCTGCGATGGGTCTAATATTGTCTGCCACCAGAGCAGTTGTTGAAATGTTTTCTCATTAAGTTATTAATCTGTTTTAATAAGGAATTGGAGGCATAAGTGTTTTTTAATGTTAGTCTTCTAATATTTTACATTCAGTGGCGAGAGAAAAGCAGAATAAGAACTTTTGTCAATCTAATTTTTATAGGATGAGTTGGGATCAAGCATGCTGGAAAAATGTAAACTGACAACTAGTATAAGAAATTTTTACATAAAGATTTCCTCTATCTTGCTTGGAAAGGAATGGGATAGCAATACATATCTTTGTTACTGATTTACTTCTGTATCAGTTTATTAGGATACTAAGAACTTTAATAAAATAAGACACATTCACAAGCTTTCTTTATATATTTTTTAAAACAGTCAGTTGATTTCATTTAAACAGTACTTTATTTCATTACTAGGAACTTGATCTTTCCTTTAAATCATCCTTGCTCTGTGGGCTAAGAACATTTCCCATCTTGTACCAATGTCATAATGTACAAACACAGTGAGAACTGTTATCAAGTCACTTTAGTATTAAAAAAAGTTCTTGAAGCAATTGGAGACATATCTGAGGAGCAAGTGCTATAACACTCCTATTGTGAAGCTGGTGAAAATTTTCAGAGCTTGACTCACTGGAGCTTTAAGAATGGTTTTGAAGCAGTTGGTCTATCTTTGGTAATGTAGGTTTGAGTCTTTCCCATTTAAAAGCATTCATACTATGGCAATTCCATTCCATTCTTTTCTACCTTGCTTTTCACATATTAAATGTTTATACCATGACAATGTAAGACTCTGGCAAGCCTTAGTTTACCAGGGAACCCCTGAGTGAAGAACAAGGAGCTGGGAATCGATGCAAAAAGCAAGAGGAATTTATTGTTCCAATGCATTGGGGTCCTCCTACACCTGAAGGAGAGGAGGCAACACCGCACAGCCTGTTTGGCAAGTTTTTATACAGTTTTCAGAGCAGCAGACATTAGGCACAATTGATTGACAGAACAGTGTGACTTTTAAACTGATTGTTCTTTAGGGAATGAGGTGGCAAGGACTTCTCTTGTCTGTAGGTGGCCAATGGTCTGGAAGGGGGGTGATCAGTCCTGCAGAATGTGTCTACAAGCTCTGGGTCTCCCCCACCTGCAGGGGGCCAATGGTCTGGGACACCTTTCCTTACCCCTATGGTCTGAGGAATGTTAATTAACCTCCCCTTTCCAGAGTGAAGGGGTGCCTAAGTGTTCATGACCTTTCCCTTCTAGGAGGGTTCTGGTGGAATTTTCCAAAGTTCCTGAGCTGACCTCTTTAACAACACTCATTCTCTAGTTTTGTAGCTATTCTCCATGCTCTTCCAGAAGTCTACGCTATATCTCCATTAAGCTGCTTCCTTTTTTTTTTAAAGATTTTCATTTATTATTATATGTAAGTACACTGTAGCTGTCTTCAGACACACCAGAAGAGGGCATCAGATCTCTTTTATGGATGCTTGTGAGCCACCATGTGGTTGCTGGGATTTGAACTCAGGACCTCTGGAAGAGCAGTCAGTGCTCTTAACCACTGAGCCATCTCTCCAGCCCAAGTTGCTTCTTGATATAGCATCTGTAGCCTTTCCTCTTCCATGCCCTTTACACAAACTCTTCTCTCCAACCAGCATTTGAAGCCTCACATTTTTCTAGATAGTATCCTGTATCCTAGTGTCTTGTGCCAGAAGGAACGTTGTAATATCATTTTTCTAATTCCTATATTCAGATTACATGTGCTTTCTGCCTTTAAGAAGTTTGTGTTCATTGGCAGAAAACATTGTGACTAAATAGACATCTGGAAACTCCTCTAGTGATTTCAATGGCAGTCTTTTAGCAGTTATGGTATAGTATTATTTGTGCTCTGGGGTCAATTAGTTCTTTGTTCAAATTCCTCATAGCCTAGCCCTGTGACTTTGGCCAAGTGATCTGATCCCTTTGTCCTCTTTGGGAATCAATGGAAATGGTAAATAGGAGTCATTGTGTGCCCCTGAATTTACACGATGGACAGTTAGATAAACTAGCAAGGTTCCTGGTACAAAAGAAAAGATAGCATTACTTCAGGTAGTACTTGTGAAACTCCTGTTCCTATTGGCCCCTAAGAAGGTGACCGCCAGCCTGAAGAGATTTTGATCATGTTGAAGGGCTAAACATTCTTCCCTTCACCCATCTTTGAAGCCCCTTCTCCTGTTTCAGATAAGCTTGGGGACAAGCAGGCATTGCCTGCTGTCATCCTGTGACTCTAGAGTGGGAAGAACATCACAGGAATTGTCTCTGGAAAGTCCTCACTGTTCTTACATCAATGGATTCATTAAGTTTCACTTCTAAGGGGCTGAGGTAGAGGATCCAGTGGACTTTGTGGACTTGATTTGGGACTGAAAAGCTTTTGTTTTCAAAGTGAGAGCAAATGAGAGCATTTTCCTTACAAATAATCCTCCAGATTTTAAACCAAAACCAAAACCAAAACCTAAACCCAAACCCAAACCAAATCCAAAACCAAAACCAAACCAACCAAACAACCTAAAAAACCCCAAACACTACCCAAAACAAAACAAAACAAAACAAAACAAAAAAAACCCTAAGACTCTTTGAGTACAAAGGATGCTGATGGAAGAGAAACTGATGAAAGCAAGGTTCAGAGGCCAGGCAGGATTGCTTCAGAGAAGGAGAACAGAGAAGCAGTCAGATAAGAGGCAAGACCAGATGAACACTGCAAAGAGAGGCAAAGCCCCCAGGGCTTTTTTCTTTAAGCTCATGGCCTCATAGGGCCAAGGTTAGTGACCTAAGTGCATATAGTTTGTGGCACAGCATTTGTTCCAATTTGCCATAGTTCTCTCTTGTAAAAAATACCAGTTTGTGTGTGTGTGTTTCTCCATGGGAGGGACTCAGGAGTTCCAAGATTGTATTGTTTAAAAGTAGGACCTAATCACAGTTGTACAAAAGTAAGTCATTTTGATGACAAGAAAACTCCTCAGAAGTTAGGTATGCCCTCCAACTTCCTAGATCCTACATGAGTATTAGATCTATAAATTTTCTCTCTTCTTAGAAAAAATGCTCTTTCAGTATATTTATAACGATATAAAGCCACCCCTTTTGCTTCTTTTATTTCAAAAAGTGATTGGTTGTTTTGTTATTGAAGGAAGAAGATGAATTCTTTTGTTGCCAGGAAGAAACAAGCAAGTTCTACTTCACACTATTTCTGCTGCTCATGATTTCTGTGCTCTCACCATGTCCCCTCTGACTGTATCTCTCTAAATTAAAAAGTCTTCTTTAACACATGCTATTAGGCAGCTTCTCATTCCATTGACCAACTGACCAGCAATGTGCTTTGAGCTTCTATCACATGCCCATTGTGCTATTACACACTGGGTGGGAGAATAGACCAGAAGAAACACCACTAGAACCTACAGAGAAACTAAGATTTTTTTTGAAAAGTCTTTCAAGATGTAAACAAGTTAGAGAAGAATTATAGATCTTGCCTAATCAAGGGCACAAACTATAAGCCTTCCAAATCAGTGATCACATTCACATGTACTTCAGAATCACTTGAGATAAACACACCAATTTCTGACATGCAGAAAGCCTCATTCTGTAACTTGACAGTGGTGTCCAGTAGTGTGAGTTTTATCAAGCATATGAAGTGCTTCAGGTACTGGAGCTCCCTGATCCATATTTTGAGAAGCAGAAGGCTATGAATGTCTTTGAAAATGAAATGGGAAACACAGGGTCTAGAGATGACTAAGGAAGATCTGGTTGGAACCCTCAAGGCAGAAAGAATTGGGAGAAGAGTTTCTGAGAGGAGTCCTGGAGGGAGGGTATAACAATGAAATATGTTACAAGTATTGCCTGCTTCCTTAGTCTTCTTTTTAAACATTTTGTATGTGTGTGGTATGTGGTGGTGGTGGTGGTGTTGGTGGTGGTGGTGGTGGTTGTTGTTGTTGGTGTGTGTATGTGTGTGTGTGTGTGCAGTGTACATGCATTCATGACTACATTCCTGTGCTAACCTGTGAGGAGGCCAAAGAAGGAGACTTACAGTGTCCTTAGTCCCTTTTCACAAGGTCTCCACTGAACCTAGAGTGAGCACCCCCTTACAAAAGCTGGCTGGCCAGAAAGTATTTTTACCCTCATTTGCTTCCTATTTTCTTCTACCATTTTAAGTGCTGGGGTTATGGGCACATATGACTATGCCCAACTTTTCAGGTGGCCACTGGGGATTCAAACTCCAGTCTTTATCCTTGGGTATCAAGTACCATTGGGCCATCTCCCTAACACCACAAATAATTTTCTTTTAATCCTAAGCACATAGGCTATATATTTCTGGGCATCCAAAAAATGATTCATGGCCAGGTGAGACATGAAATAGAATATATATAGAAATTGTGTCACTTTTATTTCTACATCTATAACAATCATTCCATGTGCCTTTCTATTGTTTCTCCTGACTACTGGCTAGGTATTAATGCTCAGAGTGACTTCTGCATCAGTGTAGTAAACATGAGGAAAGATCAAGCAGAATGACTGCCTGGATGATTGACTTCTCTGACCCACAAGGATATTGGTTTTGTGCTTAAGACTTGCATTTTAAGATATTGAGATGTCAGAGGTTTTATGTTACAGATTTCAGTTTATCTTAACATTGCAGGAACCAGAATGATGGAAGCAGAGTATTTCTGTTGTTATCATCATCTTTGTTTGGATTTTTTTCATCCACCACCTCCCTGACCTAATATATTTCCACTGTACCTTTATAAAGGTTTACCACTATATTGTCTCATAAGGCACACTAATATATCCAAGGTATATTTTCTATACTTCTATGTGTTGTTTAATAATCAGGTCCCCTAGATAGACATTTCTTTATCCTTAAATTCCATTGCCAAGAAATAAAGGCTATGAAAACAAACATTTCACCAAAATAGGGGAGTTCAGTTACTCCAGTCCCATTTAAGCCTTATTGGTTAAGGCCAGGGTAGCTGAGAGCACATTAGAATGCACTGGGAAGGACTGAATTCATCCTCTGCCCACATCCTGCATTTCCCCAGCTCAACACCTGCCTTACCACTCCTGGGAAGTAGGGTGGCTGGCTGCAATTAAACTCAAGTGCCTCCTCAAGCACTTTGTAAAAAACCAGCCCTGATATAGTGATGCTCAAGCTCTTCCTCAATAGAAGGGAGCTGAGAGCTGAAAAGACATCAGCAGCAGACTTGGACACTTGTGAAGGTCTTGCCATTTGAATTTTCAAAATTAGCTGTTTGTTCATTTGTTCCTTGTAGTAGGAGTGTTGTATGTATTTTTCCAGAAAAAAATGCCACTAATATTTCTTAATCATCTTGTAGTATAGAAATATAACCTTCATTCAGTGGGCCAGGTGTCACCTGGCCTTGTATAGTTCCTAGTCATCTTGCCTGGCAGTATGTTCTCACATTTTGCCATCTGCTTTTAAAGGATCATGCAGCAAAATACTGCTGACTTCTAACCTTTGGAAGGTTTGTTATCTGACCTGTCCTACTATTAGATCCTGTTAAAGATGGGATCTGGAAGCCATTTTCTTGTCCCCGAGTTTACACCTGGCCGCAAGTATCTCTCCCAGTTCTGAAAGGATACTTAGTAATTCTAATATTAGAGTAGCTATTTGAAAATTGTGACATTGTCCCCAATGAAGTTTCCTGTAAGGAAAAAAAAAGCACCACCTTTAACACCAGTTGCAAGGAATCTAATACCTTCTTCTGCCCTCCAGGACATCAGGAATGCATGTGGTGCACAGACATACATGTCAGCAAACACACATACATATAGAATAGATAATCAAACAAAGCACTGGTAATATGGCACTCAGGGTGGCAAAATCTGAGCAAACAGAGGGCATCAACTGCTGATGATGGAGGAGAAGAGAATCATTGGAATCTCTGGGTCCAAGTGAATTCTCTGACAACATAAAGAAAATCAGCCTTGGACCCTGCCATTAGAACCCATAGAAAGAAAATATTGTATACAGAACCAGAAATAGTGGAGAATCACAAGAATTCAAGTAAGGTATGGAATTTGGAATGTACAGAAAAGAATAGAGAATTGAGAGAGAATGAGAAACTTAAGACTGAAAACCAGGACAAAGAGTAGAAAACTGGGATATCAAGAGATGAAGCCACATCTCTGCAGAAACTCACAGCACAAAACTCACAGAATCACATACCAAGCACTGGGAAAGGAAAGACACATTATTGCTCATTGATGGACAACCCATGCTGCCTTTCTAACTCAGTATTCAAATATTTAATGCTACTCACTACCGGTCTCCTTAGTATTTGTGGTGAATTTGCTGAAGCCAGCCTACAACCATTTGGACTGCCACTAAAGCTATTCTACTATCTCCACAGAGTAAGGAATCAAGGCAATGCCTAACTAAACAATTCAGATATAATCAACCATAACGTCTATAATTTTCTAAGACTATAGGTGCAGTCATTTGTAACTGAAGATAAAAGTATATTTTCTGACTAATGGCTATTAATTTTATGCTGACAAATTTTCTTCTTCCAAAACCTCCTCTGATTCTTCACGGCTACCATTGCTATGGAGAATTTGCAGCAATAATGTTTGTCTATTCTGGAAATAAACATTTCCATTAGGTTCTTAAGGCTAATTATTAATATTATTGGACTGGAAATGTAGCTCAGTGGCAGAGTGCTTACCTAGCATGCATGGTGCCCTAGGTTCAGTTCTAGCACTAAAGATATTATTATTATTATTATTACTATTACTATGATATACTTACAGACCTCAATAACAACAAAATATTAATTATTGATACATAGGTTATTTTATATAAAAATATAATCCTACAAAAAGGAGATCCCAGGATAATGTTGCTCAGAGTTGACTATTTGTTATGGTCTGTGGGAGACTCTCTGCATTTGTCTGCTGCTCAAATGCTGTTTTATAAAATACAGAAAGTTTGAATATTATCATAAATTATTACATAAAGTTATAAATAAATAAATATATCATAAAGATGGAGCTGATTCCTGTTTCCTTTTCATAGCTGATTTATCAATCTCACCTAACTCTTACTTCTCAGTATTATCTAACTACCTTACAATACAATGTACAGGGAGGGGGGTGAATGTTCAAAGAGAGGAAAGGCCATCACCTACTTATCAGCAATGCCATTTCCTAGCGCATTCCTGGAAGGAGACTATCACTCTTAATAAGCACATCTCTGTTTTGAGAAAAGCAAAACAGCATCTAGGCTTGTCTGTGTTCTGCAGACAGAAACCAGCTTAGGCAGGTAGGATCCCTGAAGACCTGTCTTTTGTCTTCACTTTATGATGTACATTTTTTTCTTCTATTATAGGTTTTGAGTACTTTATTGACTCTTTGCCTTTGGCTTTACTCAAGCAATGAAATCTTGCACCTGGATCAGGACAGAAATATACCTGCAGTATAGCCTCTATATTTTTTGCCAGAGTAAAAAAAAATAGTTCTTGCCTGTCAGGGGATATAAGCAATATGCTCCTGTGTGAATACTTATTACTTGCCTGTCAGAAAAAGGTTACAGGAATTTCCCTTTGGGGAGGATGCTGTCAAGACTTTTTTTCCTCCCACGTAGAAAATTTCTTGCAGATGTTTCTCTCGAGGTATTGCAGCTGCAATTCCCTTTGGAAGTTCATGTACCACAGAGACACATTTCCATCCCAGTAATACATAGCAAATAATTTCCTCCTGAAAAGAATGTAGAATGTTTTCTTCCTGTGAAGGAGACTATGAAGTAGTCTGAAGCACAGGGATTTCTTTGGAGATCTGGGCTTTCAGTTCACCATGGGCCTCTCATAACCCTGGGACTAGGTTAAGTTTGAAATGAAGGTGCTGTTTTGGGGTGCCTGACAATATGTGGTATGCTGAAATTGAATACTATGACCTTGCTTGTGAGTACTCAGAAATTCAGTTATCAGGCAGACATAGCATGTAATGGACTGGTGGCCAGACATGTGGGGGTGATTTTCCAGCTCATAGCTTGGTTGACACATGCTTAGCATGGCTTGAAAGAGCTTTTCTGTGAAGCATCATATAGTGATCAGCAGTTCAGAGCTGTCCTCCAATTCACATTCAGTAGAGAATTATTGTTAGGTCAGCAGAAATCTTCATTGTGTTTTGCTATATTGCTCATAGCTCTGACGTCACTATAGACTGCCAATCCTTTCATATAGAATTACTGAATAGGCAGGACAACTTCTGGCATGTTCATGAGTGAATGAAGACCATCAACTGTGGTTAACCCCTGGTGAGCTAAGATAATCTACATCAAGAACAGAAATTATTTCCTTTTTCTTTGTTTTCAAATTAAAATATAATTACATCATTCCCCCCTTCCCTTGCCTCCCTCTGACCCCTCTCATCTATCATCCCTTGATCTCTCTCAAAATCATACCCTCTTTTTCTTTAGTTGTATGTGTGTGTCTGTGTGTGCATATGTGTATACATATGTATATATGTATATATACATATGTATATATACACATACACATGCACACACACACATATATATACATTCATATATTATATCTAATATAGAAGTACAACTTGTTCAGTCTGTTCAGTGCTAGTTGTATGTACATGAATCAGGACTGACCATTATTATTGGATAACTAGTCAAGGGCTAGTCCCTGGGGTAGACTAACACTCCTATTCTTTGTGTATGGTTGAGGACCCTGAGGTTTTCCCTTTCACACTAGCATGTCTGCTGTTGTCTTCCTTGTTTAGGCCTCAATTCGGCAGCCATGTTCTTGAGACTTCATGGGTGTAGCTTCCTGATGTTTCTAGGAGATGCATTTTCCCATCAGACTTCCTTTTCTTCTGGTTCTTAACAGTACTTGTGCCTACTCTTCTAGAATGTTCCCTGAGCCTTACATGGAGGACCAGTGTTGTAATTGTATCAGCTAGGGCTGGCTACCACACACTCGTATATATTTTGACCAGTTGTGGGTTTCTTTGATGGACTCCTTCTCTTCCAAAGACAAGTTTTTTTTTTTTTTTTGGACGAAGGGTGAGAGCTACACTTACCTATGAGTATGAAGCTAGATATTTAGAATGCAGTTATAAAATATGCTGGCTCAATAAAAATGGCAGACGTGAGTTTTCCTCTATGATATGTGGACTCTCTAGCTCTGAGTTGCTGTCTAGGTGTCTAGTACCAGGCATTATGTCCCTCCTGTTGAGTGGTCCTTAAGTCCAAATTAGAGTACTGTTAGTCATCACCAAGATATGAGTGCACCTATCACACCTTTAGGGTTATCCATGCTGGTCATTGTTTCTGTTCATAGATATTGCTGTCTGGGGTGGAATATTGGTTGTATTCCTCCCTTGGAAATGTTCTTGTATTATGAAAGGTAGTCCTCAGAGCAGAGACTTTAAGGGCAGGTTCAACTCACAATCCTCCAGGACTCATGACTGAAGTGCATGCTGTCTACAGCAATAGGGAATTACATTCAACCTCTGATGGGCAGCCAAGAGAAACAACAATAGCCTATAGTGTTTGAGGAGTCTCTTGGACTCCCCTCACCAACAACACATGCCTGGTAGTATTGGTTGTTGTGAGTCTCTAGCTTTTTGCATGGAGTATTTTCAATCCAGGCAGGATAATTTCATTTGAACTATATATGTATACAAATATACATAGACTTAATGTATTACATGTTATTTAGGCAAATAAATAATATGATTTTGTATAGGCACCATTAATGCTATTTTACCCTCCTTTCCCCATCTCTTTCTGTATTTTCTCTCTCTAAACCCAATTAAAACTCCCTCCCCATTTAACCCAAACTCTTTTCCAACTGACTTATATCCTTATGTTCCCCTTCTCTAATGGTCTCTTGAATGTCACGATCCCATTATTGCTTTCCTGGTTTTTGCAGTTATACCAGGCCATATAGGCATGTCTGAAGATTTAGAGCTAGGAACCACAGATGAGAGAGAACATGTGGCATTTTTCTTTCTGAGGCTAGGTTAACTCACTAATTATATTTTCTACTTCCCCATTGTCTATTTACTTGCAAATTTTACAATCTCATTTTTCTTTATAGCTGAATGATATAGCATTGTGTATATGTACTAGGCTGAGGCACTGGGTATAGAACATGAGATAGAACTGGGGAGTGGGGAGGATGCATAGATGCCAAGATCAGGGAACTCAACCAGTTGAGCCCTGGCACAATATATGAAGGACCTGGCTGGACTAAGACAGAAATGACTTCTTAATATGAAATTGGCCTTGGCATAATTAGTGAGTCAACAGTGAAAATATTAGTATTAAATATTATTAGCATTACTATTAGTAATAGAGAATATTTATTGAGTACTTACTGTGTACCAAAGACTTATATGAACAAGTGGGAATTACTCATATAATCATTATTATAATACAACAAGCTACTATTATTTCTCTGAGTTTACAGATTAAAACACCCATGTACAGATGAAGTCATGTGTCAAGTTATACAGCTAGCAAAATAATAGTCTTATTTTTCATCATCTTGGGAATCCAAGTTTGCCATTGAAGCTCTTAACCACTAGACATATTGCTTCCCCACTATTGCCAGTGATGAAAGTACATTTTTCTACACAAAGATGTTTGACTAATGTTTCAATTCACATGCATGGCAATACACCTGGGTTTAGAAGTTCTTCGGTTACTTTAGAAGTAGTGTTACGTTCAGCACTGACATACTGTGTGACTTCTGTAGTGCTTTTAACTTCCAAGCCTCCATTTCTACTTCTAAAAGTAGCGAATTACCTTTCTCCACCTCACCTGCCTAAGCTGAAAGAAGACATGAAATAAATGCTTTGGATAGGACTTCTTCATTTGCAACCTGTTTCTATTGAATTTCTGACTCAGGATTGAGGTGTATCAATTATTAGGTGTCAGTGGAGGTAGAACAGCCCAAGCTTTTAGTTAAAAGAAAGTTCAGGCTAGGGGAAGAAGAAAGGAGGCTGACCTCTGCACAGACCAAGGGGACCTGGCAAACTGGAAAGTGAGTTGGCAAGTCAGGGTCAGGAGAACAAAGAGGAGAGGCAGCTTTGAGAGGGAGCTGGCTTTTTTCTTGTTGATCTTAGTGGTTTGCCTTTTCCTAGAAGAATAGCATCCTTTGAAGGAAAAAGGAATGGGGATGAAAATCAGAGTGCATCATGCATGAGGCTGTGAGAGAATGTAATACCACATATTGCTACAGACACTCACAGGAGGTACCATTCAAAGGCAGCAAACATAGTGATATAGTTCACTTCTTGATGCAGGGATTTTTCCAGGGGAGAAAATAGGCATGGCAGTTCACTGTTGTTGAAAAGACTTAGTCATCCAGGATCAATGAGGAGCACCATAAAATTACAAGGACGTGCTTCATTCAAATTGTTTTGTCTTACAGAAAACCATGTTGTATTCAAACAGTCTTAAAAAATAGTTTCAAGAGATACAATATCCATTAGAGGAACAACAGAGCTCTTTGGCTTATTGGGGCTTTTGTTACTCACTTTCCTTTTTTTTCTTTTCTTTTATTATTGTTATTTTTATTTTCTATATTCTTTATTTACATTCCAAATAATTTCCCCTTTCCCGATTTCCCCCCCTTCCCCGAAAGTCCCATAAGCCCTCTTCCCTCCCCCTGTTCCCCATTTGCCTAAGAATTTCATGAGTTCATTGTTTTTAATTGCTGAGTAGTATTCCACTGTGTAAATATACATGGAAAATATCTCTGATAAAATTGAAGAAATATATAGAAAAACACGTTAAGATTGACTATTTCATGGAAAAATTATACAGATAAAATGGTAGGCATAAAAATATTCCTAAGTTGATTGAAAAAAGGAATTATAAACATTTTCTGATAAAATTGAAAATCTACAAGGAAAATATTTCTGATAAAACTGAAGAAATATATAGAAAAACATGTTAAAACTGACTATTCCATGAAAAATTATACAGATAAAATGGTAGGCATAAAATATTCCTAAATTGATTGAAAGTAGAAGTAAAAACATTTTCTGATAAAATTGATGATTTACATGGAAAATATTTCTGATAAAATTGAAGAAATTATACAGATAAATTGGTAGGTATTTAAATATTCCTAAAGTAGAATGATAAACATTTTCTGATAAAAGTGAAAATTTACATGGAAAATATTTCTGATAAAATTGAAAAAATATATGGAAAAACATTAAAATTAAAGATTATCATGGAAAATTAGACAGATAAAATGGTAGGTGTAAAATATTTCTAAGTTGATTGAAAGTGAAATTATAAACATTTTCTGATAAAACTGAAGATTTACATGGAAAATATCTCTGATAAAATTGAAGAAATATATAAAAAATGCATCAAGATTGAGTATTTCATGGAAAAATTATACAGATAAAATGGTAAGCATAAAAATATTCCTATGTTTTTTGAAAGTGGAATTATAAACACTTTCTGATAAAATTGAAGATCTACAAGGAAAATATTCCTGAAAAAATTCAAGAAATATATAGAAAAACATGTTAAAACTGACTATTGGAAAATTATACAGATAAAATGGAAGGTATAAAAATGTTCCTAAGTTGATTGAAAGTAAAATTATAGACATTATCTGATAAAACTGAAGATCCACATGGAAATTATTTCTGACAAAATTGAAGAAAAATACAGAGAAACATTAAAATTGAAGATTATCATGGACAATTATACCGATAAAATGGCAGGCATAAAAACATTCCTAAATTGATTGAAAGTGGAACTACAAACACCCCCTCCCCAAAGAAACCGAAGATCTACATGAAAAACACCTCCAACAAAATCGAAGAAATATATAGAAAAAATGTTAAAATCAAAGATTTTCATGGAAAATAATACAGTCAAAATGGTAGACACAAAAAGCATTACTAAATTGGAAGAGGAGTCACAAATATTTTCTGATAAAATCGAAGATCCTCACAAAAAACATCTCTGTTAGATTATGTTTTATGTTGGGGAATTGAGTCTATTGACGTTATAAGATATTAAGGAATAGTGATTGTTGCTTCCTGTTATTTTTGATGTTCTTCTTATGTTTGTGTGGTGACTTTCTTTTGGGTTTGTTGGAAAAAGATTACTTTCTTGCTTTTTATAGGGTGTAGTTTCCCTCCTCATGTTGGTGTTTTCCATCTATTATCCTTTGTAGGACTGAATTTGTGGAAAGATATTGTGTAAATTTGGTTTTATCATGGAATATCTTGGTTCCTCCATCTATGGTAATTGAGAGTTTTGCTGGGTATAGTAGTTTGGGCTGGCATTTGTGTTCTCTTAGGGTCTGTATGAGATCTGCCCAGGATCTTCTGGCTTTTATCGTCTCAGGTGAGAAATCTGGTGTAATTCTGATAGGCCTGCCTTAATAGGTTACTTGACCGTTTTCTCTTACTGCTTTTAATATTCTTTCTTTGATTAGTGCATTTGGTGTTTTGATTATTATGTGCCAGGAGGACTTTCGGGTCTGGTCCAGTCTGTTTGGAGTTCTGTAGGCTTCTTGTATGTTCATGGGCATCTCTTTCTTTAGGTTAGGCAAGTTTTCTTCTATAATTTTGTTGAAGATATTTACAGGCCCTTTAAGTTGGAAATCTTCACTCTCTTCTATACCTATAATCCTTAGCTTTGGTCTTCTCATTGTGTCCTGGATTTCCTGTTTTGGCTCAGGAGCTTTTTGCATTTTGCATTTTCTCTAACTGTTGAGCCAATGTTTTCTATGGTATCTTCAGCCGCTGAGATTCTTTCTTCTCTGTCTTGTATTCTGTTGTTGATGCTTGCATCCATGACTCCTGAATTCTTTCCAAGATTTTCTATCTCCAGAGATGTCTCACTTTGTGATTTCTTTATTGTTTCTACTTCCATTTTTAGATCCTGGATGGTTTTGTTCAGTTCCTTCACTTGTTTGTTTGTGTTCTCCTGTAATTCTTTCAGGGATTTTTGTGTTTCCTCTTTAAGGGCCTCTACCTGTTCACCCATGCTTCCCTGTATTTCTTTCAGGGATTTTTGTGTTTCCTCTTTAAGGACCTTTACCATTTGACCCATGTTCTCCTGTATTTCTTTAAGGGAGTTATTTATGTCCTTCTTGATGTCCTCTAACAGCATCATGAGAAGAGACTTTAAATCCAACTCTTGCTCTTCCAGTGTGTTGGGGATTTGCTGTGGTGGGAGAACTGGGCTCTGATGTTGCCAAGTAGCCTTGGTTTCTGTTGGTAGGGTTCTTGTGCTTGCCTTTCGCCATCTGGTTATCTCTGGTTTTACTTGGTCTTGTTGTCTCTGACTGGAGCTTGCCCCTCCTATGGGCCTGTAAACCTGTGTCTGTACTCCTGGGAGACCAACTCTCTTCTGGCAGGGTCTGTGCACAGAAGGCTGTGGAGCTGTCTGGTTCCCTGCTGCAAATGGCAGCCGGAAGGGAAGACTCCTGTCCCAGCTGCTCCAATGATCATATGCCTTGTGCGTTCCTAGCCGTACCCCTCTAGAGAGAAGGTGGAGATCTCACCTCAGCACTCAGAAGTGAAATCGCTGCTGGGAGATCAATTCTCCTGGTGGGCTAAGCACAGAAGACTGTGGAACTGCCTGTCTCACTGTTGCAAATCGCAGCTGGAAGGGACTCACTTTCATCACAGTTTCCTGACAATAAAGTCAATTTTAGAAACATTCAGAGAAAGTGCTTCTAATGATAGAGAACATACTAGATGCCACCCACCCCAAACTTTCTTAGATTCTTTATATTCAAAAGAGATTCTACATCAATCCATGTTTCTTTATCTGATTTTCTTTCCCCTCAAGGCAATTACTATCATGTATCTGAAGTGACCTTATGTGTACTCCCTGATTGACTGTCTTTCTGCTTTGCTAGAATGGGAGTGTATTGATGGTGGAAGTTTTGGTAAATTTATCACTTTTCCATTTCCACACAGCACAATCCTAGACAAACAATGAGGATCTGTTGCTTATAGTTGTTGAATGAATGACAGTGTGGTGAACATGTATACTTCAGTCTGATGCTAAAGTTCTTCCAAAGCCTCTGATCTGATCACATGATCACTACATATTGCTGCTTTCTTCTGTTATCTAAATCTATTTCTATTATATAACTTGAATATATGACATATCTATATGAATATACTTGATATGATTAAAACATTGGAAGAATCAAGTGTGCTTTATATCTATGCTCACTCTTTCCCAGTGATAACACAAAGAGAAAATTCTTAGTTGTGTGTGTGTGTGTGCATGTGTATGCATATGTGTGCATGTGTGTGTTTGTGTGTGTGTGTGTGCATGTGTTTCTGAATTTAACCTAACATCAAACCAAAACAAAAATGTTTCTCCTAATAGGAAAAAAATGTTCCCAAGAAACAAAAAGTCAAGAATGAACTATAAGTTATAGTGTAGGAAATATGAACTCTTCAAGGATTGTATTTACAATTATTATTCTTTATTTTTATGTTTTTGTTTTCAATACATCCAGACCGCAGTTTCCCATCCCTCTACTCCTCCTACCCACCCCACTACTCTCACTCTCCTATCAATTCAGTCCTCCTCCATTTTCCTTCAGAAAAAAAGTAGACCTTCCAGGGATATCTCCTGAAAGAGGCATACAACAAGACTAGGCACAAACCCTCATATCAAGGCAGGGCAAAGGCCACTTGGTAGGAGGAAAAGGGTCCAAAGAACAGACAAAAGAATTGGAGACAACCCCACTCCAACTGTTAAGAATCCAACAAAATCCTCAAACAAACAAACAAAAAACCCCACAACATACATGTAGAGGACCTTGTGCAGTAGACACATGCAGGCTCCATGATTGTCAGAGGAGTGGGAGATGGCAGGTTTGTTTTTCATTCTAATCAGTAGGTGGCAGCAATTTTCTTAGAAGATAATCTTAATAGTTATGAATACCTAGTATCTAGGCTAGATTCTGATAGAAGCTTCTTTCTTTTAGAAGTCAGAAACCCTTAAGATCATCTTTCCTGAAGAATTGTTAATGTCTAACTGAAATGTAAACTGGGGAAAATGACATCTGTTGAATGTAATATCTGTGCAGAAGAATTTGTAGTGATTGCATCTGTTAACTTTGGTAACAATTTACTCATTTGTATCTTAGTTACATGTAACAGAAATGGAATGTTATATATGGCACATTCATGACCTGCTTATATAATTCCCAGACTCTACCTATACCTTATACAAAATTGCTTGATGTTGTGGAAATGACTACATCAGAAATTTTGTTCCTTTTTAAGATTTTTTTGTCTTTTGGTAGAAGGTATTCAGAAGTTGAGAACACATATGTAGAGTCAAAGTGTAGAGAGAGCACAGATAGGTAGAGTCAAAGTGTAGAGAGAGCACAGATATGTAGAGTCAAAGTGTAGAGAAAGCACAGATAGGTAGAGTCAAAGTGTAGAGAGAGCACAGATAGGTGGAGTCAAAGTGTAGAGAGAGCACAAATATGTAAAGTCAAAGTGTAGAGAGCACAAATATATAAAGTATACAAGAACTATGGTTGAATCCTAATATGGTATTCTATGCCTGGCTTTACTAGAACTAGTTAATGGTTATTCACTTACTTGTCTATTATCTTCACTGATTATAAACATGTTGAGAAAGTAAGATAAATCTTAATTTTACTGTCTCTAGGACCTCATATGGGGCTTAGATGTGTGCTTAATAAATGTTGGTTCTTAGAAGTTCTATGGTATTTTTGAAACTTGATAATTAATGGAACCTTACTGAACTATATAAAACCTTGTTAGTGTTTCTGACTTAGTGCTATTTAGAGGCATGCCCAAAGAAAATAGCTCAATACACTATTATATGAATGAAGTTATGTAAGAGTATAATTTGGTTTCATTAATTTTGTTCTTGTATTATAACCCAAAAGAGCCATGAAGGGCACTTTGATATATTCATGGTCTCATCATTTACATCTATGGAGATTAACTTTATTGGCAACGAACAATGGAGATATAGTTTCTTCCTATCAAGTTAGGCTATAAAAACATGTAATGGTGGCAGAAGGACAACATCTCACAGATTCCAAATGTCCAGTGGACAGTAGTGTATAGAAAAAGCTTAGGTGATAGAATGTTTAGGAATCAGTAAGATGCCTAAACAGATAGAGCCTGGGCTCTGGAGCCTGACCTGAGTTTGGTGCACAAAACATGGATGGAAGGAACAGATTTCTGGAAGTTGTTGGACTGTGCACACTGTGGCACAATCACTTTCACAAACTTATACACGCAGACTTTAAACAATATTAAAACATTAGCAAAGATATTTTGCCAAAGGATATATAGCAAAAAAGCCCTCCAATTATACAATTTTACCTTTATTGAATTGTTTGTTGTTGCAGAAACATAGCCATGTTATGCTAGATGCTGAATTTTCATCTCTCTTAAGTATATTCATTGTATAAATTAGCCCCAAAGAGACTAAAACCTAATGGCTTACTTTTAAAAAAGTATTTCTTTGCTGAATCAGTTATTTTTTTCACGTGCTAATAATAGGTGAAAGAATATACCCTGAATAGCTTTATAAAATGATTATGACTTTAGTTTTCATAGTTAATTTTAGTCTTAGCTGGTAGAATAGAAGTGAAAAGTTCCCATCTCAAAAATATGGACTTGATGAAAAGCAATCATTTGATTATTAATACAAAACATTTTTAAAGGGATGATGGTTCTGAAAGCAAATGCAATTGTATTTCAAGGTAATTACTTCCATTTTGTTTTGTCTAAAAAAATTCCCCATATGAAGTAGTGAAGCCTATAAATAGAAGACAGAAAGTAAGCATAGTGATGCCATTTGGTGGTTGAAATATAGATTGGAGTGCAAGACATTAAAATAATAATAAAACCAAATAACCATCATCAAGTTTGACTAAGCTATCTTTGAGAGAGAAAAAAAGTGTGTAGTTGGGGTCTAGTGTTTAAGGTGATAGACCAGAAAGGGGCAAAGCAGTAGTAATTTTAATAGCTATTTTCAAATAACATTTCATGGTAATCTATGCCTGGTGCATTTTATAATGTAAAATGATGTACTTTTTATAATGCTGCTCTCTCACTTTCCCACCATTCTTATATCTGGGGCTTATCTAAGATACACCTATTTCTCTATCAGTGATTTCTTCTCAATAGCTAACTCATTCTTCAGTCCTATAAGATTAACTGCTTCTCCAATTGCCGTGGCCAATTTCTAAAGTTTATGGTCCATTTCATAAAGTCTTGTAAATAAGCCCTTACTTCCTTTTAATTATGTGTCCCTGCAGAATGCATGTGCCAGCATTGCTTCAATTTATATATGAGGCCAAGAACCAGACAACCTTATCATAGGATAATTGTTTTAAATCCTGTTAAGGCCATTTCCTTATTAAATTGTCTGAGGTTAAGAACAGCAAGTCTGACAATCAATTGTGCTCCTTTTCATTCACGACCTGGCACATAACTATTTATTCTAAGAAGGCTTCTTGGACCAATCACCTCTCTAAATACACTTACAACCCCTGTCACACTCATGACCCAACATTATAAGCTCTGAATACTTGCGTGAGTGTGTGTGTGTGTGTGTGTGTGTGTGTGTGTGTGTGTGTGTTTGTGTGTGTGTATGTTTATCTTGGCATTGAAGTAGACTGATAACTTTAATGATATACTTTTTATGTACTTATATAGCCCAGTGGTTAATAAATCAAACTGTGGAAGCAAACTATCAGGAGTTAGCACTAGCTCTATTATGTGTTACTGGTGTGATCTTGGAGTTTACTTAACATACTCATGCTTCAGTTTCTTGATCTGAAACGTGGAGATAACAACAACACCTTCCTTTTTATTAGATATATTCTTTATTTAAATTTCAAATGATTTCCCCTTTCCTGGATCCTCCCTCCCCTGTTCCCCAATCAACCCCCTCCCGCTTCCCTGTCCTGATATTCCCCTACACTGCTGCATTGAGCCTTTCCAGGACCAGGGGCCTCTCCTTGTTTCTTCTTGGGCATCATTTGATATGCGAATTGATTCTTGGGTATTCCCAGCTTATGGGATAATATCCACTTATCAGTGAGTGCATGCCGTGTGTGTTCTTTTGTGACTGGGTCACCTCACTCAGTATGACATTCTCCAGTTGCACTCACTTGCCTAAGAATTTCATAAATTCATTGTTTTTAATATTGAATAGTATTCCATAGTGTAAATACCACATTTTCTGTATCCATTCCTCTGTTGAGGGACATCTGGGTTCTTTCCAGCTTCTGGCTATTATAAAAAGGGCTACTATAAACATAGTGGAACATGTGTCCTTATTACATGCTGGAGAATCCTCTGGGTATATGCCAACCAGAGGAGTGGTTGGTATAGCACAGTCCTCTGGTAGTATTATGCCCAGTTTCCTAAGGAAATTCCAGACTGATTTCCAGAGCAGTTGTATAGCTTGCAATCCCACCAGCAGTGGAGGAGTGTTCCTCTTTCTCCACATCCTCACCAGCACCTGCTGTCTCCTGAGTTTTTGATCTTAGCCATTCTGACTGATACGAGGTGAAATCTCAGGGTTGTTTTGATTTACATTTCCCTGATGACTAAGGATGCTGAACATTTCTTTAGGTGCTTCTTGGGCATTCGATATTCCTCAGGTGAAAATTCTTTGTTTAGCTCTGTACCCCATTTTTAATAGGGTTATTTGGCTCTCTGGAGTCTACCTTCTTGAATTCTTTGTATATCTTGGATATTGGCCCTCTTTTGGATGTAGGGTTGGTAAAGATCTTTTCCCAATTTGTTAGTTGCTGTTTTGTCCTATGGACAGTGTCCTTTGCCTTACAGAAACTTTGTAATTTTATGAGGTCCCATTTGTTAATTCTTGATCTTAGTGCATAAGCTATTGGTGTTCTGTTCAGGAAATGTTCCCCTGTGCCCATGTGCTCAAGGTTCTTCCCCAGTTTCTTTTCTATTAGTTTCAGTGTATCTGGTTTTATATGGAGGTCCTTGATCCACTTGGACTTGAGCTTAGTACAAGGAGATAAGAATGGATCAATTTGCATTCTTCTGCATGCTGACCTTCAGTTGAACCAGCACCATTTGTTAAAAAGGTTACCTTTTTTCCACTGGATGGTTGTAGCTCCTTTGTCAAAGATCAAGTGACCATAGGAGTGTGGGATCATTTCTAGGCCTTCAATTCTATTCCATTGATCTAGCTGCCTGTCACTATACCAATACCATGCAGTTTTTTTTTATTTTTTATATTTTTATTACCGTGCAGTTTTTAACACTATTGTTCTGTAGTACCGCTTGAGGTCAGGGATACTGATTCCCCCAGAAGTTCTTTTACTGTTGAGAATAGTTTTAGCTATTTTGGGTTTTTTTGTTATTCCAGATGAATTTGAGAATTGCTTTTTCTAACTCTATGAAGAATTGAGTTGGGATTTTGATGGGGATTGCATTGAATCTGTAGATTGCTTTTGGCAAGATGGTTATTTTTTCCTGTATTAATCCTGCCAATCCGTGAGCATGGAAGAATTTTCCATCTTCTGAGGTCTTCTTCGATTTCTTTCTTCAGAGACTTGAAGTTCTTGTCATACAGATCTTTCACTTGTTTGGTTAGAGTCACACCGAGATAATTTATTTTGTTTGTGGCTATTGTGAAGGGTGTCATTTCCCTAATTTCTTTCTTAGCCTGTTTATCCTTTGAGTATAGGAAGGCTTCTGATTTGCTTGAGTTAATTTTTCATCTGGCTACTTTGCTTAAGTTGTCTATCAGCTGTAGGAATTCTCTGGTGGAGTTATTTGGGTCGCTTAAGTATACTATCATATCATATACAAATAGTGATATTTTGACTTCTTCCTTTCCAATTTGAATCCCTTTGACCTTCTTTTGTTGTCTTATTGCTCTAGCTAGAACTTCAAGTATTAAAAAGATATGGAGAGAGAGGGCAGCCTTTTCTAGTCCCTGATTATAGTGGGATTGCTTCAAGTTTCTCTCCATTTATTTTGATGTTGGCTACTGGTGTCCTGTATATTGCTTTTACTATGTTTAGGTATGGGCCTTTATTTTCTTGTTCTTTCCAAGACTTTTAACATGAAATGATGCTGAATTTTGCCAAATGGTTTTTCAGCATCTAATGAAATGACCATGAGGTTATTTTTTCTTTGAGTTTGTTTATGTAGTGGATTACATTGATGGGTTTCTGTATATTGAACCACCCCTGTGTCCCTTGGGATGAAACCTACTTGATCATGGTGAAAGATCGTTTTGATGTGTTTTTGGATTCATTTGGCAAGAATATTATTGAGTATTTTTGCATCAATATTCATATGGGAAATTGGTCCAAAGTTCTCTTTCTTTGTTGGATCTTCATGTGGTTTTGGTATCAGCAAAATTGCGGCTTCATAGAAAGAGTTGGGTAGTGTTCCTTCTGTTTCTATTTGTGGAATAGTTTGAAAAGTATTGGTGTTAGATCTTCATTTAAGGTGTGATAGAATTCTCCACTAAAACCATCTGGTCCTGTGCTTTTTTGCTTGGGAGAGTGTCAATGACCATTTCTATTTCTTTTTTTTTTCTTTTCTAAGTTTTTTTTTTTACATTCCAAATCATTTCCCCTTTCCCGTTTCCTCCCTCCCAGAAAGTCCCATAAGCTCCCTTCCCTCCCTCTTTTCCCCATTCAACCCCCTCTCGTTTCTCTGTCCTGACATTCCCTTACATCCAGTCTTTCCAGGACCAGGGGTCTCTCCTTCCATCTTCTTGGAAATCTATTGATATGCAAATTGTGTCTAGGGTATTCCGAGATTCTGGGTTAATATCCCCTTAACAGTGCTTGCATACTATGTGTGTTCTTTTATGATTGGGTTACCTCACTAAGGATGATATTTTCAAGTTCTGACCATTTGCCTAGGAATTTCGTGAATTCATTGTTTTTAATTGCAGAGTAGTATTCCATTGTGCAAATATACCACATCTTCTGAATCCATTCCTCCATTGAGGGAGATCTGGGTTCTTTCCAGCTTCTGGCTATTATAAATAAGGCTGCTATGAACATAGTGGAGCATGTGTTGGGGTTATGGGACCATTTAGATGGTCTATCTGATCCTGATTAAACTTTGGTATTTGGTATCTGTCTAGGTAATGTCCATTTCCTCCTGATTTTTCAGTTGTTTTGAGTATAGACTTTCGTAGTAGGATCTGTTATTTTTTAAATTTCCTCAATTTCTGTTATTATTTCTCCCTTTCATTTCTGATTTTGTTGATTTGGATACTGTCTCTGTGCCCTCTGGTTACTCTGGCTAAAAGTTCATCTATCTTGTTGATTTTCTTAAAGAACCAGCTCCTAGTATTGTTGATTCTTTGTATAGATCTTTTTGTTTCTACTTGGTTGATTGCAGCCCTGAGTTTGATGATTTTGTGCCTTCTACTCCTCTTGGGTTTATTAGCTTCTTTCTGTTCTAGAGTTTTCTGGTGTACTGTTAAGGTGCTAGTGTATGTTCTCTCCAGTTTCTTTTTGGAGGCACTCAGAGCTATGAGTTTTCCTCTTAGCACTGCTTTCATTGTGTCCCATAAATTAGGGTATGTTATGCCTTCATTTTCATTAAATTCTAAATAGGTTTTGATTTCTTTCCTTATTTCTTCCTTGACCAAGGTATCATTGACTAGAGCATTGTTCAGCTTCCACATGTATTGTGGGCTTTCTGTTGTTTTTGTTGCCATTGAAGACCATCCTTACTCCATAGTGATTTGATAGGAGGCATGGGATTAGTTCGCTCTTCTTATATCTGTTAAAGTTTGTCTTGTGAACAATTATATGGTCAATTTTGGAGAAGGTACCATGAAGTGCTGAGAAGAAGGTATTTTTTTTTCATTTAGGATGAATGTTCTATAGATATCTATTAAATTCATTTGGTCCAAATCTTCTGTTAGTTTCACTGTGTCTCTGTTTAGTTTGTGTTTCCCTGATCTGTCCATTGAGGAGAGTGGGATGTTGAAGTCACCCACAATTATTTTGTAGGGTGCGATTTGTGCTTTAAGCTTTAGTAAAGTTTCTTTTGGGAATGAGGGTGCCCTTGCATTTGGAGCATAGATGTTCAGAATTGAGAGTTCTTCCTGGTAGATTTTTCCGTTAATGAATATAATGTGTCCTTCCGTGTCTTTTTTGATGAATTTTGGTTGAAAGTCTATTTTATTGGATATTAGGATGGCTACTCCAGCTTGTTTCCTGGGACCATTTGCTTGGAAAACTACTTTCCAGCCTTTTACTCTGAGGCAGTGTTTGTCTTTGACACTGAGATGCGTTTCCTGTATGCAGCAAATTTTGGTTCCCTTTTATGTATCCATTCTGTTAGTCTATCTCTTTTTATTCGGGAATTGAGTCTATTGATGTTAAAAGATATTAAGGAAAAGTGACTGTTGCTTCCTGCTCTTTTTGGTGTAATTTTTATGCTTGTGTGTTTATCTTCTTTTGGTTTGTTGAAAGAAGATTAATTTCTTTCTTGTTTTTTCTAGTGTGTAGTTTCCCTCCTTTTGTTGGTACTTTCGATTCATCATCATTTGAAGGACTGGATTTGTGGAAAGATACTTTATAAATTTGTTTTTGTCATGGAATACCTTGGTTTCTCCATCTATGGTAATTGAGAGATTTGCTGGATATAGCAATCTGGGTTGGCATTTGTGTTCCCTTAGGGTCTGTATGACATCTGCCCAGGTTCTTCTGGCTTTCATAGTCTCTGGTGAGAAGTCCGGTGTAATTCTTGTAGGTCTACGTTTATGTGTTACTTGACCCTTTTCCCTTACTGCTTTTAATGTTCTTTCTTTGTTTAGCACATTTGGTGTTTTAATTGTTATGTGACAGGAGGAATTTCTTTTCTGGTCAAATCTATTTGGAGTTTTGTAGGCTTCTTGTATCTTCATGGGCATCTCTTTCTTTAAGTTAGGGAAGTTTTCTTCTATAATTTTGTTGAATACATTTACTGGCCCTTTAAATTGGAAACCTTCACTGTCTTCTATAGCTATAACTGTTAGGTTTGGTCTTTTCATTTTCTCCTGGATTTCCCGGATGTTTTGGGTCAGTAGCTTTTTGCATTTTTCATTTTCTTTGTTGTATCAATACTTTCTATGGTATCTTCAGCATCTGAGATTCTCTCTTCTATCTCTTGTATTCTGTTGCTGATGCTTGGATTCATGACTCCTGACTTCTTTCCTAGGTTTTCTATGTCCCGAGTTATTTCCCTTTGTGATTTCTTTATTGTTTCTACCTCTGTCTTTAGATCCTGATGGCTTTGTTCAATTCCTTCACCTGTTTTGTTGTGTTTTCCCTTAGTTCTTTAGGGGCTTCTCCCTGTTTACTAGTGTTCTCTTGTATTTCTTTAAGGGAGTTACTTATGTCTTTCTTGAAGCCCTCCATCAGCATTATGATATGTGATTTTAAATCCAAATCTTGCTTTTCTGGTGTGTTGGGGTATCCAGGACTTGCTGTTGTTGGAGAACTTGGTTCCAATGGAGCCATGTTGCCTTGGTTTCTGTTGGTGGTGTTCTTGTGTTTGCCTTTTGCCATCTGGTTATCTCTGGTGTTAGTTGGTTCTGCTGTCACTGGCTGGTGCTTGTCCCTCCTTTGTGCCTGCAGGCCTATCTCAGCACCCCTGGCTGACTGGTTTTCCCTTGGCACAGATTGCTGTGGTGCTGCCCAGCACCTAGGTGTAGTTCGGGCCCTGGCAGACCGAGTCCCAAGTGATCTTATACTCAGGTGTTCTCTGCGTTCCTGGATGCAGCAGCCTGCTCAGTGGCAGGAGAGAAAATGTTGGCCTCAAGACTACTCGCGGGACTCAGTGCAAAGCAGATATTTTCTAGCAGACTAGGTATATAGAAGGCTACGGTGCTGCTGAGCCCCTGGGTGCAGGCAGAGCCCTGCTGGGGCATGTCCCAAGCAATCCTCCACTTAGGTGATCCCTGTGCCCCTGTCTGCACTTGTCTATTCAGTCACAATGGCAAAGATGGCAGTGCCTCACCTCTAAATGGAGGACTCCCTCAAATCTCAGGACTCCCTGCAGGGCAGTTGTCCCCTGGCAGGGGAGATACACAAATGGATGTGGTGCTGCTGAGGCCCTAGGTGCAGGCAGAGCCCTGGTGGGGTGGGTCTCAAGTGATCCTCTACTTGGATGATCCCTGTGCCCCTGTCTGCACCTGTCAACTCAGTCACAGTGGTAATAACACCTTCTTAATAAGATCATAAGGTTCAGAAATGTTGGAGTGTGTAAGATATTCAAGTATACTTGCCTCAAAGTGTTTAATATGTGTTAGCTGTTTATTTATTATGGTTTTTGATATGTCTCATTTTTGAATCATGGTAAAGTCTGACTAAAGGCAAGAAATGTGTTTTCACTATTCACATACTTCTTTTGTCCAAAATGCAGTCTGTCAGGTAGTACATAGCATTTCCCAAAATAATGAGCAAGGCTGAGCATGTAGTTTAGTAATTGCCTAGATCCTGAGCTCTGTCCTCAGCATCATATAAAACTGTGTGTGATGGTACCTTTTAATAACTCAAGCAACACGGAAGTGGATGAATGAAGAGCAAGGTATAAAGTGAGTTCAAGTCCAGCCTGGGCTACTTGATCCTTGTCTCAAAAATTTTGAAGAACAAAGTTATAAAGATTCAGTGTTTATATATTATGACCTTAATATACCTAATAAGCTCACAAAATTATGATTGTGAAAACAATGGACAAATAAGAAATGGCCATATTCCATCTGATGTAAAATTTTGTCTCTGTATATTAATTTTAGAATTTATACAGAAATGAAATTGTTTACTGGGCCTGATGGCACACGCCTATATTCCCAGCAAGCGGGAGGTAGCGGCAAGAGGACCTTGTGTTCAAGGTTACAAGCTTCAGCTACAAAGTAATGTTAGAGCCTGAAGTGTCTGAGGCTCTGTCTCAGAAAAGAAACAGTGAACTGAGAAGCAACGAAGTCAAATTCAAGAGAATAACTTTGCTGGAAGTGGACACATTGTCTTCTGATACAGGAGAAGAATCAGCCTTAATTTACATTGCTAAAACTATTATGTGGAAATGACAGGGCAGCATATCAGAATCCTACTTAAACCCCCCCTTTCTAACCATCTGGCCTGTCTGACAGTTGAGTCAGTGACCATATAATATGGTTTGGCTAGGGTCATAGGCAGCTGATTTTCTTTTGCATTCAATAAATACTAAAACATCACATTTGTAGTAGGTAGCTGAGTTGCTGGCATCACCAATACACAGGCAAGTTCATTTGTTGATCCACACTGGGGAAAGAAAAGTGTGCTCATTCCTCATTTCAGTTTTCAGGAATGAAGGAAAAGAGAAGGGCCAAAGTTGTGGGTGCCATTGCCTTTGTCAAGGTAATATGCTGGGAATGTTCAGTGGCAGGAGAGTGGTATTTGCCTGGGCCTAGATCATTGAAGGATTTGTGAATCTTAAAATAGTTAAGTCTGAGATGGGGCTGCAGATCAGTTAGTGGAGTTTTTACTTAACATGCAGAAAGCCTATGCTACATTTCATCCCAGTTCTCAGCTGATAGAGACAGGATACTGGAAAGTTCAAGGTCATCCTCAGCTGCATAGCTAGTTTGAGACCAAGCTAGACTACCCCCACCTCAAAAACCAAAAATGCCAACCCAAGATAAAAATCCTCTTAAGTAATTGATTACCAAATTTAGATTTCACAAGTTAAAAATATTTCCTCACCCTATCAAAAAACAGATTGGCATAGTATTAACAATGTGATATCTTGTCAAGTAGACACGCACACACACACACATACACACACTTATATGCCATTGGTTTATATTCTCATTTTATGAAAGAATCAATATTTTTTTAAAGAAAGAAATAGGACATATGCTCAAAATAAGCCACTGAACTATTGTAGGACTAGAACAGTGCAAATTTCTTACGTTCTTCTCATTTCACCTTGGTCAAATAAATCCCCAGCGTGAGTTGGCATGAATTCACAAGAACACACTTGGGAACCACTATTTTGGCTTTAGTAAAATTTTCTCATCATTCCATACTAGAGTCTTGTCCTTCATCACTTCCAAGCTCCTCTTAAGCCTCTTATTATAGGATTGGTATTTTAACATTAATTCTCCACTGTAGCTCTTATCCCACAGATCCCACATAACTCAAAATCTAAGAAATACCTCCAGAAGTAGATAGGTTCCAACATAATTTATTCATTGTGTGGGAATATTTTTTGAAGTTACTATGTAGTCTGTAAACCTGTTCAGGGGTACTGTCTGATTACTCTAAAGATCCTTAGAATAATATGTTATAGCATTCCTATTTCAAAGTATAAAAGACTAGAAGTTATAGATGCTATTACTAAAATAATTTACTCCATAAAGAATAGGGAGTTACGGTCTTTGATGTGCCTCCTGAAAGCCTTTTGAACCTGCCTAGCATAATATATGAGGTAAGATGCCATTTTTTTCTGTCGTGGATTAAGTATTGAGGATGCTCCTGGATAAAACTATTCTAGATACCACAACAACAAAAAAAGGACTCAAATCCCTTTTTTCAAATTTTAGTTTCATTTCACAAATGTTGACATACAATTACTTGCTACTGAACTGGAGCTTATCTACATGTGAAACCACTTTTTGAAGTGTATTATCTCTAATATTATCATAGCGTATTTTCTGGAGGGGGAAAATGACTGATCTTTGGACTACAAAGTAAAGATAGTACATTACCATTTGGATTAATAGGCCTCTGAGTTGTGCTATTTTACTTTTAAATGCACAGGTTCCTATTTGAAAGTCACTTTGTTCAGAAGTTCCTACGGTGCTTTGACAGCTCAGTTCTGCAAATAAGGAGTATAAGGCTTTGCGCCTTAGTGAAAAATCTCCTATCTAGTAGGATTCCAAATGGAGACTTTTTCAAATTGTATTTGTGTGTTATGATTTGCTTAAATAAGATCCTGGACAATTCCTGATGAGATCATTGCTTAGAGTGCTGATAACATTCTGCCTCAGTGAAATCCATCCAACTTTGAGTAAGAAGCACATTTCCTTTATGACCTATAGTTTGGGATACTCCAGAAATTTTCCCTTATATAAACGGGTTTTCTCCTTTTTTACCGCTGCTGCCACCACCACCACCACCACCACCACCACCACCACCACCGCCACCACCACCACCACCACCTCTACCATAACCACCAACACCATATTATTCTAGGCTGTCACTTGTATTAACACGTGGGACACTTCTTCAATGTCCATTATTGTCTCCATAATATGTTTATTCACAGGGATGTTAAAATTTTAAATCAAATTCTATTGCCTTGTATAAAATTCTTATGTGGCTTCTCATTACATACAGATTGAAATACATTTTTTTTACTATTCCTGGAAAACTTTTTGAGATTTGAACCCTATGTATGTAAAGACTTAGCATGTAAGGTGAGCAAAACAGATTAAAAATCTCTGCTCTGCTAAATTTGACAATCTGTATCAAAGAGGGTAACAATAAACAAAGCCAAAAGGTAAAATTATATAGTAGGCAAAATAATAAAGTGCCATGAAGAAATGTGAGGAGAAAAGAGGAATGTGGGAGAATATTAGAGTTAATTAGTCTTGGCAGGGAAAATATAAAATGCAGAAATCAGATAATTGAGGAGGGAACACTTACAAAGACATGGACAGAATGCCATACTAGGTCAGATGAATCAGTTGTCCCTGGTCTGTGCTGTCTTTTCTTTACATCTCTCCCAGGACTTGAAGAGTTTAGAGGAAGAAAATTTTAGTAAAATGAGGCGAGTTTAAGATTATATGTGTACAAACATCAATGTCAGACCAAAAAAAAAATGAACTCACTCAAGTCTAGCTTAGTGAACCAATGAGGTTATTGAGGTTACAACATATGGAGACGTGAATGACCAAAGGACATCTGTATCATCAAAAGCATAACCCCAGGAATGAGCAATGATCTCTGGATCTCCCTGCATAACTTTTGCACAGCAACCATGAAAGAGGTGCATTCACCCTAGCAATTGCTTAAAGCTTATTGAGCTTTGGGGAAGGGTCTTGTGGTTTTTGTAAAGACCATAAACTTTCTGAGCCTTACAAGTTCCTGAGCTTCTTAAGGCTAATGAGCTTTCCCATTCTAGAGAAAATAACTACACAACTTCTCTAGTCCATATTAATCTCTTATTTTCCTCTGGACTCACATGGAGGGCGTGTTCAGCAATGAGAACTGACAGCTTGAAATGTGTACATTTGATAGTGTAACTGTACCTTAATATAAAATGGGGAGAGTCACTTAGCACACACACACACACACACACACACATGTCAAAGCACATTTTAAAGCACAACAGGTTAAATTATTGAATTCAGGGAAAAGGGTTGGAAATAGGATAATACTCAATGAATTGATTAAATGATAAAATAACTACTGTACCCAAAAGTTAAAACACAAACATGTATATACTCCCCACCTACAGGGGTCAATAGGACTGTGACTTGGCACTGTGAAAATTCAAGCAACACCTCTCACCCCATACCTTGGTTGCTCAATATAACTTAAAACAATTGCAGATTATTTACTTTCCTATGAGTAGCTACTTCAGAAGTGTATAAAATAAGATGGACTTGTCAGACTAAGAGATAGTTCAGCATTCTTCTTGCCCAACAAAATTTAAGATAATAGAACAATGGCATATGTCTTTCACAATGTAGTGTGATCAGATCTCCCCTGAGGGAATCTGTTCATAATCAAGATATTTCTGTGACAAGGCAGTATTTGTCTCAGATATATTCAGTTATGTGCTCAGTTAAGATTGGCTTTAACAAGGACCAGCTCTATCTTCAAAAATATCCTATAAATCCTTTGCCAAGAGCAAGTCAAACAGCTCTGCAGTCTGGGTCCTTTGCATCATTGTCACTTTTCCTTGCCCTTTTCTCTTCCAGTATTCCTCTTGAGATTTACTGAGTTGCTTGAATTTCCACACCAACATACTTACTAGATGCCTGATGCTTTAAATATTCTAAACTATGTGCTGTCTTCATGCCCTGAATCTGACCTCTTGAGCTGATTCTCACTTTTTTCTTGGCCCTGCCCTTTAGCTTCTGGCTCCCTGTTTTTCATTCCAGTTGTGGAATGCTTGCTTACCCCAGCCTTCATTTTGGCTCTCAAGTCGCCCAGATCCTTCCCCAGGACTAGCTTACTCCTTTGCTGACTCTCCTCTGTCACAATTGTATATGACCCTTCACTTTTGCTTTCTCCACCCACTGACATATATTCCTCAAAAGTGACAATCTAGACCTCACTCAAAGACCACATACCAACAACCAAGGACAGAAGTTTATATTTTGAAGCAGTGTCAGCAGGATTCCATAAGTTGTTGAGAGGCAGACACAGGATGTGGCCTCTTAGCCTAGATGAACAATATTGCCACTTACCAAATGGGAAATAATAACAATAATTACTAAAAAGGGATTTTTATGAGTGCTTAGTGCCCCAGGGGCCAGAAGCCCTAGCAGTCACATGGGAGCCAGAAAGAGCAGAGGATTTGGCAGGGAAAGAAGGTTTTCAAAGGTCAGGTCATACTGACAGTTCTCATTCTGAGCTTGGTCAAGGAGAAAGGATTGCATTGACTTTCATAATGAAAAATATATTTTCCTTTTGTCAAGGCACTAGGCTGAGGAAGGAGGGCAAGGCAGCACATAAAGGGGAAATCAATTAGGAATCTCAGAGAGTTAATAGAATATGCGAATTGAAACCCTCCAAATTGCACTTTTTTTTCATTGATAGAGAAGATTTACACAGGTCCAGAATTCACATTAGCATTAATGAGGATTTTACATGTAAATTCCCAGAAAATCCAAAGAACCCTTAATCCCTTACACCTGGATGCTACTCTGTGCCATACATTTTCACCCTCAGCTTTTTATAGTGCACGGGATATGTAAAAGCACAAATTTGAAAATTTCCTATCCAAATGACATAAGTTAAAATGAAGACAAGGTGTTTACAAGAACCTCCTTGCTTCTATGTGACAGAAGAGGTACTCACACCAGCCTTGTTATTAGCTACTTTCAGAGATAAGGTGTTATATAAATTCAAAGTACAGTTATGTTATTATCACTATATGCTGTTGAATTTGTGAAATCATGCTGATTATTGGTCTGATGTCTCTGCAGAAAATTACAGCTATTATCAGCTCTTGGGATGAAAGAGAGGGGTTATCAGCTGCCTGTTGCAATTCCTAGTCCACATGGAAAAATAATAAAGTATTTGAATATAATAAAGAGTCCACTAAAATGCTTTCCTACTTCATTGGGAAGGATAAGTAATGAAAAATATGAACCACAGGTGAAATTATAAGGAGGACAATTTCAGAACAGCATTAAGAAAAGATTTTAAAGTATTAGATCTGCCTCTACATTAGATAGGGCTGCTTTGGCCAAGAATCATTGTCCTGATTTAATAAAAAAAAAGAGAAGCAATAATATTACCTCAAAATTGAATATGATCATTATACCAATGTTCTATAATAAAGGTTATTTTAAACTTAAAAAGAACCATTGTCCTGTTAATAAATGTTATACAGATGGAATAATAATTTACTAACAATGTTGTATGAATGATTTGTATATTATCTAGAATACCTTCTTTTTGCAAGTGTAAATTCATTGTGCAAAGTTAATGGCTTCATGATATTTTCAAATGTACATGTGATGCTCATTTATCACAGTCACCATGTGTTCTGTTCTTGCCCTCCTTCATCTCTCCAGTCCTCTTCCATTTCCACACTCATCCTATTCCTATGCCACTTTCATGTCTTCTGCTCTGAACTGCAGATTGCACATATAAGTGAAAATATGCATTGCATGTCTTTGTAACATTGGTTTATTTCATTAAACACAGAGTAGGTGGAGAAGCAGTGCCAGCTATTTTCCTCCAAATGTCAAATTTCACTCTTTATGATAGGTTGAATTAAAGGCGGCTGTATATATATGCTATATTTTCTTTATCCACTCATCCACTAATATGCACATCCACAATCTGGCTATTGTCAATAGTGCCCTAAGTGTGGGTGACTTCTGAGGTTTTTAAAGAGAAGAACTTAGGGAATTGGTTTGGAGAGAAGAAATAGAAGCTTTAGTTTGCATTGTTTATGCAGTGTCTGAGCCAAGTGCAGTGGTACTCATCTGTAATTTCACACCTTGGGAGGCCCAAGTAGGAGGATTATAAATTTGAGGCCAGTCTGGACTACATAATGATGCTCTGTACCATAAACCAAGGGCTGATGATATAGGTCAGTGGTAATTCATCTGCCGAACTTGTAAACGGCTTTGAACTACATACCCAAACAAGAGCAGTGGCAGCAGCTGCAGCAGCAATAACAATAATAACAACAACAAAAGCCAAGAACCTCAGTACCACCACGCAAATACCCCCTTCAATGAGTCTAGGCCCCTGAAGAATGTTTTCAGTGCTTTTAGTATTAAACATACAGGAATAGAAACTGTTTCAAGGCTGGCTGGTGTTAGCTTACTCTCCCTTACTTCTTCCCTTTAGTCCTCCCTCTAACCCTCCCCACCTCTGCCTCTTTGTACTCAATTCTGCATATTTGTCCACACATTCCTATGACCATCAGCAAAATCAAGTTTTAGAGTTGCATCTCTACAGGTATCTTTTTTGCTGCTATGTTATAATTATAACATACTCCTGTGTTCTGCATTCCTTAATTTCTGGCATCACTATTACCTTTTCTGTCTCCATAACTTCATTTCAAGAGTGTTATTTAAATTAAATCATATATGATGAGGTTCTTTCCAGCATGAGTAGATTTTATCGGTGGGTGAACTTCATAATATGGATATACCATGGTACGCCTAACCACTTGTGTATTTAAGGAAATCTGAGTTCTTTTGTTGTTTTTCAAGACAGGGTTTTTCTGTGAATCCCTGGCAGTTCTGCAACTCACTCTGTAGACCATGCTGCCTTTACCTCCGGAGTGCTGGGATTAAAGGCATGTGCTACTAAGAGACCAAATTTTTTAAGTTCAGATTCCATTTTAGATAACTTGAACTTATGTAAACTAACAGGCCATTACCTAACATTAGTTTCCAAGTAACCCAACAATAAAACCAGAGCCTAACTCCAGTTTCTAGGCTAACCCCAACAGATTAATTTCCCTTAACAATTTAAGCTTTTCCAAGTTAATTCCCAACAAGCATGCCCCCTGCCTAATGACTACCAATGCAGAGTAAAACAGAAGAAAAGTTTATGGTTTGACTCCCAGCACCAGCCAATTATGCTAAGGACCACAGTCGCTTTCCAATTAGATGGTTGCCAGGCTAGAAACACTACTCCTCCCACGCCCACCGTTTGTTGCTTTTTTTTTATATCTGTGATTTTTATTAGATATATTCTTTATTTACATCTCAAATGATTTTCCCTTTCCTGGTTTCCTCCCCTCGAAAGTCCCATAAGCCATCTCCCCTCCCACTGTTCTCCAATCAACTCCCACCCTCTTCCCTGTCCTGGTATTCCCCTACACTTCTGTATTGAGCCTTTCCAGGACCAGGGGCCGCTCCTCCCTTTGATGTCCAACAAGGCCATCCTCTGCTGCCTATGCATCTGGAGCCATGGGTAGCACCATGTGTATACGATCTGGTTGATGTTTTTGTACCTGGGAGCTCTGGGAGTACTGGGTGGCTCATATTGTTGTTCCTCCTATGGCGCTGCAAACCCCTTCAGCTCCTTGGGTCCTTTCTCTAGCTCCCCCATTGGGGACACTGTGTTCAGTTCAATGGCTGGCTGAGAGTGTCCCCCTCTGTATTTGTCATGCAAATACAGCAGAGCCTCCCAGGTGACAACTATAGCAGGCTCCTCTCAGCAAGCACTTGTTGGCATCCACAATACTGTCTGGGTTTTGTAACTGTATATGGGATGGATCCCCAGGTGAGGC
Organism: Tokudaia tokunoshimensis; assembly: GCA_036184795.1. Classification (NCBI taxonomy): domain Eukaryota; kingdom Metazoa; phylum Chordata; class Mammalia; order Rodentia; family Muridae; genus Tokudaia; species Tokudaia tokunoshimensis. Next base: position 90,170,884 of record BTHU01000023.1, read on the forward strand.
AGTCTCTGGATGGTCTTTCCTTCAGTCTCCGCTCCACACTTTGTCTCTGTATCTCCTCCCATGGGTATTTTGCTCCCCCTTCTAAGAAGGATCAGAGTATCCATACTTTGTTCTTCCTTCTTCTTGAGCAACATTTGATATGTGAATTGTGCCTTGGGCATTCCAAGCTTCTGGGCTAATATTCACTTATCAGTGAGTACATACCATGTGTGTTCTTTTGTGATCACGTTACCTCACTCAGGATGATATTTTCCAGTTCCACCCATTTGTCTAAGAATTTCATGAATTCATTGTTTTTAATAGCTGAGTATTATCCCATTGTGTAAATGTACCACATTTTTTGTATCCATTCCTCTGTTGAGGGACATCTGGGTTCTTTCCAGCTTCTGGCTATTATAAAAAGGGCTGCTATGAACATAGTGGAGAATGTGTCCTTATTGCATGCTGGGGAATCCTCTGGATATATGCCCGGGAGTGGTATAGCTGGGTCCTCCAGTAGTATCATGCCCAGTTTTCTGAGGAACCGCCAGACTGATTTGGGGCTCCTCTCCACCAAAACCATCCTGCATGGCAGCGGTTGGCTGAGGGGCCCAAGCTACCAAGCTAGCTCTAATAAATGTCTGTTTTGATTTGTATCAGATTAGCTCCTGTCTGTTTTGGGCGGGGGATGGGGTTCACCAACACCTGGCACTACATTACCACTGTCCTGCAGGGGTTATTTTTTTTTAAATTCTCTTTCCTAATTTTTTTATGACTATGGATGCCTTGTTTGCATGCATGTCTGTGCACCGCATGCATGACTGGTGCATATGGAGGCCAAAAGGGAATTTCATATGTCCTGTACCTGGGGTTAGAGAGGGTTGTGAGCCATGATGTAGGTGCTGGTCTTCTGGAAAAGCAGCCAGTGATAAAAACTTCTGATCTTTAGGAGGAACGGAAAGCTTCACTTGACAGTAGTGGCTGTCTCCATATAAACATCTGGGCCACACAACTGAGGAAGCAACTTCCACATGAGGACCTAACTGAAAACTGTCTGAGAATGTAGAGATTGGTGATGTAGCCAATGCCAGCCAGTTGAAAACTTCCACTTGAAAGACACACTTGCTTGGAAACAATGGGACATAGGTAGAGGGTATAAAGCGTTTTCACCTGCTCCTGGAGTTTGAGCCTTGAGTCCACCTTAGCCCAAACACCCAAAGACATGTTTGGTTTGATGGTGGGCACTCCAGGGTGTATAGCAACACTGATCCATCTCCCCAGCTCCCAAACTTATGTTTTTATAATAAACAGAACTGTTGTAAATATTAATATAGAGGAGGTTCTGTTGTGTCTGTCTGTCTGTCTGTCTCTGTATCTCTGTATCTCTATCTATCTATCTATCTATCTATCTATCTATCTATCTATCTATCTATCTATCTATGTTCCTGGTTGCAAGTACTCAACTCTGAGATCTGTCTCATCTATTGGTGATGTATAAACAAAGGGAGTGGTCATGTTAGAATTGTATTTTATTTAAGAAATCGGTGACAGATTTGCCTCATAGGCCACAATTTCTCAAGTTCACATTTAAATGGGCCTTTTAGATAGTTTTTAGTTACTCTAGCGTAAAAATGCCATCTCACAGAAATATTCCCTCACTCATTTTATAAGATTTTATCTAGGTGTATACAGAAAAAGATAATGGAACACTAGATGTTAAAGGAGAGATGGAGGTTATATGAACATTGCTATTCTGGTGGCTGCCTGATATCCCTTGGCATCTGTTTGCTGCTTGCTTTACTGGTATTCATAGTGGAACACAGCAATTTTATCATGTGATTTGATTTCTCTTTCTTTGATTGACCAGAGCCTTTTCTAACGTAGTCTGGTTGTCTCCATTTCCTGTCAACTTCCACTGCTCATGGACTCTGACTCTCTTCAACATGTGACTGTCTGGTGTCTGCACCAGTCTCCTTTATTTGGAACTGTGGTTCTCATAACAAACTGTGGCTTTCATTTCAAGGGACATTCCTCATGGAAAGTAAAGGCAGGTAGGGAAAGTCAGACTTGAGGTGTCTCTCTGACTCACTAAAGAGTCATTAATAGAGTGACCCTGGACTTGAATTTGCAGAGAAGTCTAATTTGCACTTTATGTGTTCAAATGGCAAGTGGTCTTACTTTCACTAATTTTATTCTGTTTTTATCATGTGAACTTAGCTCCCTTCCCTGCTTTCCCCTTTTGTTTACCTCCTCCTACAGTTCCACAGGCTGGAAAGGTAGAATTCTTGCTTACTTACCTGATTGTATATGCTTGTGTCATGTAGTTGGCTTAACTTTCATAGGTAAATGGATGACTTTTCTAAGTCATGCCCTGAGACTGGTCCTTCAAACTCAGCCCTTAATTTGCTGAAGGGTATTAAATAATTTGTTTTATTTTTCAATTTCTCTTTCTTCCTCCCTCCCTCCCTCCCTCCCTCTCTCCCTCCCCACACCCCTCTCTCTCCCCTTTCCTTCCCCCCCTCTTTCTTGTGTGCCTGTGCTCACCTATGTCTGTATGCATAAGTGTATCTTTCTCTATCACTCTCTATATGGTCTCTCTGTGATCCTAGAGCTTACCATTTGTGCTAGACTGCTGGCCAGTGAGGCACTGGAATCCACCTGTCTCTTCCCCCAAAAAACAGTTCTTGAGTTTTGTGTGCCACTACTCTTGACTTTTTTTGTGGATGGTGAAGATCCAAACACATTTCTTCATGCATTTTATCAACAAATCCTCTTTCTCAGCCCAATAATTTTACATATATGATTAATTTTCTTTTTCAAAGTAGCAGTTATGCATATTCAAGAGATATAACAATGTACATACATATTTTACATAGAATTACATATAAGCTATATGTAGTATTATTTATTTATTTGCTTATTTATTTATTTATATGTGTATGACAACTTTAACAAGAAACAGAATAGTGTAGTAACATTTAGGCAGTAACAGAATTTCTCAATCAGTTGCACTATTGATACTGTCTCTAGACAGTATACTGCATGGTAGAGTTATTTCCCTACTATATTTTTCTATATATTTTACAAAGAAATATTGCCTTCTGCTACAGAAGCTAATCTCTTTTGTTATTCATTATCCATCCACTCGTGATCCTGTTTAAGGCAAAGTAAGGTATATGCCAAACACTAGAAAATGCTAAAAAGGAATGCAAAATTATTTTCTTTTGGATGATTTTTAACCTCTTGTCAGGGTTAATTTGACTATGGGAGAGAGTAAAATGTGATTAAAACATCAAATGTCAAGCCATACATGTCTGGGTTTAAGTTTCCACATCACTGCTTGCTAGCTATTTGATTGGTTAGTTGTGCAACTCCTTAATGCTTCAGTTTCCAAAACTATGCGATACTGGTAACGGTAGCATTTAGAATTAGATTAGTGGTTCCTGCAACAGAGCAGTTGGGACCTCCAGGCACAGGGACAATCAAGCATAATATCGCTTGGGTCTCAGCCAGGTTGTGTGCTCCCTGCTCCCAAGAGCAGGGCAAGTCTGTGGTCACCTACACGCCAGTTCTGCTGTGGGACATCTGCCCTGCAGAGGGACCCCCGTTCTGGGAGAGAATGCACACGCACAGGGCGGGAGCCTACCAGCCTCCCCTTGGTGACTTCTGCTCCAGGGATTCACTGCACTGAGCATACAGGTACCCAGGGACCCCCCAAAATAACATCACTTGGGGCAAGGCACATCAGGGCTCCAAAGTCACTCAGGAGCAGGGCAGGCCCCAGAAATAGGTGCCAGGGGAATCTTGGTAATCCAGGGGGGCCAGAAATAGCTTTGCAGTCTCACAGGAGGTCCAACCAACAGCCAGTGAAAGCAGGACCAACTAACACCACAGGTAACCAGATGGCAAAAGGCAAACATAGGAACGTTACTAACAGAAATCAAAGCAATATGGCACCATCTGAACCCAACTCTCCAACAGCAGCAAGTTCTAGAAACCCCATCACACCCGAAAGGCAAGATTTGGATTTAAAATCAATTCTCATGATGCTATTAGAGGATTTCAAGAAGGACACAAATAAATCTCATAAAGAAATACAGGAGAACATGAATTAATGGGTAGAAGCCCTTACAAAGGAAACACAAAAATTGCTTACAGAAATGCAAGAGAACATGGGTCAACTGATGAAATCCCATAAGGTGGCAACACAAAAATCGCTTAAAGAAATGAATCAACGGGTAGATGCCCTTACAAAGGAAACACGAGAATTGCTTAAAGAAATGCAGGAGATGATGAATCAACAGATGGAAGCCCATGAGGAGGAACACAAATATCGCTTAGAGAAATACAGGAGAACTTGGGTCAACAGGCAGAAATCCTGAAAGAGGAAACCCAAAAATATCTTAAAGAAATACAGGAAAATACAAACAAGTGAATGATCTGAGCAAATCCATCCAGGATCTAAAAAAGGAAGTAGAAACAACTAATAAATCACAAAGGGAAACAACTTTGGAGATAGAAAACCGTGGGAAGAAATCAGGGATCATAGATGCAAACATCAACAATAGAATACAAGAGATGGAAGAAAGAATCTCAGGTGCTGAAGACACCATAGAAAGCGTCAACCCAACAGTCAAAGAAAATGCAAAATGCAAAAAACGTGTAACCCAAAACATCCAGGAAATCCAGGACACAATGAGAAGACCAAACCTAAGGATTATAGGTATAGATGAGAGTGAAGATTTGCAACTTAAAGTGCCAGTAAATATCTTCAACAAAATTATGGAGGAAAAATTCCCTAACCTAAAGAGAGAGATGCTGATGAACGTACAAGAAGACTTCAGAACTCCAAACAGACTGGACCAGAACAGAAATACTTCCCATCACATAATAATCAAAACACAAAATGTGCTAAACAAAGAAAGAATATTAAAAGCAGTAAGAGAGAAAGGCCAAGTAACATATAAAGGAAGAATGATCTGAATCACATCAGACTTCTCACCAGAGACTATGAAAGCCAGAAGATCAATGGGCAGATCTTATGCAGACTCTAAGAGAACACAAATGCCAGCCTAGACTACTATACCCAGCAAAACTCTCAATCACCATAGATGGATAGACCACGATATTCCATGATAAAAACCAAATTTTCACAAATCTTTCCACAAACCCAGCCCTGCAAAGGATAATAGGTGGAAACCACCAATACAAGGAGAGAAACTACACCCTGGAAAAAACGAGATAGTAACCTTCTTTCATCAAACCCAAAAGTAGATAACCACTCAAACATAAAAATAGTGTCAAGAATAGCAGGTGGAAATAATCACTATTCCTTAATCTCTCTTAACATCAATGGTCTCAATTCCCTAATAAAAAGACATACACTAACAGACTGGTTAAGTAAAAAGGACCCAGCATTTTGCTCCGTGCAGGAAACGCACCTTAGTGTCAAAGACAAACACTACCTCAGAGTAAAAGGCTGGAAAACAATTTTACAAGCAAATGGTCCCTGGAAACGAGCTGGAGTAGCCATCCTAATATCAGATAAAATTGACTTTCAACCTAAAGCCATCAAAAAAGACAGAGAAGGACACTACATACTGATCAAAGGAAAAATCCACCAAGAAGAACTCTCAATTCTGAATATCTATGCTCCAAACGCAAGGGCACCCTCATTTGTAAAAGAAACTTTACTAAGCTCAAAGCACACATCGCACTTCACACAATAATAGTGGGTGACTTAAACACCCCGCTCTCTGAAATGGATTGTTCAGGAAAGCAGAAACTAAACAGTGACACAGTGAATGTAATTGAAGCCTTGGACCAAATGGAACTAGCAGATATATATATATATATATATATATATATATATATATATATATATAGAGAGAGAGAGAGAGAGAGAGAGAGAGAACATTTCATCCTAGAGCAAAAGAAAACACCTTCTTCTCAGCACCTCATGGTACCTTCTCCAAAATCGACCATATAATTGGTCACAAAACAGACCTCAACAGATATAAGAAGATCAAACTAATCCCATGCCTCCTATCAGATCACTATGGAATAAGGGTGGTCTTCAATGGCAACAAAAACAAAAGAAAACCCACGTACACATGGAGGCTGAACAATGCTCTACTCAATGATAACTTGGTCAAGGTGGAAATAAAGAAAGAAATCAAAGACTTTTTGAAAGTTAATGAAAATGAAGGCACAACATACCCTAATTTATGGGACACAATGAAAGCAGTGCTAAGAGGAAAATTCATAGCCCTGAGTGCCTCCAAAAAGAAACAGGAGACATTATACACTAGCAGCTTAATGGCACACCTGAAAGCCCTGGAACAAAAAAGAAGCAAATACACCCAAGAGGAGTAGAAGGCAGGAAATCATCAAACTCAGGGCTGAAATCAATCAAGTAGAAACAAATAAAACCAAACAAAGAATCAACAAAACTAGGAGTTGGTTCTTAGAGAAAATCAACAAGATACATAAGCCCTAAGCCAGACTAGCCAGAGGGCACAAGAAAGTATCCACAATAACAAAATCAGAAACAAAATGGAGGGATAACAACAGAAAGTGAGGAAATTCAAAAAAATCATCAGATCCTACTTCAAAAGCCTGTATTCAACACAACTAGAAAATCTGGAGGAAATGGACAATCCTTGACAGATACCAAATACCAAAATTAAATCAGGATCAAATAGACCATCTAAACCATCCTATAACCCCTGAAGAAATAGAAGTGGACATTGGAAGAATTCCAACCAAAAAAAGCTCAGGTCCAGATGGTTTTAGTGCAGAATTCTATCAGACCTTCAGAGAAGACCTAACACCAATAATCTTCAAACTATTCCACAAAATAGAAACAGAAGGAACATTACCCAACTCGTTCTATGAAGCCACAATTACACTAATACCAAAATCACACAAAGATCCGACAAAGAAAGAGAATCTCAGGCCAATCTCTCTTATGAATATTGGTGCAAAAGTACTCAATAAAACTCTTGCCAACCGAATCCAAGAACACATAAAAAGGATCATTCACCACGATCAAGTAGGCTTCATCCCAGGGATGCAGGGATGGTTCAATATAAGGAAGTCCATCAATGTAATCCACTACATAAACAATCTCAAAGAAAAAAACCACATGGTGATTTCATTAAATGCTGAGAAAGCATTTGACAAAATTTAGCATCCTTTCATGTTAAAGGTCTTAGAAAGATCAGAACTTCGAGGCCCATATCTAAGCATAGTAAAAGCAATTTACAGCAAACCAGTAGCCAACATCAATCTAAATGGAGAGAAACTTGAAGCAATACCACTAAAATCAGGGACTAGACAAGGCTGCCCTCTCTCTCCATATCTTTTCAATATAGTACTTGAAGTTCTGGCTAAAGCAATTAGAAAACAAAAGGAGGTCAAAGGGATACAATTGGAAAGGAATATGTCAAACTATCACTATTTGCAGATGATATGATAGTATACTTAAGCAACTCAAAGAACTCCACCAGAGAACTCCTACAGCTGATAAACAACTTCAGCAAAATGTCCAGATATAAAATCAACTCAAGCAAGTTAGTAGCCTTCCTATACTCAAAGGATAAGCAGGCTGAGAAAGAAATAAGAGAAATGATACCCTTTACCATAGCCACAAACAATATAAAGTATGTTGGTGTGACTCTAACCAAACAAGTGAAAGGTCTGTATGACAAGAACTTCAAGTCTCTGAAGAAAGAAATTGAAGAAGACCTCAGAAGATGGAAAAATCTGCCATGCTCATGGATTGGCAGGATTAATATAGTAAAAATGACCATCTTGCCAAAAGCAATGTACAGATTCAATGCAATCCCCATCAAAATCCCAACTCAATACTTCATAGAGTTAGAAAGAGCAATTCAAAAATTCATCTGGAATCACAGAAAACCCAGGATAGCTAAAACTATTCTCAAGAGTAAAAGAACTTCTGGGGGAATCAGTATCCCGGACCTCAAGCTGTACTACAGAGCAATAGTGTTAAAAACTGCATGGTATTTGTACAGTGACAGGCATGTAGATCAATGGAACAGAATTGAAGACCCAGAAATGAATCCACACTCCTATGTTCACTTGGTCTTTGACAAAGGAGCTAAAACCATCCCGTGGAAAAAAGAAAGCCTTTTCAACAAATGGTGCTGGTTCAACTGGAGGTCAACATGCAGAAGAATGCAAATTGACCAATTCTTATCTCCTTGCACTAAGCTCAATTCCAAGTGGATCAAGGACCTCCACATAAAACCAGACACACTCAAACTAATAGAAAGGAAACTAGGGAAGAACCTTGAACATACTGGCACAGGGGAGAATTTCCTGAACAGAACACCAATAGCTTATGCTCTAAGATCAAGAATTGACAAATGGGACTTCATAAAATTACAAATTTTCTGTAAGGCAAAAGACACTGTCAAAAGGACAATGGCGCAACCAACTAACTAGGAAATGATCTTTACCAACCTTACATCTGACAGATGGCTAATATCCAATATATACAAATATCTCAAGAAGTTAGACTCCAGAGAGCCAAGTAACCCTATTAAAAATGGGGTACAGAGCTAAACAAAGAGTTCTCACCTGAAGGATATCTAATGGCTGAGAAACACCTAAAGAGATGTTGATCATCCTTAATCATTAGGGAAATGCAAATCAAAACAACCCTGAGATTCCATCTCACACCAGTCAGAATGGCTAAGATCAAAAACACAAGAGACAGCAGTTGTTGGCAAGGATGTGGAGAAAGATGAACACTCCTCTACTGCTGTTGGGATTGCAAGCTGGTACAACCACTCTGGAAAGCTCTCTGGTGGTTGCTCAGAAAACTGGACATGACACTCCCGGAGGATCCTGCTATACTGCTCTTGGGCATATACCCAGAGGCTTCCCCTGCATGCAATAAGGACACATGCTCCACTATGTTCATAGCAGCCTTATTTATAATTGCCAGAAGCTAGAAAGAACCCAGATGTCCCTCAATGGAGGAATGGATTCAGAAGATGTAGTATATTTACACAATGGAATACTACTCTACAATTAAAAACAATGAATTCACGAAATTCCTAGGCAAATGGTCAGAACTTGAAAATATTACCCTTAGTGAGGTAGCCCAATCAATAAAAAACATAGATGGTATGCAGTCACTGATATGGGATATTAACCTTGAATCTCGGAATACCCTAGACACATTTCACATATCAATAGATTTCCAAGAAGATGGAAGGACAGACCCCTGGTCTTCAAAAGACTGAATGTAGGGGAATGCCAGGACAAAGAAGCGAGAAGGGGTTGAATTGGTAACAGAGGGAGTGATGGGGGCTTATGGGACTGTCAGGGAGGGGGGAAACTGGAAAAGGGAAATGATTTGGAATGTAAGTAAAAAAAACTTAGAAAATAAAAAAAAAATAAATGTAATCAGACATCTGCGGGTTCTTGCCAAGACATTTATGCCACTATTAAACCATTGGACATGGCTCGGCAAATTGGTCATTATTGCAGTTCACAGAGTTCAAGGCTGAGTAAATTTGTTAATAAATGTTTCTCTACTGACAGCCTGTATAACAATGCCAAACACTATGAAAAATAGCCCTTATGCAGGAGGTTTCCAGGTCAGTACCACCTTGATTTATTTAAAACTTATGCCCAAAATATATGAGGTATCTAGCAATAGGATCTTACCCTCAAGTTCCATCAGGAAACCAAAATAGATGTCAACAGTCTATATGATTTGTGGCTTTCTTGGATCTTCCTGACCAACTACTTCAAGGAAATACCCAATGCATGACACTGGGATGTTTGTTTGATAGTCAATGACTTCTAGGCAGAACATTATCCATACATGTGATTTAATTAAAACTAAGCTCTCTGTATATTTTTATAAGTTTATAAATTAATAAATTTCCCTATGACTTCCAAACATGCTTAGTGGTATTTGTACCTCTCTCCTACTCCCTTTCATCTTAACATTCCTATCTCTTCCTTATTAAATCTCCCCTATTTTCCCTTTTCATACCATGTGTATTTTACTATTCTTCTACCTTAAGTTTACTTCCTTCCCTCCAAATGATTTCTAAAGTTTGAATAAGTTCTTTTGGTTAGAACACCATCCTAGGAATCCTCGTAGCGTAAAATTTTTCTGAAAAATTCCAACACATTAATCCATGAGTGCCTATAGAATTTCATAGTAGGTACTTCATAGAATAGAAGTAGAAGAAATTTTATTATAAGAAGATAAATCTCATAGGTTAAACACCTTTGAAACAGAGGGAAAGTGTAGTCAAGGTACAGAAGGGTAATCCAATCAGGATCTAACACAAAAGGACCATGTAAAAGAATTCAGAATAAACAGACAGAGGAGAAAGGAACACCAAGGACCAACACAATTTTGCCCAGTTCTAGTAAAAGTTGATCTGCATTTCAATACCCCACTTTCACTGTGAATCTCTTCCCTTATCTTAGACTACAAACCTGAGTGGTCTATAAATATGGGGATGTCTTGAGCTATAATTATCTTCTAGTGCATTAGAGTTGCTGAGAGTAGTCTCCATGTCATGGAGTTACTATAAAAACCATACAAATGATTTTGTTGCTTCTTACTCCCATAAAAGTGATGGCCCTTCTCTGTCAGCTGTAGTAGAAAAGTAAGAGAAAGCCAAAAATCTCCAGACCCTAGATATAAAAAGACAATGATGTCTGTATTGTAAGAAATTTTATCACAAATAAAATAAAAGATGAAGGATAAATGACAAAACTATGACTATCTGTGGTATAGCTATTAATTGATATTTCATGAACACTGTACTAAAATGAACATATAATACCTAATCTTATATACTTTATAACTTATTCATGTCATAATTTCCATTAAGTCAATATATCAATTTCAAAAACATTTTCACATGCCATTTACCTATTTAAAGTATTACTATTCCAGAAACTTGCTGTGGCTCCCATGATATAGAGATCTGTTAATAGTATCTCCATTCATATGAACTTCAAGCTAGAAATTCAAAGACATCCCTAAAGTTCTCTTCTTTATGGTACACATCTAGTTCAATCATTAACATCTTCTGTATGGTTCCTTTTCTGTGAACTCTGTTGATCACTGCCTTGCTTCACAGAGCCCAATGAGTTTTCCCAATGAGGTTCTTGGGTTCTTACCAAAGACTTGAAAGTGCTTTGCCTTTCTCAATTTTGCTAGCAGATTTATTTCTCTCAAGAACACATCTCCATCTGTCTCTCTCTCTCACAGACAGACAGACAGACAGACAGACACACACACACACACACACATATATTAGATAATTAATTATATTAAACAAAATATACTAACTACCATGGCTCATTTTGTTTTTGTTTCTCCCTATTTATAACCTCTTTATGAAACCCTAACTCATCATATATATACTCAGAAAGTGCTTTCAGGACTTAGGTTATTTAAGTTAGCTTCATTTCCTGCTTTTCCTACTAACCCACTCTATGTCCAAGTTATGTTATATATTTCTTACTGCTTTCAGAAACAACCTATTCCCAAGTCTACCATTGCCATATATGCATAGTTCTCATGCTGGGATCTCTTTCAACACTCTAGAAAAATAACAAAACAATAACAATGAAGAGCTGACAAGACAACTTGGTCAGTAAAAACTAATTGCCAAGCAAACATGAGGACCTGAGTTTGGATCTCTTAAAACCTTGCTAAAATAACAGACATGTATGCACCTGTAATCCTAGTACTGTGGAAGCAGACACAAGAGAAACCCAGGAACTTGCTGACCAGCCAGTCTAGTCCAATTCAGTAAGTTTCAGGTTCAGTGAGAAACTTTATCTCAAAAATGAAGGGCAAGAAGCAATTTAGGAAGACACTTGACATTGACCTCTGATTTTCAGAGATGTTCACACATACCTGTATATAAACAACAACAACAATTACAACAACACACACACACACACAGTGACAATATAAACATGTCTCCATAGATGCCTTCTAAAAGAACTAGGTGCAAGGGGGATGTATAATGGCAAGATTGTGCATATACGCCTACCTGTGTACAGCTAGGTTCAAGCAGCCAGCCAAACCTGTGAGTTAAGAGGCAGACAATGCAGGCACAGTTGTTTAGTCATTTGACTCCTCCTTCAGTAATTTTAATTAACAGTACTAAATATCGTGGACTCCTGACTTCATCTGCAGATTTTGATCCTTCAACTAGTATTTCATCCTGGTTCCTAACTTCATTACATCCTCACCATTTTCTGCATGACCTGGTTACAAATTCAAAGCACAGCTTCTAAACCTGATACCTTTGAACCTGGGTTGGGAAAACCATGTTGTCATTCTTTTCACCCAGACCTCTTAGAAATGTAGCATTTTTTCCATTATGCATCTAGGCAACAAAACATGTTATCATTATTTTCATTCACAGCTCATAGAAATGTGGCATTTCCTTCCATTATAAGTCTAGACAACAAATCACAGATAGTAGTATCTATAGCTTTGTCACGAATAGAAATTAAAGATAATTTATATTCCATTAAAATTGTGGAAAATGACCCAAAATATTCTTTATGCTCATTCAGTACTTTAAATTATGGTCCTATTAGGCCATCTGTTATATCTCATTATTTAACATGTTAACAAAAAGCACGAAAATGACTATGTATAATATGTTTTGAAAATATCTTGATGACTGTATTTCAGTATGCCTGGGTTTCTTTATGTTCCTTTGTATTTTATTTTGTGGATGTACAAAAGGTTTCTGAGAAGAAATAGTTGTGTGTCTTCACCAGACAGCTAAATGGGACTACAGAACTACAAAAAGGTTAAGAAAGGTTATCTATAGCAGTGCTTTTCAAATGTCAGCCTGTAGAAAAACACCCAAGAATCCTGGGCGACAAGCCCAGAGATACTAATTAGATGGTTATTCAAATATTTTCATTTTGAGACATGATTCTTGGGTGACTTTTAGTGTTTGAGGTCTTTATATATTACTTTGATAAAGACTGGCATATGCACATTTAAAAAATATGTGCCATTTATACAATCGGATCTTTTAATTTGATTCTTCCATATTTATTTATTTGTTTATTTATTTACTTATTTATTTTCATTTTAAGACTTCAGGCTGGCCATAAATTTGTCACATCTGTTTTCCCCTTCTAATTCCTGTTTTGCCTTCCAAATCCTGGGATTACAGGTATGTACGACACCATCCAGGAAGATCCTTGCATTATTAGTGGTATAGAATTAATATAATCCTGGACACTTTACAGAGGAGGTAGAAAGTGAAAAATAATGTCTAAAATCAAGCAGCAAGGTGACTTGAGAAATTAAAATACGTAGAATATTTTAATTTCTTCAAGTAAGCTAAACAAAGCCATGAACAGATTTATCCTTTTATCTGTCCCCCAACTATAGTTAATCAAAAATTATGTTTATTACTATCAATATAGCTGCCATTTTGATAATAGTTACAAAAACACTTTTCTCACTCATTCAACTAGTCACTTGTGCCACAAAGCCAGGCAGAGACATACTCTTTCACTCCTTCTTCTTCCCTCCTTGGTAGTTAAGGTAATAGACAATCATAACAGCAATTAATGTGCATCTCAAAATAATTCATCATTTCTGGCATTTCTTTCCATTTCTTCAGAATTGCTAAGTTTGATACTCTCTCTCCCAGACTGTTGCAGCAGACCACACCTGTTGTTCTTACATCCTAACATCCTTCCATTCTATTTCCCACCCAGTATCCAGAATGAAATTTTCACATGAATTTTGGCTGCATCATTCTCTTCACTCCCTACAAGACAAGCTCTATATGCCTCAACAGGACATTCAAGGCCCCACATTATTTTCACCCTTGCTATTTCTTTCATTTCTCCTTACTCTAAATTTCAACTATGTTTTCTCTACATAACAAATTATCATTGCATAAAAATAATCAATTTGTTTCATGAACCTTGTCTTAGTCAGTGTTTTTACTCTTGCACAAACATCATGACCAAAAAGCAATTGGGGAGGAAAGGGTTTATTCAGCTTACACTTCCACATTACTGTTGATTACCAAAGGAAGTCAGGACTGGAACTGAAGCAGGTCAGGAAGCAGGAGCTGATGCAGAGGCCATGGAGGGATATTGCTTACTAGCTTGCTTCCCCTGGCTTGCTCAGCCTGCTCTTTTATAGAACCAAGGACTACCAGCCCAGGGATGGTACCACCCAAAATGGGTACTTCCCCCTTGATCACTAATTGAGAAAATGCCCCCCAAATGGATCTCATGGAGGTACTTCCCCAACTGAAGCTCCTTTCTCTGTGATTACTCCAGCCTGTGTCAAGTTGACACACAAAACCAGCCAGTACAAACCTTGTATATTTTACACCTCATACTGTGTGCCCCAAATAACCACATTGTTAAAATTTCTCATGTTTTGAGTTTCCATTTAAATATCAGAGATGCTTTCTTAAACACTCTTCTAAAGTTCTTCACTCGTTACTCCTCGTGTTGCTCCTCCTTATTCTCCATCGCATCTGACTATTTATTATCACCATTGCATTAGTTGTTTCTTGTAATACCATATTCATTAATTTACTAGCTATTGCTTGTGCTCTTCAGCAGAGTACAACGTCCAAAGGGGCAGGAATACATCAGTGTGATTTCACTAAATGGTATGATTTGACATAAGAGTAGGTATTCAGTAAATATATGTTAGATGAATAGAAAAGCACTATTTTAGTGTTCTGTCTAAACATGACAACTAAAATGTCATAGCACTTCACAATCCTTTCGATTGGCACTTTCATAAGCCATTTGATAGACAATAGGATTGACAGTCAGCAGTGACAGGAACATTAGAGAAATTCAGACAAGCAAGAAATATTTATTATATTTTAGAACACAATATTAATATACATGCTAGGGCAACACTATATGCATCGAATGAGTAGTGAAGAAGGAAAAAATGTACTCCAAATAAAACCGCAATTCAGAAATCATGACTTCAAGTCCAGAAAGTTTATTGTGAACAATAAATTCTAGTCCATGTCCTAGGTTCCAGGAGAATGGAATTAACTAATTAATACACACAAGTTCCAAAAAGACATATAATTGTGCCTGTTTCATACACCTATTCCTATTGGTTAGAACAAATTTCCAAGCTAAATGTTCTGTACTGTAAGAAATACAGATAAGAAAACAAGTTTTGATTTAGTGTATTCCAAAGATAAGACGAGAAGCAAGAATGTTGTAATATAGGGGTAGAGAAAAATATCATAAAAGAAATGTTGACAAAGCACAGAGGACACAAGCAGGGTCAGTGGTAGACCAAACAAGAGTTCAATAACAAACCCCCTTCTGAGCTGCAATAGGAAAGAATAGCATAAAGACTGAAAAGATGATTCAGTGGTTGACAGCATTTGCAGAACTTGCAGAAGACTCAGATTAGGTTCCCAGTGTTTTTATAGCAGTTCAAAATCATCCACAATTCCAGTTGCAGGGTATCTAATGTCTCCTCTGAGCTCTGGGGTCAATAGGCATTCATGTGGTGCACAAATATACATGTAGGCAAAGCAGTAATACATAATAAAATAATTTTTTTGAGAAAGAAAGTACAAATTTATAAGAAGTGTTTATGAGAAAGGAACTATACTGATACATCAACCAAGCAGGGACAGTGTGTGTGTGTGTGTGTGTGTGTGTGTGTGTGTATACAGCATACTATGCTCACAACATTTCAGTGCTCTGATGCTCATGGAACACAATATAGAAGTGAGGGACAACAGCAAATAAAGATGTGGGGGTGGAAGAAATAAAGGTAGAAGGACTTGAAATTTCCATAAGAAAGAATTAATGGGTTAGAAATTTACATTTCTTTTTATAGTTATGATGCAACACAGGGATAGCGCTCAGTCCAGGCACAGGTATATCAAATAGAGGTTATCATAATAAACAATATATTTATTTTTCAGAATCACTGATAAATTAGAAATACTTGAGGTCTACATTTTAACATTACTCGACTGCTTATTGACAGCTACATGGTAAAATTCTCTTGGAAATAATAAACAAATTAAGTAAAATGACTGGCTACAAGAAAATACACACAAAAATCTGGGCCTGCAAGATGGATCAGAGAGGGTAAATGTACTTGCCAAGAAGCCTGATAGCCCAAGTTAAATCCCTGAAATCGACATGATGGAGGACAGAAATGATTCCTGCAAGTTTTCTTCTAACTTCTACACATGTGCTGTGGTATGCATAGATCCTTCCAATCATAAAGAATTATGTGTTTTTAATCTATAGTTCTTCTGTGCACTGACATGGAGCTATGTGTTAAAATAGCTACAAATATATCATTAATATATTTTTAAGGAATTTAACCAAGAACGTGAAGGATCTCTAACATGAAAATTATAAAACACGAATAAAGAAATTACATGTAAGTGAAACAATAGCCTATGATGTAGACTAGAAAAAAACACTACTGATGAAGTGTCCTTAAGATCCAAAATTATTTAAATATGCAATGCAATTCCCATAAAAATATCAATACCATTTGTCATATAATGAAAATATTCAATCTTGAGATTCATAGGAAACCATGAAAGTCTCCAAGAGCCAAAGCATTCTTTTGCGTTTTCAGCAGAAATAAAACCTTAAGTGTAGTTCAGAGATCTGAAGGGTGGACAAGGATACAAAAAAAAAAAAAAAAAAAGCAGGATGTATTCTAGCTGTGTTGGAAAATACAACCTGAAATTGTAGTAATCAAAATTGTCAATGTTGTAACAAAAGCAGACACAGAACAAAGGAACAAAAAAGGAATTCCTAGAAATAATTCTATATTTATAAACAAATCATATAGAAAGAGGGGAAAAAAAGAACATGAATGAGAAAAACACAGCATCTTCAATGTGTTCCTTGAAAAACTGGGTGCCCACACGCAAATAAATGGAACTAGGTTTCTTTTTTTTTAATTTTTTTTTATTTTCTAAGTTTTTTATTTACATTCCAAATTATTTACCCTTTCCCATTTCCTCGCTCCCTGAAAGTCCCATAAGCCCCCTTCCCTCCCTCTTTTCCCCATTCAACCCCCTCTCCCTTTTCTGTCCTGGCATTCCCCTACATCCAGTCTTTCCAGGACCAGGGATCTCTCCTTCCATCTTCTTGGAAATCTATTGATATGCGAATTGTGTCTAGGGTATTCTGAGATTCTGGGTTAATATCCCCTTATCAGTGACTGCATACCATGTGTGCTCTTTTGTGATTGGGTTACCTCACTAAGGATGATATTTTCAAGTTCTGACCATTTGCCTAGGAATTTCGTGAATTCATTGTTTTTAATTGCAGAGTAGTATGCCATTGTGTAAATATACCACATCTTCTGAATCCACTCCTCCGTTGAGGGACATCTGGGTTCTTTCCAGCTTCTGGCTATTATAAATAAGGCTGCTATGAACATAGTGGAGCATGTGTCCTTATTGCATGCAGGAGAAGCCTCTGGGTATCTGCCCAGGAGAGGTATAGCCGGATCCTCTGGGAGGGTCATGCCCAGTTTTCTGAGGAACCTCCAAACTGCTTTCCAGAGTGGTTGTACCAGCTTGCAATCCCACCAGCAGTGGAGGAGTGTTCCTCTTTCTCAACATCCTTGCCAACATCTGCTGTCTCCTGTGTTTTTGATCTTAGCCATTCTGAGTGGTGTGAGGTGGAATCTCAGGTTTGTTTTGATTGGCATTTCCCTAATGACTAAGGATGTTGAACATTTCTTTAGGTGCTTCTCAGCAATTAGATATTCTTCAGGTGAGAACTCTTTGTTTAGCTCTGTACCCCATTTTTTAATAGGGTTAATTAGCTTTCTGGAGTCTAACTTCTTGAGTTCATTAAATATATTGGCTATTAGCCCTCTGTCAGATGTAGGGTTGGTAAAGATCTTTTCCCAGTTTGTTGGCTGCTGCTTTGTCCTTTTGACAGTGTCCTTTGCCTTTACAGAAAATTTGTAATTTTATGAGGTCCCATTTGTCAATTCTTGATCTTAGAGCATAAGCTATTGGTGTTCTGTTCACGAAATTTTCCCCTGGGCCTATATGTTCAAAGTTCTTCCCACGTTTCCTTTCTATTAGTTTCAGTGTGTCTGGTTTTATGTGGAGGTCCTTGATCCACTTGGAATTGCGCTTAGTGCAAGGAGATAAGAATTGGTCAATTTGCATTCTTCTGCGTGTTGACCTCCAGTTGAGTCAGCACCATTTGTTGAAAAGGCTTTCTTTTTTCCACTGGATGGTTTTAGCTCCTTTGTCAAAGATCAAGTGACCATAGGAGTGTGGATTCATTTCTGGGTCTTCAATTCTGTTCCATTGATCTACATGCCTGTCACTGTACAAATACCATGCAGTTTTAACACTATTGCTCTGTAGTACAGGTTTTGGTCCGGGATGTTGATTCCCCCAGAAGTTCTTTTACTCTTGAGAATAGTTTTAGCTATCCTGGGTTATCTATTATTCCAGATGAATTTTTGAATTGCTCTTTCTAACTCTATGAAGAATTGAGTTGGGATGGGGATTGCACTGAATCTGTATATTGCTTTTGGCAAGATGGTCATTTTTACTATATTAATCCTGCCAATCCATGAACATGGCAGATTTTTCCATCTTCTGAGGTCTTCTTCAATTTCTTTCTTCAGAGACTTGAAGTTCTTGTCATACAGATCTTTCAGTTGTTTGGTTCGAGTCACACCAAGATACTTTATATGGTTTGTGGCTATCGTGAAGGGTATCATTTATCTTATTTCTTTCTCAGCCTGCTTATCCTTTGAGTATAGGGAGGCTACTGACTTGGTTGAGTTGATTTTATATCCGGCCATTTTGCTGAAGTTGTTTATCAGCTGTAGGAGTTCTCTGGTGGAGTTCTTTGGGTCGCTTAAGTATACTATCATATCATCTGCAAATAGTGATAGTTTCACTTCTTCCTTTCCGATTTGTATCCATTTGACCTCCTTTTGTTGTCTTATTGCTTTAGCTAGAACTTCAAGTACTATATTGAAAAGATATGGAGGGAGAGGGCAGCCTTGTCTTGTCCTGATTTTAGTGGTATTGCTTCAAGTTTCTCTCCATTTAGATTGATGTTGGCTACCAGTTTGCTATAAATTGGTTTTACTATGTTTAGATATGGGCCTCGAAGTCCTGATCTTTCGAAGACCTTTAACATGAAAGGATGCTGAATTTTGTCAAATGCTTTCTCAGCATCTAATGAAATGACCTTGTCGTTTTTTTCTTTGAGATTATTTATATAGTGGATTACATTGATGGAGTTCCTTATATTGAACCATCCCTGCATCCCTGGGATGAAGCCTACTTGATGGTGGAGAATGATCATTTTGATGTTTTCTTGGATTCGGTTGGCAAGATTTTTATTGAGTATTTTTGCATTGGTATTCATAAGAGAGATTGTCCTGAGAATCTCTTTCTTTGTTGGATCTTTGTGTGCTTTTGGTATTAGCGTAATTGTGGCTTCATAGAACGAGTTGGGTAGAGTTCTTTCTGTTTCTATTTTGTGGAATAGTTTGAAGATTATTGGTGTTAAGTCTTCTTTGAAGGTCTGATAGAATTCTGCACTAAAACCATCTGGACCTGAGCTTTTTTTTGGTTGGAATTCTTCCAATGTCCACTTCTATTTCTTTAGGAGTTATAGGACTGTTTAAATGGTCTATTTGATCCTGATTTAGTTTTGGTATTTTGTATCTGTCTAGGAAATTGTGCCTTTCCTCCAGATTTTCTAGTTGTGTTGAATACAGGCTTTTGTAGTAGAATCTGATAATTTTTTGAATTTCCTCAGTTTCTGTTGTTATCTCTCCCTTTTCGTTTCTGATTTTGTTATTTTGGATACTGTCTCTGTGCCCTCTGGCTAGTCTGGCTAATGGCTTATTTATCTTGTGGATTTTGTCAAAGAACCAACTGCTAGTTTTGTTGATTCTTTGTATAGTTTTATTTGTTTCTACTTGATTGATTTCAGCCCTGAGTTTGATGATTTCCTGCCTTCTACTCCTCTTGGGTGTATTTGCTTCTTTTTGTTCCAGGGCTTTCATGTGTGCCATTAAGCTGCTAATGTATGCTGTCTCCTGTTTCTTTTTGACAGCACTCAGGGCTATGAATTTTCCTCTTAGCCTGCTTTCATTGTGTCCCATAAATTAGGGTATGTTGTGCATTCATTTTCATTAAATTTTAAAAAGTCTTTGATTTCTTTCTTTATTTCCTCCTTGACCAAATTATCATGGAGTAGAACATTGTTCAGCCTTCATGTGTATGTGGACTTTCTGTTGTTTTTTTTTTTTTGCCATTGAAGACCACCCTTATTCCATAGTAATCTGATAGGAGGCATGGGATTAGTTCGATCTTCTTATATCTGTTGAGGTCTGTATTGTGACCAATTATATGGTCGATTTTGGAGAAGGTACCATGAGGTGCTGAGAAGAAGGTGTATTCTTTTGCTCTAGGATGAAATGTTCTATATATATATCTGTTAGTTCCGTTTGGTCCAAGGCTTCAATTAGATTCACTGTGTCCCTGTTTAATTTCTGCTTTCCTGAACAATCCATTTCAGAGAGCGGGGTATTGAAGTCACCCACTATTATTGTGTGAGGTGTGATGTGTGCTTTGAGCTTAGTAAAGTTTCTTTTACGAATGAGGGTGCCCTTGCATTTGGAGCATAGATATTCAGAATTGAGAGTTAGTTCTTCTTGGTGGATTTTTCCTTTGATCAGTATGTAGTGTCCTTCTCTGTCTTTTTTGATGGCTTTAGGTTGAAAGTCAATTTTATCTGATATTAGGATGGTTACTCTGGCTCGTTTCCTGGGACCATTTGCTTGTAAAATTGTTTTCCAGCCTTTTACTCTGAGGTAGTGTTTGTCTTTGACACTGAGGTGCGTTTCCTGAATGCAGCAAAATGCTGGGTCCTGTTTAAGTATCCAGTCTCTTAGTGTATGTCTTTTTATTGGGGAATTGAGACCATTGATATTAAGAGAGATTAAGGAATAGTGATTATTGCCACCTGCTATTCTTGACACTATCTTTATGTTTGAGTGGTTATCTACTTTTGGGTTTGATGAAAGAAGGTTACTATCTCGTTTTTTCCAGGGTGTTGTTCTCTCCTTGTATTGGCGGTTTCCACCTATTATCCTTTGCAGGGCTGGGTTTGTGGAAAGATATTGTAAAAATTTGATTTTATCATGGAATATCTTGGTCTCTCCATCTATGGTGATTGAGAGTTTTGCTGGGTATAGTAGTCTAGGCTGGCATTTGTGTTCTCTTAGAGTCTGCATGAGATCTGCTCATTGATCTTCTGGCTTTCATAGTCTCTGGTGAGAAGTCTGATGTGATTCAGATAGGTCTTCCTTTGTATGTTACTTGGCCTTTTACTGTTACTGCTTTTAATATTCTTTGCTTAGTACATTTGGTGTTTTGATTATTTTGTAACGGGAGGTATTTCTGTTCTGGTCCAGTCTGTTTGGAGTTCTGAAGGCTTCTTGTACTTTCATCAGCATCTCTCTCTTTAGGTTAGGGAAGTTTTCCTCCATAATTTTGTTGAAGGTGTTTACTGGCCCTTTAAGTTGCAAATCTTCACTCTCATCTATACCTATAATCCTTAGGTTTTGTCTTCTCATTGTATCCTGGATTTCCTGAATATTTTGGTTTACATGTTTTTTGCATTTTGCATTTCCTTTGACTGTTGAGTCAATGCTTTCTATGGAATCTTCAGCACCTGAGATTCTTTCTTCCATCTCTTGTATTCTATTGTTTATGTTTGCATCTATGACTCCTGATTTCTTCCCAAGGTTTTCTATCTCCAAAGTAGTCTCCCTTTGTGATTTTTTAGTTGTTTCTACTTCCTGTTTTAGATCCTGGATGGATTTGCTGAGATCCTTCACTTGTTTGTTTGTATTTTCCTGTATTTCTTTAAGATATTTTTGCATTTCCTCTTTCAGAATTTCTGCCTGTTGACCCAGGTTCTCCTGTATTTCTCTAAGTGAGTTTTGTTTTTCCTCCTCATGGGCTTCCATCTGTTGATCCATTGTCTCCTGCATTTCTTTAAGCAATTCTTGTGTTTCCTTTGTGAGGGCATCTTTCCGTTGTTTCATTTCTTTAAGCAATTTTTGTTTTGCCTCCTTATGGGCCTCCATCTGCTGACCCTTGTTCTCCTGCATTTCTCTAAGCGATTTTTGTGTTTCCTTTGTAAGGCCTTCTAACCGTCGATTCATGGTCTTCTGTAATTCTTTATTAGATTTATTTGTGTCCTTCTTGAAATCCTCTAGTAGTAACATGAGAAGTGATTTTAAATCCAGATCTTGTCTTTCGGGTGTGATGGGGTATCCAGGACTTGCTGCTGTTGGAGAGTTGGGTTCGGATGGTGCCATATTACTTTGATTTCTGTTAGTAACATTCCTACATTTGCCTTTTGCCATCTGGTTACCTCTGGTGTTAGTTGGTCCTGCTGTCACAGGCTGTTGGTTGAACCTCCTGTGAGCCTGCAAAGCTATTTCTGCCCCCTCTGGATTACCAGGATTCCCCTGGCACAGATTTCTGGGGCCTGCCCTGCTCCTGAGTGACATTGGAGCCCTGATGTGCCTTGCCCCAAGTGATGTTATATTGGGGAATCCCTGCACATCCAAAAGTTCAGCGTAGTGGATTCCTGGAGCAGAGGTCACCAAAGGGAGGCTGGTAGACTCCAGTCCTGTGGGGTGGGGTGTGATCTCTCCCAGAGCGGGGATCCCTCTGCAGGGCAGAAGTCCCACAGCAGAGCTGGCGCGAAGGTTACTGCAGACCTGCCCAGCTCTTGGGAGCAGGGTACACACAAGCTGCCTGAGACCCAAGCGATATTATGCCTGACTGTCCCTTTGTCTGGAGATCCCAATTGCCCTGATGCCAGAGCCAAGATGGTGGAGTGCACTCTGCCCTCTCTCGGGGCAGATCACTCTGCAGGGGAGATGGCCCACAGCAGAGCTGGCGCCCAGAGGACCGCAGCGCTGTCCAGCTCTTGGGCACAGATGGAAGCCCAACAGGCTGTGTCCCAAGCGATGTTATATTGGGTGGAACCTGGGTACCTGTCTCCTCAGTGCAGTCGATCCCTGGAACATGGAACTAGATTTCTATCACCCACAAGTTACAAAGATCACCACAAAATAGATTTAAATGTAGTGAAGAAGCTTTAAAATGTTCTATAGGTTTCCAGATACCTAAATACCATCCATTCCTTCTTAAATTACTAATTGTTTAAAAGAGATTTAAAACTTCTGAAATGAAGTAGTCCAGAGCTGATAATATACTATAAAGATGCACATACACATCTTTATAATTCCCCAAAGCAGGCTGCCCTACATATGTTGAATAATTTTGGATTTTAAGGATTTTTGACTAGATTTTTGCACACATTAGTAGAGATTTTTTCTTTGAATTACAATGCTTCACAAACACCATCAGAAATGATTGCATGTCTCTAGATCACTTTTAGATATCACAAGACATGGGATTTACTTCACTGATATAGCATGTATTGATGGCTAGAGAACATTTCTAATATTAATTACACACTTCATATTCCTAAGAATATTCATAAAAGATTAAATGATATTTTTCCCAGTATTACCATTAGTCATGACACTTATGGCCCAAAATGGAACTGGCAACATGTCTCAACCTCTGGGATACAGCTTCATAAAGATACAGAGCAAAATTCGAGGGTCGAATAAAATGTCTTGTAATTACAAATACATGAATACATCTAGAATAAGTCTCCTGATCTAGTTCTTAGCAATGCCACAAATTTTGTCACATACTGGGGAACTTTGAACTCATCTGTAGAGTTTAGAGTGCAATCTAACGTAGGGCAACTTCTTACAATGTTGGCAGAGAAAGATTATTTGCATTCTTTGTAATGGAAAGGTGAAGGTGGGGTGGCTGCTTGCATTGAACTGTCACTGTACCTCATGTAACTCTACACTGTGATCTGAAAGCTACTCGTGCATTTGCAAATAAATCAATGTTTTTATGATCTAGAATTGAATTGTTTTAAAAATTTCCCTTAGCTGGCAACTGGTCAGAATTATATAAAGAGGCTAGGAAGAAAAAGATAATGTGCAAGAAGCATCCAGATGTACATATTTGTATGTATCCATTAAATGTGTTTTTTTCATTCCCAAACCAAACCAAAAAAAACCATTTTGCTATGAATACTTTCTCTAACTCACAGTATTGCCTCATCAAATACTACACACTGGAAATTTAAATACTGAACTGATTGATGTCTTCTAAAACATAAAGGGCTAGAAGATGTCAATGTGGCTTCAGTTTACCAAATAAAACACAAATACCTCCCCAAATCCCCATACCTTCCTTAACATAATTTATACTTGAGGACATATTGTCCTAGTTTCAGTCCTACCTAATATCAGAACACAATTCGCATATCAATAGATTTCCAAGAAGATGGAAGGAGAGACCCCTGGTCCTGGAAAGACTGGATGTAGGGGAATGCCAGGACAGAGAATCGAGAGGGGGTTGAATGGGGAAAAGAGGGAAGGAAGGGGGCTTATGGGACTTTCAGGGAGGGAGGAAATGGGAAAGGGGAAATCATTTGGAACATAAATAAAAAATATGGAAAATAATAAAAATAAATAAAAAATAAATAAATAAATAAAATAGAATTAGATTAGAGTGAATAGGTAATTGATATATGGTAACAATATATTTGTTTGTGTGTAACCCAGGTATGCTGGTTAAACCAACGAGCTATTTAGTGCATCTGGGTTATTATCTAAAGATCTAATCTTGGCACATGGATTCAAATTCATTTCCTCTGGGAGAGGAGGGAGTATACAAACACCAACAATACTTGGTAATCAGGAGAAAGTAGAAAAGCAGAGGAGCGGGAAGTCTGAGATTTTCTTCTTCCAGATATTTACTTTATCTGGCAAAAAGTAGAAAGGGAAAAGTTTAAGTAGAAAGGGAAGAGTGTAAGTAGAAAGGTAATGCAGAAGAGCCAATATAGAGTAGCTCAGAAATTGGGGAATTCAACTGAACTGATGCAGAAGACAGTTGTATACTTTTCCCACACCTACCCTGCGCCTTGGTTCCATGGCAATTAGAGAAGACCACTGTGACTTTTGCTCAAAATCAAAGGAAACTGGAGCCTGTTGACCACATGAAGTCCAGGCAGGATAGTTACTTATGGCTATTCTATGGAAGCACACGAGAGAGTACCAGTGGAAGGAGTGTTTGATGTTTTCCAAATAACTCTGCTCTGGGAGAAGTGTGGGGCAGGTCAGCGATGGGAAAAAAGTCATATTTATTTGATTTGTTGTGTTACCTGTGTTAATTGAAATAAGGAGGAACAATTGTTTTAAAGATTGGGCTCCAATCACAATTTGTTACTTATGTGCTGCTTTGATTCTGTCTTTCATACTGACAACTAGTTTACAATAGGCAAAAAATAGTGCCCGTGTTTTTTCCCCCTTTTGCTTGCACTCAGCACCCTTATTTTTCTTAAAATTGTTTCTTGGTTTTGTGAATTGTGTTGCATATCTACTGATCTCTGCTGCAAAGGGAAAAGGGTATTGGAAGAAGAGCTGGGAAAAATATGAGGTGAAAGGTCAAGTACCTAAGGTATTCCATTCTTCTCTAGGGCAGATGTCAGCTAATGAATGTGGAAGGCAATAAGGCAAACTCCAGTGTGTTTTATAATGGGATGCCCTGCAAGTCACGCTGATGAGTTCAAATGAGACTACATCACACTGAGTAAAACTCATTCTAAAATGTCTGTCTTCTCTTAATAATTACTAAGGAATAGGAGAATGGGTCTTAAACATCATGTATACTGAGGGTTAGCACGTAGAAATGCAGATGGGGAAGAAATACACAGTTTGCGATGGGAACATAGGATAAGGGAAATTGTAAGATTTAGAGTCTATAGCTGACACCTGATATTTAAAAAAATCTGTTCTGGCCAGTGTCTTCAGGCTCTCTAATTCTTGCTGCTTTGAGAGAAGCTTTCTGCCATGGTTCTCAGAGAGTAATGTATCATAAACAAAATCAGACATCTCTATCTCTCTTGCCTGATATTTCATTTAACCAAAGCTACTTCTTATATAGATAGATGGACCCATAGCAAATACAAAAAGGTGTCTAACAATTAGGAACAGGCACTTCAAGTAAAGGCAGTTTGCAGATGGTGAAGGAATGCCTGATTCCACCAATTTTCCTAAAGTGGTTTTGAAAGGCTTGTAGAAATGCAGACATGAGTGGTCTTTCTGCTCTTCTCATTGCCACCCCCACTTTTATGACTTGAAACCCCAGAAACAAAACACATCAATGAGAGGGGCAATATGCTTGCTAGTTCTGAATCTTATTTGATAAGTACCAGAATTGTCAACTTCAGGTACCAAACCATGGCAGAGTGTCCAAGAAGTACTCAGCTGGGAGGGGCTAAGCATTATACTTTTAACTATCTGTGAGGTTGACTCAGCACAATGATGTGGTCTCTGTATAGAGCCCCAAGACCCAAGTTCCAGTCATTTAAACTTTTGCACTAGGAATGAAAAAAAAAAAAGAATCTGTTAAATGAGGGCACAGGCAATTTCACAGAGATATTGTTGAAGAATCAGGTAATTAAAACAAGTGCTTTAAGGAAAATGTGTAATATATACATATGTATATACACCTTCAGTGCATCCAGCTCCTGGAGTGGGTTTCTTTACTAAATACATTCATTTGTTCACTATATCTTCTTTAAAAAGATCCTTAGATGGCACTTGCAAAAAACTAAATGCCACTCTAACCCTACCGCACCAGGCTTTTAGCCCTGAGCATGTTATCAGAAACATGTGAAGGGATGCTTGCTTCTAGAGTTTACTAAAAGTACTATTTTGGTATCTTTTCTCTTGTATTCACCTTTTTTTGATGTTAGAATGGTGCATCTCAATATGTGGTCTCTCCACCACTTATGCTTAGGTTACTTTTTTACTGTGAGCTTTTTTACTGTCTTAAGATTCTTATCTGGTGAAGATATGAAAACTCAAATATGAATTTGTTTCAATAAAATTTGAGGCCTGGAACATTAAGTATGTCTAGAGCAATGCGGAACTGGTGAATTCATTTTTTGGAGGGGGAGGGTCAGTCTAAATATCAGTGTCCAGAAAATACATATATGTCATTAGCATTGTTATTTTTGATTTCTCCCTTTTATCTCTTACTACAAGTGTGGGCTACCTTGTTAATTGCAAATTTACCTTTAAAGAGAGAAAGGATGAAACTATATATATATACTTCCTTTCCACATATTGTTACATGCAAACAGGTGTTTTCTTTAGTCTCATTTTCTGTGCACTGAGAGCTAGTTTTAAACTGTAGCTTCAAAGTCAGAGATAGAGAGACATATTTGCATCAACAGCAATTCTCAAACTATGGTACCTAGCTCAGTAGTATCAACATCACCTTGGAGTTTGTCAAATATGCAAATACTCAACACCCTGCATCCAGTAGACCTACTGAATCACAACTTCTGGTGGGTTCAGCATTCTGTTTTAACAAGCTCCCGAGGGATTCTGATGTATGGCGAAGTTTAAGAACTACTGCCTGAAAGCATTTTCTAGCCCCAAACTGCGTCCTCTCTAAGCCTAGAGGCAGCTGGAGCAGTAAAGTGGGGGTTGATTTGAGCAGGAAAAAAAAGGGGCATCATAATGTAGAAATAATTATTTAATTGTGAAAATCTTATTTAGAGTATTTGTGCTTGAGGGAGAATAGACTTAAATAGCAATTCCTACTTAAATAGCAATTCTCCTAAAAATGACTATAAATATTACACTTATAACATATGTACACACAATTTCAACATACAACTGCTTATGTATATAAGTATGCATACACACACACACACACACACACACACACACATATATATATATGTATGTGCATCTATATATGTGATTAAAGTCAGCCTTTGTAAACAACAGACACATTTAGGTAATAATATAATTTTAAGCAATAGTTATTGATGAAAATACAGGCCTGGAAACAAACATAAAATACAAACCAATCAGCAAGTTCACATGATATGCATTTTGGGGTCTTGAGGGAATTCACTAATGATTTCAGTAGGACACCGACAACTGGAAAACCTGACAGAACTCACTTGGGTATACACCATGGTTTGCCTTGTCAGCATTCTGCAGGATGCAGGTGCATCCACTAGGTTCCTTTGAACATCGTTCCTCCTCCCTCTCACCAATGAAATAAAACCCTCTATTTCTAGATGTATTTGATGCAAATGTCAACAGAATATACCTTTTAAATGCTCCTTTAATAAATAGGATGTCCTGAGCATTGCATACTCTACCATCAGCCCCTGGTGTATAACACATGGCAAAAATGAAGCTCCCCAGGCTTGCATGGGGCAGCTGGGGCTGTATGGCCTACAGTTGCTGATATTCACTCTTTTATGATCTGGTAAGAAGGACTGGAAACTACAAATTGAGTGTTTTCTTACAGATAAGACATTTAAGAGGAAGGCATATACCATTCCAGTGACGTTCTCTCCACTCTCATGGGCATGGTACTGAAGATAGGGGTAGGGTTCACAGATAGTTGACTAGAGATGAGAGCTCCTTGGAGAGAAATGAAGGCTCTGATTCTTGTTCTTATGGAGAACAACGAGTCCAGTTGGGTCGGTTTTGTGGTCAGATCCACGATTGAGGCATGCAAGGTACAAATTCGGAGGATTCCTTTCACCAGTTTTCTGAAGTCTCCACAGAGCATTAGTGACAATATTCCCAATCCTACTTACATGCTATCGTTATATTGCCAGCCACCCAGTACAGAAGTTCCTGGGCTCAAAGATAGGTAAGTGCTTTTGTGCAACCCACCCTGGAAATAAAGAAGTTCATGTGCATTTTATTCACAAATGTGGTGACCGTTAATTACAGAAGGTTCTGGATGGGGGGGGGGGCGTTGAAGCAGTAGTATTCTTGCCCTGGATGCATTTGATTTCTTACTCAGATTTTTTTATACTTCAATGTATGATAGCCTTTAGCTCCTCTCATTATGTTGTACTATTTAACTTTTAAAATCCATATTCACATAGAAAAGAATTAAAGTTATGTTTATATAGGCCACTTATGTCTGAACAAATGGAAATTAGTGAAAAGATTACTAATTCAAAAGATACTGGATCTGGGTCATTGTCTATGTACTACTTATACCTGGCCTGATCATTTGAGTCAGTTTCTTACATTGAATGATATGATCTGCAATATCTGAATTGACTTCTTACATTCTGTAATATGCTCATAATGTTCCTTAACATACAAGATTTTATCATTTTTTTGTATTAACTCTTTTTAAAGTTTAATTTCAATTTTATGTGTGTGCACATAAATGCATATGTGTGCAAGTTTGCATGTGTGTGTTTATGTGTATGCCCGCAGAAGTCAGAAGAGAGTGTCTTATCCTCTGGAGCTAGAGTTGGAGTTAGTGTTGAGATATCAAATGGAGTCCTCTGGAAGAGCACTAAGTGTTTTTAGAGGCTCACTCATCTCTATCCCTTATTTTGACTCATTAATAATGAAAAATTCAGTCCTGTCTGTGGTGTACAGACCACATTTTGTTAAGCCATGAAGATGAGTTTCTTGTTCAAAGATGGAGTGTAGAAAAAATTTCCCTCCTGAGTGAGCAAAACCACTTTCCTAGAACCTATATTGGAATAGCATACTTTTGATCTCCACTTCTTAAAGTTTTGTGCAAAAAACTTAATGTAGAGACTCAGAATATAACCTTTGTTTGCATAAATGGCCTATTTATTATATAATATGAATGAGATTGATTCCAATGCAGAGGAAAGTCAGTTTGATCTTAAATTTTTGCATCTCAACTTCCTTATCTGTCAAATAAGAATGCAGTCATCAAAGTGTTCTTCCTCATTCAAAATTGGTTTAGAAGGGAAGGATCTAAAATTAAATTAAAAAATCCTACTTTTACCTAATTTTATTTTAGTTAAAAGCTAAACAATAACTTTTAAAAGTTCTTTTAAAGTCCATATTGTTTGTGGCATCTTCATAGAAACTTGAGAATAAAATGCTTTCCCTTGGCAGAACACTTTTACCTATATCAGCATTCTGGTACATCACTTCTCTTAGTTAACTGGGGAGTCATAAAAAAGCTCACCTCAATTCCAAAGAATGCTAGGAAATATAAGGGAGTACATAAGTGTCTGTTTGGCATAAATGGATTCTACCATAAGTTCTAATCACAATTTTTAAAGATCATGCTATTCCTGGCAGGGATTGTTTTCCTTTATTGTTTTACAACTTTTTGCATATATTCAAGTAGCTTCCTGGAATTGTATTCTTTTTGCATGGAGAACTTATTTAACATTTTTTTTGTACTGGTGTTGGCAACAACTTCTCTCAGCTTTTGTCTGAACATGCCTTTATCTTTGCTTCTGAAAGATGTTTTCAGTGAGTATAGAATTATTGGTTGCTAGGGTATTTTTTCTATTTCAGTATTTCAGTATTACTTCATTATTTTCTCAATAACATAACATTTATAGTGTCTAAAATATGAATACAACTCTCCTAAGTCCACCTGCATTCCTAGCTAATATATTCTTACCAGATATCAATACCTTCATTTTGTCTTCCAGTATAGTTCTATCAAAGTATTTACATAACAAAATATCATTTATGGTATTTTAGTTACTGTACCTCTATCCTGTAAATCAGTTATATCATTATGCTATATTTTCAATTTAGACCTATAAGGAAGTTATATTATATAAATTTAATTTTGGAATTTTAAAATGAACATATATATGTATATAACAAATTACTACAACAAATTTATAGCCATTTTCATACACACACACACATACACACACATATGTTCATCTTAAAATTTAAAAAATTAACTTTGTTTTTCCATTTAATCTCGACATCAGCTGGGCTTATCTGCTCTTTGATTCTGGTCAATCTTTATTAACATTGTTACTTCTGGACTGGTATTATATTTTCTAATATCACTTTGATAAGTAATGAACTAAAACTTTATTTTTTTTCTATGTGAACTGATGGTAACCAGTTCTGCAACTGCCTACCCTATTCATTGTTGAGCTCACCTGCTGATAACTCTTTTTTTTTATTTTCTAAGTTTTTTATTTACATTCCAAATCATTTCCCCTTTCCCATTTCCTCCCTCCCCAAAAGTCCCACAAGCCTCCTTTCGTCCCTCTGTTCCCCATTCAACCCTCTCTCGCTTCTCTGTCCTGGCATTCCCCTACATCCAGTCTTTCCAGGACCGGGGTCTCTCCTTCCATCTTCTTGGAAATCTATTGATATGCGAATTGTGTCTTGGGTATTCTGAGATTCTGGGTTAATATCCCCTTATCAGTGACTGCATACCATGTGTGTTCTTTTGTGATTGGGTTACCTCACTAAGGATGATGATATTTTCCAGTTCTGACCATTTGCCTAAGAATTTCGTGAATTCATTGTTTTTAATTGCAGAGTAGTATTCCATTGTGTAAATATACCACATCTTCTGAATCCATTCCTCCGTTGAGGGACATCTGGGTTCTTTCCAGCTTCTGGCTATTATAAATAAGGCTGCTATGAACATAGTAGAGCATGTGTCCTTATTGCATGCAGGTAAAGCCTCTGGGTATATGCCCAGGAGTGGTAAAGCAGGATCCTCCAGGAGTGTCATGCCTAGTTTTCTGAGGAACCGCCAGACTGCTTTCCAGATTGGTTGTACCAGCTTGCAATCCCACCAGCAGTGGAGGAGTGTTCCTCTTTCTCCACATCCTCGCCAACAACTGCTGTCTCCTGTGTTTTTGACTGGTGTGAGATGGAATCTCAGGGTTGTTTTGACTTGCATTTCCCCAATGACTAAGGATGTTGAACATCTCTTTAGGTGCTTCTCAGCCATTAGATATTCTTCAGGTGAGAACTCTTTGTTTAGCTCTGTACCCCATATTTTAATAGGGCTACTTGCCTCTCTGGAGTCTAACTTCTTGAGTTCTTTGTATATATTGGATATTAGCCCTCTGATAACAGAAAACCCAGGATAGCTAAAACTATTCTCAAGAGTAAAAGAACTTCTGGGGGAATCAGTATTCCGGACCTCAAGCTGTACTACAGAGCAATAGTGTTAAAAACTGCATGGTATTTGTACAGGGACAGGCATGTAGATCAATGGAACAGAATTGAAGACCCAGAAATGAATCCACACTCCTATGGTCACTTGATCTTTGACAAAGGAGCTAAAACCATCCAGTGGAAAAAAGATAGCCTTTTCAACAAATGGTGCTGGTTCAACTGGAGGTCAGTATGCAGAAGAATGCAAATCATGGTTATCTCCTAGCACTAAGCTCAATTCCAAGTGGATCAAGGACCTTCAAATAAAACCAGACACACTGAAAATAATAGAAAGGAAACTAGGGAAGAACCTTGAACATATGGGCACAGGGAAGAATTTCCTGAACAGAACTCCAATAGCTTATGCTCTAAGATCAAGAATTGACAAATGGGACCTCATAAAATTACAAAGTTTCTGTAAGGCAAAGGACACTGTCAAAAGAACAAAGTGACAACCAACAAACTGGGAAGTAAAACTTTAAAAAGGAAGACTTCAGCATTAGTCAATTCAAGCAAGAACAATTTCTTCTTGTCTTATTTGAAGGAATTGTTTAAGTGGAAATATTTTATGCGATTTAATTTATATGACAGTATTATAGACCAATAATGACAGCATGTCTAAGATTCAGTCCTTGCCCAAATAAGACTTATAAAACATTTAAGTACTGACTTTGAGAATTTTGGGAAGCTATAGGGAGATCTTCTGAAGTAGGTGATATTTTAGAAGCTGCATTAGTTCATTACTGCACTACAAATTTCCCCACAATTTAGCTGCTTAAGGCAATAAAAATCAAGGAAAACTTCTTCTTGCAATAGAAACTCATATAGCATAGAAACTCACAACTAGACAACATGCAGAAAGGGAGAGACTTTGGCACACTCAGTTCTTAAATGAGATGTTTTAACCAAACCCCTCCCCTCTAGGATCAGAGAGCTATGCAGAAGTAGAGATGGAAAGATTATAAGAACTGGAGGGAATGGATAGCCTCAAGAAAACAGCATCGTCCAGACATGAACAGGGTTGGTTGATACACATATGAATGCACAGAGACTGTGGAAATGCACACGAGACTTGGATATGTTCTAACCATACAAAATCCCAGAACCAAGAAGCATAACCACCTATGCTCACTCCTATTCAAGATGCTATCTGCAATTGATACCTGATGGGAAAGGGAATTTCAGTTTTTTCAAATGGAAAGTCACTGAATAGAGCAAATGTACTCCAAAGCAGGTCCTTTGCTCAGGAGTAGTTGGTGAAAATAAAACAAACTCTATGATTGTGTGCTTGTATGTGTATGTGTGTATGGGGTGCTTTTGTTTTTGTTTTGTTTTTTGATTGTTTGTGGGAGGAGTGGGGGAAAGATTATATATTGTATGAAAAAATTGAAGAGAATAAAACAACATTCTGAGCATAGGGGTACAAAAGCCTTGTATTATCTCAAATATCTTAGGGTTGGGACTCTAAAACCACTGGAGATGTAGCTTGTCAGCTTCCAAATTCCTCATAGGATTTCAGTTAAGTATGACTGATATTTTAAAGTCAGAATTTGCCTACAGGGCTTACCTTCTAAGTTCACTCCTGAATGTTAGCAGTTCTTAAATATGTAGACACGTTTGACCTTTCCGTAGAGCTGATAGAGGCATGATAGCTGGAGAGGAGGAAGGGAGAGGGGAATGGGGAGGTTCCAAATGTTTTTTTTTATTACTAATATAAGGGTTATCATCACTCCATCTATAATCTGTTTTATAGAAATATATTTTTATTAAATTTTTTTTAGTTTTAATAAAATATAATTACACCATTTATGCTTCCCTTTCCTCCCTCCAACCTCCCCCATGTTTGCCCTACTCCCTCAAATTCATGGCCACTTCCTTAATTATTTCTGAGTTCCTTTAGAGTTGCATGTACATATATGTTGTTTTAATGGCTGACCACATGGTAGTGTGTAAACTTTCCTGGGAAAGATTACTTCTCCCTTGTTCTGTAGTCATTAATTACCTATAGCTCGTTATATAGGTCTAGGGCTCTGTAAGTTTTTTCCCCCATGCAAGGCAATATGTAACTGGTGTCATTGTTCATGTCTTGTTTAAGCAGTCATATTGTGGAGATTTTATGAGTGTAACTTGCCCATCAAATAGAGCTGACAGTATCTCATATTGTATTTCCTGGTCCTCTGCCTATTACAAATTTTTACCCCTTCTTTCATAATGTTCCCTGAGGTCTAAGTATGGGTTGTGTTGTAAACAAATCAACTGGGCCTGGGAACCCCATAATCACTTGTTCTCTATATTTTGACCAGTTGTGGTTTTCTATAATGGTCTCCATCTACTGCAAAAAAAGAGGCTTTGGTGAAGTGTAAGTACTACACTTATTTCTGGATATAAGGATAGGACTTCAGAATGTAGTTGGGAATTATACCAGTTTAGTATAGTGGCAATAATATAATCTCCTCTAAAGTTCATGACCTCACTAGCCAGGGATGGTTAGCTAGATTTCTAGTACCAGGTAGGTTTTCCCTCCTGTCGAGTGGACCTTAAGTCCAATTAGACAGTTATTGGTTACCACCAAGGTATGAGTGCCAGTATTGTACTGCTAAGGATATTTTGCCATACTAGTTACTGTTGTATTTCATAGGCATCAAAGCTTGGTAGGCCTATTGATTGGTTTCTTCCCCATGACAACTTTCATAGCTCCTTCTGGTACTATGAAAGGGCAGAAGGTTTGGGTTAGGTCCAGTTTGACTCCTCCAAGTCCTAAATCTGAACTACATGGTATCTCCAGCAGCAGATATTAACTTTGGAGAGACAACAAAGTACAACAGCAATAGCCTTTATTATTTTGGGAGTCTCTTGGACTCCACTAATCAACAACTCAAAAGCATGTTTAATTATGTGTATGTGTGTACATCTAATTGTAATGCTAATGTGAGTGTACCTACCAGCAAGGGTCAGAGACATTAAATATCCCAGAGCTGGAGTTACAGGGTATTGTGGGTTGCTCAACGTGAGTACTGAGAACTGGAGTTGGGTCCTCCAAGAGTAGTAAGTGCTCTTAATTACTGAGCTATCTTTCCAGACCTTCCAGTATTCTTTTATTCACATAGACAAACTCTTATACATTGTAAGGGAGAATATGAACACTGGATATAAAGCCAGGGTCACTGGGTTTTACTGGAGAGATTGGACCCATGAAATACCTTACCACATTTTAGAACACTCACCTGCCATGTTGTACCAATTCTACTATGTAAGCATATGTGATTGTTTGTACATAGGTATGTGTGCCTACACACACACACACACACACACACACACAAAGAGAGAGAGAGAGAGAGAGAGAGAGAGAGAGAGAGAGAGAGAGAGAGAGAGAGACTATCCAAAAGAAAGGTTCTCATTAAAATCAACATTCTTTTAACTGCTATTTGATCATTCATAACAGTGCTTATATTTCTATTCTCTCTCTAATGTGTAGTTAGGGAAAAATTGGCTCCAGAACAAGTACTTACTTTTTGTGATAAACACTATTGTCTTACAATAGAAAAGCATAGACTACAAACTTAGGATGAAACTATATGTTTTTGAATTATGATTTGATTTATCTTGTAAAACAGAGTCTAGGTTAAGAGTCAAGAACATAAAGTATGGTGTCAGAACCCCTTGGTTCAAATGTTGATATTGCTAGTTATTAATTTTGGATCATAGAGAAATTATCTTTCTGAATTTTACTTTCTTCCATTGTGATATAAAGTTAAGATTAACCTATAGTTCATAAGATTGTTTTTGTGAGAAACAGATGCTATTGCTTTTAATCTGGGATAGTATATAAATTGTACTTATTATGGACACTATTTGGCACCTTTTGATTCTTTTATAATAGTCAAATCCAGGCTTTCATCTGCTTATTTTTTATCCTTCATTTTGGTTTCTAGAAGGAACTCTCCTTAGAAGACAACATGACAGACTAGGAGAAGGAGGTAGGTGGATAACAGACACCAAATAAGAGGAGTTATAAGTATTAGGTTAGAGAAGACACAAAGACAACCTAACCATTAAAAATAGTGTTAGGGATTTGATACGTGTATGCACACCTGTGTTCATTAAAAATACAAACAGTTTTAGTCTTTCTTACTCTAGAATACATCACAAAAGTACCTTACTTAGATAATCTTGCAAGATTTTTCTTTTCAACTTCAGCATGGTTGTCTTACATAGCTAAGTGTATTTCCTGCTGGTACTATTCATCATTATTTCTCCCTTAGGATAGTGATGAGCACCAAGCAGACATTTTGAAAAAAAAAAACTAGTCATCTTACCTTCAGTAATAGTGGTTGTATGTCCCCCTGTAAAAACACCTTCACTGAAAATAAAATCTGTATGTGCATGGGAACCACTCCTTTCCTTAATTGGGGAGAGGGTTATATATCATTCATAGACATGTTCATGGATTCCTTTACATGATTCAGGGCCAACTATAGATTTCATCATCAGATACATACAGTACTTATAAAGTCCCCCCTCCCATAGCTAGCATAGCAGAGGTTCCTTTCAGTAATCAGTCATGGTCCATATGCTCAGACTCCAGAGCTAGACATTACATGTTATCTGAAACAAGGCACACAAACTAAGTGTAATATTTTCATTTGGGCGTGAATTGGCTTCTCATTTTCTAGTCAATTCTGTAATATTGCTTACAAGTGATGTCTGACAGGAGGCCAGTCTAGAGAAAATAATATCAAGTGTAGAAGCAAACCCCAAATCTCTCATGAAGCTATTAGCACTGTAATAGAGCACATTATTTTTCACCTTCCAATTATTGACTTTTTAAATTAGAGAACACACTCAAAGCTGAAGTGTACCCAGTACTTTCTGCAGAACTTCAAGTCAATTTTATTAGGTTAAAATTGTACCTTTCTCCAAAAGGCTTGAAGTATCTCAAGTGGCTTTGTAGGAATTCCACTCCTATTGTTTATCCATTGTTAGGTTCATATGAAAAACATCTTCATATTAAGTGGTTGACAGTGTTGATAGCTAAAAAACTGATCAGAGCTAAAAAAACAAGTATTTTAAATCAAGTGATGGAATTTTCCTTCAATTTTTTGGTAACCTAACACTAGGAAGCACTAGACAATGAAGAAATGGTAGCAAACGAGTGTGATAGGTTTCTGACACACTTCACAAGTCTTTCTGCTGTATACTACTTAGAGCACCCTGGATTATTTCAGGTATTTTCAAATATTATAAAATCCAAATCAGTGAGTTTATTTTTTGGATAGATTAAAATAGTAAATACAGATGAGGGTGTATGAAATGTATGAGTGTGAAAGATGCATGGTTGAACTTCAAGGCATATGGGAAAAATCTTCATCTTCCTATTGAATTAAGATTTACAGTTATCAAGAGGGCATTAATAAGATTCCTTATCTCAGCAAATGGTTAACTAAATCATCATAGAACTGGTGAAGAAGAAGAAGAAGAAGAAGAAGAAGAAGAAGAAGAAGAAGAAGAAGAAGAAGAAGAAGAAGAAGAAGAAGAAGAAAATGAATGATTAGTGATGGCAATTAATCAGACATTAGTATGTGCTTCTAATTTCAGGAAATATATAAGTAAGCAGAACATATAGACATTAAGTGAGCTGCACATGTGAAGATCCTATAAAAGAAATGTCTGAGATGGTAGTCATCTGAGGAAGCTACAGAAAACCTACCTATAGAATGGATCCTTAATCAGATCTCTGAAGGATATAGAGCGATGACCAGAGAAAAAGGGAGTAGAGTATTACAGGTAAATGAAATGGGCATGTGCAAAGGTACATAATATAAGGGAAAGGTTCAGTATGGCTACAGGGGAGAAAGTGAACTAGTAGACATAAAGAAGTAGACCCAGTGTGCTTCCTAAAGATAATTGCACTTCCATCTCAGCTATTTCTCCCTGGAACACTCTTCTGTCCAAAAATGATTCCTTCCCAATTCAGAGCCTGCCTGTAATATTGCCTTTCATCATTATCTATTAACTTACTTACATTAGAGTACCCATTTTATTATACTTGGCAAGACATGAAACTATCTTTTAATTTTTCATTCATTGTTTATTTCATGTCTTCTTTTACTAGAATATCATTCCTCTGAAGGCAGAGTCCTTTTCTATCTTGTTCATATCTTTTATCTTCACTGTCTAGAACAGTGCTCTGCAGAGAACATGCTTAATTCTTATTTGTGTTTAAAGTCTTTATATTTAATCACTTCTCATGGTTAACATTTATACAATAGGATGAGTTTGGAAAGAAGTACACAAATGTGAAGGCTGTACTACAATCTCTGCCATAAACCTATCCATTACTGTCAAAAAGTCTTCCTGTCCTCTTATTTATTTACTTATTAATGAGAGTACTTATTATAGGATCTGCCCTCCTAGAAAAGTCTTCAACATATAATTGAGTATTGCCAACAAGTACTGTGTTGTGATGTAGATCTCTAAGAGTTTCTTATCCTTATATCCACAAAACAGTAGCATTTAATATTTGGTCACTGAATTGTTTGTTCACTACTTCTTTTGTATTATCTGGGTAGGGTAATTGTTCAAAAGCATTGGATAGATTGCTAAAATCTTCAGAAATGTTCAAGAACCAAATTGTAGAGATAAAAATCCTATCTGAAATTGAATGCTTTTGGGATTAGCATTCTAGCCATTTACTTTTAATGTCTAAAATTACTCAGAGAAATAAAGACATAAACAATTCTGCACTCAGGTGGGACAATATTTTTTCCTGACAATAATGATGCATTTGAATTGCTACTTTATTTCCATTATTTACAAGATTTGGAATTAACATCAATAAAATTGAAATTAACAATGAAATTGGTGAATTGTTAATTTTACTCTTTCATAAGTTGGAGTTCTTGTATGCCCATTCTTTCTGTTTCATTAGAGTGTCCATTCCTGCAGCATAAAACTTTTTAATTACCTTTAGAAACATTTTATATGTTTCCCCATATTTTGCATGAGACATACAACAAGGTAACTTCTCTCATTTCTTAGGAGTTCTGCATAGATATATGTTGACTACTATCTAGAATCTGGAGCTCCTCTTAGAAGAAATGTCAACATATATTTACTAAGTACTGAGCACATATCACACTTTGTTCTAAGTATTAGGAGAGACTCTAAATAGTGCAGGAAAGAATTCAACTCTAATATTGCAATTACTTAATCCACAGATAAATTAAGCCAACCTTATGTAAACTTGGAAGTATGGATTGTTTACTCTAGACTTGGTACTCCTAAAAATAGCCCTCTAAGACGTTCACGTTTGCCAGTTATCTAAAATGGCCTGTGGAGCATTACCATACTGCTTTAGCTGGTACTTTTCCTTTTTGGGTCTTAGGTACCATCTTCTCTTTCCTAAAAGACAGGGAAATAGTTTTGTTCACTCATCTATTCCTAGCTTCTTTCCCCATTTATCTAAATGCCATCATGTTCTGTTTATTTTTTTTAAAGTCTTATTTCTTACCTAGTGCAATAAGGAAATGTTTTTATGTTATCCTTTATGCATCCTATTATTTCTTTCTGCTCATCCTTAGGGATCTAGCCTGGTTTTTAATTTTTTATTGTTTTCCTGTTTCCCCTTCAGGTCACTGTATTGTTCTGGATTTTAGCCAACATGGCATCTGGTTACCTTTTCTTTCTTTCTTTCTTTCTTTCTTTCTTTCTTTCTTTCTTTCTTTCTTTCTTTCTTTCTTTCTTTCTTCCTTCCTTCCTTCCTTCCTTTCTTTCTTTCTTTTTTTAAAAAAGTTCTAAAATTTGATATCAGAGTAAAATTACTTCACACTGCTGTGCATCTTTTATGTCCCATTAAAACCAATTTCCAAAAAAGTTTTTCTATAGCTACCCAAGAACTGGGCTTGTACTTTTTGGTTTTTCGTATAAACATTCATTTTATCTAGAGCCAGCCTTTTAAGGGGACAGAATAATGGGCCATGCTTTTAGAGTCTTTTAGTCTATCCATTCAGATTACCATAAAAATATCATAAAATGCATTCTTCAAACACAAGGCACTTATTTTCTCATATTTTTGAGGACTGTAGTTGAAGATTAAGGTATGAGCATGGTCAGTTTCTGTTGAGTGCTATTTTCTTGATTTGTATTAGACAGTCCTCTCCCACTGTGTCTTCATGTAACAGGGAGAGGAGAAGAAAGAAGATGAGAGAGCAGTGGATAAAAGGCTGGGAGGGCAACTCTCTAGTGTCTTTTGGCATAAAAGCAGTAATCCATCATGAGGACATCACCTTCATGACCTTAACAAAACTAAAGCTCACTACCACTCCCCTCCCCCCAAAAAACATTGAGAATTCTAGTATCAATATAAGAGTTTTGGAAACAGGTGTATAATTTAGTCCATAGCATATTCTAGGTCTGTTTTTTTTAAGTGTTTGGAAAACAGTGAAACCAGCCTGTCTCTTTCAAATGAGATAAGGGTGAAATGCCAGGAAACACAGCCATTGCTGATCTACTTCTTGGGATCATGTTAGATGGTTTTTGGTTTCTGTGGCAGAACACTTGAGAGAAACAATTTATAGCAGGGAAGGTTGATTTGGGCTCATTGTTTCAGAGGGTATGTTAATAGTTAATTGGCGTGGTCTCTATGGGCTTGTGGTACAGCCCATATATCATGGTGGAGAAAACATAAAGAGTTTCTCAACTCATGGGAAAAAGGGAAGACATCAAAAGAGTCTAGAGACAAAACATGTTCTTCAAATGGATAGCCTGGCGACCTACTCCACCATCAGACCCCACTTTCAATAGGTTCCAACAACTCCCAGTATTTCATCCACGTGTGAATCTACCAGTGGATTAGTCCACTGATTAGTTGATAGCAATCATGATCTAGTCAATCACTTGGCAACCAAAAACTTAGCATGTGAGACTTTGAGGAACATTTCAGATCCAAAAACCCTAACAGAGCACTATTAGGTAGCTGCATTAAAAACAATGGAACCAAATAACTGGAACTTGTTTCTCAGTTAGCATTTCCTAACTGAATCTCAGACTGATTACTCACTATCTCTGTGCCTTGGGTTTATTCATGTATAAAATGGCTATAATAATAGTACTTACAGGTTGCTGTTTGCAATGATTGGCTTATACATAAATTTGCTAAAATACCAGGCACATAGCTTACTGTTTATTAAGTTGTTTACTAATTGGCATCATTACTAATATGCATACTCTGTATTCTAGCCTCACACTGATTCTGGTACTGTTTTGTCTCAGAAGTTGCCAGTGGAGAGCTGGGGATGTGAGTTAGTGGTAGAATACTTGCCGAACATGTACAAAGCCCTGAGTTTATTCCTAGTTTCACAAATTATCACAAATATTCATCCACCCTCTCCACACTCTCCTCTGGTAACAGTTTATACTGAAGTAGAAGTTTGTTTCCTCCTCTCCCTACAAGGGGTCTGGGCTTAGTCATTAGGGAAATGCAAATCAAAACAACCCTGAGGGCCAGCTTCCCTTCCCCGACCTCTGTTCCCGCGGACTGCGCTGGAGAGACCGGTACCCAGGCTCTCCCCCCGATATAACATCACTTGGGACACGGCCTGTTGGGGCTTCCGTCTGTGCCCGAGGGCGGGTTGGCGCTGTGGTCGTCTGGGTGCCAGATCGGCGGGCCATCGTGACCACAGGGTGAGCGGCGCCACGGAGACTGCCCTCCGCCATCTTTGCTCCAGTGACCAGGTAGTTGGGACCGCCAGGCTCAGAGACAGACAGGCATAATATCGCTTCGGTTTCAGGCAGCTTGTGTGTAACCTGCTCCCAGGTGCTGGGCTGATCTGCAGTAACCAGCGCGCCAGTTCCGCGGTGGGACCTTCTGCCTGGTGGAGGGACCCCGCGCAGGGAGGGAGCCTGCCAGCTTCCCTTCCGCGACCTCTGTTCCCGCGGACTGCGCTGGAGAGACCGGTACCCAGGCTCTCCCCCCAATATAACATCACTTGGGACACGGCCTGTTGGGGCTTCCTTCTGTGCCCGAGGGCGGGTTGGCACTGTGGTCGTCTGGGTGCCAGATCGGCGGGCCATCGTGACCACAGGGTGAGCAGCGCCACGGAGAGTGCCCTCCGCCATCTTTGCTCCAGTGACCAGGTAGTTGGGACCACCAGGCTCAGAGACAGACAGGCATAATATCGCTTCGGGTTCAGGCAGCTTGTGTGTAACCTGCTCCCAGGTGCTGGGCTGATCTGCAGTGACCAGCGCGCCAGATCTGCTGTGGGACTTCTGCCTGGCAGAGGGACGCCCCCTCCCCCCCCAGGAGAGATCACACACCCCTGCACAGGGCAGGAGCCTGCCAGCCTCCCTTTGGCGACCTCTGCTCCAGGAATCCACTAGGCTGAGCCTTTAGATGTGCAAGGCCTCCCCAATATAAGATCACTTGGGGCAAAGCACATTAGGGCTCCAAAGTCACTCAGGAGCAGGCAGGCCCCAGAAATCGGTGCCAGGGGAATCCTGGTAATCCAGGGGGGGCAGAAATAGCTTTGCAAGCTCACAGGAGGTCCAACCAACAGCCAGTGGCAGCAGGACCAACTAACACCAGAGGTATCCAGATGGCAAAAGGCAAACGTAGGAATGTTACTAACAGTAATCAAAGTAATGTGGGACCATCCGAACCCAACTCTCCAACAGCAGCAAGTCCTGGATACCCCACCACACCCGAAAGACAAGATCTGGATTTAAAATCACTTCTCATGATGCTATTAGAGGATCACAAGAAGGACACAAATAAATCTCATAAAGAGTTACAGGAGACCATGAATCAACGGTTAGAAGCCCTTACAAAGGAAACACAAAAATCGCTTAGAGAAATGCGGGAGAACATGGATCAAAAGATGGAGGCGCACAAGGAGACAACACAAAAATCACTTAACGAGATGAATCAACGGGTAGATGCACTCACAAAGGAATCACAAAATTTGCATAAAGAAATGCAGAAGAATATGGGTCAACAGACGGATGCCCATAAGGAGGCAACACAAAAATTGCTTAAAGAAATGAATCAACGGTTAGATGCCCTTACAAAGGAAACACGAGAACTGCTTAAAGAAATGCAGGAGACGATGGATCAACAGATGGAATCCCATGAGGAGGAAACACAAAAATCGCTCAGAGAAATGCAGGAGAACGTGGGTCATCAGGAAGAAATCCTGAAAGAGGTAATGCAAAAATACCTTAAAGAAATACAGGAAAATACAAACAAACAAGTGAAGGATCTCAGCAAATCCATCCAGGATCTAAAAAAGGAAGTAGAAACAACTAAGAAATCACAAAGGGAGACAACTTTGGAGATAGAAAACCTTGGGAAGAAATCAGGAGTCATAGATGCAAACATCAACAATAGAATACAAGAGATGGAAGAAAGAATCTCAGGTGCTGAAGATTCCATAGAAAGCATCGACTCAACAGTCAAAGAAAATGCAAAATGCAAAAAACGCGTAACCCAAAACATCCAGGAAATCCAGGACACAATGAGAAGACCAAACCTAAGGATTATAGGTATAGATGAGAGTGAAGATTTGCAACTTAAAGGGCCAGTAAACATCTTCAACAAAATTATGGAGGAAAACTTCCCTAACTTAAAGAGAGAGATGCCGATGAACATACAAGAAGCCTACAGAACTCCAAACAGACTGGACCAGAACAGAAATACCTCCCGTCACATAATAATCAAAACACCGAATGTTCTAAACAAAGAAAGAATACTAAATGCAGTAAGAGAAAAGGGCCAAGTAACATACAAAGGAAGACCTATCCGAATCACATCAGACTTCTCACCAGAGACTATGAAAGCCAGAAGATCCTGGGCAGATCTCATGCAGACACTAAGACAGCACAAATGCCAGCCTAGACTACTATACCCAGCAAAACTCTCAATCACCATAGATGGAGAGACCAAGATATTCCATGATAAAACCAAATTTTCACAATATCTTTCCACAAATCCAGCCCTGCAACGGATAATAGGTGGAAACCTCCAATACAGGGAGAGAAACAACACCCTGGAAAAAATGAGATAATAACCTTCTTGAATCAAACCCAAAAGTAGATAACCACTCAAACATAAAGATAGCGTCAAGAATGGCAGATGGCAATAATCACTATGCCTTAATCTCTCTTAATATCAATGGTCTCAACTCCCCAATTAAAAGACATAGACTAGCAGACTGGATACGTAAACAGGACCCAGCTTTTTGCTGCATGCAGGAAACGCACCTCAGTGTCAAAGACAAACACTACCTCAGAGTAAAAGGCTGGAAAACAATTTTACAAGCAAATGGCCCCAAGAAACGAGGTGGAGTAGCCATCCTAATATCGGATAAAATTGATTTTCAACCCAAAGTCATCAAAAAAGACACAGAAGGACACTACATACTGATCAAGGGAAAAATCCACCATCAAGAACTCTCAATCCTGAATATCTATGCTCCAAATGCAAGGGCACCCTCATTCGTAAAAGAAACTTTACTAAAACTCAAAGCACACATCGCACCGCACACAATAATAGTGGGTGACTTCAACACCCCGCTCTCTGAAATG
The DNA here is from genome assembly GCA_036184795.1 of Tokudaia tokunoshimensis. Lineage (NCBI taxonomy): Eukaryota > Metazoa > Chordata > Mammalia > Rodentia > Muridae > Tokudaia > Tokudaia tokunoshimensis. Next base: position 90,215,624 of record BTHU01000023.1, read on the forward strand.
GATCGTTCAGGAAAGCAGAAACTAAACAGGGACACAGTGAATCTAATTGAAGCCTTGGACCAAATGGAACTAACTGATATATATAGAACATTTCATCCTAGAGCTAAAGAATACACCTTCTTCTCAGCTCCTCATGGTACCTTCTCCAAAATTGACCATATAATTGGTCACAAATCAGACCTCAACAGATACAAGAAGATAGAAATAATCCCATGCCTCCTATCAGATCACTATGGAATAAGGGTGGTCTTCAATGGCAACAAAAACAAAAGAAAACCCACGTACACATGGAGGCTGAACAATGCTCTACTCAATGATAACTTGGTCAAGGTGGAAATAAAGAAAGAAATCAAAGACTTTTTGAAAGTTAATGAAAATGAAGGCACAACATACCCTAACTTATGGGACACAATGAAAGCAGTGCTAAGAGGAAAATTCATAGCCCTGAGTGCCGCCAAAAAGAAACGGGAGACAGCATACACTAACAGCTTAATGGCACACCTGAAAGCCCTGGAACAAAAAGAAGCAAATACACCAAAGAGGAGTAGAAGGTAGGAAATCATCAAACTCAGGGCTGAAATCAATCAAGTAGAAACAAATAAAACCATACAAAGAATCAACAAAACGAGGAGTTGGTTCTTTGAGAAAATCAACAAGATAGATAAGCCCTTAGCCAGACTAACCAGAGGGCACAGAGATAGTATCCAAATTAATAAAATCAGAAACGAAAAGGGAGAGATAACAACAGAAACTGAGGAAATTCAAAAAATCATCAGATCCTACTACAAAAACCTGTATTCAACACAACTAGAAAATCTTGAGGAAATGGACAATTTCCTTGACAGATACCAAGTACCAAAATTAAATCAGGATCAAATAGACCATCTAAACCGTCCTATAACCCCTGAAGAAATAGAAGTTGTCATTGGAAGTCTTCCAACCAAAAAAAGCACAGGTCCAGATGGTTTTAGTGCAGAATTCTATCAGACCTTCAAAGAAGACCTAACACCAATACTCTTCAAACTGTTCCACAAAATAGAAACAGAAGGAACACTACCCAACTCGTTCTATGAAGCCACAATTACACTAATACCAAAAGCACACAAAGATCCGACAAAGAAAGAGAATCTCAGGCCAATCTCTCTTATGAATATCGATGCAAAAATACTCAATAAAATTCTTGCCAACCGAATCCAAGAACACATCAAAACGATCATTCACCACGATCAAGTAGGCTTCATCCCAGGGATGCAGGGATGGTTCAATATAAGGAAATCCATCAATGTAATCCACTACATAAACAATCTCAAAGAAAAAAACCACATGGTCATCTCATTAGATGCTGAGAAAGCATTTGACAAAATTCAGCATCCTTTCATGCTAAAGGTCTTGGAAAGATCAGGAATTCAAGGCCCATATCTAAACATAGTAAAAGCAATTTACAGCAAACCAGTAGCCAGCATCAATCTAAACGGAGAGAAACTTGAAGCAATCCCACTAAAATCAGGGACTAGACAAGGCTGCCCTCTCTCTCCATATCTTTTCAATATAGTACTTGAAGTTCTAGCTAGAGCAATTAGACAAGAAAAAGAGGTCAAAGGGATACAAATTGGAAAGGAAGAAGTCAAACTATCACTATTTGCAGACGATATGATAGTATACATAAGCGACCCAAAGAACTCCACCAGAGAACTCCTACAGCTGATAAACGACTTCAGCAAAGTGGCCGGATATAAAATCAACTCAAGCAAGTCAGAAGCCTTCCTATACTCAAAGGATAAGCAGGCTGAGAAAGAAGTAAGAGAAATAATACCCTTTACGATAGCCACAAACCATATTAAGTATCTTGGCGTGACGCTAACCAAACAAGTGAAAGATCTGTATGACAAGAACTTCAAGTCTCTGAAGAAAGAAATTGAAGAAGACCTCGGAAGATGGAAAAATCTGCCATGCTCATGGATTGGCAGGATTAATATAGTAAAAATGAGCATCTTACCAAAAGTAATACACAGATTCAATGCAATCCCCATCAAAATCCCAACTCAATTCTTCATAGAGTTAGAAAGAGCAATTCAAAAATTCATCTGGAATAACAGAAAACCCAGAATAGCTAAAACTATTCTCAAGAGTAAAAGAACCTCTGGGGGAATCAGTATCCCGGACCTCAAGCTGTACTACAGAGCAATAGTGTTAAAAACTGCATGGTATTGGTACAGTAACAGACATGTAGATCAATGGAACAGAATTGAAGACCCAGAAATGAATCCACACTCCTATGGTCACTTGATCTTTGACAAAGGAGCTAAAACCATCCAGTGGAAAAAAGATAGCCTTTTCAACAAATGGTGCTGGCTCAGCTGGAGGTCAACATGCAGAAGAATGCAAATTGACCCATCCTTATCTCCTTGCACTAAGCTCAATTCTAAGTGGATCAAAGATCTCCACATAAAACCAGACACACTGAAACTAATAGAAGGGAAACTAGGGAAGAACCTTGAACATATGGGCACAGGGGAGAATTTCCTGAACAGAACTCCAATAGCTTATACTCTAAGATCAAGAATAGACAAATGGGACCTCATTAAATTACAAAGTTTTTGCAAGGCAAAAGACACTGTCAAAAAGACAAAGCGGCAACCAACTAACTGGGAAATGATCTTTACCAACCTTACATCCGACAGAGGGCTAATATCCAAGATATACAAAGAACTCAAGAAGTTAAACTCCAGAGAGGCAAGTAACCCTATTAAAAAATGGGGTACAGAGCTAAACAAAGAGTTCTCACCTGAAGAATATCTAATGGCTGAGAAGCACCTAAAGAGATGTTCATCATCCTTAGTCATTAGGGAAATGCAAATCAAAACAACCCTGAGATTCCATCTCACACCAGTCAGGATGGCTAAGATCAAAAACACAGGAGACAGCAGTTGTTGGCGAGGATGTGGAGAAAGAGGAACACTCCTCCACTGCTGGTGGAATTGCAGGCTGGTACAACCACTCTGGAAAGCAGTCTGGCGGCTCCTCAGAAAACTGGGCATGACACTTCCGGAGGATCCGGCTATACCACTCCTGGGCATATACCCAGAGACTTTACCTGCATGCAATAAGGACACATGCTCCACTATATTCATAGCAGCCTTATTTATAATAGCCAGAAGCTGGAAAGAACCCAGATGTCCCTCAACGGAGGAATGGATTCAGAAGATGTGGTATATTTACACAATGGAATACTACTCTGCAATTAAAAACAATGAATTCACGAAATTCCTAGGCAAATGGTCAGAACTTGAAAATATCATCCTTAGTGAGGTAACCCAATCACAAAAGATCACACATGGTATGAAGTCACTGATAAGGGGATATTGACCCAGAATCTCAGAATACCCTAGACACAATCAGCATATCAATAGATTTCTAAAAAGATGGAAGGAGAGACCCCTGGTCCTGGAAAGACTGGATGTAGGGGAACGCCAGGACAGAGTAATGAGAGGGGGTTGAACGGAGAAAAGAGGGAGGGAAGGGGGCTTATGGGACTTTCGGGGAGGGAGGAAATGGGAAAGGGGAAGTGATTTGGAATGTAAATTAAAAAAATAAAATAAAATAAAATTAAAAAAAAAAAAAAAAAAAAAAAAAAAAAAAAAAACAACCCTGAGATTCCATCTCACACCAGTCAGAATGGCTAAGATCAAAAACACAGGAGACAGCAGTTGTTGGCGAGGATGTGGAGAAAGAGGAACACTCCTCCACTGCTGGCAGGATTGCAAGCTGGTACAACTACTCTGGAAAGCAGTCTGGCGGTTCCTCAGAAAACTGGGCATGACACTCCCAGAGGATCAGGCTATACCACTCCTGGGCATATACCCAGAGGCTTTACCTGCATGCAATAAGGACACATGCTCCACTATGTTCATAGCAGCCTTATTTATAATAGCCAGAAGCTGGAAAGAACCCAGATATTCCTCAACGGAGGAATGGATTCAGAAGATGTGGTATATTTACACAATGGAATACTACTCTGCAATTAAAAACAATGAATTCACGAAATTCCTAGGCAAATGGTCAGAACTTGAAAATATCATCCTTAGTGAGGTAACCCAATCACAAAAGAACACACATGGTATGCAGTCACTGATAAGGGGATATTAACCCAGAATCTTGGAATACCCTAGACACAATACGCATATCAATAGATTTCCAAGAAGATGGAAGGAGAGATCCCTGGTCCTGGAAAGACTGGATGTAGGGGAATGCCAAGTCAGAGAAGCGAGAGGGGGTTGAATGGGGAAAAAAGGGAGGCAAGGGGGCTTATGAGACTTTTGGGGAGGGAGGAAACGGGAAAGGGGAAATGATTTGGAATGTAAATAAAAATATATATATAAAAAAAACCAAGGGGTCTGGGTGAGAATCTGGGCGAGTAAGGGCCTCAAGTCTGATATCAAAACCAGTTTAGATTGTTGGATACTGCTCAGGGAGGTCAGAAGTTAGATGAGCTAGAGATAAACTTCTTGGACCATAGATTTGGAAACATGATGCATCTTACTAAGAGCCAAGTGGATGTCCATAAATAAAAATACTTAGGAGGTAGATCTACAAGCTTCTTGATACTGGAAAGCAGTTAAAAATACGATCCTAAAAGTGGTCCCAGTAGGGCTAAAGATCTTAAGAATTCCTTAGACATCTGAATATCAGTCTTTAATTGAATGCATAGTTTGTGACCATATTTTCCATGTTAAAGTTTACCTTATCTCCTCTCTTAGTTGATTCTTTTTCTGTACAGAAGGGTTTGTTTTATTCAATGTTGCCACGATACTTGATTTTGTTTTCTGGTCAACATTTACCTATTTCAGTATCCCAAAGTATTTCCCTATATTTTCTTCTAGTAGCTTCTAGTTCTAAATCCATTTTGAGTTTATTATTATAACTGGTGAGGGATAATGTCTTAGTGTTCCTATTAATATGATGAAACACCATGAACGGAGAAACTTGGGGAGAAAAAGATTTATTTGATTTATGCTTCCACACTGTAGTTCATCATTGAAGAAAGCCAGTACAAGAACTCAAACAAGGCTGGAAGCTGGAGGCAGAAGCTAATGCAGAGGCTATGGAGGTGTACTGCTAACTGGCTTGCTCCTAATCATTTGCTCCGCTTGTTTTCTTATAAAACTCAGGACCACTAGCCCAGAACTGGCACCACTTGCAGTGAGTTGAGCACTGTACCATCCATGGCTGATTACAAAAATTTCTTACAGGTTTGCCTGTAACCCAAGCTTATGGAGGTATTTTCTTAGTTGAGGTTCCCTTTTTCTCAGATGACTCTAGCTGTCAATTTGACAAAGAACTAGTCTAAGTTCATTCATGCCTATGTGTTATCAAATTTTCCTTCTTTGATCTATTGAAAAGTTTGACAGTTTTTCTAATGTGTGTACTTAGTGACTTTGCTAAAAACCAATTGGCTCTAGGTGCATAGGCTTATTTCTAGGTTCTTTATTTTGTCCTACTGATCAATATGTGTATACTTATGCCAATACTATTGATTACAGCAGCTTTGCAGTATATTATGTAGTCTTGTATTGTAAGAATTCCTGATTTGTTTTATGTTCCTTTTTCACAAATAGCTTTTATGATTCAGTTTCTTTTCTACTTTCTTATAAATTTCAGATGTTTTCTTAGATATTAAGGGAATAGGATCTTCTAGTTCATTTGTGGGTGTTATTTCGGTTTTAGAAATGAATAAACTGTGAATGCAAGAAGTGAATGGTTTAGAGGTAGATAGAATTCACATCTTTTGGTGATTTGAATGAGAATGGACTCAATAGGCTAATAATATATTTGAACACTTAGATCCTGTTTGGTGGAACTGTTTAGGAAGGATTAGGAGGTGTATTCTTGTTAGAAGAGGTGAATCATGGGGTGGGGTGGCATGGAGTAGGCTTTTTTAGTAATCACTCTTATGCAGGTCTACAACAAAAATTAGCAAGTGGCAAAAAGAAATAAAATATGTACAGTTTGAGAAGAAAAAGATGCCCCAGAAAATTTAATGTTGTATCCAACATTTGTGCCAAAGAGAGGCCTAATTTGAAATGGAATATAGGAAGAGATGTTTTCTGAGCAAGGATCTGACCAGCTAATCCTGAAACTTGTGAAAGGAAAAGGATTAACAGATTTTCTGTTCTTAAAAAGTAACAACAAACCAAAGTATATGCAAATGTAACTCAAGGAGGGAACCAGGCTCCATCTGAAATATGCAGCCAAATTTGGCAACATCAGCCGGGTAGTTTGGGCTTTAGATTTGTGAAGGGTACAAGAGCAAAGAGGTTGTGGAATATTCCTCTATGGTTAAAGAGTGCTTCTGAGCCCAGATGTGTAGCAAGGGAGTTCCTATACTGAGTCTTTGACAGGCCATTGTTTGAAGTTATGAAAATGAAGCCTGATTGTGTTGCAGACCTCAGGATGTTGGAGGTTCCATAGCCCTGGATGTCTTCCAGGTAGAGGTGTATACAGGGAATGGAACCAGCCCATGAAATAGAAATGTTTTGCTGTCATCAAAGTTGGAAGGGCAGAGTCATCTAAGCCCATTGACATCAGACATGGAGGTACAGGATTTGGTATTTGCTCTGCTGGATTTCGGTCTTGCTTTGGTCCAGTATTTTCTTACTGTGCCCCACATTCTTTCCTTTTGGAATGAATGCATATTCTGTGCCACTGTCTGTTGAAAGTATGTAATTTGCTTTTTGGTTTTACAGTGTTTTAAGAGACAATCTTGAGTTGCGTGAGAGATTTTGGACTTTGGACTTCTAAACTGTGTTGAGACCTTGAAAAACTGTGGGGACTTTTAAAATTGGACTAAATGCATTTTCCATTATTATATGACCACAAGGGGGATGGTGATGGTGATGGGGATGGGGGTGGGGATGGAGAAAGGAATGAAATGTAGCAGTTTGAGTGAGCATAGCCCCCACTGGTTCATATATTTGAATTTGATCGCCAGTTAGTTTAAATATTCAGGAAGAATTAGGCAGTATGTACTTGTTGGAGAATTGGGAGGTATGGTCTCTTTGAAGAAACTGTGCCACTAAAGACTGTTTTGTTCTCTGTCTTATAGTTGTGGATCAAGATGCAAGCTCTCAGCTACTGCTCTATCACCAACCATGCCTGCTGCCAAATTCCCCACCATGATGGTCATGGAATCACCCTCTGAGACTATGAACAAACTCCACATAAACTCTTTCCTCTATATATTGTTCTAATAATGGTGTCTTTGCAGCATCTTATTAACAGTCATTGCTGAACTTAGTGACTATCTCAGTGTAGGAAGTATAAATGAAGAGTCAAGTGAGGTTTTTAGCTTGAGTGGACAGTTCTTTCAGGACCGTGATAGGATTAGGCTTGAAAAGAGGGCAATAAGTTTGTTTGGGAAATGTATTTGAGATGCCAAATCACCCAGGGCAGTGAACTACTGTTCTTAACCTTCTTGATACTGCATCCTTTAATAAAGATCCTCATGTTGTAGTGATTCTCAACCACAAAATACTATTGTTGCTATTTCATAAATGTAAATTTGCTACTATTTTTGAATCTTAATGTAAATATTTATCTGATTTGCAGCATATCTGATATACAATCTATGTGGAAGGGTTGTTTTACCCCAAATGGGTCATGACCCACAGGTTGAGAACCACTGATCTAAGGTGTGCATTAAACAAAGATTTATTGTAAATGTGTACATTATGTGTGTTAACCTTTGGCACATTGAATTGCTGCCTGCTCTACAAAAATTCATTACTATTACAATTAGCATTTTCCTTGTGCAAGTTTAGTGACACTTCCTCACAGATTTGTTAGTTAAAAGTACTAGAGGAGACGCATGAACTAGCATTTTAAAGATGTGTATGGCTGGGAATGTGGTTTAGTGATAGAGTACTTTCCAAGTGTTGGCAGGGCTCTTGGCTTGATTCTCCCCACCACAAACAGTAGATTTTTAGAAGATTGAAATGATGAACACAGAGGTACTGATTCTAGTCTGAAAAGAGGCTCAGAAAATCATGTTGCATGATTTTACTCTGGTAAATATACAGAACATATTATAAAATTGACCATGCTAGCCATTATTCATTATACAAATTTGTGGCATGTCCACTTGTGCTGCTATTGTTCTAGTCTTGATTAGGCAACCATATAATTGAGATTTAATGGATGTAGCTTTCCGGTCATATATAAAAGATACCATCTCATTAAAGACATTAACTTCAATTAAATAGATGTTAGTTACCTCCAAGCCATTAAGTGGCACAATTGCACCCTTGGGGATATAGTTTGCCATGCTGGTCATTGTTGTATTATTACACTGTTTGGAAAATATAATTGAAATAGTTTCAATTAAATGGCAATTATTTGAGGCATATCATTTGTTCTACTTTGAAGAATGTTTCTTGTGTTTATAGGGAAAATCTATATCCTATATTTGTTGGTTAGGTTGTTGGGTATAGATGCCTGAAAGCATATTTACTCTAGGGAACAACATAATTTGGGTGAGTTTTCTATCTGAATACTCTGCATACTGCTGTAAGCATTCTGGTAAAAATTCCCAACTTTTATTGTATGTTGGAGATCTCTCTGTCCTTAAATCTACAAATACTTGCTTTATACATTTAGTTAGACTTACATGTATTTATAAACTGGTATTTCTTTTTGCACGTTCAAGATGTTTTACACAATCACTCTTCTTTTCTGTTTTTAGCACAGTTCATTGGAAGCTTGTATTATCTGAAATTAGTATAGCCTAGATGTTACTGCTTCCTTAGAGGTGAAGTAAGATTCTAGTAAGCAATATATCATTGGATCTTAAAAAAAAATACACTCATTCTTTCTGTGACTTATATTGATAGGATAAAGTCTTATAAATTTTATAATCGTTTTCAATTTTTAAATTATAGTTCTATTCTTTCTTTTCCTTTTAATACAGTAGTCGTTGTACTTAAATCATTTACTCAAGAATTGTGCTGTAATTCATTATTATTTGTGGTTTATAAATTACACATTTTCATTTTGTAGTTGCCATGAAGTTTATAAAAAGCTACTTTAAAAATGATGGGACCTTATTGCATGTAGGGGAAGCCTCTGGGTATATGCCCAGGAGTGGTATAGCAGGATCCTCCGGGAGTGTCATGCCCAGTTTTCTGAGGAACCGCCAGACTGCTTTCCAGAGTGGTTATATCAGCATGCAATCAGTGGAGGAGTGTTCCTCTTTCTCCACATCCTCGCCAACACCTGCTGTCTCCTGAGTTTTTGATCATAGCCATTCTGACTGGTGTGAGATGGAATCTCAGGGTTGTTTTGATTTGCATTTCCCTAATGACTAAGGATGTTGAACATTTCTTTAGGTGCTTCTCAGCCATTAGATATTCTTCAGGTGAGAACTCTTTGTTTAGCTCTGTACCCCATTTTTTAATAGGGTTATTTGGTTCTCTTGAGTCTAACTTCTTGAGTTCTTTGTATATATTGGATATTAGCCCTCTGTCAGATGTAGGGTTGGTAAAGATCTTTTCCCAGTTTGTTGGTTGCTGCTTTGTCTAAGGACACATGCTCCACTAAGTTCATAGCAGCTTTATTTATAATAGCCAGAAGCTGGAAAGAATCCAGATGTCCCTCAACGCAGGAATGGATTCAGAAGATGTGGTATATTTACACAATGGAATACTACTCTGCAATTAAAAACAATGAATTCACGAAATTCCTAGGCAAATGGTCAGAACTGGAAAATATCTTCCTTATTGAGGTAACCCAATCACAAAAGAACACACATGGTATGCAGTCACTGATAAGGGGATATTAACCCAGAATCTCAGAATACCCAAGACACAATTCAAATATCAATAGATTTCCAAGAAGATGGAAGGAGAGACCCCTGGTCCTGGAAAGACTGGATGTAGGGGAATACCAGGACAGAGATGCGAGAGGGGGTTGAATGGGGAACAGAGGGAGGGAAGGGGGCTAATGGGACTTTCAGGGAGGGAGGAAATGGGAAAGGGGAAATGATTTGGAATGTAAATAAAAAATATAGAAAATAATAAAAAAAGAAAAAATGATGGGACCTATATATTGGTGCAAAGCAAGAGTAGGAAAAGTAAAAGCCTATTAATAAGAAAATTTAGTGGTTTCAATATATATTCTACAGCTGGACAGATAAGGAGCATGGATTGAATTACATAAACAAATCTGATATCACCTGAACTTAATTGTGTTGGCTGACACAGGTGTCACATAATAATTCCTCCCCTGAGAATTTCCCCCTCACTTTTATAGTTATTTTTCTCTCTGCTTTTCTTGAATTCTGAGGAAGAAAACTTCAGTTTTTCTCTAGCCCTTAGTGTAGAATTTAAAAAACTATATAAAACCAAACCAAGCCAAAACTACTCTCTGTATTGCAGGCTAAGCAGCTGCTAACTCATGTTTTCCTGGTGTCTACTGGAAAGACCCCTGTCCCCTTAACCTTCAGCCCACTGGCTGCTAAGACTAATTTTTTTGCATTATTTATAACGCTTATTTTTTTTATTCCCTTTTTCTCTCCTTTTAATATGCTTGGCCTTTCACACACACACACACACACACACACACACACACACACACAGTTTACAAATGTTTTAGTCTATTCTTTAAAATTTTTATTCTTTAATTGTCTTTAGAGAAAAAGCTTTCAGTATTAATGTGTAATATTTTCTGTTCAATCTGTACATGAGCTTACTTATTTTTTCCTTCCTTCCTTTCTTCCTTCCTTATCTGCTCCTCTCTTATGAATGACTTTTATATTTTATCAAATAATTTTTCTTCTTGTATTTATAGGTTTTTATGATTTTTTTCTTCTTTAGACTTTTTCTACAATTGATTAAATTCGTCATTTAATGAGAAATCAGCATCCTGTAGTTGGAGTAAATTACCCTTGGTCATATTGTATAATTGATTTATTGAATTACAATATATGACTTTATAGTATTTTGATGGTGTTTTCTGTATATCTACTTATGAGGCATAGTGGTATCTATATTTTTCTTTAACTATAATGTCTTTATGTGTTTCGGTATTGAGGTAATGCTACTTCAGAGAATGAGTCAGACAACATTACCATGCTGCTTGTGTTTTCATTTGCAATCTATTTAGGGGACTATATTTTTCTGTTGCTTAGAGTAGGTTTACTCAAAACAAGGCCACTTAGTTTTCCTTTGTCTTGGAGTTAATTTTCCTTTTAAACCTAAAAGATGTTTTTGCTACATTTTAAATTTTGATTAGAAATTCTTCCTTTTAGTGTGTAAAAGTATGGTATGACAAGTTTTTAACTGTTTTTGCTACATTTAAAATTTTGATTGGAAATTCTTTCTTTCAGTATGTAAGAGTATGGTATGACCAGTTTCTACCATCTTTGATTTCTGAAGAGAAATCTACAGTCACTTGTACTATGTTTCCCCTTAATAGGTAAGTTTTTTTCCAGACTGTCTTTAAAATTTCTTGTTCATAAAGAGAAGTACATTTTAAATATTTGGCCTCAGTTTCTTTGGGCTAATCCTATTTAGAATTCACTTTATTTGTTCAATCTGTACATGCATGCATTTTTTGGCCTTATTTCAATTGTTAATTTTAAAATTCCCCGTTTTCTCCCTTCTTTCTTTTTAGTTTTAATTATGTATATATCTGGATGTGAGTTTGTGAGTATAATTCCCACAGAGGCCTGGAGAGGATGTCAGATCCCCTGGAACGGGAGTTATAGCCTGACATAAGCTATATGATACAGATTCTAGGAAACAGAGTAGCAAGTACTCTTCACCAGAGAGTTATCTCTTAAGTTCCACCTGTTGTTTGGAAATGTCTCAGTCTCTTCCATTTTCATTTCTGAGGACAGAGGCATTGGCTGTTTTATTTCATCCCACAGTGCCTCTTAGAGTGTTCCCTTTTCTTGTAGTTCTATGTTCCCTGTGTTGATCAAATTGGAGAAGTGTTATTGTTCCATGTTAAGTTCAATGATTCTAGCCTCTTATTCTAGTCTAATCTGGAGCTCACTGGGTGACATTTTTTGTTTAAGTTACTGCATTGATCATTTCTATATTGCCATTTGGTTCCTTGTTATACCTTCTATGTCTTTGCAGTCATGTTGTACCTTATTATTCTTTCAGACAAATTGTAATTTATTGTTGAATCATTTTTATAATGATTTCTTTGAAGTTAATTTTTTAAGTCACATGAGTTGACATTGAGCTCTAATTCCAGCAATTTAGAAGGTAGTTGTAGGAAGATAGGAGCTTTTGCCATCCTTGGCTTCATAATGAGTGAGAGGTCTGACTGAGCTACACGAAAGCCTGTTTTAAAACCAAATAAATAAGTTAACAACTGAATATATAAATTCCATTTATTTATTTATTTGTTTATTTCTAATATCAGTTTTATCTAGACATTGGCATCTGTTTGCATGATCTTCTCACTCATAATGTTTTCATTAGAGTTTGGCATGATATGTGATTTTCTATTTTATCCAAGATATTTCTTATATGATAAGATGCTGGATTTTAATGATTTTAAGAGGCCGTTGCCTTTTGATGTGTTAAGTGGGTGTATATGTTCAGTTTCCCATTTGAGTTCACCAATACCACCCAGCAAACATGCATTATTAAATCATGTTTCTTCACTACAGATGGCTGGGGTGGAAGATCAGCAACCTTGGCCCTGCAGATACTTTGTAGTGAAAGTGGGACACACATTGCTGGCAGGTTGGGGTATTAGGTCATCTCCCTGTTGGGCCCCTCTGCTCCCCTGGTGCTGGGGGGGCGGTAGGCTGACTCATACTTCTTTGTTGCTGCAGCACTAGGGGCAGAACATTAGCTCTGCTTGGCCCTCCTGACACCAGCAGAGGAGGAAGGGGAAGGAGAATGCCAAGTAGCACAGCATAACACTCCAAAATCCAGCCTAGTAAGAGTTGAGTATTAATGTACTACTAGGTCCTCTAAGGGTAGAGGTAAGTAGAAATCCAACTCGCTCTGTTTTATACTTTCTCATTATTGCTGCCACATTAAAAGCTTTCTGGGATTGGGAAAAAGGAAAAGAGGAGTGCTGACTAGTTCCACCTTTTATGTCTTGTTCACTTTCTTTGATGTCAGGAGTGGGTGGTGGCTAAACTATTCACTAGACCTTGATGGTAGTAACCTGGTTGGAGAATAAGAGTACCTTCTGCTTCCTTTTGGTAAATGATGGACAGTCAGCTTCCTCCTTGGCTTACCAGTGTCACAAGGTAGAGGAATCTGAAATCTGCCTGATTTCTCAGGAAAGGAGATGGAGATCATTCTGCCCTATAAATACCCATCCTGGGGGAACCAACACCTTTCATTCTTGCCATTCTGAGGCTAACAACATTGTTGAAGGCACAAACAGAAAATAAATTCAAGGATGCGTATAAATAAAACTACAGTATGGGTTATGAAGGAAAGGCACAAAGTATTATGAGAAAAAATGTAGGCCTTCCCAAGAAAGTCACATTCAGGGCCTTAAAAGCTAAAGAGGTCAGTAATGTGAAGGTGAGAGTGTTCCAAGCAGAAGAATTAGCAACTGAGGTGGCTGGCAGTGTGATGACAATGGACCTGTGTAGTCAACAAAGTAATTGAAAGTCCATCTCGGTGACACTAAGATAGCAAATTAATGTCAGAGTAATGTTTGAGCATTAACATGTTCCAATGAAATGTCACAGTAAAAGTTCTTGTCACACAAATGTGACAACCAGGGTTTCATCCCTAAATTTCATGCTGGAAGGAGAGAAACTAGTCTAGAAAGGAAGTTATCCTCTGCCTAGAGCAAGTTTTCTATGGCATGCATGAATCCCTTCCTTAACTGAGAATAAAATAAAGTAACTAACAGACAGAATTAACAGGTACCAGACCATTCCATTTATGAGGCTTATGTGAGTTTGTCTTCCATTTTTAGTACACAGGGAAGGCATTAAAGAATTTCAATAATTGAAGAGGTACATTTTGACTTAACCATTGATGTAATATAGCCTTGGAAACAATAAAAATAGTACATTGTCAGGGAAGAGTGAAGTCAATTTAAAGAAAAATCATAGAAAACAATTGGGAGATCTGGCTGGGTGGAGAGTTTGGATGCAGAATAGAAGGGATTTGTGGATAGTGGCAGGTATGGTGGGTTCTGGCAGAAGACTAGAGGTTGGTCATGGAACAGGCAGGGGTATCCAGGCCAGGGTGGGGCACAGGATGTGGGACCCAAGCTAGAGATGGTAGATTGGGGAGAAGGCATAGATAATGAAGCCAGAGAAATTCACTGGGCTAGACCCTGGAAAAGGAGATGGGAAGTCTGCAATTCTTTGAAATTATAACATAATAATGCCATTTCCCTCTTCTCTTTTTTCCCTTGAACTCCTCCCATGCATCCCTGTCGCTCTGTCTCAAATTCTTGACCTCTTTTTCATTAATTGTTTTATTTATTCTCTCTCTCTCTCTCTCTCTCTCTCTCTCTCATTCTCTCTCATTCTGGTGTGTGTGTGGGTGTGTGTGTGTGTGTGTGTGTGTGTGTGTATGATCTGAGGGCTGAGCAATTGGTATTGGATAATCAAGTTTGGGTGTTCTTCTCTGGGAAAGATCATTTCTCCTACTCTCAGCTTCCTTATTGCCTGTCGTTCTTTGCATAAGGTTGAGGCCCCTTAACCTTTCCCCATTTCATATTAGCATGTTGTTAGGTGGTGAGTGACTACCCTCCAAGCCAAGCATTTTCCATCTTTAGGAGTTCACATGAACCCCTCCCCCTTGCAGAGGATCATCCCAGCCGGGGGTTCCTTGATGGTTTAGCTCTTCTAGTAGGCATCTGAGTAGATCAGGAGCGAAAACTCTTGTCTTAGTGCCCAGCTGCTCTGTACAATCATGTGGCCCAGGGGAGGGGCTACAGTGTATAAAGGCTCGGGAAGACTAGAACAAAGACTTTATCTATGCAGCAAAGGGGAACCATTGTGCCAGTTCTGTAAGATTTTTCATGTGTGGCCGGTTGGGGGAGGGGAGTTTAAGAAGCCAAATAAACTCATTGGTTCTCCAGAGTGAACTTTGTGAACTCTTGCCTCAGCTTGTCATCTGGACCTTAGGAGAGAGGGGCAGATGATGCTAATTCTCCCCTTATGAAGAAATTTTAGCAACACTTGATGTAGTTTGCAGGATACTATAAAACTGAGGATGTGTTTGGGAAGAGCAACAGAGTTGTTCATAATACAGAATGAGACCAATAGATGAAGTTGTGTGAGGTGCTGTTTGTAGAGGAAATTTTGACACAGTGGTTTGCCTCTATAGGGCTTGGGACGGTAGTTACTGAGTCATGGACAGGGCAGAGCAAAGACAAGTAACTAAGGTGAGCAATAGAGCAGAACCTGTTGGTGGTGGAAATCCCAGGAGAGCAATCTTATTGTAGGTGATATGGAGTGGCATTCCTGCTTGATGGGGGAGAGGGTTCCACCTCAGAGTATGGTCATACTTTGAGAATTTTCAGAGTGGGCAGCCCAGAGGGAGGTCACAGATGTAAGAGGAGAATTTCAGTGAAAAGGGGAATCGAGGCTGGAATCGAGGTGTTGGCCTCCAACTTTGCAGGTAAACGGGATAAAAGAGATGGAAAAATGGAACTGTTAGCCTGGCATTTGTATGTGAGTGTGTGTGTGTGACTAGCAGACCAAAATGGGAAGAGAGACCTAGTTAAGTCAATAATACAGAGCCTGTCATGTGATCTCAAAACCTGTGGAGTCAAGTAGTGATGCCCAAGGTCTGATCTTTGGCACAGAGAAACGGAGAACTCATGAACCAGTATGCACACAGGGCTCTAAACAATGCTTTGGCGAGAGAGGCAATGATAATCAAAGAATATTCAACTTGGGAATTTCAGAAGATAGGGGAGAGCTTTAAATAAATCATGAAAGAATCTCTCACAGTCTTACTTATGAGGCTGTGGCATACGAGGACAGATAGGATCAGTCTGAGTGCTGCAGAAGCCGAGAAACTGGGCAATATAGCCTTATGTCCCTCCTGAAGACATGAACTGCATAACCCGAGGCAGTATAAGGAGAAACACTCCCTGATGGACTAGCTCATTTGAGATATTAGAGGTAATTAGTACCACCAGTCATTTGATATCCGGGGGCTGGATGGAGGATAATAAAGGAAAGATAGATAGTTCTGAGAGAACTAGGTATGAGGAAAACATTGTATGGTGGTCAGCTTAAAGAGACCAGGAGAACAATGTTCACCAGAGTCTTAAGGAAGAACTGTATTTAACAAGGACCTTGACACTAATGTTGGGTTTTACTGTATTTACTGAGTCCTTTGGCAGGGCAAGGTTTTACAAAGTAAGACATACTTTGGTAGTTCTAAGTAACTTAGACCAGCATGTATAATGTGTCTGTAAAGAGGAAGAACAACTTAAGAGATAAGTAGAAGGCAAAGCAGAGAAAGAGTTCTGTCTGGGTTACTCAAAGGCAAATGTGACTATTTGTGTGAAGACAGAATTCTTGGAGTTGAGGGTGGGAGGAAAGTGATTTTCTCTGATCACTCAACATTTAGGATAAAGAGAGCAGACAGTCAAAGTGCTCAGAACTTTGTGTCCAGAACTTTGTTCTGTCCATCTTGCATATAAAAGTTTTGCTAAACAGATAACATAGTGCTAATCTTTGAATGATTTTCAGATTTGGAGACTCATTTAAGAGACATAAGATTGCCCCACAAGAAGCAAGCTTGGGGAATTAGTTCACAATTGGTGCAAAGGTCAGGTGTAAGGTCAGGTGTTGCCGGGGGATTCTTGGGAACTTTATGGTTGAATAAAATACAACTGATAACCACCAAGATGATTGGGAAAAGTTTGCAACCCTGGGCCTGTAAATGCTAAAAAGTATCCAAAAGGTAAAAACAGATGTTCTTAGAAGCTACAACATTGTTAGATGGGAATGTCAGTCTTAGGAATAGTTTACATCCCTATGAGTTATTGGCAAGAGAGGCCCTAAAGGCTCTTAAAACAATAAAGGCTATTGTTACATTTGTTGGTTTCTTTCCAGAACTGAATGCTAAGATTCTATTGCTGAATCAATTGAATGCTTTGGCTTCCAGAGCAGGAAAAACAAAGCTAGGTAATATCCTCTCCCTCTGAATGAGCTCCTGTAGTGCCTTAAGTTGCTACTAAGGATGCTGGGTAGATTATGGCTAAAAGTCCTACTTAGCTGTGGATCCAGCAGGCTTCAGGATGGAAGTGGCAGGCAAGATGTACCAGCTAGTGCAATAGCGGCCTCAGGGGTAGGGTTAGAATCAACTGCTAATTGGACTTAAGGCCCACTTCATAGGGATAAATTCACATCTACTACTGAGAACTTAAAAACCTGTGACCAGAGAAGTCATAGGCTACAGCTGAAAAAATAATTGCTATTGATTGGTTAAATGATATACCATCTAAAGCCCTTTCCCACAGTTGTGTTTAAAATCATGGGTTATTACTAAAGTCTGTGCCTGCTTGGATACTTTTGCATCTGCCAGTATTAGTATACAAACAAGAAGTTACTCACCATCAAGTTTACTTTTTTTATATTTTTTGTGGCGATTTACTTTTGTAAGGATCCATGATTCACTGAAGAATGACACCCCAGACTCAAATAGTATGTAAACACACAGAGTGTTTTATTCTGCAGAAGTCCAGCATGCTGGGGTCTTCCATTATCAAGATAGAGAGACAACCAAGTGAGCTTGCTGGCCTGATTTAAAGCACATTAGGGAATTCCAGGATAGGTGACCTCTATGTTAATCTGTCAGGTCCATCCCTATGGACATTCCATTACCAGGGTGTGAGGGCTGGAAACTTGTTGGGGGAAATGTGGTCTGGAAACTGTTGTTGAGGTTGTAGCTGGAAAGTCTGGAGACCGCTGAGATCCATTGTCCTTGCCTCAGGCCAGGTGGTGTGGCGGGGCATCTTCTGAGGTCTGGACTTGCCTGGAACTGCCCAGTTCTTGGAAACAGAGATTTAGGCTTAGTCTCCTTAACTGCTAATTTAAAGCCTGTCATGGAGTCCGCCTAGCCTTCTCACCTTTTCCTAGGAATGAATTCCTAGAAGATGGCACCTCCTCAAGCTGCATGCTCACTAGCATGTACCTTATCTATCAGAGTAATAGCACATGGATGGATGTATTTCAATAAGGTCCCAGACACCCAATGGGGATCAATGGGGAGGACGAAGGATCATGAGTTTGAAACCCCCATCTCAAAAAACAATCCCCACCCCCCCAAAAAAAAACAATCCTTCTAGATCCCAACCCCAAACCTTCACATTAGTTTATCTTTGGGAAGCAGATAGTTTATCTTTGGGAAGTAGATAGTTTATCTTTGAGACTGTATTCTGAGGTCAAATATCTGTGACCAGGAGCAAAAACTGAGAGCAAGGTGTTGGCTCAGAATAAGCTCTCAATAAATATACATTGATATTAGAATAAGTTTAATTTGATTTATTTTAGTGACAATGCCTATAGTTTAACAGCTTAGTTTAAATGACAGGAGTAATTTACAAATCCATAAATATTTGGAGCAGGATTTTTCTTTGCCATGTGCTTAATTATTTATTTTATGGAAATGTGTTTGCATGTATAATTAGAAGCTTTATAGATAAGCTGGGCATTAGAGAAGTTTAAATTTAACATTTTACAAACCAAACATCCCATGAAATTCAATCAAAATTAAATTATATTTTAAGTCAAGGTTTGTTTTATTAGGTATATTCTTTATTTACATTTCAAATGTTGTCCCCTTTCCTGGTTCCCTCCTCCCCCGAAAATCCCATAAGCCATCTCCCCTTCCTCAACCCTCCCCCGCTTCCCTGTCCTGGTATTCCTCTACACTGCAGCATCAAGTGGGAAATTTGCAGCATCAAGTGGGAAATTAGGGGAAATTAAAGAGATAAACAAGGGATGGGACATGAGGAGGGATTACAGGTAAATTTGATCAAAATATTTGGTATGTATATATCAAGATATCACACACACACACACACACACACACACACACACAATGGCTTAGAGGAATATGGGCTAAATAGTCTCTAGAAAGGAAACTTAGAATAACATCTCAGAATTAGTCTTCCAGAGGACATGCTACCCCCTCCTCACTTCAGGAAAGAAAGAAATCAGAACCCTCTCCCTGGAACTGACAAGTGCAAGTACTCAAAAGGATATCTGATAGGAAGACTTGGGAAACCACCATTACTGCAGCTACCTTGCAACCGAGGATTCAAGTGTCAGGGCATTGGTGACTGAGAACACCCACCATTACCAACACAATGACTTCTGAACACAGCTAAGAAAGGACACTGGAATGCTGATGCAGAAAAAAAGCAAAGTCTTTAAGACCACTTGCTGGCAACAACAATCAAAGCATTTTGCAGGGAAATCATCCTTAAATCACATCTGCCTTTTAAATCTCCTGAAAGTACACCTAATTGGTAGAAACTAATTTGCATCCAGAAACAACTGTAAGGGAGTCTCAGAAACGGGAGATTTAATTTTTCCAGGTTTGTCAGTGAAGGAAGGCATGCAGGAAGGGGAAGAGAGTGGGTAGAGTTCATTTCACTAGATTTACTGCCTCCATTGCAACTAAACATTGCATATATTTCTTTCCAACTTTAAACTTCCAAACCAGAAATAACAGGGACACAAGTGCAATGCCTAACATAATGCACCTGTTACTGAGAAAAGAATCTAAAGCCATATTCTATCCAAATTCTATCCAAGATCCAGCCACCAAATCCATCCCTGCATGATGATTATCTACTTTATGGTTTTGCTCAAACTGCACCTTGATATACTGCAAGTTAAAAACTGTTAATTATAGCCAGCAAAGTTTTTCGTTTTTGTTTTTCTAAAACAGGTTCTCACTGGGTAGCACAGGTTCTTCTATAACTTGAGATCTTCCTGCCTTTGCCCCTCAAGCATTGGATTGTAAGTGTGCACCACTGTTGTGTGACAAAATTGGGGAGATCCAGTGCACATACTGTCCCCAGATAAGGAGCCCATGACAGACCAAACTATGGATAGTACCTAAGTCCAGTTTGGTGAACCAGGGTGTTTCATTGAGGTTACTTCCAGGAATATGTTTGAGGGGTTACTACAGAAACAGATACAAACCAAAGGCAGCTGCATCACCAAGGCTTACCCCAGCATGGGTGCCAGCTCACTAAAACCAGGAACTTGAAGCACACTGCACAGCTTTAGGAAAGCAGGCTGGATAGTGACTTTTCCAGGTGTCTCAGCTGGTCTAAACCTGTTCCAGGCAGCTCTGCAGGTTTCTGCTTCTTCCAGGTGGCAGGTCTGGTCTCAGAGTATTCTTTGTAGCTTTCTCCTCTAAGAGAAAGCTGGGCTCTGTTCACTCTAGCAGAGAAGAGCCTAGTGAATCCAGTCAGGGGTCAGTTTCAGGGAGTTCTTTAAAGAGCTCCTCTGCAGGACTTAGTCTCAGAGGAAACTGTTATACCACAACCACCATGCTCAGCACATTTATTTTTCAGTCTTCAACGGAATCATAGGAAAAGGTAGCAAAAATATAAAGCCTTTCTTGGCACATAGTAGTAAGATTGTGAGTTCCAGACCAGCCTTGACTACAAAGAAAGTTCATACCAGCCTGGAATACACAGTAAGACCAAGTTTCAATAAAACAAAAACTAGACAGAAATCAAAAAATTTAGGAGAATTGTTTTACAGTGTATTTCCCTCTGGGGAGTTCCCAGAGAGTTCACCTGAAGTTTTGAATCCAGCAGAACCACAGGATCAAAGTTCTGACTCCAGTGATAGATGAGGTCAGCACAGGACTCTTCTGGTTCCAGCCAGTTCAAAGAGTTTGACTCCATTTGACTACCCTGATGATCATCATGTACCCCCCTCCTCAACTATGGTTGTCACTAGTCAAACTGGATCATGTCAGTAACCCCACATAGGGATGTAGGTTTTATCAAGTTCTATGTGTGATCTTCATGCAGACATACTTTTAGAAGAGTCATAGAAAACAAAACCAGAGAAGGAAGAAGGGGAAGAGTAATAGTGCATTATAAAATTCTCTTACTTTCTAAGGGACTTGAACTTTCACCAGAAAGCCAGAGTTAACAATACACTTTGAGATCATTTATGCCTTAGCACTGTTAGTATACTGTGCACCCAGACTATTTGTCTAATCTACCTTTATGAGAACAATATAACAAACCAATATTTTTCCTGAAGACTGAAGGTTTTATTTGGTAATCATAGAAGAGTTCTTTCCAGAGAAAAACATTTTACATAGTGATCACAGGGAAAAATAGTCTCATTTGGTATTATATCTAAACCAATAACAGGATTGCAAATTTTTACCAGAGACCACCACTAAGAATGTGTATGTGGCAAACAAACCAATCTTATGTACCTTGGATATTCCATGCAATCACCTTTTACAACCTAAACAAATGCATAACTATTAATTTATATACTCTTCTATGCTCCATAGATATATATATATATGTGTGTGTGTGTGTGTGTGTGTGTTTGTATGCATATTTTGATAATAATTTGCTAAAAACAGAAAATTTAGGTTGAAACCAATGTTTTAATCCATACCCATTGTAAATATAGAACTCAATATATAGATAGTAGTGACAGTTGTAATAATGTTTATTATCTGAGTTGATTGTGGTCAGTTGGAGTCAGTGACTTAATCCTTTGTAAAACTCTTAAATGTTTTTGTACTGTATCCCTTATTCTTTCCCCCTGTGATGTTTTCTGTACTGTTCAATAAATACAGAGCAAATCTATTTGTTAGGAGCAAACATTTAGAAGTGGATACAGACTAAACTTGCAAGACAAATCTTCAAGAAGGCACATATTCAGACTCATACAATAGACAGACAGGGAAACTGAGGTCATAAGAACAAAGTATAGAATTCAAACATAGGCTTGGTCTTGGTTAAACAGCATCAAGAGGAAATTCTCTGATTATTTTTTCTTCATGTTACAGTGACACATTATTGATGACTCTAAGTTTATTATTAATGCACTCAAACTGACCACAAGGAAGTTAACACTGGGATACTAATTCATGCCAATAGACACCCAAAGCACAACAGAGAAATACAAAGATCCTGACTCAACAACCCATGAGAACACATTGCTACCTTCCCACCTCTCCTATTATAGAATTGAAAATAACAGAGATAGTTAAAATGTTTAAGAAAAAATTTTAGAATTTTACATTTTAAAATAATTAATGACCACATAAATCAAACAAACATATGCACAAACTAAGGAAATCTATCTGAGACCATGACAAGACAGAGAGCCTCCAAAGTAAATGTGGCAGGCAGTAGTACATTGGAGGAGAAAGAGAAACTTATGGAGAAAAATTCAACAAGGCATCTGAAACATTGAAAAATAAGCAAACAGAAATACTGGAAATGAAAGAAGTTAGTCAAATAAAAACCACATTTGAAAAGGAAGAGACAAAGTTGAATGGATAGGAAAGGGAGGTAGATATAAGAGGAGCTGGTGGGAGGTTAATATAATTAAAAAATGTATGATCCTCAAAGAACTAATAAAAATATCTTATAAATAATTTTTAGACATTTGTAAATGTACAAAAACCACGTAGAAGAATGAGTTTTAGGGATGAGTACAATAATACAATCGGACATATACAAGATAAAGAAAATATGAATGACAAATTGTCTTTCCAAGAATCCTGGTAAACATTTAATACCAAAGTTAGAATTTATCTGGTAGAAGAAGAAACATAGATAAAAGCAAAATCAATAGAGATTATTTAATAAAATTATAACAGAATAATTATCAAACCTAGAGAATAACATAGACATTCAAACACAAGAGGCATTTGGAACCTCAAACATTCATAACTGCAGAAGAAATCCTCCATGATACAACATAGTTAGGAGGGCAAAAGTGCTAAGTAAAGAAAAAATATAAAGCATGGTATAGCAGCAGGAATAGTTGAACAACCTCAGAATTTTCATTAAGTATAAAAGCCAGAAACACATGAAACAAAATATTTCAGTCTTTGAAAGTAAAATTACTAAACCAAGGATGCTATACTAAACAAATTTATCCTACAAAACTGATGGAGAAATGAGGATATTTCAAAGCAAATACAAATTAAGGAAATTAATACCAATTAAGCCAGCCCTACAGAAATTATTAAAGGAATGTTATAGAAAGAGGAAAGACAGTCTCTCCTCCATGAGAACACATGAAAGCACACATACTGAAGGAAAGGAACAAATGAACAAAGAAAAGACAAGAAATCATCAGCCATGTCCAGTACAGCAAATCGGCCAACTCTCTAAATGAATAAGAGAGAAGGAAAAGTAATACCATGGTCCAGCAAAGCAGAATATCACCTAACAAATTCTTCAAACATAGTCAACTTCTTTCAGTAATAACTTGAAGCTCAAACGATCTCAGCTCACCAATAGAAAAGATGTAGAATAAACAACTGTATTAAAAAACAGACATCAACTGTCTATAGCCTTCAAGAAGCACAGTTAGCTAACAAAGATGTCCAAAATCTTAGTATTGAGCAAATAGAAATGAAACTATCAAGCAAAGAGAAAGTCTAAGTAAGGCAGTGTGGCTATTCTTATGTCTGACAGACTTCAAATCAAAACCACTCAGAAAAGATAAAGAGGTATGCTATGGGTTAAGACAGGTAACAATTTTTCAAGAAAGTGTAATAATTGTAAACATTTATGCACTGCTTACTGGAGTCCTCAGTTTCATAAGACAAATGCTAAAAGACATAAAAGAGACATAGGTCCTAAAACAGCAATAGTGAAGAATTTAAGTGCTTCACTCTTATTTTTAGACAGGTTTGCCAAACTAAAACAAAGATATTTCAGAACTAAAATATACTACAAATCAACTATACTCAACTGTTATAAACAAAAAATATATTAGCCAACAGTTAAGGAATACACATTCTTCTCATCAACACATAAAACATTCTCCAAAATTGATACATCATAGGCCTTATCAAATATAAAACAGACCTCCAGGTACAGGGATAACCAAGCATAATATCGCTTGGGACTCGGCCAGTTTGTGTGCTCCCTGAACCCAAGAGCTGGGTAGTTCTGTGGTCACCTATGCACCAATTCTGCTGTGGGACATCTGCCCTGCAGAGGGACCTGCACCTGGAGAGAGCGCACCAGGAGAGTGCACCAGCCTCCCCTTAGCCACCTCTGCTCCAGGGATTGACTACTCTGAGTCTCCAGGTAAGCAGGGATTCCCCAAGTATAACATCACTTGGGGCAGGCACATCAGGGCTCCAAAGTCACTCAGGAGCAGGGCAGCCCCTCAGCAATTGGTGCCAGGGGAATCCAGGTCATCCAGAGGGGGCAGAAATAGCCTTGCAGGCTCACAGGAGGTCTAACCAACAGCCAGTGACAGCAGGACCAACTAACACCAGAAATAACCAGATGGCAAAAGGCAAATGTAGGAACGTTACAAACAGAAATCAAGGCAATATGGCACCATCCGAACCCAACTCTCCAACAGCAGCAAGTTCTGGATACCCCATCACACTTAAAGGCAAGATCTGGATTTAAAATCACTTCTCATGATGCTATTAGAGGATTTCAAGAAGGACGTAAATAAATCTCATAAAGAAATACAGGAGAACATGAATGAACAGGTAGAAGCCCTTACAAAGGAACCACAAAAATCGCTTAAAGAAATGCAGGAGAATATGGATCAACAGATGGAAGCCCTTAAGGAGGAAACACAAAAATCACTTAAAGAAATACAGGAGAACTTGGGTCAACAGGCAGAAATCCTGAAAGAGGAAATGGAAAAATATATTAAAGAAATACAGGAAAACACAAAGAAGTGAAGGATCTGAGCAAATCCATCCAGGATCTAAAAAAGGAAGTAGAAACAACTAAGAAATCACAAAGGGAGACAAATTTGCAGGTAGAAAACCTTGGGAAGAAATCAGGAGTCATAGATGCAAACATCAACAATAGAATACAAGAGATGGAAGAAAGAACCTCAGGTGCTGAAGATAACATAGAAAGCGTTGACTCAACAGTCAAAGAAAATGCAAAATGCAAAAAACGTGTAACCTAAAACATCCAGGAAATCCAGGACACAATGAGAAGACCAAACCTAAGGATTATAGGTATAGATGAGAGTGAAGATTTGCAACTTAAAGGGCCAGTAAATATCTTCAACAAAATTATGGAGGAACACTTCCCCAATCTAAAGAGAGAGATGCCGATGAACATACAAGAAGCCTACAGAACTCCAAACAGACTGAACCAGAACAGAAATACCTTCTGTCACATAATAATCAAAACACCAAATGTACTAAACAAAGAAAGAATATTAAAAGCAGTAAGAGAAAAAGGCCAAGTAACATATAAAGGAAGACCTATCTGAATCATACCAGATTTCTCACCAGAGACTATGAAAACCAGAAGATCCTGGGCAGATCTCATGCAGACTCTAAGAGAGCACAAATGCCAGCCTAGACTGCTATACCCAGCAAAACTCTCAATCACCATAGATGGAGAGACCAAAACATTCCATGATAAAACCAAATTTACACAATATCTTTCCACAAACCCAGTCCTGCAACGGATAATAGGTGGAAATCACCAATTCAAGGAGAGAAACTACACCCTGGAAAAAATGAGATAGTAACCTTCTTTCATCAAACCAAAAGTAGATAACCACCCAAACATAAAGATAGTGTCAAGAATAGCAGGTGGCAATAATCACTATTCCTTAATCTCTCTTAATATCAATGGACTCAATTCTCCAATAAAAAGACATAGACTAACAGACTGGATATGTAAATAGGACCCAGCATTTTGCTGCATGCAGGAAACGCACCTCAGTGTCAAAGACAAACACTACCTCAGAGTAAAAGGCGGGAAAACAATCTTACAAGCAAATGGTCCCAGATACGAGTCTGAGTAGCCATCCTAATATCAGATAAAATTGACTTTCAACCTAAAGTCATCAAAAAAGACACAGAAGGACACTACATACTGGTCAAAGGAAAAATCCACCAAGAACTCTGAATTCTGAACATCTATGCTCCAAATGCAAGGGCACCCTCATTCGTAAAAGAAACTTTACTAAAGCTCAAAGCACAAATCGCACCTCACATAATAATAGTGGGTGACTTCAACACCCCGCTCTCTGAAATGGATCGTTCAGCAAAGCAAAACTAAACAGGGACACAGTGAAACTAATTGAAGCCTTGGACCAAATGGAACTAACAGATATATATACATACATATATATATATATATATATATATATATATATATATATATACATATATATATATGTATGTATATCTGTAACATTTCATCCTAAAGCAAAAGAATATACCTTCTTCTCAGCACCTCATGGTACCTTCTCCAAAATTGACCATATAATTGGTCACAAAGCAGACCTCAACAGATAAAAGCAGATCGAACTAATCCCATGCCTCCTATCAGATCACTATGGAATAAGGGTGGTCTTCAATGGCAAAAAAACAACAGAAAGCTCACATACACGTGGAAGCTGAACAATGCTCTACTCAATGGTAACTTGATCAAGGAAGAAATAAAGAAAGAAATCAAAGACATTTTAAAATTTAATGAAAATGAAAGCACAACATTCCCTAATTTATGGGACACAATGAAAGGAGTGCTAAGAGGAAAACTCATAGCTCTGAGTGCCTCCAAAAAGAAATGGGAGAGAGCATACACTAGCAGCTTAATGGCACACCTGAAAGCCCTGGAACAAAAAGAAGCTAATACACCCAAGGGGAGTAGAAGGCAGGAAATCATCAAACTCAGTGCTGAAATCAATCAAGTAGAAACAAGTAAAACCATACAAAAAAATCAACAAAACTAGGAGTTCGTTTTTTGAGAAAATCAACAAAAGATAGATAAGCCCTTAGCCAGACTAGCCAGAGGGCACAGAGACAGTATCCAAATTAACAAAATCAGAAATGAAAAGGGAGAGATAACAACAGAAATTCAGGAAATTCAAAAAATCATCAGATCCTACTACAAAAGCATGTATTCAACACAACTAGAAAATCTGGAGGAAATGGACAATTTCCTAGACAGATACTAAATACCAAAATTAAATCACAATCAAATAGACTATCTAAACAGTCCTATAACCCCTAAAGAAATAGAAGTGCTCATCAGAAGTCTTTCAACCAAATAAAGCACAGGTCCAGATGGTTTTAGTGCAGAATTCTATCAGACCTTCAAAGAAGACCTAACACCAATACTCTTCAAACTATTCCACAAAATAGAAACAGAAGGAACACTACCCAACTGTTCTATGAAGCCACAATTACACTGATACCAAAATCACACAAAGATACGACAAAGAAAGAGAATCTCAGGCCAATTTCTCTTATGAATATAGATGCAAAAATACTCAATAAAATTCTTGCCAACCGAATCCAAGAACACATCAAAATGATCATTCACCACAATCAAGTAGGCTTCATCCCAGGGATTCAAGGATGGTTCAATATAAGGAACTCCATCAATGTAATTCACTACATAAACAATCTCAAAGAAAAAAACCACATGGTCATTTCATTAGATGCAGAGAAAGCATTTGACAAAATTCAGCATCCTTTCATGTTAAAGGTCTTGGAAAGATCAGGAATTTGAGGCCCATATCTAAACCTAGTAAAAGCAATTTACAGCAAACCTGTAGCCAACATCAATCTAAATGGAGAGAAACTTGAAGCAATCCCACTAAAATCGGGGACTAGACAAGGCTGCTCTCTGTCTCCATATCTTTTCTATATAGTACTTGAAGTTCTAGCTAGAGCAATTAGACAACAAAAGGAGGCCAAAGGGATACAAATTGGAAGGGAAGAAGTCAAACTATCACTATTTTCAGACGATATGATAGTATACTTAAGTGACCCATAGAACTCCTCCAGAGAACTCCTACAGCTGATAAACAACGTCAGCAAAGTGGCCGGATATAAAATCAACTCAAGTAAATCAGTAGCCTTCCTATACTCAAAGGATAAGCAGGATAAGTAATAAGAGAAATGATACCCTTCACAATAGCCACAACATAAAATATCTTGGTGTGACACTAACCAAACAATTGAAAGATCTATATGACAAGAACTTCATGTCTCTGAAGAAAGAAATTGAAGAAGACCTCAGAAGATGGAAAAATCTTCCACGCTCATGGATTGGCAGGATTAATATAGTAAAAATGGCCATCTTGCCAAAAGCAATATAAAGATTCAATGCAATCACCATCAATATCTCAACTCAATTTTTCATACAGTTAGAAAGAGTAATTCTCAAATTCATCTGGACTAACAGAAAACCCAGGATAGCTAAAACTATATTCAAGAGTAAAAGAACTTTTGGGGGAATCAGTATCCTGGACTTCAATCTGAACTACAGAGCAATAGCATTAAAAGCTGCATGGTATTGGTACAGTGACAGGCCTGTAGATCAATGGAACAGAATTGAAGATCCAGAAATGAATCCACACTCCTATGGTTACTTGATCTTTGACAAAGGAGCTAAAACTATCCAGTGGAAAAAAGATAGCCTTTTCAACAAATGGTGATGGTTCAACTGGAGGTCAGCATGCAGAAGAATGCAAATCGATCCATTCTTATCTCCTTACACTAAGCTTAATTCCATGTGGATCAAGGACCTCCACATAAAACTAGACACACTGAAACTAATAGAAAGGAAACTTGGGAAGAACCTTGAACATATAGGCCCAGGGGAAAATTTCCTGAACAGAACACCAATAGCTTATGCTCTAAGATCAAGAATTGACAAATGGGACTTCATAAAATTACAAATTTTCTGTAAGGCAAAAGACACTGTCAAAAGGACAATGGGGCAACCAACTAACTAGGAAATGATCTTTACCAACCCTACATCTGACAGATGGCTAATATCCAATATATACAAATATCTCAAGAAGTTAGACTCCAGAAAGCCAAATAACCCTATTAAAAAATGGGGTACAGAGCTAAACAAAGAGTTCTCACCTGAAGAATATCTAATTGCTGAGAAGCACCTAAAGAAATGTTCAACATCCTTAGTCATTAGGGAAATGCAAATCAAAACAACCCTGAGATTCCACCTCACACCAGTCAGAATAGCTGAGATCAAAAACACAGAAGACAGCAGTTGTTGGCGAGGATGTGGAGAAAGAAGAACACTCCTCCACTGCTGGTGGAATTGCAAGCTGGTACAACCACTCTGGAAAGCAGTCTGGCGGTTCCTCAGAAAACTGGGCATGACACTCCCGGAGGATCCGGCTATACCACTCCTGGGCATATACCCAGAGGCTTTACCTGCATGCAATAAGGACACATGCTCCACTATGTTCATAGCAGCCTTATTTATAATAGCCAGAAGCTGGAAAGAACCCAGATGTCCCTCAATGGAGGAATGGATTCAGAAGATGTGGTATATCTACACAATGGGATACTACTCTGCAATTAAAAACAATGAATTCACGAAATTCCTAGGCAAATGGTCAGATCTTGAAAATATCATCCTTAGTGAGGTAACCCAATCACAAAAGAACACACATGGTATGCAGTCACTGATAAGGGGATATTGACCCAGAATCTCGGAATACCCTAGACACAATCCGCATATCAGTAGATTTCTAAGAAGATGGAAGGAGAGACCCCTGGTCCTGGAAAGACTGGATGTAGGGGAACGCCAGGACAGAGTAAGGAGAGGGGGTTGAATGGAGAAAAGAGGGAGGGAAGGGGGCTTATGGGACTTTCGGGGAGGGCGGAAACGGGAGAGGGGAAATGATTTGGAATGTAAATTAAAAAAATAAAATAAAATAAATAATAAAAAAATAAAAAAGAATAAAAGTATAATATTTTATTAAATTAAAAAAACAAATATAAAACAATTAGTTATTTATATGCCATCAGACTATAGTAGAATAAGGGCAGATGGCCAGCAACAATAGAAATTACAAAAGTACTTGGAGACTCAAACAGTTCAGTTTTTTCAATTAACACCTTGTCTTTAAAGAAATCAGAGAAGAAATTAAAATATTAACACCATTAAAATCAATTCAATATGTAACTACAACCTACAAGAAGAGCCTTGCAGACACAGCCAAAGCAGTCCTTAGAGGAATGTTTCTATCTGTAGGTGCTCATATATTTAAAAACCAGAGAAATTTGAATTATCCACCTGGTGATAAACAATAAGGTTCTAAACAAAACAAAAAGAATCCAATCTAAAACCCAGTAAATGATAGTATGGAATATCCATTAGGAAAGAAATTAATGAATTAGAGGCAGTATCAAAAGAGTTATATTTTTGAAAAAGTTAATAAGTACTGAAAACCCTTAGCCAAACCAACAAAACAAGGGAAGAGACACAAATTTCCAAAATTAGAAATGTAAAAAATCTTGATATAAACGATGTCAGTGAAATCCAGGTTATCATTAAATCGTTTGTTGAACACTTTTACTCCAAAAAGCTGTAAAGCCTAGAAGAAATAAATGAATTTTTAAATGTAAATGACTTAACAGGGAGCCTGATATTGCTGTCTCCTGAGGAGCTCTGCCAGAGCCTGACAAATACAGAGGTAGATGCTTGCAACCAATCATTGGACTGAGCACAGGGTCGCCAATGGAGGAGTTGGAGAAGAGACTGAAGGAGCTGAGGGGGTTTGCAGCCCCACGGGGGGAGCAACAGTGACAATTGGCCAGAACCCCAGGGAAGTTCCTGGGGACTGGACCACCAACCAAAGAGTACACATGGAGGGACTCATGACTCTGGTCACATATGTAGCAGAGGATGTCCTTGTTGGACATCAGTGGGAGGAGCAGCCCTTGGTCCTGAGGGGATTCGATGCCCCAGTGTAGGGGAATGCTAGGGTGGGAAGGTGGGAGTGGGTGGGTGGTTGGGGGAGCACCCTCATAGAGACAGGGGGAAGGGGGATGTGATAGGGGGTTTCTGGAGGGAAGACCTAGAAAGGAGTTATAATTTGAAATGTAAATAAAGAAAATATTCAATAAAAACAACAGAATATGAAAAAAATTAACTTAAATAGACCAATTACAAGTAATGAGACAAAATAATACCAAGGATGTTTGATAAAGTCTCAATGTTTTTATTTATTTATTTTATATTAAGATGTACTAAATAGTTTATAGGTGTGTGTGTGTACACATATATGTATATACAGACATTGAAGGTATAATACTTTGTTGACAGTGCTCTTCACAATAGTCATAGATGAACAACAATCCCAGTGCAGCCATGAGAAACCTTCATTCGAATTGTTGGTTAGGGTAATCCAAGTAATTCCCCAAACAATATAGCTTGATACTGTTGTCATTGGTTGCCTTTCAGAGGTTGAAGTTAAGTCCCTGTGGCTGAAGACAGTATATACTCTAGACACAGAACTTGGGAGATTTTCCAATGGATCTAATCTGGAAGCTTCCTTCATGTGGTCTAGCTCTTATAGTATCAAAAAGTACTACTCAAGTTGCCAAGACAGGGGAAGAATCAATGGCCCTATTTAGCCGTGGTGCCAATGACGTATAAAAATTATCAACACAGCAAGATATCCCTAGAAGTGCAATAGTAGCTTTTACATGTTGGTGTTAACCACAACTATCTTGTTGGACTTAAGACCCACATGATAGGAGGGAAAGCATGCCTGGTACTAGAAACCTATCCAACAACCTAGGACTAGTTAGGTCATGGATCTTAGAAGAAAATCGACAACTGCCACTTTATTAAACCATCATAATTCTTAACTGCTCTCTAAAATCTTTATACACACAGGTAAGTGTCTCTTATCTCTCATCACAGACATTTCTCTTTGTAGCAAATGGAGACCATTACAGAAAACCACAGCTTGTCATGATGCAGAGATTGACAGATCATGGGGACCCCAACCCTAGCTCATACAGAATGGCTTCTGTACCTAAATCACAGGGAATATCACAGAAGGTAGGGTGGAAAATTGTAAGAGCCAGAGGGTCAGGGAATCTGTTGTGACAAGGGATCTTCATCCATAAAACTTTATTATGGCTACTCATAGAAGACATGCTAACACAGAAGGGGGAAATTTTGTGGGTCCCACCTCTATAGGTAACTAATAACTGAGGAGGGAGAATCAGCCTCTCCCAGGGATGAGCTCCCTAACTGGTTTGCCAACACAACATGTGCTCAGCCCTGAAACCACATGCACACAAACCACACCAAAACGTCTTATCAGGTTGTATTTATATATTTATTCACCTGTCTGTCTATCTATGTATGTAAAATAATAATCAAAGGAGATCATAATTTGTGAGGAGGCAAGAGAGGAACATGGGAGGATAGTAAAGAGGAGAAGTAGTACAGTTTTGTTTTACTTTAAAACATTTTAATTTTAAAATGCTCAAATGCAATGCCTTCTCATAAAAGAAAGGGCAGGACTATATGGAATCCCTGCTGAATTCTAGCAAACTTTTAAGGAGTGACTTCAGGGTCAATGTATATATGTGTGAAATTACAATAGGAACAAGCAAAACCCCAAACAGTTCAATGATAATCAATCCAACAATTCATATATAGCAACAAAAGATCACGAATAGTCACAGAAAATTTGAGGAGAAAAAACACATTTAGAGAAATTTAAGGAGAAAGTACTGCAATACCTGGCTTCAAGTTATATAACCGAGTTAAAAAGACATTTGGAACTGGAATAAAAAGAGACAGACCAATGGAATAGAATAGAGGACTAAGGAAATATGATAAAGCTATGAACACCTAATTTTTGAAATAAAAATGGGTAATAAACATGCAGTGGGGAAAAGGCATACTATTGAACACATGGTGCTGGCAATGCTCAATATCTGCTTGCAGGAGAATGAAGGGAGATTCGTCTTTCACCTCGTACCAAAATCACCTCAAAGTGGATCAAGGACCTTAACTTAAAACCCGAAATGCTGAAAATACTACAGAAAAACAGGAAATGTACTTCCAGATACAGTTTCAGGCAAGAACTGTTTGATCAGAACTCCAAAATCACCAGATGGGACTACATGAAATTAAAATGTTTCTGCACAGCAAAAGAAATCATCAACAGAACAAACAGACAGCCCACAGAACGGGAGAAAATCTATCTGCTGTTCTTCAGACAGGGGGCTAATACAAGAATTTACAAAGAACTGCAGAGTTAAACACCAAGGAAATAAAACTGCCAATCAACAAATGTGCTAATGAAATGAACAGATAGTTCTCAAAAGAAGAAACACAAATAGCCAGTAACTATTTTAAAATGTGTTCAACATCTCCAGTCATCAAGGAATTGTAAATTATAACTACTTTGAGGTTCTGCCACATTCCAGTCCAAATGGCCATCATTAAGAAATCTGACAACACGTGTTGGGAGGTTATGGGGAAAGAATAACCCTTATTCACTATGGGTAGAAGTGAACATTTTAATATACCCATTATCAAAATCTGTATGAAAGTTTCTTCAAAAGTTAAAAAAAGTACTACCATATCCCTCAGCTATATCATTCACTGGCATATACCCAAAGGATTCTATATTCTACCACAGAGATAGGTGAACATCAAGGCTTATTTCTGTTCTATTCATTATGGCAAAGAAATGAAAACATCCTAGATTACCATCAGCAAATACATGTGTAATGAAAATGGATATACACAATGGGCATTAATTCAGCAGTACGGAAAAGGTGAAAATTATAAAATTTTTACGGAAATAGAGAGTTCTGGACAACAAACTAAGTGAGGCCACCCAGTCTAGAAAGACAAATGACACATTTTCTCTCTCATATATGGATCCTAATATGTAACACACACACACACACACACACACACACACACACACACACACACAGATAAACAATCTGGAAAGGGGGTAAGAGGAAGTAAAACAGACGTATAAGGAAGAATGGTGTGGGTTAAAAAAAGGTTACATGGCTAAAATGTATATAACAACAATTAAAGAGAAGGATGAAGGGAGGCAGCCATGGGAGAGGTGTTAGAGAGGAACACGAAATGGGAAACTGTAATTATATACTAATTTCAAAAATAAAAATAAACTAGAAGTTGAAAAAGGCAAAACTATGTAGATAATTGTCTATATATAAGCAATGTAGAGACTATGGGTAACTTGCAAATCTCAGTTTGAATCTTGTCTGTGATTATTTATGAACTCTTCCTTCATGATCTTTCATCTATCCTTTTCCCCTATGCTAATACATCTAGAAGTTAGGACATTTTATTTCTCTCTTTTTATTTAAACATTTTAATATATTTTGATCATATTCTTTCCCCATCCCCAGCTCCTTTCCAATCTACCTCATCTTCCTATCTATACAACTTTGAGTTAGATGATTTACTTCCTTTTTTATTATATATTTTCTTTATTTACATTTCAGATGTTATCCCCTTTCCTTGTTTCCTCTCCAAAAACCCCCTATTCCATTCCCCAACCCCTGCTCACTAACCCACCCACTCCTGCTTCCCTGTCCTGGCATTCCCCTACAGGGGCATCGAGCCTTCACAGGACCAAGGGCCTCTCTTCCCTTTGATATTCTACAAGGCCATCCTCTGCTACATATGCAGCTGGAGCCATGGGTCCTTCCATGTGTACTCTTTGGTTGGTAGTTTAGTCCCTGGGAGCTCTGGGGGTACTGGTTGGTTCATATTGTTGTTCCTCCTATGGGGCTGAAAACCCCTTCAGCTCCTTGGGTCCTTTCTCCAGCTCCTCCATTGGGGACCCTGTGCTCAATTCAATGGTTGGCTGAAAGTGACCCCCTCTGTATTTGTCGTGCATTGATTGGCAGAGCCTCTCAGGAGACAGCTTTATCAGGCTCCTGTCAGCAAGCACTTGTTGGCATCCATAATAGTGTCTGGGTTTGGTAACTGTATATGGGATGGATCCCCAGGTGTAGAAGTCTCTGGATGGCCTTTCCTTCAGTCTCTACTCCACACTTTGCCTCTATCTCCTATGGGTATTTTGTTTCCTCTTCTAAGGACAGAAGTATCCACACTTTGATCTTCCTTCTTCTTAAGCTTCATGAGGACCCTGCTGTACCACTCCTGGGCATATACTCAGAAGATGCTCCAAAATATAATAAGGACACTATGTTCATAGCAGCTTTATTTATAATGGACAGAAGCTGGAAAGAACCCAGATATCCTTCAACAGAGGAATGGATACAGAAAATTTGGTACCTTTACGCAATGAAGTACTACTCAAGTATTAAAAACAATGAATCCATGAAATTCTTAGGCAAATGGATGGAAGTAGAAAACATCATCCTTAGTGAAGCAACCCAATCACAAAAGAACGCACATGCTATGCACTCACTGATAAGTGGATATTAGCCTAAAAGCTTGGAATATTCAAGATACAATTCACAGATAATTTACTTCTTAAGGTGTTCCTATTTCTGAGGCACAGGATTCTTATGGTTCTATTTATATCAGTTTCTCTAGTTTTCTTCTATTGTTTCCTTTTTGCAGGACTTCAAGAGGATCTTAATCTCTGGTTCAAATACGATCTGTCTTGATTTGTTTATTGCTTAATTAATTGCAGCTTTAATAAATATAAAAATATTCTCAATTCAACCATCCAAAATTAAAGATTTCAGGTGAAGTTAGAGTTCTACAAAGTATCCTTTCCTGTTCCCCATTATCTGAAATAGCACTAATTTATATCTGTTTTTCATGACTCCTTTGTCCTAATTTTATTTAGTTTTCGGCATGGAAATATATTCCTAAAGAATATACTTTAAATCATTAGCTATGTTAAACTTGTAGAATAGGTGCCCTGATGCATGGAATAATTAGCCTTTATTTTATTTTTGCTTAAATTCATTTTGATAAAATTCATACATAATTCTATGTCTTATAATAGATCTTTAAGTTTGACTGGTATATATAGTAATAAATTATGTGTCTGTACTGCAGTTAATTTATTGTCTCTCTCAGCCACCAGTGCTAGGGTTCTTTTATAGCATCTTATGCTGTATACAACACTTCTGTGAACTTTTTTGACTATATTTCCAATCATATTGTAAGTAAATATTTCTCTGGGATGTGTGTACCCAGGATTGGAAGTTCTAAGCTATATATCATGCTAATGTTCAACTTTTGGAGGAAATGTCCAACTGTATTCCAACTTTAGTCATTCATAGACATTATTTTGTGTTAGTAAATTGCACATAACTTGGTGTCTAATATGACTTGACATACCTTTCTTCTTTGGTCCCATGCATTTCTTGTTTTGTGAAATTTCTCTTGTCATCTCTCTTCCTTCCTTCCTTCCTTCCTTCCTTCCTTCCTTCCTTCCTTCCTTCCTTCTTTCCTTCCTTCCTTCCTTCCCCCTTCCTTCCTCCCTCCTTTCTTCTCTCCCTCCTTCATTCCTTTCTTTCAAGACAGAGCTTCAGATTATAGGCAAGTCTGACACAGAACCCAAAGTGCAGCTGACCCAAACACATGATGATTCTCCTCCTTCAGCCTCTCTAGTGCTGGGATTACTGGTTTGTATAACTGCCACTACATCTGGCTCTTTTCATTAATTTTCTGCTATGTTTTCCATGCTTCTCATAACTGTATAGAATTTCTTTATCTCTATTACCAATTCTTGCTTGTTTTTCAATACTCTCGATAAAGTCTTCCAGAAACTTCCCCTTTTTGTTTATATTCTTTAGAGTGTTTTAAAATATGAGTCTTGGCATAATTAAAAACAATAATCTTTCAGTATATCATTAAAGTATACTGATCTATGTTTATTACTAAATATTTAAATCTCTGTTTTCTAAAAAGTTTGAATATGGATTTTTTCTATAGTTTGTGTCTGGGGCATATAGTAGCATTATCTATTAGATGTTTCCTACTTTCATTATTGAGTCTATTGATGTGCCATTTCTGTCTTTTCTTATGGATGGTACTGATTTTGATTAGGCAGTTTAATTTATCCCAGTTCCATTATTGCCCAGTTCTGATAATAAAGATTCATAATGAGTCTTAATACCTTGGAAAATATCCCGTAGTTGCCGTTTGCTGTCAATTGTGTTCTGATTGTCATTTGGTCCTTTTATCTTTCACATAAATTGTATCATCAAGTCACATGGAATATAGCACTCTTTGTAGTTTGATTTGAATAAAACTAACAGTTTTAAGATATTAAATACTCCAATTTTGTAGTTCTTTAAAATACATCTTAATCATGTTTTATGTTTTTCCAGATATGTTATATATGTATTATTAGATTTGTTTCCAGATTATTGAAATTTCTAGTACTGTTTATTGCAAATTGGCTCTCCTCTTTAAGAACATTTTAGTGGTTTACTGCTGGCAGATAGAAATGCAAATGAATTTTGTTCATTAATGCTATATGCAGCCATGTTGCTGAAGTCTCTTGTTTATAAAAATGCAAAAAAAACATACAGTTTGAGTCTTTTACAAAAATTATTACACTATTTATAAATGATTCACAAACAATTCAATTCTGTTTCTTGCTTTAAATCCTTATACATTTAATGATTTTATTACATTGGACAGAAGTATCCACACTTTGATCTTCCTTCTTCTTAAGCTTCATGAGGACCCTGCTGTACCACTCCTGGGCATATACTCAGAAGATGCTCCAACACATAATAAGGACACTATGTTCATAGCAGCTTTATTTATAATGGACAGAAGCTGGAAAGAACCCAGATATCCTTCAACAGAGGAATGGATACAGAAAATGTGGTACCTTTACACAATGGAGTACTACTCAGCTATTGAAAACAATGACTTCATGAAATTCTTAGGCAAATGGATGGAACTAGAAAATATCATCTTGAGTGAGGTAACCCAATCACAAAAGAACACCCATGTTATGCACACACTTATAAGTGGATATTATCCCACAAGCTTAGAATAAAATTCACAGACCTCATGAAGCTCAAGAAGAAGAAAGAACAAAGTATGGATACTCTGGTCCTTCTTAGAAGGTAGATCAAAATACCCATGAGAGGAGATACAGAGACAAAGTGTGGAGCAGGGATTGAAGAAAAGTTCATCTAGAGACTGCCCCACCTGGAGATCTATCCCATATACAGTTACAAAACCCAGACAGTACTGTGGATGCCTACAAGTGCTTGCTGACAGAAGTCTGAAATACTGTCCCCTGAGAGGCTCTGCCAGTGCCTGACAAATACAGAGGTAGATGCTCTCAGCCAACCATTGGACTGAGCACAGGGTCCCCAATGGAGGAGCTAGAGAAAGGGAGTTTACAGCCACATAGGAGGAATAACAGTATGAATCAGTACCCCTAGAGCTCCCAGGGACTAAACCACCAAAGAGTACACATGGAGGAACCCATGTCTCCAGCTGCATATTTAGTAGAGGATGGCCTTTTCAGGAATCAATGAGAGGAGAAGCCCTTGGTCCTTTGAAGGCTTGATGCCCCAGTATGGGTCAATGCCAGGACAGGGAAGCAGGAGTAGGTGGGTTAGTAAGCAGGGGTAGGGGGAATGGAATAGGGGTTTTTTGGAGAGGACAAGAGGAAAGGGGAAAACATTTGAAATGTAAATAAAGAAAATATCTAATAAAAAAGAAAAAACCTACTAAACTAATGGCCATTTTATATATATATATATATATATATATATATGTATATAGTATATATAGTGTGCATATATATATATATATATATATTATATAGTATAGACAGACCCATGTAGGCCTTGTGCTTGCTTGCTACTTTAGTCTCTGTAATCTCATATGCACTTGCTTAGTTGATTCAGAAGATACTATTTTCATGGTATCTTCTATCCCATCTGGCTTTTACACTTTCTGCCTTTTCTTCAGTGGGTTTCCCTGATCTCTGATGGGAAAGATTTGATGGAGACATCTCACTTAAGAGTCTCTCACAGCCTAATATCTGGTTGTGTGTCTCTGTATCTCTTCCCATCTACTGACAAGGAAACCTCTCTGGTGAAGACTGAATAAGGCACTGATATATGAGTATGGCAGAATATCATTAGGAGTCATTTTATTTATTTATTTATTTATTTATTTATTTATTTATTTATTTATTTATTTTGATACTTGGTTTTTAGATCACTTGTGTTTGGTTTTACCCTTGGTCTCGGTCTCTGAGTTATCTAGTCTCTGACTCTTGGTAACTCAAGCAGTGCCAAGTATGGGCTGCTTCTCATGGAGTCAGTCTTACCTCATATCAGATATTGGTTGGCTACCTCCACAAGTTTTGTACCAGCATTGCCCTAGCACAATTTGCATGCAGGACAGATTGTAGGTCAAAGGTTTTGTGGCTGGGTTAGTGTCCATATTTCTCCTTTGGTAGCATGTGGAATACCTTCCCATACCAAAGAGACTAGAACATAGTGAAGGGTCCATGTAGGGACCAGCTTCTCCATGTTCATTGTGTTATCCTCAGTAATGGGGTTCCACTATCAGTTTGTGGAGAGAAACTCTTTGTCTTAGTAACAGCCTGTGTAGTTTTAGTATTTCCATGGGACCCACTTGGCCAACAATAGAATATAAGCCAGTCTCAGCACTGCAAGCCTTGCCTGGTGACAAGAGATAACAAGTTGAAATGCCTTATTCCCCCTTACTAGGAGTCTTCCTTAGGATCACCTTCACATATTCTAGAAAGTTTCCATTGCAATAGGTTTCCCCAACACCCACAAGCACACCAGTTCTAGTCATCTCTCCCTTCACTTTCCCCCTCCACCCTATCTCCCTCAGCTTGATCCCTCATTCCTAACCCCACCCACTCCCTGTTACCCATAAAATCTATTTTATTTCGTTCTCCAAGTGAGATCTGTGCATCGATCCTAAATTCCATGTCTTTGCCTAATGTCTCTGGTACCTCAGTTCCCATTTGCTTAATGGCTAATATCCCTTGTATAAATGAATACATGACATACTTATCTTTTTTGGGGTTGGGTTACTTCACTCATGATGAATTTCTTTCCTTCTTTCACATATTTGCCTGAACATTTCATGATGGCATTTTTAAAAACACTAAGTAATATAATAGCATATTTTCTTTATCTATTCTTCTGTTGAGGGACATCTAGATTGTTTCCAGTTTTTGGCTATTATGAATAAAGCTGCAATGAACATGGTTGAACAAGTGACCTTGTTGTATGATGGAGTCTCCTTTGGGTGTATGTCCAAGAGTAATACAACTGGATCTTGAGGTAGATCGATTTCCAACTTTCTTAAAAACCACCATATTGATTTCTATAGTGATGTATAAGTTTGCACTCCCTCCAGCAATGGAGTAGTGTTCCTTTTGCTCCACATCTTTAGCATGAGCTGTCACTTATGTAATTGATCTTAACTATTCTGATAGGTGTAAGATGGAATCTCAAAGTAGTTTTCATTTTCCTTACCCTGATAGTTAAGGGTGTTAGCCATTTCTTTAAGTGTTCCTTGCCAATTGAGTTTCCCTTATTGAGAACTCTCTGTTTAGATCTGTATCCCATTTTTAAATTGGATTTTTTTTTACATCTAGTTTCTTAAGTTCTTTATATTCTTTTGGGATATGAGTCCACTCTCACATGTGGAGTTAGTAAAAATCTTTTCCATTCTGTTACCTTCTGCTTTGTCCAATTAGCAGTGTCCATTACCTTACAGATGCTTTTCAGTTTCATGATGTCCCACTTATTAGTTGTTGATCTTAGTGACTGAACTATCTGTATTACGTTCAGAAAGTTGTTTCTTGTACCAATATGTTCAAGGTTGTTCCACACTTGCCTTTCAATTTCATTCTTCAAAGATTTAAAGGTTTTATCAAACAAGACTTTCACTTGCTTGGTTAGTGTTAATCCAAGGTATTTTATATTATTTGAGGCTATAATGAAAGGTGTTGTTTCCCAGATTTCTTTCTCAATATGTTTGTTATTTGTCTATAGGAGGCCTATTGATTTCTTTGAGTTAATTTTGTATCCAGCCACTTCACTAAAGCTGTTTATCAGCAATAGGAATTAACTGGTGGATTTTTTTAGGGTACATTATCATATCATCTGTGAATAGTGATACTTTGCCTTCTTCCTTTCCAATTTATATCCTTGATATTCTTCTGTTGTCTTGTTGCTATAGCTAAATCTTCAGTACTAAATTAAACAGATAGGGAGAGAGTGGACAATCTTGTCTTGTTTTTGATCTTAGTATAGTTGCTTTGATTCTCTCTCTATTTAATTTGATGTTGGCTATCAGCTTGCTATATATTGCCTTTATTTTGTTAGTTAGGTATGCCTCTTGTATCCCTAATCTCTCCAAGATTTTTGTCATTAAAAGGTGTTGATTTTGTCATAAGCCTTTTCTGCCTCTAATGAGAAGATCATGTATCTTTTCTTTCCTTTCAGTTTGTTTATTATTGTGGCTTACACTTACTGATTTTTGTATACTAAACCATCCTTATATCTCTGGGATGAAGCCTATTTGATGGCGGATCATCTTTTACAAGTGTTCTTAGGTTCAGTTTGCAACTATAATTTGCATCTGTGTTCAGGAGGGAAATTGGTTTGAAATTCTTTGTTTTTTTTTGTTTGTTTGTTTTGTTTTGTTTTTCGAGACAGGGTTTCTCTGTGTAGCCCTGGCTGTCCTGGACCTCACTTTGTAGACCAGACTGGCCTCGAACTCAGAAATCCTCCTGCCTCTGCCTCCCAAGTGCTGGGATTAAAGGCGTGCACCACCACCACCCGGCTCTGAAATTCTCTTTGTTGAGTCTTTTTGTGGTCTGAGTATGTGGGTAATTTTGGCCTCATAAAATGAACTGGGCAATGTTCCTTCTGTTTCTATTTTGTGGAATAATTTGAGGAAAATTGCTATTAGCCCTTCTTTGAAAGTCTGGTAAATTCTATGCTAAAATCATTTGGCCCTGGGGTTTCATTGGTGGAGGCTTTTAATGAGTGCTTCTATTCCACTAGGGTTATAGATCTATTTAAATCATTTATCTCACCTTGATTTAACTTTGATAAGTTGAGCCTATCAAGAAAATTATCTATTTCTTTTAGATTTTCCAATTTGGTGGAGTGCAGGTTTTTAAACTATGTCCTTAGGATTCTTTGGATTTCCTTGGTGTCTGTTGTTTTGTTCCCCTTTCTTTTTCTCGTTTGTTAATTTGGATATTCTTTCTCTACCTTTTAGTTAGTTCAGAAGAAGTGTTGTCTATCTTGATGATTTCCACAAAGAACCAACTCTTTGTTTCATTGATTCTTTGTATTATTCTCTTTGTTTCTAATTTATGGATTTCAGTCCTCAGATTCATTATTTCCTTCCACTTATTGCTCTTGGGTATGCTTACTTCTTTTTGTTCTAGAGCTTTCAGGTAGACTGTAAAGTTGTTAGTATGAGATCTCTGCAATTGTTTTTTGAGGTAGGTGCTTAGTGCTATGAACTTTCCTCTTAGTACCATTTTCATTGTCTTCCATAAGTTTGGATATTCTGTTTGTTCATTTTCATTAACATCTAGACATTTAAAAATGTCTTTCTTATTTCTACCTTGACCCATATTTCACTCAGTAGAGACTTGCTCAGTTTCCATGACTTTGTAAGCTTTCTGTTGTTGTTGATATCAAACTTTAATTCATGGTGTTTTGATAGGAAGCAAGAACTTATTATTAATTTTCTTTTATCTTTTGAGACTTGCTTTGTGACTGAGTATATGGCCAATTTTGGAGACAGTTCCATGAACTGTAGAGATGACGATATATTCCTTTGTGTTTGGGTGAAATGTTCTATAAATATCTGTTTGGTCCATTCAGTTTATACCATCTGTTAACTCCAGTATAACCTTGATGAGAGTGGGGTATTGAAGTCTCCCACTATCATGTGAGGATCAATATGTGATTTAAGTTGTGATAGAATTTCTTTTACAAACTTGGGTGTGCTTGTGTTTACAGTATTAAAGCTAAGAACAGAAATGTCATCTTGGTAAATTTTCCTTTGATGAGTATGTAGTTTCCTTTTCTGTGTCTTCTGATTACCATATAAAAATGTTCATAAAAAAATGGTTATACTGCCTTGCTCATTGGGTTCATTTGCACAGAATTTCTTTTGCCAACCCTTATTCTGAGGTAATGTCTATCTTTAATATTGAGGTGTATTTCTTGTTTGCAGCCAAAGATTGGATTTTTTTCCACACATTCTATTGGTTCATGTCTTTTAATTAGGGAATTGAGACTATTGATATTGAGAGTTATGACCATTGATATTGATGACCAATGGTTGTTAATTTCTGTTATTTTGTTGTTGTTGCTGGTGATGGTGATGGTGGTGGTGGTGGTGTGTATGTGTGTGTATGAGTGTGTATGTGTGTGTGTGTATGTGTATGTGTGTGTGTGTATGTGTATGTGTGTG
This sequence comes from Tokudaia tokunoshimensis, assembly GCA_036184795.1. NCBI lineage: Eukaryota > Metazoa > Chordata > Mammalia > Rodentia > Muridae > Tokudaia > Tokudaia tokunoshimensis. Next base: position 90,259,055 of record BTHU01000023.1, read on the forward strand.
TGTTTGTAGATAGAATTTGTTTAAATCTGACTTTATCTTGAAATATTGTATTTTTTCCATGTGTGGTGGATTGAGAGTTTTGCTGAGTATAGTAATCTGGGATGCCATCTGTGTTCTTTTAGAGTCTGCAGCACATCTGTCCAGACCCCTCTGGCTTTTAGAGTCTCCATTGAGTAGTTGGGTGGAATTCTAGTAGTTCTGCCTTTGTATGTTACTTGGTCTTTTGCAGCTTTCTTTCTTCGTTCTGTATGTTTAGGCTTTTGATTGTTTTGTAGCAAGGGAGCTTAATTTTTTGGCCTATCTATATGGCCTATCTGTATGCTTCTTGTACCTTGTTAGGAATCTTCTTTTGTAAATTTAAATTATATTTTTTTCTATGAATTTGTTCAAGACATTTTATGGGCCTTTGACATAGAATTCTTTCTCCTCTGTTTCTGTTATTCTTATTTGTTTCATAATGTTCTAGATTTCCTGGGTTTTTTTATGGAATGTTATATTTTTTTTAGACTTAACTTTTTCTTTACCCAATGTATCAATTTCTTTTATTGTATCTTCTATGAGATTCTCTCTTCCATTTATTGTATCCTATTGGTGAAGCTTTCTTCTGTAGTTCCGGTTAGAATTCCTAAATATTTCATTTCCAGAATTCTCTCCGTTTTTTTTTCTTCATTGCTTCTGTTTCCATTTTCAGACCTTGAACAGTTTAATTTTTATTTTTCAACTGTATGTGTTTTCTTGAATTTCTTTAAGGGGTATTCTTTTCCTCCTAATTTGTTTGTTTGTTTGCTTTTTAACCCCTGGATTTCATTATGATAGTTATTCATTTTCTCTTTACTGACCTCTATCTTCATATAGTTAGTTTTAAGGTCTTTTTCTTATACTTTAGCTATGTTAGAATATTCAGGGCCTGCAGTGGTAAGATAGCTGGCCTTTAGTGGAGACATATTTCCCTGGTGTAAATTATTGTGTTTTTATGCCAGCAGGTAGGTATCTGGGTTTGGGATGAATGCAGGTATAGGAGCTGATTCCTAGACTTGTCTTTGTTGGGTGGATGCTTTGTTTCTTGGTTTCTGTTTCCTCTCTGGATTTTGGAGTTTGGTAGTTGTGTGGTGCTTATTTTCTTGGTCTGCTCAGCTGATATGTTTACAGGGAATACTTATTGTTAGAGGCTGGGATACTGGGATGAATTGAAGTAAGGAAGGTTAGAGGTGAAGGTCTTGTGATTCCTTTGGGATCGAGTCAGAGAGGATAAATAGGTCACAGTAGGTTTCTTTCTACAGATCTAGGGATGAGGCTGGGGGTATTGGATCCCAGAAGCAATAGATGATGTATGGATCTACCTTCAGCCTATGATGCTCTGTGAAGAGCAGTCCTTGGGTTAGCAGGGGGTGCCTGCTGGAGTTATGGCCTGGGACAAAGCAATGAGTGGGGGTTGGAGGGAGGTTAGAAGAGGAAGACATGTTGGATCAATGGGGATTGGGAATAGGAAATAATAAAGGCTGCCACAGTTGCTCTGTTGAAGAGCTGGGCATGAGATGGGGATTGGCTCTGGGGAAGCAGAGCCACATCTTCTTTAAACTATAGGTTGGGAGGCATCCTTTTTGTTGTCTATAAACTAAAACTGTACAAAATGGAAATTATCCTTTTCTCTTGAAATCTCATTAGAACACAGCTTTGAGCTAGTCTTTGCAGAAAGACTTTCAATACTGAAAATTAAAATTTAAGTAGTATTATAAGAGTTAATTCCTATACATTATGTTTTCCTAGACATGTTTCAATTTTTCAGTTTTCAGAAATGTTAGTCTTCGATTGAATGGTATTATTTTATTACTGTTACTTGTACTTATGTCCACTTTTCATTCATTCATATTATTTGTGTTCTCACTTTTTTCTTTAGCCAGTCTCACTAGAAATTTACCCAATTTTATTACATTTTTTTCCTCCTGAAGAAAGACATTCTGGTTTTCTTGTTTCCCCTCCCTTCTTCCTTTGGCTTTGTCCTCTTGATATTTTTTTTATATAGCCTCTTATGATAGCATGCTATAAGCTTTTTGGCTTGCCACTCTTTATTATGGCTATTTGGTGCTATATTTTCTAAGAATCTTATTTTTATTGCATCCAAGAAGTTTTGCTCTATTGTGTTTCCATTACCTTGTTACTGAATATTTTTAAGTTTCCATTGAGTGTTTTGATTGTAGGACTAGGTGTCTTAGATGCTTGCAATGCAGCCTGAACATAGTTGAGAACCTACTAATGCACTGAGTATGATCAAAGTTGGCAGAATTATGAGTTACTAGTAAATTTTCTAAACCACTTCATTCAGTATTTGTTGAATCAAAACTCAAAGAAACATCTAAATAGGGGCTGAAAAGATGGCTCATTGTTAAGAGTACATACTGCTCTGGCAGAGGACAAAAGTTTGGTTTGCAGAACCCATATCCATGGGCTCATTACTACCTGCAACTCCAATTCTAAAGGATCCAACACCTGCTTCTAGCCTCTGCAGGCACCTGCACTTACATACGTGTATACACACACACACACATGCACATACACACACACACACTAAATACATGCAAACATATGTAATAAAATAAAGCTAAAAGAATAAAAACAAAAAATACTAAAAATTTGGGCTCTTCATCATTTATAGGAACTCTGAGATATTATAAAGGATAGTTTTGTAATTTAAAAAGACAAGCCAACATATTCTAGGACAGTGGTTTTCAGGAAACTCAGGGAAATGGTAGGCCCCCGATTTTCAGAGGTTTTACCTTAAAGCTATTAACATTTATGAAGTTCCAGTTCATAATGCAGTGTGAACACAATATTATCAAAAATATGCATAGGCTAGTTAGCATAGTCCTGTGAGATAGCAAAAGACCCAGTATACTATATACAATAATTAATCAATGTGTTTTTTGAATAAGGTGGTGAAAATTAGAGAGAAGTGGATTCTAGCTAGGCTAATGAAAACTACTTTGGGTCTTTTCTGCCTAATGGTACATAGAAAGAAAGGAAAAAAAGCATTGGCCAGAATGCTAACTAAACACCAGGTGCTAGACTCTATGCTTAGTTTCTCCAGGCTCTTTAAATTACTACATCTAGAAGAACAGCTGCAAATTGGAGTATCATACTGATTGAGAATGAACATAATTCACTGATGGTTTTTAAGACCTGATTCTTGAATGAAAGCAAAATATGGTATTTAAATTGGACATGAAAGGAATAAAAAAATCCTCCCACATCTTTGATGGTATCATAATTTTCTGCTTCTCATGAGACTTTTGCATTATTTTTGGTTTGTTGTTTTGTTAGCCAGGGAAATTCCACAGGCTTTCACGGTTTCTCTGTATACAAAATAGTTCTTACAACTTACAGACCATATGAAGCTCAGGAAGGAAGACCAAAGTGTGGATGCTTCAGTCCTACTTAGAAGGGGGAACACAATAATCAAAGGAAGTAGAGGGTAGGAGGGACTTTGGAGGAAGAGTAAAAAGAGGGGCAAGAGTCAGGTGTGGGAGGAGATGGAGATATACAGAGGGTCAGGAAATTGAATAGAGATGTGCAGCAATGGGTGATGGGGAGCTGAGGAAGGGGGGTAGCAACCAGAAAGTCCCAGATGCCAGGAAAGCAAGAGCCTACCAGGACCCAACAGGGATGAGATTAGCTGAGATACCCAACAAAGGGGAGAGGGAACCTGTAGAGAACATATCTAGAGGTTAGGCATGGCCCCCGGTTGAGGGATTTTGAGAAGGGTCACCCACCCTTCTCAAAATTTTAACCCAGAATTGCTCTTGTCAAAAGGAAATACAGAGACAAAGTGTGGAGCAGAGACTGAAGGAAAGGTCACACAGAGACTGCCTGCAGTCACCAAACCCAGTCACTATTGCTGATGCCAAGAAGTGCTTGCTGACAGGAGCCTGATATGGATGTCTCCTGAGAGGCTCTGCGGAAGCCTTACCAATCCAGATGCAGATGCTTGCAGCTAACCATTGAAATGAGCACAGGGACCTTAATGGAAGAGTTAGGGGAAGGACCGAAGGAGTCGAAGGGGTTTACAACCCCATAGGAAGAACAGCAATATCAACGAACCAGACTCTCCCCACCCCAGAGCTGCCAGGGACTAAACTACCAACCAAGGGATACATATGGAGGGACCCATGGTTCCAGCTGCATATGTAGCAGAGGATGGCCTTATCTGGCATCAATAGGAGGGTGGGTCCTTGATCCTGTGGAGGCTTGATGACTCAGTGTAGGGGGATGCCAGGGTGGTGAAGTGGGAGTGGGTGGATGGGTGGGGGGGCACCCTCATAGAAGCAGGTTAAGGAGGGGATGTGATAGGGGGATTTCAGATGGGAAACCAGGAAGGGAGATCACATTTGAAATGTAAATAAATAAAATAACCAATAAAAACAGTGAGAAACATGTTTCATTTTTAAAACAATTATTGCAACATTTGTATAGTTTGGAATTGAGGAAATTTAATATAGAATTGGTTCATAGACAACTGCACAAACAGAGAGAGGACAATGATTTCATCTTGCCATCTCACCATTACAATTTGTCATCTCATTCCTTAATTCTTAGCATTTGCTTATAGAACACAGGGCTTGTGCATCCCTAGGAATTAGTGTAACTTACAGTTACACTAAACATGTTAGGTATTTCTCTTTTGCCAGCATACAGTTATCATGACAAGTAGTTAAATATTTATTTTGATAAAACTAGGGAAAAAGATGCGTAGTATGTATCTGTGGTGGTATTAGAGTATCCTTCCTTAATGAGTCCGTTGATCTGTGAACTGTCTTAGTTTTGGGAATTGTGCTAGAAGTATATTACTGGAGTTTTCATTTATCTTATTCTAAAAGTCTTATAAGTAATCCCCTACTACTTAGTTCTTTTACATGTCACTTCATTCTAAATAACATTCTGTTTCGATTTCCATTTTATGAAATTATATGATTCATTTATATACTATAAATGTATATTGTATGAAAATTTTTAATAAAAATGCAAAGAACTATCATTCTAGCACTATTGATTACAGTGGGTGTGCTGTGTCTTTCAACATTCAGTATTGCTTAATGTCTGTTGTTCTTAAATAGTTTTATTCCTTTTGAAATAAGGGGTCCTATTTCTATGGTGGTTCTCCCACATTTATCTCCAAATTACAAAAGGCATCCATTATTTGTGATGGTTTACTTCAATATCATATTTTGCATGTGAAATATAACACACATTTCAAAGAAATCGTAAAGCATTTATGTATAAACTGGTGGGTAACCAATGCTTCAGACTCAAGTCAGTAGCAAATCTCCTGCTGGGTGAGGCTCAAAGTGATGGCAAAACCTTCTGATGGCAGGTACAGAAAATACCCACTGTAGCTTTTTCCCACCCAGACAGTTAAGGCCTGAAGAATGCTTCCCAACAAACACTGCTCCTACTGAGATTGGCTTAACTTGTGTCCTTTTTTAATTGTATATGTTAACCCTCCCTTCATGTTTATCTGTTTGTAAGAACTCTGACTCCTTGTTCATCTGTATGCAATAACATTGACTCTCTGTTCAATTTTATATAATAAGCATTCTGAGCTTCCAGAGTACTGTGGCTTCTTCATCCAGGAGCTCAGATCCCTGATCCCACCTTTTCTGTTTGTGCATCTGTAATTTCTTCATTCCATTTCCCTCACATTGTGGTATAATTACTATCTTACTCTTTATAGTATTAATTTTTATACATTTATTTTTAATTTTACTATTGAAGTGTGCATCTGTAATCACACAAGTAAAACAACATAGTTTTGAATGCTGCTTCAATGGAAGTATACATCATTAGTAATGGATTATTAATTAGTAGAGAGAGAGATATGCTATTTTGTCCAGTTTATTGTTATAATTGTAAACTTTACACAAAGCTCTATTTTCATTGTTAGCTTTCATTTTATGAATATTTGCATGTGTTTTGTCTTCTACAAAATGTATACTAAAACTTTATCCCCAGTTCTATAGTACTAAGGGGTAAGGACTTAATGGGGAGTGTTTAGTTATTGGAGAAAGTACCCTAGTGAAAGGATTAATGCCACATATAGAAAGCTTTTTTTGCCTTTTATTACTCTCTGCCATATGAAGAGCCATTTGTCCATATTTTCCCATGTGAAAGGTAACATACACTTTAAATATTACATTCCACCCTATAATGCACAGTGAGAGGACCTCACTGGACAGAAGATGCTGAGGAGATGATTTCGGACATTGCAGGCTTCCGAGCTATGAGAAGCAATTTCTGTTCTTTGTAAATTATTCAGTTTTGGGTGTGTTATAATGTTAGAAAATAGACTAATGCAATACTTCCTTTCTAAAGGCCTTAACCTCCCAATAATAACACATTAGGGATGATAAGTGAATCTGTGGATTTTGGAACTGCACATTTAGAACATAGTGGTAATATTAAGAAACTGTGTCAATGTGCATGTTTTTCAGTAAGGTGTATGCTCAGAAACAGAGTTCTTTTTCTATTATCCCATGCTTTTCTCTACATGCTTCTTTTTACATATTGTCAGAGGTAGATCCAGTTTCCTAATTCTTTTCTCTATTGCATATATTTGCAAGCCCTGATTTTATTCTCAATTGCTACTACTTTACTTATACCTAGAATCTCTATTTTTCATTATGTTATCCTGCCTATTCTCTATTTAAATATTTCTTTCTCTTCCTTGGATCTAGCAAAATAATTTTTTAAAAACTATGTCTGAAAATAATTTAATATTTTAAGCTCAGTGATTCTATTTCTAGACTTTCTTACTACTACTTGTCTTCCTGTTCAGTTGCTTGGTTTGGCTGCTATCTTTTTTGTTCCAGCACCCACGTTAAAATATTTGTTTTAGAAATACCTTGACATTTTAGATAACATTACTTTCTTTTCTGAAGTCTTTTTTTTTTCTGCATCTGCCAGACACCTGAGAAACCAGCAATCTGGGATTACTTTAGTTAGTATTAAAAGCAAGATAGTTTGACTTACTAAAATGACTCAGAGCTGAGTTTCAAACTATGGGAAAGTTGTTTTGTTCTTTCTCCAGTCTGAGTCTTAAGGTGTTACTGTCTAAGGTTGAAATTTTCTATCTAAGTATCTTGCCAGAGCTTATACCATCATTGGAGTGCTTAATCATTAACTGTCTATCGGTGTAGTGCACCAAATCCAGAAATTATTTTAGCTGGACTCATCTCTATAAATTCAATTGATATTGCACTTTTCCTATTTTTAGCCCTTTTACAACTCACTCCTGCATGTACTTCTCAAGTTTATGGGGATAGAAATTAAAAGAAACTAAGAGAGGGTTTTGCGGGATGCTGGCTCAGCAGTTAAGAACACTTACTGACTTTGCAGAGGATCCAGATTTAGTCTCCAGAATCCAAATGGCAGCTGACCACCATCTGTAATTCCACTTCCAGGGGCTCTGATGCCCCTCTTCTGTTGTCCTCTGGCACCACCCCTGCATGTGTTACAGATAAATATATGAAGGCAAAACTCACATAAAATAAAGGGAATAAATTTTTTTTTAATTTTATTTTATTTTCTAAGTTTTTTTTATTTACACTCCAAATCATTTCCCCTTTCCCGTTTCCTCCCTCCCCAAAAGTCCCATAAGCCCCCTTCCCTCCCTCTTTTCCCCATTCAAACCCCTCTCCCTTCTCTGTCCTGGCATTCCCCTACATCCAGTCTTTCCAGGACCAGGGGTCTCTCCTTCCATCCTCTTGGAAATCTATTGATATGCGAATTGTGTCTAGGGTATTCCGAGATTCTGGGTTAATATCCCCTTATCAGTGACTGCATACCATGTGTGTTCATTTGTGATTGGGTTACCTCACTAAGGATGATATTTTCTTTTTTTTTTTTTTTTTTTTTTTTTTTTTTTTTTTATTTTATTTTATTTTTTTAATTTACATTCCAAATCACTTCCCCTTTCCCGTTTCCTCCCTCCCCGAAAGTCCCATAAGCCCCCTTCCCTCCCTCTTTTCTCCGTTCAACCCCCTCTCATTACTCTGTCCTGGCGTTCCCCTACATCCAGTCTTTCCAGGACCAGGGGTCTCTCCTTCCATCTTTTTAGAAATCTATTGATATGCTGATTGTGTCTAGGGTATTCTGAGATTCTGGGTCAATATCCCCTTATCAGTGACTTCATACCATGTGTGATCTTTTGTGATTGGGTTACCTCACTAAGGATGATATTTTCAAGTTCTGACCATTTGCCTAGGAATTTCGTGAATTCATTGTTTTTAATTGCAGAGTAGTATTCCATTGTGTAAATATACCACATCTTCTGAATCCATTCCTCCGTTGAGGGACATCTGGGTTCTTTCCAGCTTCTGGCTATTATAAATAAGGCTGCTATGAATATAGTGGAGCATGTGTCCTTATTGCATGCAGGTAAAGTCTCTGGGTATATGCCCAGGAGTGGTATAGCCGGATCCTCCGGAAGTGTCATGCCCAGTTTTCTGAGGAGCCGCCAGACTGCTTTCCAGAGTGGTTGTACCAGCCTGCAATTCCACCAGCAGTGGAGGAGTGTTCCTCTTTCTCCACATCCTCGCCAACAACTGCTGTCTCCTGTGTTTTTGATCTTAGCCATCCTGACTGGTGTGAGATGGAATCTCAGGGTTGTTTTGATTTGCATTTCCCTAATGACTAAGGATGATGAACATCTCTTTAGGTGCTTCTCAGCCATTAGATATTCTTCAGGTGAGAACTCTTTGTTTAGCTCTGTACCCCATTTTTTAATAGGGTTACTTGCCTCTCTGGAGTTTAACTTCTTGAGTTCTTTGTATATCTTGGATATTAGCCCTCTGTCGGATGTAAGGTTGGTAAAGATCATTTCCCAGTTAGTTGGTTGCCGCTTTGTCTTTTTGACAGTGTCTTTTGCCTTGCAAAAACTTTGTAATTTAATGAGGTCCCATTTGTCTATTCTTGATCTTAGAGTATAAGCTATTGGAGTTCTGTTCAGGAAATTCTCCCCTGTGCCCATATGTTCAAGGTTCTTCCCTAGTTTCCCTCAATTCTAAGTGGATCAAAGATCTCCACATAAAACCAGACACACTGAAACTAATAGAAGGATGATATTTTCAAGATCTGACCATTTGCCTAGGAATTTCGTGAATTCATTGTTTTTAATTGCAGAGTAGTATTCCATTGTGTAAATATACCACATCTTCTGAATCCATTCCTCCGTTGAGGGACATCTGGGTTCTTTCCAGCTTCTGGCTATTATAAATAAGGCTGCTATGAACATAGTGGAGCATGTGTCCTTATTGCATGCAGGTAAAGCCTCTGGGTATATGCCCAGGAGTGGTATAGCAGGGTCCTCCGGGAGTGTCATGCCCAGTTTTCTGTGGAACCGCCAGACTGCTTTCCAGAGTGGTTGTACCAGCTTGCAATCCCACCAGCAGTGGAGGAGTGTTCCTCTTTCTCCACATCCTCGCCAACAACTGCTGTCTTCTGTGTTTTTGATCTCAGCCATTCTGACTGGTGTGAGGTGGAATCTCAGGGTTGTTTTGATTTGCATTTCCCTAATGACTAAGGATGATGAACATCTCTTTAGGTGCTTCTCAGCCATTAGATATTCTTCAGGTGAGAACTCTTTGTTTAGCTCTGTACCCCATTTTTTAATAGGGTTACTTGCCTCTCTGGAGCTTAACTTCTTGAGTTCTTTGTATATATTGGCACCACCCCTGCATGTGTTACAGATAAATATATGAAGGCAAAACTCACATAAAATGAAGGGAATAAAAAAATTTTAAGACAAATAACTTCGAATACAATTCCTTGCCCTCTTCCCTCCCCCAAGTCCAACTTTAAGGGGAGGAAGCTCTATGGGATATTTCAGCAATAATGGGATGGATTTTGTCCAATTATAGGCAGTGATTTTGTCCTGTAAAAAATTTACTGAATTTTGGAGATCCAGTCTTCATATTCTTATGAATGTTCTATTTTTTTTCAAAAATTCTACATGTAATATTAAATTTTCCAATTGGTATGTCACAGAATCTGACCATTTTAAATGGACATGTGATCAATCAGTGTGGATGCTTATCACTTCCAATTTATCTGTTAAATATCCCTTTTTTTTTTTTTTTTTTTTTTTTTGGTTTTTCGAGACAGGGTTTCTCTGTATAGCCCTGGCTGTCCTGGAACTCGCTCTGTAGACCAGGCTGGCCTCGAACTCAGAAATCTGCCTGCCTCTGCCTCCCAAGTGCTAGGATTAAAGGCGTGCGCCACCACCGCCCAGCTTAAATATCCCATTTTAAAATGCAATTGAAATTGCATATGTTCATAATGTCATGTTCTGTTCTGTATACACATTGCAGAGTGATTATATGAAGCTAACTGACATATAACCACATACACTCATTTTCTGTAAGTAGAATATTTTAAACATAATTTTACTAATTCAGAATTAGACAGCATATTGTTATTAACTGTGATTATAATCCTTTGCAATGGATTTCAGAAATTTATTCTCGCTCTCTTACTGAAACTTAGTATGCTTGGTCATTGTTTCTCCTTTCACTGGCTCCTCCCCCTCTAGCACATTATAACCATCATTCTCATTTTGTTGGTATTTTTTCTTCTTGAAATTTAAGTGTGCAGTAATTAATTAAAATATGAAATAAACCAGGCATAAAAAAGCAAATACTGCAACATCTCACTTATATTTGGGATCTTAAAATGTTAACCATTTTATAGAGATTCCTATGGCCACTTCATCTAATATTCCATCCTTCTTCTTCAGACTCTAGTGCTCCTTATCCTCCCAATTTAACCACCATAATCTTCTAATTATCTACTATAAGGTATCATTTGTTTTTATAAAGTATATTTGCTTTTATTGTCAGCATTATGCCACCAAATGTAAGGTCTATGCAAAGCAGAAATTTTTTCTTGCTTACTATAATTGTATAGTAAATATTTTAAAAGTTGGATGGTACCAACTAACACATCAGTCAACATTAATTTAAATGGGAAAAAAAAACCCACTTCAGTTATTTAATTAAAAACAGTTTACTAGGGGAAATCATGGCAGCACAAAAAGATTCTATGCAATTTCTCTAGGCCCCAGAAGAAGAGGCTAGAGGCTAGTATTCCAATAAGACTGTCAAATCAGTACTGTCAATCTGGTTCATTATTGGTCAATGATAACTCTGCTTCATTAAAAAAACAGAGAAGAGTACATAATCAACACATTAAAGTTGACTTGAAGGTCATATCCATAATGCAAAGAAAAAAATTTTTCTATTATCATTCCAACTGTTTCCTAATAGTCTCAGAAGTCATGATTTTGATTGGATGCTGGGATGTTCCTACAATAAGACATACAGTTTCCAGATCTGTTTTTTGTTGTTTAACAATGGTCAAAGTGGAGAGGTGATATTGCTACTTTATTTAAATTTTTCCAATTTGCATTCAGAATCTTTGAGTCTTTGTATCCTTGCATCTATAATACACCAGAAGGTGCGGATGGTGTCAATTCATTGTATATACTACCAAATGAACAATGTGTTCTTATTGAAATATCTTGTGAGAAATAGGAGACTCATTATGCAGAACTAGTATGAAGAATGCCTTCTCTCCATTAAATTGCTTTAACAAGTCAGGAAAATACTTTATGCAGAAATGTCTTTCTTATTCTCACCATTGCAGAAACAGAGTTGCAGCCAGCTGATAACATTTGCACTTCCCCCACCTCTACTAAAAATGATTATTTGGTATCTGATGCATATTAAGAAGCAAGATCAGTAGAAACGATAGTCCTTGTGAAAAGATTTTTACTATTAGCATTGCTTATAGATAACGGGACATGATGATAATAAACAAGAAAAAACTTCTAGTAATTTTTATTGCTAATTTTTCACTTTAAAAATTCATTTGATAGCATATATTAATTGTCCACATAGTTACATTGGATTTTCATGAATAATATGTACTTTAATCATATTACTCTTTCTTTTTAAAAATTATTTTTCTTAAGATTATAACATAGTTACATCACTTTTCTTTTTCTCCCTCCAAACCCTTCCACATACACTTCTTTGTTCTTTTTCAAATTTGTGGCCTTTTAAAGTACTGTTACATGCATATAGCTCTTGGCCTGGGGAGATGGCCCAGTGGTTAGAATGATTGCCATGTAAGTATGAAGATCAGAATTCAGATCCCCAGAACCCATACAAGTTCCTAGGGTGCATGGAGACCTTCCTGAAATTCCATCCTTGGAATCCATAAATTCTAGAGCACGCTGATAATCAATAGTAGTCATTTTGGACAGTTTTGGTCTCAATTGAGAGACTCTGCCTCCTTGAATAAGGTAGAAGAGTGATGTAGGATGACTTAGGTCATCAACCTCATGTTCCCATATGCACCCACACATGTAGGCCTACATACAGGCAAACATGAATACACATACATGTACAAACACACTCACATATGAAAAAATATATCCTGTTTTTGCCTTTACCTGGGATAATTGTTCTGACATCTTAACACTGATACACTGTGGTTTGTTAGTATTATTAGGTTATAAGTTCTTTAAATAATCTATTTTTATTTTTATTATTGTGAGGCAGTGTAACTCCAGCTGACCTGGAACTTGCAGTGTAGACACGATTCGTACTGACTGTGGCATTGTTTCTGCTTTTGTCCCCCCAGTGGTAGGTTTGCAGGTATGAAGTTATTGTGAACCATGCTAGAATAATATATTTTCATATTTCTTCTTAGGTAAACTGTAGAAAGCAGAATTTAACACAAAAGAAGTAAAGTACAGAGATAGAGAAGTAAAGTACAGAGATAGAAAAGTAATGCGCACAGATGTAGAAAAAGATTCTCAACTATCCTTCTACATTAAATAAAACTAGTGAGCTTGTTTAATGTAGCCAGACTTCTAGGCCACATAACCACACATTTCAGTTTGTTTAGTGTGGAAGAATCCATAAATGTTAGCATGATTTAGAAAGTTTACTAGTAATTTTAATGTACTAGGAAGCACTGTCAAATGTTGCTTTTGTATTTGTGCAGAACCTCTGAGGTATGTTTTAAACTTCAAGAGTGGTGGTAGACAAGATAAAGAAAACATTGTGTTGTGCTTTGAATGACCAAAACCTTCCAGCCTTGACCCACGATATAGGACAGAGCTACAAGATAGTTCTTCTAACCATGGGCATCAATAAAACTTCAAATTGGTTAGTGTTGAGAAAACGGCTTTTAATGGGAGACAAGTAACTAACTGTGACACCCATTTTGGAAAGATTTGGAAATATATGAATTGTGACAACATTCTGAGGTTATGTAGGACACCATCCAGGTGACAGAGTCAACTAGGCAATAGTATCTCTAGATGCTTAGGACATATGGAACTCTTTCAAAAGCTGGGTGATGGGTTCAGAATTCTGAATTGGTTATTGGCTTTAACTATTAGATGTCCCTTAGGAGAAATATCAACAGTAAAGGAAGAATCGTAAAACCTAGGCAGATTCCAATGCTCACAGAGCCAGATTAAATTAATCTGGAATGGGATCCAGTGAATTGGCATTTTATGTTTTTGCTTTGTTTCATCTTTACCAACTTGCTACTCAAGGTCGCAACATATAAATGAGTTTAAAGCAAGTAACCTAGATGTCCTGATAAGGATTATCAAATGGCTTTCCTGATTCTAACAATACCTCCATTCCTCCTATAGATTCTATGAGCAACCAAAAATTCTATCTATTCATTTAGCACAAAGGGAACTGAGACACAGCATAGATAGATGCTTTTCTCAGGGTCACCCAACTCAGTATTATATAGTCATACATACAGAAGTAGTGTTAGGGACTGCTAGTGTTCAGATCCATGGCTTTTTAATCTAGTTCTATATAATTCGGTTTGCAAATGACTATGCCTACTATGCCTATTAACTCATTATTTAAAATGAAACTACTGTAAGTATTTTAGGTGATGGATATGCTAACTAGTGTGACTTAGTAATTCTCTCTCTCTCTCTCTCTCTCTCTCTCTCTCTCTGTGTGTGTGTGTGTGTGTGTGTGTGTGTGTGTTTATTGATTTTGTGTGTATGGGCATTTTACCTTTATGCTTCTCTGTGCACCAAATGTATTCAGTACTCATGAAAGCTGAGGAGGGTTTCTGAGCCCCTGGAACTGGAGTCACATGAACTGCCATGTGGGTGCTGGGAATTGAACCAGGAACTTTTGGAAGAACATCCAGTGTTCTTACCCACTGAGCCACCTCTTCAGCCATTGTTACTTTTTAAAAAATGCTAGAGACACAGTTACTCTGTTCTACATCCAATGTGATATAGCTTGTTATCTGCACATCTTAGATGTGTGTTTGATTTTACAAAAGGAGAGAGTTATGGCTGGGATAAGACTTTAGAGGTTGTAAGTACTAAGATTACACCTATGAAAAAATTCCAAAATTCCCTAAAGGAATTGAAAGATTTTTAAATTTTTAAAGTTTTCTCCCATATAAGAAAGTTCTTACTTTGTGTTTCCTTTGTTCTGTTCCTGCCCAGTATCAACATATTCTTTTAGTAGAAAATTGGATAGAGAATAGTGCATTTGTTGGTCTAGAAGGGGTGCTTTGTGTGGCTTTTGAACTGAACAGTTTTGGGCACTCCTTGAGGACTATGGCAAGAGCCTTCATTAACATTCAGTTGTGGCACTAGTGTACATAATTTTGAAAAGCAGTTTGTCACTGCAACACCTTCATATTCTCCAAAGTAAAACCCATGATCCAAGGTTGGAACAAAGGGAAGGTCGAATATGAAAGGTTAGAGCCAGGAAATGTTTAGATGCATAGCTGGCTAGAGGGAAGCACAAGGGCCCATGTGAGCTGACTTCCTAGGTGGCACTGAGTAGTCAAGAGACAACCTAAGTTCATGGAGGTGGGATATCAAAAGGAAATAAGAGTAGAATTCAGTCGACCATTTCAGCAATGGTTTCCTCCCCTGTGCAACCTCTATGACATCAGTTGGTACGATAGAGAAGGGCAAAGAAGGCCATTACCCCAGCCTAGAAGAGCAGGGAGAAAAGAAAACAAACTGTGTTAAGGGGTTGAATACACAGATCCCATCAGACTCCTGATTCAGCAGATTCGCTGATTCTTACCCTTGCCACCTTTTTACACCTAAGTAGATGTGAAGTGAGAATGCTGTGCTCACCAAGGTCCTTAGGACACTATGAGTAAAATGCATGACAGAACTGGAGCAAGTAGAAAGGGAGATGTGAAGGTTATCTAATAGTGAGTTAAATTTTATATAGTCACAAAATCATTAAAATGTAAAAATAAAATATTACAGATGTAGATGTTTAAATTCTTGTAGCAGCTGCCATTTTCTATTATTTTAAATAAACTCTATCATTTAAAAAATTGCAAAAAATACCAAAACAAACAAAAACACCAGGCACAGAAAATAACCAGACCCACATCTGTATGTCTCTATGAGCTTCTGTATCATTAGAACAGCCATTCTGAAGTGGTGTGTATTGGAGTTCACACTTTCACCAGCGAATATATTTTTTATTCACTTATCCATCCCCACCCCACAAAAAAGCCAGGACAGGGTTATAAATACAAGAACAAAATTACCTTTATGTCCATTTATAACTCATGTCCATTACCTGGTTTCAAATCATGAAAATAAAAATACATTGTAAGGGGTGTATACATTTAAATGATTTTCAAACAACTGCTATATTCCTGAGAAATCATTTCTTATTATGTCATTGTATTAATGTTAAGTTTTACTATTCTCATTTGATCTATAGTCTGCAACACTGACATTTCTCTTTTCATTCAGACCTAAGCCTATCTTGAATAAAGATTTCCATCTGTGTCATATTAGCAGTGGCTACGAAATGAATTATTTTCCACTAGTGGCTAATATGAGACCAGAATATGAAAAATAAAGCTAGCTTTAAAAATTCAATTTGAAGTAGATATTTATGAATAATTTATGTGTCCTTACTTTATAATGTAATAATTAATACGCCATTGATTTATTATTAAAAGTTAAAATATGTTTAATAATGCCATTCTATGCATTTAAAATTAAAATATAAATCAAAGGTATCATTAGATATAATTTCATCTTCTTGTATATATCAAAATCCCTGGGTTATCTTATGTGAATGCTTCTAACCTCTTAATTCTGCTAAAAGAGATGGCTGTAAGAAGTGATACGATAAATATTCTAAAGCATCACATTTTATGTCATAATCTTGACAAGAGTAGTGAAAGATGATGTAAAGTGGCAAAGGTTCTAAATGCTAAATAAAACAGTATTACCAGTCTTACATAAAGTTTTGACATATGATATATTTGTTATTGACACATTATTATTGAATAATTCAGAGAAGATTCAAAGTCGATACTGATTTTGTTGACTTAGAATTAATCCCTTTGATCCCTAATGTTTCTAGAACTTGTGAGCATGACAAAAAAAATGATGGAAATAGATTTGAGTCCTGGAGTTGACATGAGGTGACATGAGGTGACAGACCCAGAGGACCTGAGAACAGATGTCTGCATCAACTTGCCATGGAGTGGCAATACTAGGAAGAGAAAATAGAATGCTAAGACTTAAATTCGTATTTCTGTGATAGTGTATTTTATGTTAACCCAGCACTTCACAAAGTATGTCTCATTATTATTTTTAGCTTATTAATGGTATTATAATAGTAACTAGTTGGTATTTATCTTGAAGGCATTTAGTGCTTTGCAGGAATTTTTTTCTTGTCAGGTGACAATATTCATCGCAATTTCAAGGGGGAAAAACAGTGATAGCAAACGAGGAACAGATGAATAACAGAAGCACGGTTTTAAAAACAACAACAGAGAGACGGCGCAGACTTTCTGCTTCTGCTCTGGTATGTTGTGCACGAAGCTTTGTTGCTTTGCTTCTATGTGTGTGATCTAAAACACCCAGCATGCAATGAAAGCCCAACAAAGTGAAAGTTTAGTTTTTGAAAGTTAATTAGTGATATTTTTGACAAGTGCGAGCTTTCTTTGGTACCTTCACAGGAAGTAAATAAAGCACACCCAGATCTCTGAGATGTTGTCTCATATCTGGGGTTGGTATGGAGCTGGATGTTGCGGGGGTGGGGGGAGAGAGTTTTTCTCAGAGGCTTTTAATGGCTCTTGATGTTTTGAAGTTACACTGCCCAAAGTAGGCACTTTTAGAAACTGACTAGGGGCTTGAAAAGTTTTAAAAAGATCTTTCTCTTTAAATTTCAAACACATTATAAGGCCATCTGTTTATGGCATGAAGTGATAAAGCCACCTTTATCACTGGCTGTTTGTTCTTGTTCTGTAATAATGCTTCTTAGGAAACAATGATTCTTACTGAAAAAAAAAATGTTGTGAATAATCAAGCATTCTCTTAAATCTTAATATAAATTGGCACATATGAGGCATTTTTCAAACACTTACAGATAGAACATTATATACTTGATAAAAATTTTTGAGGATACCTAAAATAGTTTCTGATAATGTAGAACAGCAAAGTTTCTTTCAATATTTACACTTGTGACCCCTCTTTATACCTGAGAAATTTTTATGTGAGCCTGAATATTTATGCATTAAAAATAGGCTTATTTTTATCAAACATTTGCTGATAATAATAAGAAAAAAATTAAAGCAGTTCTTTAGCATACATACAATTTTGGCATTTATTCAAGATGAAGTCAAATTTGCATAATAAGGAAATGGGTGTACTTATTTATCTTTACACAAATAATTAAATTATAGAGACTGGACATAGACTATATAACCAAAACTCTAGTACCAAACATGGGAATCCTCCTCTCTAGTTGGTTAGGAGAGTCTAAGAGACACCCAAAATAATATAGGCTATCGCTGTTCCCCTTGGTTGTCTCCCAGAAGTTGAAGGTAAATTCCCATTTTTGAAAATATGACACACTTTTTGATGCAGACTCAGGATCTGACACAAATTGCCTCTTCCTGAGGACCAGCTTTCATAGTACCAGAAGGAGCTATGCAAATTGCCAGAGGAGGAAACACATCAATGGTCTTACCCAGTTGTGATGTCTATGAACCTAGCTATGAAAGTTGCAACAGTACCACTTCCATCTTGGTAGAAACTTACAGCTGTCTAATTGGACTTTAAGGCCAGTTCCACACTAGAAAAATCATACCTAATATTATTAGATAGCCAACCACCCGTGGTTAGTGAGGTGATCTTAGAGCAGTGGTTCTCAACCTTCCTACTGCTGTGACCCTTTAATACAATTCCTCATGTTGTGGTGACCCCCAACCATAAGATTATTTTTGTTGCTACTTCATAATAATTTTCCTACTGTTATGAATCGTAAAGTAAATATCTGTGGTTTCAGATGGTATTAGGTGACCTCCACGAAAAGTTTGTTCAATCCCCAAGAGTCTTAAAGGATCATAGAGTAGAACCTACTAGAGATACTTACCTAAACTAGTATAATTCTCAACTTCACTCCACAGCTTTACCCTTATACCCACAGATAAGTGTATCACTCTCCTCTCATCAAAGAAACTGCTCTTTTCAGCAGATGCAGATCATTATAGAAAGCTACAACTAGTCTAAATGCACAGAACAGATGATTGTGGGTTGCCCAGATCTGGTTGATGCATCTTCAACACAATTCCCACACCTAAAGATCAGAGATTATAAAATCCAGAAGGTCAAGTCTTCTGTGAGACTTCTGTTTCTCCCAAAGTTGACAGGGAATCTCCACTCATAATTATTACCAATTGGATACTTAAAGAAGACCTGAACAGTTACAACACCAATAGACACACTAAATTGGAAGGAGAAAATCTCAAGTGACCCTTCCACTAAACAAAGAACTAAAAGCAACTAAAGAATGCTGAGAAAGAGAGAATTAGCCTTTCCCAGGAGATGAGTTATTGGATATCCAATAAATAGCAAGTTCTCAGTCTTGAAAATATATGCATAAAAGCAGAATACTAAACAGAGCATACTGGTCGTGTTCACATATTTATGTGTGTGTGTGTGTGTGTGTGTGTGTGTGTAAAAAGAAGTCATGAATGTGAGAGGGAAAGTGAAGTGCAGTCATGGGAGGGATTGGAGGTGGGAAATGATGTTATCATAATATTACACTTTAATTTAAAATTGAAAATGCAAAAAAGATTTGAAAAAATTTAAATTAAGAAGTTAATTTAATAAAGTAGTTAAGAGCATGTATTGTTCTTCCAGAGGACCAGAGTTTGGTTTTCAGTACCCACAATTGGAGGCTCACAAATGCCTATAGTTCCAGATCCAGAGGATTTGTCACCTTTGACCTTCTCAGACACCCCTACTCGCATGCACCTACTACTCACTACAATGCAAATAATAAAAATAGTTAGATTTTTTAAAAAAAGAATGAAAAATTTCTGAATATCTGTTATTGCAGGATGTAGAGCATCTTCAACATTTTTCAGATTTGATAGATATTTTAATTCTATAAACGTCTGTATTGAAAATGTCACTTTGCATAAATATGTAGTACAAAATGGCAAAGTATGTTTAGGGCCTCTCATGAAATTGTTGGAAATTCTGCCCAAATTGTAAGCCAAAGTTAATTTAACAATTTTTTTTATAAAACTCAAGTCAGCAACATAAATAGTGTGAACTACTCATACTCGTGTTATATTTTCAGATCCAAGGCTGCAGGAATGCCATGTGATGTAATACAAGTTAAGAACTGCCAGAGGCACCTCCAATATATATACATTTGATTTTGAATTTAATTTTAGTTGTTGTGCATCTAGAAACCTTTAACTACTGCCAAAACTTTCAAGACTCTCCCATTCAGTTGTGTGACTCCTCGTTGTGCTGTGACCTGCAGTTTAAAAAGCTGGGAACTAGAAGATGCCACACAGTCACATGCTGTCAGAGCATCTTGAAAAAGAGCAGTTTTCCTTGTGCCACAAATGAGCTGAAGTGACAGCTGATGGTTTAAACTGCCAGGATTCTGTGTGCATGGTGCTCTAACAACACACAGCATTAATTAATTGCCGTATGGAGTTCGCCTTCTTTAAGATTAGCCTTAACTTCTTGGTGTTTTAAAATCACTCATGCTGCAACCTAACCTGCAGCAATGCTGCTGGAATCCAATTGAAAGCATCACTCTATGTAGACTAGTGCAGCAAAATCATTTGTATCAGTTGCAATTAGGTTTTGCTCCATAGTTCTGCCTTTTTGTTCTTTGATTTGAGATTTTCTTTTATTATAATGCAGAGAACTTTCTTCTTTCGATGATAAAAAGCCCAAACTCCAATCAATTGATTTACAAAGCTATTTATAACTGACTTTAGCCATTCTGGCAAATGTGCTGATACTTCCTAATATCTGACTTTCTTTTGGCAAGGGGTTTTCTGGCGATTATTAAAATAAATAAATATTGACTTCCTTTCTTTGTGAGAGACACAGGGTTTTCAGTCTGAGGCTTATTTTTCTATTACTCTCCTCAGAAATCCAGGATGATGAAGAATTTCTTGCCTCGGTAAGGAGTAAACCAAAGATAAAAAGATTTAGCTGAGATTTAAGGAGAAATTTCCTGCCTGAAAATGTAGTACAATATGGACCATTCCTTAAAACGAAACAGTGTCATTTCAGATATATGTCTCCCACCTGTCCCGAGGATTGAGATGATAGAGTGCAAAGCTTGCACAGTGGTTGCTGCTGTTTTGATTTTTGACCCACTGCTTGCCCGCTTTAGGTACGGGTAGGAAAATGAAAAGGATGGGAAGAGAAAAGCAGGTATTATGATTCAGTTACAGAGGTTAATATCTAAAAAAAAAAAATTCTCTTTCCCACTGACTCAACTGTATTTTTCTCATATTTGAAGCTCTTCACAATTTGCCCCAATCTTCTTTTCCAAGCCTTTTTTCCCTTTCACACCTTTCCATAGATGCAGTGCCATAGGGCATGTCTCCCTTTCTCACAAAGTTCAACAATTATCTGTCATATATACTTGCTGATTCTTACACTTTCTCACATGCTCATTACTTCTTCCATTTTAAACCCTACCTCTTGCATTTAGTCACTGTCAAATTGGTCAGTTTGTTCTTTTTCAGGCATGATCCTCTCTCAAGACCTTTGTACTTTCTATTAGTTCTGCCTGCAACATTTTGCACTAGATAAAGGAGAAACTTCCCATATACTTTTTAAGATTCCTCTCACGTTTTATACTGCCTCTAATGCTTTCTTTGGCACCTTATTTCAAATTACATTTTTCTTGTCCTTCTCCATATCACTGATTCTGCCTTATGTTTTCTGCAACATTTTATGCTGCATTATACACTCTGCTTATATATTTCTTTTCTATCCTCTACTACCACCACCACCACACCAGAATTTCAATGCCATTTGAGCAGAGATTTTTTTTTGTCTGTATATTTCAGTGCTATATATCCAGTGCATAAAAAGTGTCTGTCACATAGTGGGCTTGATCACTGAAAAGTGAATAAGTTGATGTTACTCCCTCTGTCTGAAAATCTCCCTCTTTATCTTAACTTGTATTCGAAGCCACCATCAGATGCTACCTCTTCAATGAAGCCTTCTCTGGTTCCTCCTAACATTGTATTTCCTGTGACTATACTCAGAACAAAACCTTCTGTTTGTAGAGAAGCTTCTGAATCCCTTGTCTGTTCTGTATTAATCCATGAATATTATTCCTTTTGGTAAGTATTTGTTGAGGAACAACATTAAGAGTTCCATAGACCCCATTCTTAAAGAAACAAGCATTGGTAATGAACACAAAAATAAATCTGCATATAGTCTTAAGGGTATATAGGCAAATTAAGAAATACATACTCAATACTAGGCAACTAAGGAATGCTGAGAGCAGGAGAAAGAGTATTCCCCAGGGAAGAACACACCAATTGGTTATCCAATACTGAATAGTCAGCATTGAGAAACTTGTGTTTAAGTATTTAGAAATATATAAATGTATGTATACACATATGAGCATAATTAAAGAAGAAATGACATAAGTTTGAAAGAGAGCAAGATGGGATAAATGAAAGGAATTGTTGGGAGGAAACAGAATGGAAATGATGTAACTTTAAAATTAAATGATTCACAATCAAGAAAGGTCTACTCTATTCAATGAAAAACTTTAGATGTCTATGGCACTTGATCTGTGCTCTTTTCTTTCCCTCAGCTTCTCTACTCAGCCTCATGGATACTCTCCTCTCTGTGGGTATGGTAAAGGCAAGAGCTATCTCTTCTTATTCATTATGGAGGTGGTCTTTTACTGGGAATGAAAGTCAGCCTGCTTTTCCTACCTAATCCTGGTTGAACCTGTGGGTGCTAATTTCCAGCATTCCTTCCTTCCAGCCATCACTCAGAATCTACCCAAGATCAAGCAGAATAAAAATCCTCAGACTGCTGCTACTTCAAGTGTTCCATGACACAAGAGTCAAGCAAGCTAAGAAGATCATCTCTGCCCAGTGCCCAAAGTACTGGCTTAGAAATATTGTCCAAGGAGAAAGGTATAAGATCATAAATCCAAAGATTTCACTGAAAAGACTTTATTCAACAGCATGTGGGGAAGGTCAAGTTGAGGTTCTCTTGAAATAAAAGGAGATTTTTGTATAAGCAAATAAGATGTTAGCTTCTCTTAATTAAGAAAAACAAGATGAAGCATAGAACAGTTTATTACAGAGATGCAAGGAAATATACATGTAAGAAAAACTTGCACAAAATCAGAATGAACCTCAAAGATATGCCACAATGCTGGTCCTGCCCACATTTAACTGGACTGAATTGTAAAGCAATGTGTTTAATGGCCATTATTGAAAATGATAGCAAATCAGCCCTAAATGAAGGAGCATAACAAATGGGTATGAAACAGTGCATAGTGTTCAACAGAGGGTAGAAAACTAGAGCAAAAGAACCATGTTACAACCTCTGTCATCCCACAATGAGTATGTTTATGTTCACTGTGGTTTCCTCTGAGAAATGTGCACAAACTCTATTCCACAGGAAAGTTATGTTTTGTTAAAATAGCCTAGGTAAGTAGATAAACAAATAAGCAATAAATAAGACCTCAGTGAGTAGAATCAGCCTTGAGAACTGCCACAGTATATTGCTTCTGATATACAGGTTTCAAAAGACAGCACTAAAGGTAAAAAAAGAAAAGTGTTACTCATCTACATAGGCACTACTACTACAACTACTACAACTAGTACCACTATCACTACTGTCACAACCACCACCACTCCTATAACCACTGCTACAGAAAGCAAAAGTTCATTCACCATTATCACCTTCATTGAGAACAAACAACCAAAACTGCCTGTGTGAGAACCAAGATAACCTTGCTTAACAGACAAATTTCAAAGCTGCTAGCACGTTCAAAGTAATAAACTGTTTTTAAAAGTGCACAAAGTTTGGAAGAAAGTGTATAACAACTCAAGAGAGAATATCAAGAAAGAGACAGAAATTATTTTAAGAAAAAAAGAATGAGATGGCAAGTCCAGAGTTGAAAAGTAAGAAAACCTGAATGAAAGATGGAAGATGTGAATGAACCAATATGTTCAATAATAAATATAATACAATCTGAAGAAAAGGGGAAATAAGAGGAAGGAAACTTTGGAAAAGCATGGAATGATGTCATGTATACCAAATTATGCACAATAGGAAACCCAAAAGAAAGGAAGGAAAGGAGGACAAAATTTACTTCAAGAGAGAATGGCTCGGATGATGAAAGTCAATCTACATATCTGAGCAACTTAATTCAATGAAAATTAACTTAATTCAATAAAAGCAGTAAGGATGCATGGAGGAATAAAAAGACAATATCCTTGTAGAATAAAACAAAATGGAAGATGTAAATTTAACTTTACACACACACACACACACACACACACACCACTGCCACCTCTGCTACCACCACCACCACCACCACCACCACCACCACCACCATCACTACCATTGAATTAATATTTTGGGCCCTTTAACTTTTGCCTGTACGGAGAAAGGAGCAGTACTAAAATAGAAAAGACAGAATCCTAAGTTAAAGATTGAGTTTCTGCAAGTAATTTTAATTGCTGAAGTGATATAGATTTATGCAACAATGTTATGGCAACAATTAAAGCACTTGTTCCCAAACCTGGTGATTATTGAGGACAAGTATTTATTAAGATATTCTTTCCCAGTATCTTATGGCAATACTCTATTCCATTTTACCAAAACAAATATGTCTTCCTTCCTTCCTTCTTTCCTTCCTTCCTTCCTCCCTCTTCCTCCTCCTTCTGTTCATGTTCAGTGCTGCACCCATCCACTTAAAAGCTTCATAGCATTTCATCATATGGATGGCCCAATGTTAAGATTACATTATGTGGATTTGATCAAATGAAGCACTTATTAAATGTAAAAATTATGCATATTACTCCTAAATGTAAAATCAGTTGCACTAACTAGTTATTGCCACAACATACCTTCTACTTGAACCAAGAGCTACCCAATTCTTTTTAAATCTATATATCCCAACTTGGTCCTAAAATATATTTTTCTCCTTTGCCTAGTTTTCTTTCTAAATGTAACATCATCATCATCATCATCATCATCATCATCCTGAGTATGTGTGTTTGTATGTGTGCACTTGCATATATGCCTGTGTATTGTGGTATGTGTTTGGTCAGAGAACAACTTGTGCAGTTGAATTTCTCCTTCTACCTTTATTTGGGTTCTTGGTATCAAACTGAACCAGCAAAACAAACCTCTTTACTTTCTGACCTCTTTCACTGGCCCTGACTATTTTTCTGTTGGATTGATTTTCACAAATTGATTTGTAAGAGCACTTTATATATTTACGAAATACTGTTCTTTGAAATGTCCTAATCCCCCCACCCACATTATAGCTTCTATTTTCATCTTGTGTATAGCATATTTTTGTGTTTTCAGAAAGGATTTATTTGCTTGTAGTAAAATTTACAATTTCTTTTATGGTTCATGAGCTGTAACTTTTGCCTAGAAACATATTTGGCACTTAAGGGAACCTAATATTGAGATTTCTATATAAAAGATCTAGAGTATAGTATTATGAATACTTTAACAAGTTCCACAAACAATTAATTTAGACTATCAACTGGTTTTAGAACAAGAATGAATTAAAATCAAACATTCAAGGTACTTTATATGTATTAGATACATAATAAATAAATACTCTCTTCCCTGTAAGACAATTTTTAAATTTGTCTTGGTAGAAGTATATTTCAACATATTTTTTTAAAAAATGTTATTTATACCCATTCTTATTATTTTAAAGATGTTTGCCTCACTGGATGGCAGCCAGCTCTTCTCTGTATCAATCAGTGAGTAGCCAAGGTTTGGAGAAGCTTGTAAGGTCCATGTTTTTTTTGATGTTTGTTTTTTGATTTTTGTTTGTTTTAAATTTGGAAGATTATGAACATATCCTATTGAGGTAGGGGGATTGTTCTGTTAGCTTAGCAGTAAGTTGCATTGTATTCACCATGCCCATCCTCTCTCTTTTCTGGTCCCATATGCTCAACTCACTTGAGATTACACAGTCGAACCATTAATGACACTAGAAGGATTGACTAAACAGCTATCTTTGTTGGGCATCAACAACCTCTGTCCTATTCAGAGAAAATCCACTGATCTGCATGAGCTTTAAACTCCCAATTGTGTTAAGTCTTCTTAAAGTCTCTGGTAAGGGTGATGTTACATAATACAGTAAGGTTAGTCAGACTTAAGACATTTATAAGACTTAAATACCGGCCCCAATCAACAGAGAAAGTACTGAAGGAATGGCAGTCATAAAAAAAAGTGCACACTTTGCTAGGTACAGAAGGTATAGAGTATGATATATAAACAAGTACAAGTTATTAAAGCTGTGTAAAACTGGGTATAGAAAATTGATGAGAAGTTGGCCAATGAGTTGATCACATTTATTTATTTATTTTTGTTTATTTATTTATTCATTCATTTATTTTTAAAACAGAGCTTCACTGTGTAAAGTAGGCTGACCTTGAACTCATGGTGATTCTGCTGTAGGACTTTAGGCATGGTGCCAACCATGGCAGTATCAGTGATGTAGGCCCAGCAGCAGTTGGCTTGACATAGAGATGAAGGTTGCTGCTGGGCAAGCATGTAGGGAAGTTTTCAGGAACACTGTAACAAAGGACAAAAGAGAAGCAGCTGGCCATCCCTGTCTAGCGAATGTGTTTTATGTGAAAACAACCATTAACAAACAGAAACAGAAATTGTAGGGTATCTCCCTTGTTTCAGAAGCACCTCTGCCCTACAAGCTTGCACATAAACAACAAAACCCAGGGAGACCGTCTTGGTACTGCCAATTGCTGCCTGCCTGAAGGGACTTTTCTTTCCCAGTGACTTCTCAAAATTTCCAAATTTATCTCCGGTTGCAGAAGGAATATGCCACGAGGTGGAGTTTTGTGAGCTACAGTAAGAAGAATGATCCGCATGGGGAAGAAAAGAAGTACAAGCGGGTGAACTTGGTGAAAGAGGGAGACTAACTTCAACCAAGCAAAAGCTTTAGCTGAATGTACCCTGACTGTGGGTCAGGCAAAGAAAGCCAACTAGAAAGGAATGGATCTGCGCTGCATGCCAAGCGCTTGCCCCCTCCTGGTCCTTGTTTCTGTCTTCCTCAATAGCTGACTTTCTGGGGCTAATGCAGAGCACTGGAGCAGCCTCCGGAGAACAGCTGGAGAAAGTGCACAGAAAGATAAAATTAATAGGAGCTCAGTGTAGCAGCAAATTCTAGCGCACAGCGCTCAGCTGACCCGTTAAATGAGCAATCCTGTTAAGTACGTTAATCAATCAGCACGGTATCGAGGGCCCATGGGAATGCTGCAGAAGAACTTAGGGTAGAAACTGTGCACTCTGCACCGCTGCGGTCTGGATCCTGCAGGTTCTTGGGTTAAATAGTCTCTGCTTTGAAGCTTACGAGAGTGGTTTGGGGGCTGCCTGGTGTGGGGGAGTAGGTGTTCAGAAACGTGGCTGGTGAGTCTCAGGTTTAAGGAAGCGTCTCTGGGTCTAGCTGTGAGACCATTCCAACTTCATGGAAGGTTAACTACCTTCCCTAAGGCCCGGGGGAGTGGGAAACCGGAGAGTTCAGGATCTTTAACACAGAAGGGGTTGGAAAAGAGTTCTCTTGCGTTCTGGGAAGCTTAATCATAACTAAAATTAGATAACCTGGCATCCTTTGTCTTTAAACAAACATTAAGTTCTGCCTTAACCCGGCAGGGAACCAGGCAGGTGCATAGCCGGATGGACTAGCTATCTTGTTCAGTGGCTGAAACTGGGGACCAGAAAAGCTGAAAAAACTTTGCATTCCTGACTTTCCACACCTGCACTGAGCTGAACACTCTCCTCATCTCTTTATGGCAGCCGAGTCTGGCAAGGACACTAGACGGCGCTGCAGCGACACGCTTCCCTTCTGAGAGGGGTGTGTGTGTGTGGGTGGGGGGAGAGTAAGAAAAGCGCGTTTTTAAACCAGGGGATGGGGGACTTCTTAGGGTTGGCAGCTTCTCCCTTCCACTCTCCTCATTCCGTATCCACTCTAGGCGCTTCCAAATCCAAAGGGGGTGTGAAAGAGGAGGAGGAGCAGAAGCAGCCCTTTGCAGTGACGTGCCAGAGTGGTCCTTCTCTAATTCGCACCTCCCGGTTGCAGTCAGTCAGCCAGGAGGCACCAAACTGTTAGCAACGAAGCCCAGGCTCTGGGTGACTTCCACTACCCTCCCACTTCCCTACTCCAGGCATATTTTCGAGGCACTGACGACTGTGGCAGGATGTGAGAGGAGCGCTGCGCTTACTCCTCGCACTCCTCTCTTTGAGGGCTCCGGGGCCAGTGGCTTCTGCGCACCGGCTGGAGGGCTCCCGGCAGCGCTGGAGCCGCGCAGGAGGGAGGCGGGTGAGCCAGGTGCACGCTAGGCTGCCTGCACCGCAGCCTGGCTGAGCCGGTGGCTCCGCTGCTTTCTGGAGCTCGCGTATCCCGTGAGCGGTGGTAGTACCGCCGCCGACTGGGGTGCCCCCGTGTCCTGTGTCCCAGCGTGGCACGCACCGTTCGGTTCGGCCTGAACCAGGTGCGGCTGGAAGGAGGCAGCACCAAAGCAAACTTGCTCTGAAGAATCTTGGAGGCGGGAACCTTTGAGAATTCAGTCACTGAGGTGAGAAGTGGTACCTGCCATTCTAACGGAAAGGTCTAATGATTTAGAAACCTCCTGTAGCCTGTCCCCTATCCAGTACATCCAGAAGTCCACGGAAGCGTCAATGAACTCCAGGATTCTTTTGAACTTCCCAGGTATATCCTCTCTGGCTAAGAACTGGCAGTGGAGTGAATCTGGTGAGAGACTTTGAGTCTGCGGCTTGGGAGACACCATCTTCCAAGCGCCTTTTCCATTCCATTCATCTCTGGGCAGCTTTACTGGCCGTCCTGGGAGCCAAAACCTGTTCTCTTCTGAACTCTGCTCTTCATCTCGCCCTGGACATGGAACTACACGCCTGAAACCTGCTGGACCTTGCTGGTTGTTTTGCAAGACTCAGGTAAAGGCAAACTCAACTCTCGGGACAGATAGTTGGCTCTTGTGTATAGGTGCTCTCAGGGGCATCTGGGAAGACAATGCCATAGAAGCTCTAGTCCTCCTGCACTGTGGGGTTTCCCCACTTGGAAACTAGCCAGTTTCTTTTATTTCTCTTTAAGCCTTCATTGAAAGTTTAGGACTAGGGGCTTCTTACCTGTAGGAGCCTGATTGGTGTGTCAGGTAAGGGTGAGCCTGAGCTTTGTATTTTTCCAGCAAAATATTTGTGGTCTGCCAGTGACTTGCGGCTTTGCAGCCTGAATTTCCCACTGGGTGCTTCCTAATTCTTATTATATTGGCTATGGCCAGGAGAGCAAGCCAAGGAAGATGAGGTTCAGATGATTGCCTGGTAAAGCAGCAGGGATTTCCCAATATGGGCTCCTGGGTCTGGGAATTCCTGTGGGACACAGGACTGGAGAGAATGCTGGCGACCCTGAGCCATTTTTGTCTCTCTGCCCTTACAAAGCAAAGGCTGCACACCTCTAGGCAGTCTCTCTTCATCTAGAGAAAAACAAAGCATCCCTGCCTCTTTGAGCAGGTGCTTTCCAGGTCATATGAACCTTTCCTTTCTGTTCCTTGTGGGTAAAGATGGTCCATTATCAAGTTGTCCTTCAGGTTCCTTCCGAGGGGATCTCAGAAAGGGAGTTCAGATAGTGTAACCCTCAAGTGGCTCATCTTGATTTCAACCTCTGTAGCTGAACAAGCAGCTTGATGTTACTACCACACGTTTAAAGAATGATTAAAAAAAAAGAGGAAGGAGAAGAGAAAACTCTTAAGGCAGAGACTTGGAAAACTAAGTGCTACATTTCTCCGCTTCAATTGTTTCTTTCGGTCCCCGCAGTTACTCCTGCCCAGTATAAGGGAAATAGGAGTAGGCATTAGTAGACAAAATTTTAAGTCTCATCCCTCCCTGTGAAAGTTGCCATTGGTATAAAGTACATCTGGGCTGAAAGGTACCCGGGGAAAGGGATCTCTTTAAGGTTTTGTTTTGTTTTTTTTTTGTGATTTTTTATTTATTTTTTTGATGGTGAATGGGAGGCAGCACCTGCCCATCATTGACATATTCAACCACAGATTGTATAGAGTTTCAAGGAGTAATGTTGCTCCTTTTTTAATCAGGGAAAGCATGTGACCAAGGCAGACCCAAAGACCAGAGAGAGGAAAGATATGTTCTTGAATATTTGCAAGATTCTTGAGCAGTGTACAGGTCAGGAAGAGTACCTCAGCTAAACAGTCCCTGGAAAGGAGGAAATTTAAGTGTCCGGGGCAGGAGTGTGAGATTGGGGACCATTTAAACCACTGAAACTCCTGTATCTCCACTCCACTGTGGTAGACATAGGCTGTCCCTGACAATATCAGGGTTCTAATAGTGATAATGCTGTTTGCTAGCCGGCTCTGCTTACAGGGTCATGGACACTTTGCTTTCTGCTTTCGTTCTTGTCATGTGGCTCTGAACACAGTACTTCTCCCTCTGCCTCCAATGGAAATCAGGCAATTAACAGTGGACCCAGGGAGCTGGTAATTCCCAGGTGCCTCAGTCTCTAGGCTGCAGCCGGACTTGCCCACCAGCCTCTTCTGCTGCCTCCACCAACTCTGCTCTCTGGCTACACCGCTGTCACACAGCTCAGTGGCTGGATGTGAAGCTGTGGCTACAGCTCTGAGCTGCTGGCTTACTGTAAAAACTTTGCAATCTGCTGGCTGCCCTGGGCTAAACAGCCTGGAATTTACCAGGCTGGAAGCAGATTTAAATCGAAAGCATTTAAATGCAGGTTAAAAGGCTGCTGCATCAAAGGCTCCTGGCTCACAGGCCCTAGCCACTTGCCCTCCCTTTCTGTGGGCTGAGGTACTGGAGTTGTCTTTGAGATACCTAGCTGTGGCTGGGTTATACTTTTGTCCCGCAGACTGAGGCCAGGCAATAGAGCATTAGGCTTAGAATTTAAATAACTTTGTGAGATAGTTGCCCTCAGATTGAACAATGGGATATTTTCAGTTTCTGAGGACTTTTACTGCTATTGAGAACAGAAGCTAAAACAATTTGAGGGTGGGGTTCCGGGGAACCTGAGTGCTGGACAGTAGCCCTTGAAGGTGCCTTGGTTTACCAATTAGTGACCTGAGCCACAGCTACTCAGATGAATGCAAGGTTCTTGTTTGCCAACAACAGGAAATGAAGCCTGTACACACACACACACACACACACACACACACACACACACACACACAGTTTCCTAGTGTCAATTGATGCTCTGGCTACTTGAGAAACAGCCTGAGTTACTCACCTGAAATATGTATCCACAGGTGTAAAACCAAATGATGTTTTATTTAGCTTTAAGAGGGCATACTGTGATGGACCTGGCATTCTGAAAACAGCGAATCATAGAATGACTATTTCAGTCTTGTTTAAGGCAATAAATGTTATTTTATTTAAATTGTTGGGTTGCATTTACGAAAATGACTCGGTGCAAAATTTTGCTATTTGGGAAAAAATGGGGGAAGCTGGGAAAGGAAAAGGAGTCAAATGTGGTTGCAATGATCATAAATACTTCAGTAAAATGGAATTTTGAGCTCACATCTGTTCCTTAACAGAAACGTGTGGTGATCTGAATAGATTCCATGACAGTTATAGCAGTCTGTGAGTACTCCTTAAGTGGAAATGCATTCTGTTTTGTACATCTGGGTATTTTTATAACTGTGGTAGTAAGGATCACATGAGGGTCAGTTAGAAGGAAGGAAAACACTACCTTCATTTGACAAGTGCTATATGCTTCTTAGTGAAAAGGCATTGTAATAAAGTCGGCATCTTATTAAACACTCCACAGGTTGAGCTGTTGAGAAATAAAATGCAAAAGTAAGAAAAATCTGGACTCTCCTTTAAGTGTGAGCTAACAGGATTTATCCAGTCAAGTTTCTATCCATCACCAATAAAACATATATTCTCTGTTCCAATGAACCTGCCTTTGGCCACCTTAAGTTACATTTTTCTCCTTAAATCTCCTATCTTCAAGTTACTGTTCTTGCCTGATTTAAGTTTTCTTTCTTTCTTTTTTTTTTTCACCTGATTTGTTATTTGGGTATCCTATAAGCATATAAAATATTAAGTCATTTCTTGACATATATAGCAGATTAATTCTAAGATATCAAGTATACCAAAATTCATGGATATTCATGGCCCTTATATAAAATGGTATGAAATATTTGCCTGTAACTTATATACATTCTTCCATATATTTTAAGTTATCTCCAGGTTGCTTATATCTAACATAGTGTCAGTGCTATATAGTTATTATACTAAAGTGTTTTAGGGAATGATGGCAATAATAAAGTCTATACTTGTTCATTTATAGAATATATATATATATATATATATATATATATATATTTGTCATATATATATATGACAAATACAGAATCTGTGGATATGGAAGACAAACTGAAATCAAACACTAATTTAATGTTATCTCTCAAGTAAACCTTTGTTTTTGTCTGCTTCTATTAATGAATCTACTATTCCTTATTCTCAGGACTTGTGATCTTACTAATTTGCGAGTCTTAGGTGTTCTCCATCCATTCTTGCTTCTGTACATCTTTTCTTAATTAAATACTTTGAGCTTTATCTCTGGAATATGTTCTCTAGTTTGGAGTATCACTGCTACCACCCAGCTCTTCCAGATTCTTGATGTGGCCTATCATAAAAGTTTGTACTTGCTGTCTTTGGTTTACTCTCCAAATCACATTTTGACTCATCTTCCTGAGGCTCATTTGGTTCTTTCCATTGCTGACTTTTTTGCCAAAATCATTAGAAAATTAAATCTAGTAAAGTAGTTATAACAGTTTATACATTCGGATTTTATATAGTTTCTATGCGAATATTTTAATATAAAATCAGAATGAGGTTAGAAACTTGAGTTTTCTAAATTGTAGTAATTACATGATTTGTTTATAATTAAAATATTTCAATTGTAAAAATATTGAGTGAAAAAGGATTCTAAGAAGTACAGCTTGTTATCAAGTCTGAATAATTTCAAACGGTGGGTATATAATATAGATTACCTTCTAACCATAGAGAGTTATCTACAATTGTACCAATGTTTTAGCATGACCAACCATTTAGTAGAAGCTCAAGCATCAGATTTGAGACATCAAACATTACTAATTTTGAAAAATATTGTATCATTCTTTCCATATTTAGTGACCTATACCACATATTGTGTTGCCCATTTTCAATTTAAAGAAATTAATGTTTTATTTTTATTCTTAATGTTATTTTGAGTTTTATTTTTATTACATATATATTGCCTGCATGTATGTGTGTTCACAACATGCATGCAATGTTAGAGGAGGCCAGAAGAGGGCATTTAATATTTTGAAACTGCAGTGATAGACTATAGTGAACTATCGTGTGAGTTCTGCGAATTGAATAAGAGAACTCCATAAGAGCTGCCAATATTATTAACTACTGAGCCATCTCCCAATCATTATATCTTTTAAATCACTGTGACAGAAATGTCATCTTCCTTTTGTGTTAAGTATTGTTCTCAATTTTTTTTTTGATTACTTGGATGTGTGTCAACATAGGAAACATCTAGCCCGTTATACTTTTTAATGAAATTTTAACATTTATACTTGCTGTACTTGGTTTGTGCTCTATTAATGCCCTTCCTCTTTTTCTGTACCTTGTTTAATGTTTAAATAGATTTACGAAGTGGGTAACATTTATACATTGTAAAACTGTATATTATTGTTACCACATATGTATGATTTCTCTGTATTCATAAACTTAGATGACAGTGATCTGGTAAAATGTTCTTCTCTCTTTATTAGCTATGAAGCCAAGTCTGAATTCTTTGACAGATACCTAAGGCCCTTTGAATTTAGCCCCACTCTATTCATTCAATAAGCCCCACTTCTCTGTTTTCCTGCAATTATGGTGATCTACAGCAGACACTTCTCATGTGACCTTTGTCACACCTCCTCTGTGCTGCCTATATCATTCTTTCATTCTTCTTCCTCTCCACTCTACTCTTTTGCCTGTTGAACATTCTTGAGGCAGTTTGTCACCTCTTTCACACAACCCTCT
Source organism: Tokudaia tokunoshimensis (assembly GCA_036184795.1). Lineage (NCBI taxonomy): Eukaryota > Metazoa > Chordata > Mammalia > Rodentia > Muridae > Tokudaia > Tokudaia tokunoshimensis. The sequence goes on from BTHU01000023.1 coordinate 90,292,737, forward strand.
CTTTTTTTTAATGCCCCAGAGCAAAAATAATTCCTCTTTGCTTGGAATTTGCCTGGTGCTTTTGTCAGGTTCTATTCTATGGCATTGTTGTTCTTAAACAACAGTTACTGTTATTTGTGCATCATTTATCTCCTCCAGTGAATTTTAAATTTTGTTAAGTCTGCACTATATGTTTTATTTGTACAATGCCAATCATACAGAGCACATCCTTTACATATTTATATAGTGGGATTAATGTTAAGAGCACATAACCAGATAGCTTTAGAATTTGACTGAAAGTCTGTATCTACATAAGTCTCAAATTAAGTGGGAAATTGTCAAGCCTATTGTCTGTCAATAGTTCTATGAAATGTGATGGTCCCAACTTTTTAAAATCACTAAATGGGCTCCATCCAGTAAACATGAGACTATATAGATTTAAGTTGATTATAGTATCTGTCATCAGTCCAATAGCCACATTTCAATGCTCAGTTTTCATACGGAGCTAGTGTTTACCTTATTGGAATGTGGAGATGCAGTACACTGAAATCACCATAAAGAGTTACATTGGGTTTCTTTCTGCCAGAATATGTATGCAAAGGTGTATACTTTCCCATATATAGCTGTTCAAAGTTCAGTGTCTTCAGAAGACAATTGAGTTAGTAATATTATAGGAATCATTTTGATTCTTTGGCAGAAAATTGGATATTTATGTCACTTCAAATGGTATAAATTCCAGATGAAGATGTGAAGAAAAATTACAAGGAATCCATGCTATGACATATAAATTACACTGGACACCTGATAAAAAGGTAGTGGTACTCATGTAGAAATGAGCAAATAAATGTAATATCACAGGAATATCTAAGGAATAAAGTCAGGTACACTCTGAATTTTAAGAAATCGTAAATGTGACATTTCCAATTCATGCAGAAGGAAAATACAGTTTATTTCAATAAATATGTCTGGGGGCAACAAGGTTAGAAAGAGAGAAGAAGTTTAATAAAACTACACTCATGTTCATTGTTTAAAACAAATTTAATTACAACGAAACCAAAGATCAAATGTGAAAAATAGAAAAATGAAAAAACACACTAAAATATTTTGTATTTTAAAACATTTTATTCCTTAATATTTTATAACCTAAATATGAAGAAGGAGTTTTTCAGTCATTTCATGAGAACTAAAACCTCAATGGGGAATATTAATACTTTTAACCTTCAGAAATGCCAAAATGTGTTGCATAGACCATTGAATAAAATATAAAAATGAATTTGCACAAAATAAAAGCAATCTTAGAGCAAATTGGGGGAAAATTGTGAGCAAAATATTCACAAAAGAGAAGATACTTAATACCCTCTGCAAACAAACGATTTTCACATGTCAGATTAAGAAAATATGAAGGCTTAGCAAAGCCATAGCAATGGAAAGGCTGAGAGTATGGCTGACCTAACGCCCTATTTAAGTTGGTCCATTTCTAGCAGTTGAGCTGATGCTCATACAGAGAGATGAAACAACTTCTTTGATCTCATAGGTTCACTAAGAATTTAGTCTAAGACAATAAATGGAAATTCTTAAAATATGTGAAGAACAAGTTCTGTTTCTAGCAGCAATTGCTTATTGCTACTCAGTATTGCTATTCTCAGTATGAAATCCTCAGACGTCCAATCTGTTGTGGCAGTGAATATTATGCTTAAAGAGTTTGCAAGATAAGCTGGTCAAAATTATATGCTAAGTTGAGAAGAACTGAAGGGTTGAATGAAAAATAAAAAGAGAAAACTATAAATTACTAAAATAAAAGTAACACGGGACATCATTTTTACAATCACAAAGATAAAGATAAAAATGAAAATCTCAGTGGCTAATTTTACATAACACCGAACATGCATATCTGTAAAATATACAAGAAATAAAGATAAACTGAAACAAATAACTAATACATGACAGATATAAATCTACATTTTCTCTCAAGTGCAACTCTCACAAACTATGTCGTAAACATATTTTACATATTCTATTGAGTGCTCAAATGCTTTTGTGGCATGATAGATGTTTACATTTATTGGAGGGAAATGGAAAATTCTATTTAGCATTATTTTCCAGTTCTTTTAACATATCGTTTAATGGATGGTTTTGATACGGAGTTCTGAGTACTGTTATAATTGGTCTGTATGTATTAATTAATTTCATTCTCATAATTTATTGCATTGAAAGAGGAATGAATAGTATGATTTTTGAAGTACAAGCGTCTAACGCCAGGGCCTTGAGCATGGTGAGAAAACATTCTATTTCTGAGCCATATATCTAGTTTGGTAGTGATTTCAGTATTATTTTTCAGAAAGGGAAATTTAAACACAAAATTTGGACATTTCTTGAGGTTATATATATGTATAGGAAGGCAACTGATTTAAGAAAATAGGTCATAGCTCCACACCTCTCCTGGGCCACACAGTAGAGCTGGCCTTGTTGGTATAGACATGGGTGAGCCCACCTGGAGGGCCTGAGAACAGGAGAGCTGTCCCTGTCCTTTGCTAGCTGAGGTTTGAGGTGAGCCTGCCAGGGCAGTGCTGAAGAGCTCTACCTGATAGTGTGGGCTTAGGAGAGCAAGCAGGTCTACCCCAACATCTACTCAATCTATGAAGTACTGGTCTATGTGTAAAGGCCTGTCCTGCAGATCCAAAATGGCAGGACCTCCATGACATAGGGCAACAACAAGATTCTAAAAGAAATCCCAGGGAGAATTATTGATAGTGCAGCGGAAGCCAGAGGCCTTGAACCAGCGCAATGACTCATTGCAATGAACATTTGCAAGTAAAGACGTATGGACAGAGGAGTATATTGTGGGACACACTGTGACATACTCCAGCTTCCACGAGAAGATTTTGTTTTGTTTTATTTTTACTTATTGTTTTTACTTTTATTTTTGATTTTCTTTTGTGGGGGTTGGAAGGGGTGCATGATGTAAAGTTCACAAAGAATTAATAAAAAGTTTTTTAAAGCGGTTATACATTTGAAAGAGAGGAAGGGTATTTGCGAGGGTTTAGAGGTCGGGAAGGGAAGGTATAATGTATAACACAATTACATTATATTATAATCTCAAAAGCAAAGAATTCCTAAAGTCAAAGAACTATTGAAATTGCTGACTGAGGTGAAACTAAGCCTAACTAGTTTTTAAAATGATACATTTAAATCTGATGCATAACTATATATATACATGCATATACATACACATATATATATATAAAGAAGATTTTCAAATTTTATATAATTGGGATATATGACTTCTTTATCACAGCATACATGCTATCAAAATTCAATTAATGGCTTAAATTAAGTCTGACATTTTGATTTTATGTTTTCCTTTCTTTAAAAAAGTGTTTTAAAATATTAGTACCATGGCACATGTTAATAAAAAACCAGTTATTGCAAGTGGTAATTGAATTCTGTTCCCATAAAGGTAATGCATTCTATAAATGATGGGACAATAATATAATATACTTGAAAGGAAAGAAATGCCCAATAATTTCAAATCTGAGGATTATTACTTCTTTAATATTGCTTCATTTTTTATCTAGCTATTCTTGCTTATATGTTCTAGATTCATTATCTAGTCAGTAAACCTACAGAAAAATTTCCACTCTTGAATCAAGCCAATGACCATTTTTTCTCCTCCCATATATGTATGGATGAACCCTTCCAGTGAAGATATCTATGCTAGAACCTACCTGTCCTTAAATGAGTGCTTTGTTTATGACTCCACCTGCAGCCCACCATGCTGCTAAGCAGATTTTACATGAACCCAGTCATTCTTCTATACCATCTGCTTCACATGGTAGTCATTCCAAACATTGACCACACATTTCTATTCAAGTATACACTTTGGCATTCTACTTTATGGTCAGACTTAAGTTTCTCTAACTGTATCCATTCTCTCCTTATTTCCACTCCCCTGCTTCTACATGCCCTTTCCCTTACACCACCTATTTCCCTAGTGTTTTGTTCAAGGTGAATAATTTTATAGGATCTTATATTTAGGAATTCCATAGCCTTAATTTAATTTTCTTCACAGATTAAATTTGCACAGTAAGAAGGATTCCCCTCCAATTTAATCAAAGAAAACACACACACACACACACACACACACACATACATATATATATATATATATATATATATATATATATATATAGAGAGAGAGAGAGAGAGAGAGAGAGAGGGAGAGGGAGAGGGAGAGGGAGAGGAGAGAGAGCATGCTTATGCACATTTGTGGTAGATTATTGGAAAGGGTGACAAAAGTTTTTGTTAGACTTCTGTTCCTTCTGCGAAGTATCAGTCATTATCATGTGTTGAGATTAAATTGGGAGGGAATTGGTAAACAGATTTGAATTATCTAAGCAAAACTTTGGAATTTGGAGGAAAGAGGCCTTTATTAAAAAAAAACAGAAGAGTAGGTAGCATTCTATGCTCAAATGAAGATGGAAATAATGAATTTCTTCAAGCTGTGCTCAGTGTGCCAGTTGAAGCAGTGGAGAAATGTCCTAATCCTTGTCTGAGTCTGAGCTTCATCAGAGAATTCTGCAGAAGGGTAAAGGTGAAGCTAGTACAGGTTGCAAGAAGCAATGAGCTAGGAATTAAAACAACACAGGAAAAAGGAAACATTGTGAGGTGGAAAGAAAGCACAAGGATAGATAGGATCTGTGTGAAGCTAACTTAAGCATAAAGTGGCTTGAATCCATATGAAGAGAACATCTAAGAATTTGTAGCCATTAGGAGCTAGAATTCTGACAATGAGAGATTTTTATTGGAACATTAGCTCAGGTAAAGCTAAACGGTTGACTTCCTACTAGTAAAATAAGAACATTTATGAAGAATAATAGGAATATGAATCTCACTGTCAAAGAAGACAAAAATAATGTTCACAAGGGAGAGGTTGGTTGGTTGTGTGTGTGTTGTGTATATAAAGTGATAATAGTATAAAATGGGATAGAAAGAATTTGTATTGTTTCTAAATTAATGCATTATGGGAAAAAGATTAGAAGGGGTAAAGATGTGATTTTTTTCACACATGTTATTTATTTTTTGTTTAATTACAATAAAGTACTATTTTATAGTTTGAAAATTTCAAAAAATGAAAAATGAAAAAAAAGGTTTAGATGGCTACTCCATCTTTTTCTCTACCACATGGTTAATAGGTTTGTACTGAGTCTTTCTGATAGGCATAGCAACTTTCATTTAAAAATTTCCTACTGCCTTTTAGTCATGGTGGTAGCTCATGTAATTTATAATTTCTTCGGTTAGAAATCTTGGCAGAAAGTGTAGTCTGAAAGAAAAAAAAACTGGCTCCTTTAAATAGATCACAGTGGGTGGGCAGAGTGGTTTCAGGACCTTGGGCAGGAAATGTCACTACAGGGCTACTTTAGTCACCAAAGCACATGGTTGAAGACTGTTTTCTACTTAGGAGCTTTTTCAACATTTGGGTCAGGAACCACAGAGAGCTCCCTCCTGAGTCTAGCGTTCTTTTCACGGGCATTGTATTTGTTACTTTATACTTTTAGCAAATACTGTCCTAAAGGAGACCCTTTAGTCATTTAGTTCACAAAGGACCAAGGTTAAAGAAATAACTGTTTTATTGAGCACATATGGCATGTCAGACACTGACAATTGTGGAGTATGTCTGAGAGGGAGGCTCCTATTTGCAGAGGCAGGAAGAATATGATAAAAGAGAATAGCCAAGGTAACAGAAAGTTCTGTATTGGTATTTCTAACCTCAACTCTGTCATTTTCCCTATACCATGCTCTACAACCTTTAGCATGGCACTTGCCCTGATGGACCCAAGGTTCCTCCTCTATAGAGTGGGAAGACTGGACTACATCAATGATTTTCAGAGTTTAGTATGTATTTGAATTATCTAGGGTGCTTATTACAGAAGCAGCTTCCTGTGACCTTCCAGTCTGATTTATTGAATCAGATTATCTGGGAGGGGGAGGACAGAAATAGGCATTTTTAACAAGCTCCCCTGGTAGTTCTGATACAAGTCGATTTTGAAGCACATTTTGGACTTTATAGTCTTTTCCAGTTCCAATATTCAATTACACGCCATCCAGGTAGCTTTGGTTGGAATGTGCTAAAAAGGAGAATTGGGGTTAAAGGAATGATTTCTCTCATTCGATAATTCTGAAGTCAGCAATACTTATTAAGTTTCCATTTCCTGCCTATTGCATACTAGTTTATCCATATATATTTTATTGATTTTAATGCCATAGAGAGAAACTAGGGAATTATCACTTAATAGAGAGTAATGCTATTATTGGGGGCTGGTGATATGGCTCAGTGAATAAATGTGCTTGCTGGCAAATCTGATGATCTTAGTTTGAGCCTCAGGAACCCATGAGTAGAAGGGGAGAACTGATTTGTACAGATTGTCTTGACCTCCACACATGCTTACCCACCTATATACGTACAAATGAATATAAATGAATACATGCAATAAAAATGTAAATAGTGGTATTTTTAATATCTGGATCAGTGCATAGTGATATACATATGAAATAGAACTTGATAGACTGATTATGAGACTAGACTGTTGGTTTATTTGTTAAAAATACTTGTTGGTCTTGAAGAGGACTCAGCTTTGGTCACCTGTACCCATTTGATGACTCACAACCATCTGTTTAGTTCAGTTACATGGTATATGAAGCCATCATCTGGTCTCTGCAGCATCAAGTATGCATATGTTGACCCACATACATTCAGGCAAAATACTCATACACATAAAATTATTTTAAAATCTGAACATATTTTTAAAACATCAATTATAATAACCACAAAATACTAAAATCAACCTAAAATATCTGCCAGTTTGTGAGTAGATAGGCAAATTGTAAATGCACACACACATATGAATGTTAACATAAAAAGAATTAAATACTGCTACAACATAGATGAATTAGAAAATATTAGACTAAGTGAAGGGAACTTGTCAAGAAAGAGTTCACTCTACTATTGTCTTTGCATGAAACATTCAGAATAGTCAAATCAATGGGGTGGTAAATTAGTTTTCAATAACTGATTCTTGAAGTTAGGTAAATAGGGTACAACTGACAATTAATAATGTGTCCATTTTGAGCTGACAAAAGTGTCAAAAGACAGTTGTAATATTTGTAGACTATGAATACTCCAAAATTTAATGAATTACTGTCAATGAAGGAACTTATTATCTATAAAGCATATTATATTAATCCCAGTATATATATATATATATATATATATATATATATACATACATACATAATATTACTTACCTTCTGCCAAATTGGAAGAAAGTATAAGATCCCTTAATAAAAGTAGATTCATGGCTGAGGATGTGGCTTAGTGATAGAGTACTTCTCTAGCATACACAAATCCTGCATCCAATATTTAGCACCAAAATATAAATGGAAACCTAAATTACTGGTAGTTTTATCAGTCTTTTTAATACATTCATTAAAAAACTCTGTGTTTCAACTCCAGTGGGACTTAGGAGTCAGTCCTCCTGAGGAATTTGCTAGTTAATAGCATGTCAACATTTGTTGCATTTGCTTTAATTAAATCCAAGAGTTTCTGTGCATGATCAAAACACGGGAACTTATGTGGTTACACTTGGCCTTACTAGATTTTGTAGCTGTGAAAATAACATCATAGATTAACTGCACTGAAGAGCGGTTTCACAATGGAGTGCTGCCAATACAGAATTATTTAGGCACAACATATTTTAGATTGACAATCCAGAGAACCAAATAACCCTATTAAAAATTGGGTACAGAACTAAACAAAGAATTCTCAGCTGAGGAATATTGAAGGCCAAGAAGCACCTAGCGAAATGTTCAACATCCTTAGTCATCAGGGAAATGCAAATCAAAACAACCCTGAGATTTCATCTCACACCAGTCAGAATGGCTAAGAGAAAAAACTCAGGAGACAGCAGGTTCTGGTGAGGATGTGGAGAAAGAGGAACACTCCTCCACTGCTGGTGGGATTGCAAGCTGGTACAACCACTCTGGAAATCAGTCTGGCGGTTCCTCAGAAAACTGGGCATGACACTCCCGGAGGATCCGGCTATACCACTCCTGGGCATATACCCAGAGACTTTACCTGCATGCAATAAGGACACATGCTCCACTATGTTCATAGCAGCCTTATTTATAATAGCCAGAAGCTGGAAAGAACCCAAATGTCCTTCAACAGAGGAATGGATTCAGACAATTTGGTACATTTACACAATGGAGTGCTACTCAGCTGTTAAAAACAATGACTTCATGAAATTCACAGGCAAATGGATGGAACTAGAAAACATCATCCTTAGTGAGGTGACCCAGACCCCAAAAGACACACATGGTATGTACTCACTGATAAGTGGATATTAGCCCAAAAGCTCAAAAAATGAACAATACAACTCATGGACCATATGAAGCTTTAACAAGAAGGAAGACCAAAGGGTGGATGCTTCAGTCCTACTTAGAAGGGGGATCAAATTAACCATGGGAGGTAGGGGAACGGAGGGAGGAACCTGGTTGGGAGAGAGGAGGGGAGGGAAAAAGGGGAGTGAGATCATGGATGGGAAGGGACAGGAGAGAAGTACAGAGAGTCAACAGAATGAAAATGAATATGTAGCAGTGTGGGTGGGGAACAGGGGAGAACCACTAGAAAGTCCCAGACACCAGGGAAGCGAGAGTTTCCCAGGACCCAATGGGGATGACATTAACCAAAATATCCAACAATGGGGAGATAGAAACTGAAGTGACCACCTCCAGTAGATAGGCATGTCCCCCCAGTTGAGGGATGGGACCACCCACCCATCTCAAAATTTTTAACCCAGAACTGTTAATGTCTAAAGGAAACACGGACAAAAAATGGAGCAGAGATTGAACGAAAGGCATAGACTGCGCCACCTTGGGATCCATCCCATCCTCAGAAACCAAACACCGACACTAGTGCTGATGCCAAGATGTGCTTGCAGACCGGAGCCTGGTATGGCTGTCCTCTGAGAGGCTCTGCCAGCACCTGACTAAGACAGATGCAGATACAGCCAACTATTGGACTGAGCCCAGGGACCCCAATCAAAGAGCTAGGTGAAGGACTGAAGGAGCTGAAGGGGATCGCAACCCCATTGGAAGAACAACAATATCAGCTAACCGGACCACCCAGAGCTCCCAGGGACTAAACCACCATTCAAAGAGTATGCATGGAGGAATCCATGGCGCCAGCTACATATATAGCAGAGGATTACTTTATCTGGCATCTATCGGAGGGGAGGAGCATGGTCCTGTGGCAACTTCTTGCCCCAGTGAAGGGGGATGCTAGGGGAGTGAGGCAGGAATGGGTGTGTGGGTGAGGAAGCACCCTCTTAGAGGCAAGGGGGAGGGAGGGTGGGATGGGGTGTTTTCGGAGGGAAGACTGGGAAGGAGATAACGTTTGAAATGTAAATAAATAAAATAACCAATTAAAAAAAGAAAACAAAGAGAAAATAATAAGCATATGTTTTAAATTTCCTGTGTATAGCAGGCAGGTGTTCCCTATCTGTGACCTCTTTACACTGAAATACAGGTCTCAGTGTCACAAGAGCTGGCACCTTCTTTCAGAATGTATGAACTTTTAAGAAAGAAACAGCCCTTTCTTAATGTCTGTAATCTGAGTATACTGTGTAAAACACATTGGACCTTGATTGATGTTAAATTCCTCTACCATATTTCTCTTGGGAAACTAGAAAGGGCTGTCATTCAAGTAAAATTATTTTGTTTTTCATAATGTGTGCAGATGTAGCCATTCACTATATAATACACACATGCATATATGACATGAAGATTTTAATGCCTAAATATTAATCACATGTCCAAAACTATTAAACTGGTCTGAAAACTGAAAACTATGTGAAGAGATTAGTAGTATATAGGAAAGTATACATATATGTGGAAACAACACCCCTTTACAGGATATAGATTGAAATTTAATTGAATTGTTTGGCTGCAACCCTCCTATCATTTTTATTACTCTTCATGGAACAACAACAAAAAAGCTATTTAGGTGATCCACATAGCAGTGAAAAACTGGCCTAGACACAAAATATGCCCAGCATTCCTAAATGGTTTGGTATATTCCTAATAAACATCACAATTTGAGCCTTTGGTTCTTTTTGCTTCTAAAAATCACAAGGAACTACAATCATAAGTCTTGAGATTAATTGAAAATTGAAGCTCAGGAGTCCATTTGCTTCATTTGGGAGAGCACATACAAGTGCCTGGTTTTATGTGAAGGTGCATAATTTAAAATGCTTCTATATTGTATAGTAGTTCATGACTTTTATGGCATTTGTATTTTGAATATTTCTTTGGGGTTTCAGAACAACTCTTTATGATAAGGAAAGTATGGTTCTAAATATCAGTTCAATTCAAACCATGCAGCATTGAGATATCTATAGGCATGTAGTTTAGGTGTTCCAGTCCACTTGACAGGTACTGAACCTGACAGGTAGAGAAGGTCAATGGTTGGCTCAAGCTGATGTTTAATTAAATGACAAATATCAAATGACACTCTGAGGTAGAAAAAATTATCAAAGCAACCAGCGGTACTTGAACATGGAAATGTCCGCTTTGGGTGGGGGGGTCTAGTTTTCTTTCTGTTGCTATGATAAAACACCTGTACTAAAAGCAACTTGGGGGGAAAAGATTTACTACATCTTATCTCCAAGTCACTCACAGTCTGATGCCAAAGGAAATCAGAGCAGGAATGGAAGGCAAGACCTGTGGAGTAACACTGCTTACTGGCTTGGTCACTGGCTCATGTTCATATAGATTTCTTATATAGCCCAGACCCACCTGTCTAGGGATGGTGCCACCCATGGTAGGCTAAGCTCTCCCACATCAACCATCAATCAAGCACATTTTTTTTACAGACAATGCCACAGGCTGGTATGATTGAGGCAATTCTTTAGTTGAGGTCTTCTCTTCCCAAATAATTCAAGGTTTTACCAAGTTGACAATAAAAACTAGCCATCACAGGGTCCTTAGCAGTCTTTTCTTTCCCTCAGTACTTTTTCTATACATCAGTTTGACTCTTTCCCGTCATTGACATTACTATAATCTTTTATATATATATAGCTTCTGAAGCTTCCAAAGCACTTAAATCCCCATCAGTGAGCATAAAGTTTCTTAGTCTGACAATCTTTCTTTTATGTTGCCTTCAGTTATTTTAGGTTGCCTGAGGTACCATATTGATTAAGCTACATTCTGGTGAACTAAATATATGTAGAATACTATATGGCTCCCCTACTGAGCACAGAACTATAAATTAATGGATCTCTCTCATTGACATCATAAAGTATGCAGGCCTGAAGCACAACTGTAATATTCCTTGTAGGACCATGTATTTTTACTTGTAATGCTCATAAAATGGATAGTTGTTCAGAGGTGAACTGAACTGAAAAGCTATGACAGGACATGGATGTTTATATATGTGGTGACACAGTGGGAGAAAGATGACAGGGAGGAGATACAAAGTTAATGCCAGAAAGAGCCAAGGACAGGAAAAAGTAAAATGAACTAGAGGCATGGTAACCTTTCACTTTGAAGATCATGGTGAGATTTAATCAATGCATCAATCCTGAATTTGGTTAGAGGTGATAAAAACATATTTCATTTTACTTTTTTATTAGTGTTTTGTGTCCCCAAGTATAACTGAATCTGTAACAGCAGTGTAGAGCCAGGTCATTTGGGAGATTAATTAGGAGTGAGATGTATCAGGTAAGTGTGTGTATGTAGGGGAAATTCTGATAAAAAAGATCTTTAAGCACCACTGATTGAATAGTAATTTTTTTTTAAAAAAAATGTGGGTACAGTTGTTACTGGTCTATATCCTGTTCCTCCCTTTCCTTTGACTCTTCCTCCTAAGCTTCACAGTAGGCAGTCATATCATTCAAATATGCCCCACCAGGCCCTCCAATTCAATATAAACACCCAGAAATCACTATGTTGAGAAGCGCTGCTTAAATTCATGTCCTCTGTAACCTATTTCCATTCCCTACACATGATCCCCCCTGCCCTGCTCCTCTCCCATCACCTCTCCCATCCAGTTCCCTTCCTCAGTCTACCTCCAATATTTATTTCCCTTTCTCAGAAAGATTCAACCAGCCTACCCCCCTTAGGCCTTCATTGCTATTTGGCTTCTTTGGGTCTGTGGATTGTAGCATGGTTATCCTGTACTTACTTACAAGTGAGTATATACCATTATGTCCTTTTGGGTTTGGATTACCATACTCAGGATGATATTTTCTAGTTACATTGATTTGCCTGAAAATTTCATGATGTCCTTGCTTTAAATAGCTGAGTATTATTCCATTGTGTAAATGAACCACATTTTCTTTATCTGTTTTTCTGTTGAGGGACATCTGGGTTGTGCATTTTCTCACTATTATTAATAGAGATGCTATGAGCATAGTTGAGCAAGAGTCCTTGTGGGATGGTGGAACATCTTTTAGGTATATGTCCAGGAGTGGTATAGCTGAGTCTTGAGGTAGAACTATTCCCAATTTCCTGAGAAACAACCAAATTGATTTCCAAAGTAGTTGTACAAGTGTGTACTCCCATAGCAATGGAGGTGTGTTCTCCATGTTCCACCTCCTCATCAGCATGTGTTATCCTCTGAGTTTTGTTCTTAGCCATATCGAGGGGTGTGAGGTGGAATCTCAGAGTTGATTTGATTTGTATTTCCCTGATGACTAAGGATGTTGAACATTTCTTTATGTGTTTCTTGGCCATTAGAGGTTCCTTTGCTGGGAATTGTCTATTTAGCTCTGTACTCGAATTTTTAAAACTTGTGTTGTTTGGTTGGTTGATGTCTAGTTTCTTGAGTTCTTTATATATTTTGGATATTTGCTCTTTGTCAGATGTAGGGATAGTGAATATCTTCTCCTGTTCTATAGGCTACAGTTTTCTCATGTTGATGGTGCCCTTTGACTCACAGAAGCTTTTCAGTTTTATGAGGTCCTATTTATTAATTGTTGATCTTAGTGCCTGAGCCATTGGTGTTCTGTTCAAGAAGTTGTCTCCTATACCAATGAATGCAAGGCTATTCCCCACTTTCTCTTCTGTTAGATTTAGTGTTTCTAGTTTAGTGTTGAGGTTTTTGATCCTCTTGGACCTGACTTTTGTGCAGGGTGATAAATATGGATCTATTTGCATTCTATATGCAGACAACCAATTAGACCAACACCATTTGTTGAAGATGCTGAAACTCCTAGAACTGGGAGATACGGAGCTTCCTGAAGTGGCTACTTACTGTATCCCAGCAGAACTCTCAGTTGAGGGTTTAAGGACATCAGTGTACCCACAAAAGGTTTCATTGCAAACTTATCCTCCCTACAAGAAGTGTAGGGGTAAAATTAGAGCAGAGACTGAGAGAATGGCAAACCAATGACTGGCCCAAATTGAGACCCATCCCACAGGCAAGAACCAATCCCAAACACTATTAATAATACTTTGTTATGCTTGCAGACAGGAGGCAAGCCTAACTATCCTCTGAAAGGATTCACCCAGAAGCTGACTGAAACAGATGTAGAGACCCACAGCCAAATATTAGAAGGAACAAGAGAGTCTTGTGGAAAAGTTCAGGGAAGGATTAAGGGCCCCACAGGGGATAGGGACTTCACAAAACCAATAGAGCCAAATAACCTTGGACCCTTTGGTGGTCCTAGAGACTGAATCACCAAACAATGAATATACATGGACTACACATAGGCTCCCCCGCACATATGTAGCAGATGTGCAGCTTGGTCTTTGTGTGGGTACCCCAACAACTGCATTGGGGGCTGTCCCTGACTCAGTTTCCTGAGGATCCTTTTTCCCTAACTAGGCTGCCTTTGAGCCTCACTAGGAGAGTATATTCCTAGTCCTGCAGTGGCTTGATGTGTTAGGTAGAGTTGATACACAGCAGGGGCTGGGGGGGGGGGACATGTCCCTTCTCAGATGAGAAGTAGAGGGGGATGGAGGGAGGGGTCTTGTGAGGAGGGGACTGGGAGGAGAGGAGGGGACTGTGATCAGGTTGTTAAGTGAATAAATAATTAATGGAAAATAAATTCATGGAATTTCATATTATATGTGATTTATCCCAGATCTTAGATTAATTGCTACTACACTAAACTCCCTTTTGGACTGTGAAATTTCATTTCTTACAATAGCCAGCTGTCAGGTCACAAGAAACTTTTCTGAAACACCCACAAGGATTTTCTTTGGGCTTTCAAGCCAAACATATTAGTTATCATGTATTAATTTTTAATGCTTTAATTTGACCAATAACAGTTTGTGGTTTGTGAAGTGCCTGAACTAAATTTTTTCCCTTTCTTAACTCCAAAAGTGACTTTTATTATTTTTCTTTCTCTTGATAAGTTCTGAAAGCATTTGACAAAGTCCTGCGTGACTAACCTCTTTCCCTTATATCTGTGGTGTAAGCCTTCTTAGGTCATTGAAAAAAACAGCTTCTCAGTTCTAGGGAAGGGAAGAACAACATCCTCCTGCCTTCTTGCTTTTTGGGAGAGGATCAAAGTGCTTTAAATCTATAAGGACCCTGAAAAGAACCAAATAAATGTCAAGGGTTGATTGTTCAATTCAAATTAGTTCTGTGGGTCCATGCAAGGTGCTTACCTTCTGTGAGTTTGCTTAGGTCACTGTATGTACACAGGGAAGACAATAATAGCAGCAAACTTTAAGTGGTTTCGTGAAATTAGATGAATGATTTAAGTAAAGGATTTAGGACAATTACTGCCTAAGCTGTGTTCAACTGCCACCACAGAAGCCAAGGTTTATGCTCTGAGAACTGGTTGATTTCATAGGCCTAAGGTGGTGCCACAGGCAGGTGTGTTCTAATAAAACTCATCGAGGACTTGGACAATATCCTCTAACTTACAAAATATTTCAATAGATAATATTCTTTATATTCTCTCTCCCCCTTTCCCTCTCTCCGTGTATGTGCATATCTGTGTCTATCTCTGTGTCTGCATGTTTCTCTGTTTGTCTCTTTCTCTCTCTGCTTGAGATAAAATTTATATAGCCTAGGATAGCCTTAAACTCACTGTGATATTGTACGGTAGTAAGTATTGTATGGGAAAACAATGTGCATTTAACTTTAAATCACCATGGGTAATTTCTATTTAGGTGTCTGTTTATTACCATTTGAAAAACACTTCTGTAAAAGAATTATATTTATCGCTATTCCTTTTCTATCATGTATATTTATCATGCCATTTTTTTTAAAGACAACTATTGGAACAGCTGTACCACACAGGTAATGTTGCTGACTCCCTTTCAGTGGGACAAAAGGCAAAAGCTACAGAGTATTTTCAATCACCAAAATGAATCAGCACAAGTATGCATCCTATGTCTCCTACCCAATGGCATATAATTGCAAAATGGCTACTGGAGATACAGCCAAATTGTCTCTAACCACAGAATTAAGAAAAGCCAATTTAGCATGTAGGAAGATAACTTTTTGACAATGGAAATCATACTTTGACCCCATGTCATTAGAAATGTGCCCTAATCATGTTACTGAGTTGGCTAGGCAATAAATACATGAAAAATATAGGAGGAAGGAGGTAGGATTGCGTTGAGATTATATCAGACATCCATTTTACCACTGCTGCTTAATGAACCTGATGACTTTTTTCTTTTTAGTTGCAAAATGATGTGTCTTATTGCTTTGAAATACATTTCCATTGTGGCATACCTGAAAAAAGAAAAATGAGTGCTTTGAGGAATTTTGAATCCTCATTTGTCCTTAGCCCATGCTGTGTAACACCTGGCTCTCTACTTATTGCAGAAATGGAATTTTCCTTTCACAGTGATTTTCTAGGTCTCCCTAGCATTTTGAAAATATATGTGGCTCTACAGTGCTGAGCTCTACATGGCTTTCTATATGACTTCGATACGGGTAACTAAATTTTCTTCTTTAGTGTTTGAGTCTCATTCCTTTTCAGGTCAGTGGCACTGTCACTAATCTTTCTCATGGTTTTATGCAAGGCAGAAATTTATGGATTTATTTATTTTTGTAGTTTAGGGTTAGTTAGTATTTGCTAGGAATTAGAAATGGGGGAAGGCCTTTCTTGAATGTCCTTTAAAGACAAACCAAAAATGGAAAGTCAAGATACCTATGGTTCTTTTGGGGGATAGGAAAAATTGGATATCTTTTTATAACCAGCAATTTACTTTATTGGTACCTTTGTAAAATTCTTAAATAATTTTAAACATTTATATACTTGACTGGAAGCATTTCTACCCCACTCAGTTTAATTATATTTTGCTTGCATGGGTATGAATGGGGGTTATTTACTGGAACAGGGTCAATTTATCAGAGACAACACCACTAAGGATTATGTAGTTCTTCCTTCATTATCCATCAACTTCCCATATGTCTTCAGGGGCATGCATGATGAAATGGTGACCATTCTAGTCTGTACAGGTCTTGTGCAGGTAACCACAATTGCACTGAGTTAAAGATTGCAATGGTCATGTCTTGTGCAGAAGACATTTTCACAGCATTCCTAATGAGCCTCTGGCTCTTAAATTCTTTCTCCCTCTTCTTCACAAATGCTCCTTGAGCCTTTGAGGGATGATACAGATGTCCCATTAAATCAAAGCACTCCATAGTTGCTTACTGCCCATGCTTTGATCATGTGTGAATTCCTGTTTTAACTACCACATACTGTAAAAGGAATCTTCTATGATGAAGATAGAAAGCTACATTAATCCATGCGTATATACATGCATATCAGAAAGCACTTTGACAGTGTGTCTATTTAGCAAAACAGAAGTATTAGATGCTTCTCTACAGCCAATGGCCTCACCAGTCATGGATTCTTGATCAAGTTTACAGTACCAGGTATGAGATCTCTCCTGTGCTGCCCAACTTAAATCAGCAGAACACATGTGACATGAAAGTAAGGACACGAGGGATAGAGACATATAAATTTGGTTAGAGCTACACAGAAGAATTGGAGAGAAGAAAGAGGCAGAAGGACAAACCAAAAGTAAGTGTCCATGAAAAGCTACAACTTTATAATTCTTTTAAAAACATTGTTTGTTTTTTTGTTTTATTTTTTCATTTTAATTTTTACACTTCACATACATTATATCCTGACCATAATTTCCCCTACCTCCACTCCTCCCTGGCCACCCCCACCTCCCCTCCTCTCCCATTTCCTTTCCAGAGGGAGTGAGGGAGAGAGAGAGAGAAAGAGAGAGAGAGAGAGAGAGAGAGAGAGAGAGAGAGAGAGAGAGAGAGAGAGAGAGAGAGAGAGAACAGGACCCCCGGGGATATCAACTGAACGGGGCATAACAAATTACAGCAAGACTAGGCACAAACCCTCATATTAAACTTGGACAAGGCGATCCAGTAGGAGAAAAAGGGTCCCAAGAGCAGGCACAAGAGTCAAAGACATTCCCCCACCACCGTTGTTAGGGAACCCACAAGAATACTAAGATATCCAACTATAACATATGCAGAGGAACTAGCCCAGAGTCTTACAGGTTCCCTGATTGTCATTTCAGTCTCTGTGAGTCCCTATGAGCCCTGTTTAGTTGATTCTGTGGGGCATATTAATGTGGTATCCGTGACCACTCTGGCTCCTTCTCATCCCTCTTCTTTGTGATTATCTGGGCTTTGCCTAATATTTGGCTGTGGGTCTCTGCATCTGTGTCTTTCAATTACTGGACAATGACAGTTGGGCTAGACACCGATTTATGAATATAGCAGGATATCATTTGGAATCATTTTATTGACTTTTTGCCAGTTATATTTGGTTCTATCCTGGGTCTCTGGACTGACCAGCCTCTACTTCCTGGCCATGCACACAGTGTCAGGAATGGGCTCTCCCTTATGATCTGGGCCTCAAGTTTGACTAGTCATTAGTTTCTCACTCCTACAACTTCTACCCCAGCACATCTTGCAGGGATTACATATTGTAGGTTGAAGGATTTGTGGCTGTGTTGATGTCCAAGTCAAACTCCCAGGAGACTTGCTTAATTACAGGAGAGGGCAGGTTCAGGTTCCATATTCTCTATTACTAGGAGACTTCATTAGTTTCACTCTCATAGATTCCAGGGAGTTTCCACTACACAATGTTCCTTCTACATTGCCTGCCATGCTCAAATGCCCACCAATTTCAGCCATTTCTCCCAGTGCTTGTACTCCCAATGCCACTTTCAGCCTAAACCCACTTGCCATTCAGTCTACTTGAAAAAAATCTATTCTGTTTCCCCTTCTCATGGACATTCATGTGTCCCCACTTCAGCCTTGTTTGGCACTTAGACTCTGAGTTGTGGATTGTAACATGATTATCCTTTACATAAGAGCCAATTTCCACTTATAACTGGGTATGTACAGTGTTTCTTCATTCTGGGTCTTGGTTACCTCACACAGGATGAGCTTTTCCTAGTTCCATACATTTTCCAGCAAATTTCATGATGCTATTGCTTTTAACAGTTGAGTAATACTCTATTGTGTAAATGTACCACATTTCCTTTATCCATTCTAGATGTTAAGGGACATTTAGGTCGTTTTCAATTTCTGGCTATTATGAATAAAACTGTTGTGAAGATGGCTGAGCAAGTGTCCTTGTTGGAATGGCGTACCCTTCATGTATATGCCAAAGAGTGGTATATCTGGATTGACGTAGATCCATTCCCAACTTTCAGAGTAACCATTGTATTAATTTTCATAGTGGCTGTGCAACTTTGCACTCCCACCATCAATGGAGGAGTGTTCTTGCTCCACATCCTTGCTAGCATAAGCTGCCAATTGTGTTATTTGATCTTAGCCATTCTCACAAGTATAAGATGGAGCCTCAAAGTAGTTTTGATTTCCATTTCCCTGATGGCCAGAATGATGAATCATTCTTTTGTTTCTCTGGCATTTGAGATTCCTCTGTTGTGAATTTTCTGTTTAGATCTGTACACCATTTTAAAAATTGATTTGTTGATATCTAGGTTCTTGAGGTCTTTATATATTTTGGATATTAGCCCTCTTTTGGATATGGAGTTAGTGAAAATTTTAATCATTTGGTAGATGGCCATTTTGTCCTATTGATGTTGTTCTTTGCTTTACAGAAGCTTTTCAGTTTCATGGCATCCCTGTAATTAATTGCCAATCTTTTTTTTTAATTATTTATTTTATTTTATTTTAATTTACATTCCAAATCATTTCCCCTTTCCCGTTTCCTCCCTCCCCGAAAGTCCCATAAGCCCCCTTCCCTCCCTCTTTTCTCCATTCAACCCCCTCTCGTTACTCTGTCCTGGCGTTCCCCTACATCCAGTCTTTCCAGGACCAGGGGTCTCTCCTTCCATCTTCTTAGAAATCTATTGATATGCGGATCGTGTCTAGGGTATTCCGAGATTCTGGGTCAATATCCCCTTATCAGTGACTGCATACCATGTGTGTTCTTTTGTGATTGGGTTACCTCACTAAGGATGATATTTTCAAGATCTGACCATTTGCCTAGGAATTTCGTGAATTCATTGTTTTTAATTGCAGAGTAGTATTCCATTGTGTAGATATACCACATCTTCTGAATCCATTCCTCCGTTGAGGGACATCTGGGTTCTTTCCAGCTTCTGGCTATTATAAATAAGGCTGCTATGAACATAGTGGAGCATGTGTCCTTATTGCATGCAGGTAAAGCCTCTGGGTATATGCCCAGGAGTGGTATAGCTGGATCCTCCGGGAGTGTCATGCCCAGTTTTCTGAGGAACCGCCAGACTGCTTTCCAGAGTGGTTGTACCAGCTTGCAATTCCACCAGCAGTGGAGGAGTGTTCCTCTTTCTCCACATCCTCGCCAACAACTAGTGCCTGTGTTATTGGTGTTCTGTTCAGGATGTTGTCTCTTATTCCAATGTGTTCAAGATTATTTTCCATTTTTCTTCTATTAGGTTTAGTATATCTGGTATTAGTATATTGAGGTATTTAATCCACCTGGACTTTAATTTTATGCAGGGTGATAGAAATGTATCTATTTTCATTCTTCTACATGCAGACATGCAGTGAGACCATCACCATTTGTCTTAGATGTTTTCTTTTTTACATTGTGTATTGGTGGCATCTTTATCAAAAATCAAGTGTTGATTTACATCTGGGTATTCAGTTAGATTCTATTGATCAGTTGATCTACTTTTAATGCCAATACCACGTGATTTTTATTCAACTCTATAGTACAGCTTGAAATCAGAGATAGTGATATCTCCAGATGTTCTTTATATTTCAGGATTGTTTTAGCTATCCTTGTATTTTGTTTTTCCATGTGAAGTTGAGTACTGTCCTTTCAAGGTCTGTAAATAATTGTGTTGGAATTTTAACAGGGATTGCATTGAATATGTAGATTGATTTTTGTAAGATAGCCATTTTATAAATTGTTTTTTAATTTACATTCCAAATGTTGCCCCACTTCCAGGTCCCCACTCCAAGAATTCTTTACCCCTTCCCCCCTCCCCTTTGATTCTGAGAGGGTACTCCCCCAGCCCCGCATTCCCACTTCATTCCCCCCCCCCCCCCGCCACATTTCCCATTTCCCTTTCCTGCAGCTTCCAGTCTCTACAGGATTAAGTACATCCTCTCCCACTGAGGCCAGACAAGGGAGTCCTCTGGTACATATGTGCCAGAAGCCTCAGACCATATGAAATGTCCAACAGTGGGGAGATAGAACCCAAGGAGATCACCTCTAGTAGATAGATAGGGCCCCCAGTGGAAGCATGGGGTCACCAACCTACCTTCAAAATGGCCATTTTTACTATGCTAAACCTACCAATCTATGAGCATAAGAGATCTTTCTATCTTCTGATATATTCTTCAATTTCTTTCTTTAAAAAATTGACGTTCTTGTTGTATACATCTTTCACTTGCTTGTTTGGAGTTACTCCAAGATAATTTACATTACTTGAGGATATTTTAAATGGTGTTTTCCTGATTCTTTATCATTCTGTTTGTCATTTGTGTATAGGAGAGCTACTGATTTTTTTGAGTTAATTTTGTATCCAGATGTCAGTAAATGAGCTTTTCAGTTGTAGGAGTTCTCTGGTAGAATTTGAGGGGGGGGGGAGGTGCTTATTCATACTATTATATCATCTGAAATTCATAATACGTTGACTTTTTCCTTTCCAATTTATTCCACTTGATCTTCGTCAGTTGTATTATTGCTCTAGCTAAATCTTCAATTATTCTATTGAATAGATATGGAGAAAGTAGATTGCTGTATCCTGTTTGATTTTAGTGAAATTGCTTTCTATCAGCTTACTGTAAGCACTGGACAATAGGTTGGGCAGGTGCTTGGGGAGCATTGCTAGTTCCCAGACAGTGAGCTTACCTGGAGTTTTAGGTGCTGGCTTGGTGTTTGGTGGATTAGGAAGCTTTTGCATGGACGTGTGGGCTAGCATAGGGTGAGGGGGAGAGGAGGCACAGTTGCCTGTAGGCAGTGGGCACTGGAGAAATATCCACAGGTAGGTGCTTACCTAGAGTTCTGGGTGCTCACATACTCTATTTTTTAAACAAAAAGTTTTGAATGGAAGTACATATGCTTACTTGGTAGATGTTCCTTTCAGAAATACAAGGATATTAAATGAAAATCCCAGTGCTAGGTATGGGATAGTGTCTTAGTCAGGGTTTCTATTCCTGTACAAACATCATGACCAAGAAGCAAATTGGGGAGGAAAGGGTTTATTGAGCTTACACTTCCACACAGCTGTTCATCACCAAGGGAAGTCAGAACTGGAACTCAAGCAGGTCAGGAAGCAGGAGCTGATGCAGAGGCCATGGAAGGGTGTTTCTTACTTTCCCTGGCTTGCTCAGCCTGCTCTCTTATAGAACCCAAGAAAAGCCCAGGGATGGTACCACCTACAAGGGGCCCTCCCCGCTTGATCACTAATTGAGAAAATGTCCCACAGTTGGATCTCATGGAGACACTTTCCCAACTGAAACTCCCTTTTCTGTGATAACTCCAGTCTGTGTCAAGTTGACACACAATACCAGCCAGTACAATTGACCCCTTGTCAACTTGATACACAAACACATCACTATTAAGCCTCAACCCTTACTTTCTTTTTTTTTTTTTTTAATTTAATTTTATTTTATTTTTTTAATTTACATTCCAAATCACTTCCCCTTTCCCGTTTCCTCCCTCCCCGAAAGTCCCATAAGCCCCCTTCCCTCCCTCTTTTCTCCGTTCAACCCCCTCTCATTACTCTGTCCTGGCGTTCCCCTACATCCAGTCTTTCCAGGACCAGGGGTCTCTCCTTCCATCTTTTTAGAAATCTATTGATATGCTGATTGTGTCTAGGGTATTCTGAGATTCTGGGTCAATATCCCCTTATCAGTGACTTCATACCATGTGTGATCTTTTGTGATTGGGTTACCTCACTAAGGATGATATTTTCAAGTTCTGACCATTTGCCTAGGAATTTCGTGAATTCATTGTTTTTAATTGCAGAGTAGTATTCCATTGTGTAAATATACCACATCTTCTGAATCCATTCCTCCGTTGAGGGACATCTGGGTTCTTTCCAGCTTCTGGCTATTATAAATAAGGCTGCTATGAATATAATGAACCCTTACTTTCTTATTCATCCCCAAGATCTAAATTACTTTAAAAGTTCCACAGTCTTTACATATTAAAAATTCAATCCCTTTAAAAGGTTCAAATCTTTTAAAATTCAAAGTCTTTTAAAAATTTAGTGGGCTCCACTAAAACCTTTCTTTCTTCAAGAGGGAAAAATATCAGGGCACAGTCACAATCAAAAGCAAAACTCAAACTCCAATGGTTCAATGTCTGGGATCCAACTCACAATCTTCCGGGCTCTTCCAAGGGCTTGGGTCACTTCTCCAGCTCTGCTTTTTGTAGCACACAGCTTGTCTTCTAGGCTCCAGCTGCCTGTACTCCAATGCTTTTGTTGTTCTTGGTGGTCATCTCATGGCACTGGCATCTCCAAAATACTGCATGACCCCTTCAGTCCTGGGCCATCAATTGCAACTGAGGTTGCACCTTCACCAATGGCCTTCCTTGGCCTCTAACAGTGCCGAGCCTCAGCTGCTCTCCATGACCCCTTCATTCCTTCAAAACCAGTACCACCTGGGTGACTCTTACACAGTACCAAGTCCAGTTACAGCACAAAATACAACTGTGGCTTTCTCTGGAACACAGCCTCTGTGCTCGTGGAAAACACTTTCTAGAAGATTTCACATCAATGATGCTGGTCTCTTCTTAATCACCACTAATTTCTTAACTCCAGCTATCCAGCATCAATAGTCCCAGTAACACAAAGGTTTGCTTTAGTGTTCTGGTATATAGTTAATCACAACTGATTTTTCAGCCCCAGTTAACTAAAACCACAGAATCTTCACAATCAAAACATGGCCCTGATAAGAGTCTTTAATCTTCCCTCTGAAATTTCACAAGTCAGGCCTCCATCTTCTATGCTGTTCTCAACATTATCTTCCAAGCTCCTACACAACATCCCACAGAGCTCTTAACATGGAATGGATCTTATAGCCCAAAGTTCCAAGTCCTTCCACAGTCCTCCCCAAAACATGATCAAGTTGTCACGAGAATACCCCACTATGCTGGTACAATTTGTCTTAATCTGGGTTTCTATTCCTGTGCAAACATCATGCCCAAGAAGCAGATTGGGGAGGAAAGGGTTTATTGAGGTTACACTTCCACACAGCTGTTCATCACCAAGGGAAGTCAAAACTGGAACTCAAGCAGGTCAGGAAGCAGGCCATGGAGGGGTGTTTCTTACTGGCTTGCTTGTTCTGGCTTGCTCAGCTGCTCTCTTATAGAACCCAATACCATCCTGGTACCACCCACAAGGGGCCCTCCCCCCTTGATCCCTACTTGAGAAAATGCCCCACAGTTGGATCTCATGGAGACACTTTCCCAACTGAAACTCCTTTTTCTGTGATAACTCCAGCCTGTGTCAAGTTGACACACAAAACCAGCCAGTATAGATAGTTTGCTGCAAACTGGTGGTCAGGAAGGTACAACAGGATCCTAAGACATTGCAAGCTACTGCTTTTAATTTCCTACCGGAACAAAATTGTTAAACGTTATTTCTAAAGACTGAGTTTGTTTGAGAAACAAAGCTGGATATAAGCTAGAAATTTGGGCTTTGATATCTAGAAAGATCTACACAAGCTGCTGTTGGAGAAAAGTAACCAGTGTTCCTACCCAGATGTATCCAACAAGCTGCAATAATGAAATTTCTGACAAAAATATACCTATTAGTACAATAGTGGCATGACTATTATTGTGGCAATATTTATTGTCTTAAACCTATTTATGAAATTTAGAAACATAAATTATCTTAGATTTAGATACATTTGCTCTCTTTAAGAAATTTTAAGTTGCATAGAAAAATATTTGAAGGTTTTTAGAGTTAACTTTTATTTTTGCAACATTCTATACTGGACAATGTTTATTTAAGTGAATGGAATAAATAGTGGATGGCTCTATGAATACAAGAAAATTAGTTGTGAGTTAAGCACTCAGAAAGTTTGGGATATTTTGAAAAATGTATATTCAATATAAACTGACATTCTAATAATTTGAAAAATCTAAATCTGAAATACCTCTGGACCAGAGCATTTTATAAAAGGTGTACTCTACATTTTTTGTTTGTTCATATTCTTATACTTTTTAATGCCCATTGTGGATTTCTGAATAACATCAAATAGTATTGTCTCCATGGATGAATGTTTACTTTGGAGAAACTGTAGTTCTTTTATTTTATTTGTTTTTTATTAGATATATTCTTTATTTACATTTCGAATGTTGGCCCCTTTCCTGGTTCCCCCTCCCACGAAAATCCCATAAGCCACCCCACCTCCTCCTGCTCACCAATCCACCCACTCCTGCTTCCTTGTCGTGGCATTATTCTATACTGGGACGTCTAGCCTTCTCAGGACCAAGGGCCTCTCCTCCCTTTGATGTTCAACAAGGTCATCCTCTGCTGCATATGCATCTGGAACCGTGGGTCCCTCCATGTGTGCTCTATTGTTAGTGGTTTAGTCCCCGAGAAGTCTGGGGTTACTGGGTGGTTCAATTGTTGTTCCTCCGATGGCGCTGCAGAACCCTTCAGCTCCTTGGGTCCATTCTCTAGCTTCTCCATTGGGGACTATGTGCTCAGCTCAATGGTTGGCTGAGAGTGTCCCCCTCTGTATTTGTCATTCACTGGCAGAGCCTCCCAGGTGACAGAAATATCCTTCCTGTCAGAAGGACTTGATGGCATCCACAATAGTGTCTGTGTTTTGTAACTGGATATGTCATGGAACCCTAGGAGGGGCAGTCTCTGGATGGTCTTATCATCAGTCTTTGCTCCATACTTTGTCTCTGTATTTCCTCCTACGGATATTTTGTTCCCCCTTCTAAGAAGGACCAGAGTATCCATACTTTGTTCTTCCTCCTTCTTGAGCTTCATTTGGTCTGTGAATTTTGTCTTGGGTATTCCAAGCTTCTGGACTAGTATCCACTTATCAGTGAATGCATACCATATGTGTTCTTTTGTGATGGGGTTGCCTCACTCAGGATGGTATTTTCTACTTCTGTCCATTTGCTTAAAAATTTCATGAATTCATTGTTTTTTTTTATTTTCTAAGTTTTTTTTTATTTACATTCAAAATCATTTCCCCTTTCCCATTTCCTCCCTCCCCGAAAGTCCCATAAGCCCCCTTCCCTCCCTCTTTTCCCCACTCAACCACCTCTCGCTTCTCTGTCTTGGCATTCCCCTACATCCAGTCTTTCCAGGACCAGGGGTCTCTCCTTCCATCTTCTTGGAAATCTATTGATATGCGCGTATTGTGTCTAGGGTCTTCCAAGATTCTCGGTTCTTTTGTGATTGGGTTACCTCACTAAGGATGATATTTTCAAGTTCTGACCATTTGCCTAGGAATTTCGTGAATTCATTGTTTTTAATTGCAGAGTAGTATTCCATTGTTTTTAATAGCTGAGTAATATTCCATTGTGTAAATGTATCACATTTTCTGTACACATTCCTCTGTTGAGGGACATCTGGGTTCTTTCCAGCTTCTGACTATTATAAATAAGGCTGCTATGAACTTAGTGGAGCTTGTGTCCTTATTACGTGCTGGAGAATCCTCTGGGTATATTCCCAGGAAGGGGATAGCAGGATCCTCCAGTAGTAATATGCCCAATTTTCTGAGGAACCAAAACACTGATTTCCAGAGTGGGTATACTAGCTTGCAATCCCACCAGCAGTGGAGGAGTGTTCTTCTTCTCCACATCCTTGCCAGTACCTGCTGTCTCCTGAGTCTTTGATCTTAGCCATTATGACTGGTGTGAGGTGAAGTCTTAGGCTTGTTTTGATTTGCATTTCCCTGATGACTAAAGATGTTGAACATTTCTTTAGGTGCTTCTCAGGCATTCGATATTCCTCAGGTGAAAATTCTTTGTTTAGTTCTGCACCCCATTTTTAATAGGGTTATTTGGCTCTCTGGAGTCTAACTTCTTGAGTTCTATGTATATATTGGACATTAGCCCTCTGTCAGATGTAAGGTTGGTAAAGATCATTTCCCAGTTTGTTGGCTGCCGCTTTGTCCTTTTGACAGTGTCCTTTGCTTTACAGAATCTGTGATTTTATGAGGTACTATTTGTCATTTCTTGATCTTAGAGCATAAGCTATTGGTGTTCTGTCAGGAAATTTTCCCACGTGCCCATGGGCTCGGAGCTCTTCCCCACTTCCTTTTCTATTAGTTTCAGTGTGTCTGGTTTTATGTGGAGGTCCTTGATCCACTTGGACTTGAGCTTAGTACAAGGGGATAAGAATGGATCGATTTGCATTCTTCTGCATGCTGACCTGCAGTTGAACCAGCACCATTTGTTGAAAAGTCTACCTTTTATCCACTGGATGGTTGTAGCTCCTTTGTCAAAGATCAAGTGACCATAGGTGTGTGGGATCATTTCTGGGTCTTCAATTCTATTCCATTGATCTACCTGCCTGTCACTGTACCATTACCATGCAGTTTTTATCACTATTGCTCTGTAGTACAGCTTGAGGTATGGGATACTAATTCCCCCAGAAGTTCTTTTATTTTTGATAACAGTTTTTGCTATCCTGGGGTTTATGTTACTTCAGATGAATTTGAGACTTGTTCTATCTAACTCTATGAAGAATTAAGATGGAGTTTTGATGGGGATTTCATTGAATCTATATATTGCTTTTGGCAATTTGGCCATTTTTACTATATTAATCATGCCAATCCATGAGCATGGGAGATCTTACCATCTTCTATGGTCTTTGATTTCTTTCTTCAGAGACTTGAAGTTCCTGTCATACAGATCTGTCACTTGTCTGGTTAGAGTCACACCAAGACACTTTATATTGTTTGTGGCTATTGTGAAGGGTGTCATTTCCCTAATTTCTTTCTCAGCCTGTTTATCCTTTGAGTATAGGAAGGCTACTGATTTGCTTGAGTTAATTTTATATCTGGACACTTTGCTGAAGTTGTTTATCAGCTTTACGAGTTCTCTGGTGGAGTTTTTGGGGCCGCTTAAGTATATTGTCATATTATCTGCAAATAGTGATAGTTTGACTTCTTCCTTTCCAATTTGTATCCCTTTGACCTCCATTTTTGTCTAATTGCTCTAGCTAGAACTTCAAGTACTGTATTGAACAGATATGGAGAGAGAGGACAGCCATGTCTAGTCCCTGATCTTAGTGGGATTGCTTCAAGTTTCTCTTCATTTAGTTTGATGTTGGCTACTGGTTTGTTGTATATTGCTTTTACTATGTTTAGGTATGGGCCTTGAATTCCTGATCTTTCCAAGAGTTTTAGCATGAAAAGATGCTGAATTTTGTCATATGCTTTTCCAGCATCTAGTGAAATGACCATGTGGTTTTTTCTTTGAATTTGTTTATGTAGTGGATTACATTGATGGAATTCTATTTATTGAACCATCCCTGCATCCCTGGGATGAAGCCTACTTGATTGTCGTGAATGATTGTTTTGATGTGTTCTTAGATTTGGTTGGTAAGGATTTTATTGAGTATTTTTGCATCAATATTCATAATGGAAATTGGTTTGCAATTCTATTTCTTTGCTGGATCTTTGTGTGGTTTTCATATCAGTTTAATTGTGGTGTCATTGAACAAGTTGGGCAGTGTTCCTGTTGTTTCTGTTTTGTGGAATAGTTTGAAGAGTATTTGTGTTAGGTCTTCTTTGAAGGTCTGATAGAATTCTGCACTGAAACCATCTGGTCCCATGCTTTTTTTGGTTGGGAGTCTTTCAATGACTGCTTCTATTTCTTTAGGGGTTATGGGACTGTTTAGATGGTATAACTGATCCTGATTTAACTTTGGTATTTGGTATCTGTCCAGAAAATTGTCCATTTCTTCCAGATTTTCCAGTTATGTTGAATGATTTTTTGAATTTCCACAGTTTCTGTTGTTATGTCTCCCTTTTCATTTCTGATTTTGTTAATTTGGATACTATCTCTGTGCCCTCTGGTTAGTCTGGCTAAAGGTTTATCTATCTTGTTGATTTTCTCAAAGAACCAACTCCTGTTTTTGTTGATTCTTTGAATAGTTCTTTTTGTTTCTCAATTTCTGTTGTTATATCTCCCTTTTCATTTCTAATTTTGTTAATTTGTTAATTTTGTTAATGTGGATACTGTCTCTAAGTCTTGCTAAGGGTTTATCTATCTCATTGATTTTCTCAAAGAACCAGCTCCTGGTTTCGTTGATTCTTTGTATAGTTCTTTTTGTTTCTTCTTGGTTGATTTCAGCCCTGAGTCTGATGATTTCCTGCCTTCTACTCCTCCTGGGTGTATTAGCTTCTTTCTGTTCTAGAGCTTTCAGGTGTGCTGTTAAGCTGCTAGTTTATGCTTTCTCTAGTTTCTTTTTGTAACCACTCACAGCTATGAGTTTTCATCTTAACATTGCTTTCATTGTGTCCCATAAATTTGAGTATGTTGTGCCTTCATTTTCATTAAATTCTAAAAAGTCTTTGATTTCTTTCCTTATTTCTTCCTTGACCAAGCTATCATTGGGTAGAGCATTGTTCAGCTTACACGTGTATGTGGGCTTTCTGGTGTTTTTGTTGCTATTGAAAACCAGCCTTAATCCGTAGTGATCTGATAGGAGCCATGGGATTATTTCAATCTTCTCATGTATGTTGAGGTCTGTTTTGTGACCAATTATATGGTCAGTTTTCGAGAAGGTACCATGAGGTGCTGAGAAGAATATACATTTGTTTGATTTAGGGTGAAATGTTCCATAGATATCTGTTAAATCAATTTGGTCCATAACTTCTGTTAGTTTCACTGTGTTTCTATTTAGTTTGTGTTTCCATGATCTGTCCATTAATGAGAGCAGGTGTTAATTATTGTGTGAAGTGCAATGTGTGCTTTGAGCTTTAGCAATGTTTCTTTTACTAATGTGGGTGTTCTTGGATTTGGAGTATAGATGTTCATAATTCAGAGTTCTTCTTGGTAGATTTTTCGTTTAATGAGTATGAAGTTTCCTTCCTTGTCTTTTTTGATGAATTTTGATTGAAAGTCGATTTTATCGGATATTTGAATGGCTACTTTAGCTTGTTTCCTGGTACCATTCCCTTGGAAAATTGTTTTCCAGCCTTTTACTCTGAAGTAGTGTTTGTCTTTGACACTGAGGTTCATTTCCTGTATGCAGTAAAATGCTGGGTCCTATGTCTTTTTATTGGGGAATTGAGTCCATTGATTTTTAAGAGATATTAAGAAATTGTAATTGTTGATTCCTGTTATTTTTGATGGTTTTTTATTTTTGTATGGTTATCTTCTTTTGGATTTGTTGAAAGAAGGTTACTTTCTTGCTTTTTCTAGGGTGTAGTTTCCCTCCTTATGTTGGCATTTTCCATTTATTATCCTTTGTAGGGCTGGATTTATGGAAAGATGTTGTGTAAATTTGGTTTTGTCATGGAATACCTTAGTTTCTCCATCTATGGTGATTGAAATTTTGCTGGGTATAGTAGTTTGGGCTGTCATTTGTGTTCTCTTATGGTCTGTATGAAATCTGCCCAGGATCTTTTAGCTTTCATTGTCTCTGGTGAGAAGTCTGTTGTAATTCTGATAGGTCTGCCTTTAAAAGTTACTTGACCTATTTCCCTTATTGCTTTTAATATTCTTTCTTTGTTTAGTGCATTTGGTGTTTTGTTTATTATGTGCCAGGAGGAATTTGTGTTCTGGTCCAGTCTGTTTGGAGTTCTGTAGCCTTCTTGTATGTTCATGGGCATCTCTCTCTTTAGGTTAGGGAAGTTTTCTTCTATAATTTTTTGAAAATATTTACTGGCCCTTTAAGTTGGAAATCTCCAATCTCTTTTATACCTATAATCCTTAGGTTTGGTCTTCTCATTGTGTCCTTGATTTCCTGGATATTTTCAGTTGGGAACTTTTTGCATTTTGCATTTTCTTTGACTCTTGAATCAGTGTTTTCTATGGTATCTTCAGTACCTGAGTTTCTTTCTTCTGTCTCTTGTATTCTGTTGTTGATGCTTGCCTCTATGACTCCTGATTGCTTTCCAAGGTTTTCTATCTCCAGAGTTGTCTCCTTTTGTGGTTTCTTTAATGTGTCTATTTTCATTTTTAGATCCTGAATGGTTTTGTTCAGTTCCTTCACTTGTTTGTTTGTGTTTTCCTGTAATTCTTTTGGGGATTTTTGTGTTTCCTCTCTAAGGGCTTCTACCTGTTGACACATGTTCTCCTGTATTTCTTTAATGACTAAATTATATCCTTCTTAAACTCCTCTATCAGCATCATGAGATTCGATTTTGAATCCAACTCTTACTTTTCCAGTGTTTTGGGGTATCTGGGACTTGCAGTGGTGGGAGAACTGGGTTCTGATGTTGCTAAGTTGCCTTGGTTTCTGTTGGTCGGTTTCTTGAGCTTGCCTTTCTCCATCTGGTTATCTCTGGTGTTAGTTGGTCTTGCTGTCTCTGGCTGGAGCTTGTCCCTCCTATGGGCCTGTAAGCCTGTGTCTATACTCCTGGAAGATCAACTATCTCCTGGCAGTGTCTGTGCACAGAAGGCTGTGGAGCTTCCTGGCTCCCTGCTGCAAATGGAAACAAGAAGTCTCCTGTCCCAGCTACTCTACTGATTCACCTAGCTGCACACCTAGCTGTTCCTCTCCAAAGAGATATTGGAGAAAAAGTGGTGATCTCACCTTCACACTGCACTCAGAAGTAGAGGCACTCCTGGGAGATCACTCTCTCCTGGTGGGCTGTGCACTGAAGGCTGTGGAGCTGCCTGGCTCCTTGGTGTATATGTCCGAAACTGCATTTCTTAAAGTAGATATGCGGCTCCAGTGACCAGGTAGTTGGGACCGCCAGGCTCAGAGACAGACAGGCATAATATCGCTTCGGTTTCAGGCAGCTTGGGTGTAACCTGCTCCCAGGTGCTGGGCTGATCTGCAGTAACCAGCGCGCCAGTTCCGCGGTGGGACCTTCTGCCTGGTGGAGGGACCCCGCGCAGGGAGGGAGCCCGCCAGCTTCCCTTCCGCGACCTCTGTTCCCGCGGACTGCGCTGGAGAGACCGGTACCCAGGCTCTCCCCCCGATATAACATCACTTGGGACACGGCCTGTTGGGGCTTCCGTCTGTGCCCGAGGGCGGGTTGGCGCTGTAGTCGTCTGGGCGCCAGATCGGCGGGCCATCGTGACCACAGGGTGAGCGGCGCCACGGAGACTGCCCTCCGCCATCTTTGCTCCAGTGACCAGGTAGTTGGGACCGCCAGGCTCAGAGACAGACAGGCATAATATTGCTTCGGTTTCAGGCAGCTTGGGTGTAACCTGCTCCCAGGTGCTGGGCTGATCTGCAGTAACCAGCGCGCCAGTTCCGCGGTGGGACCTTCTGCCTGGTGGAGGGACCCCGCGCAGGGAGGGAGCCCGCCAGCTTCCCTTCCGCGACCTCTGTTCCCGCGGACTGCGCTGGAGAGACCGGTACCCAGGCTCTCCCCCCAATATAACATCACTTGGGACACGGCCTGTTGGGGCTTCCTTCTGTGCCCGAGGGCGGGTTGGCGCTGTGGTCGTCTGGGTGCCAGATCGGCGGGCCATCGTGACCACAGGGTGAGCAGCGCCACGGAGAGTGCCCTCCGCCATCTTTGCTCCAGTGACCAGGTAGTTGGGACCACCAGGCTCAGAGACAGACAGGCATAATATCGCTTCGGGTTCAGGCAGCTTGTGTGTAACCTGCTCCCAGGTGCTGGGCTGATCTGCAGTGACCAGCGCGCCAGATCTGCTGTGGGACTTCTGCCTGGCAGAGGGACGCCCCCTCCCCCCCCCAGGAGAGATCACACACCCCTGCACAGGGCAGGAGCCTGCCAGCCTCCCTTTGGCGACCTCTGCTCCAGGAATCCACTAGGCTGAGCCTTTAGATGTGCAAGGCCTCCCAAATATAAGATCACTTGGGGCAAAGCACATTAGGGCTCCAAAGTCACTCAGGAGCAGGCAGGCCCCAGAAATCGGTGCCAGGGGAATCCTGGTAATCCAGGGGGGGCAGAAATAGCTTTGCAGGCTCACAGGAGGTCCAACCAACAGCCAGTGGCAGCAGGACCAACTAACACCAGAGGTATCCAGATGGCAAAAGGCAAACGTAGGAATGTTACTAACAGTAATCAAAGTAATGTGGGACCATCCGAACCCAACTCTCCAACAGCAGCAAGTCCTGGATACCCCACCACACCCGAAAGACAAGATCTGGATTTAAAATCACTTCTCATGATGCTATTAGAGGATCACAAGAAGGACACAAATAAATCTCATAAAGAGTTACAGGAGACCATGAATCAACGGTTAGAAGCCCTTACAAAGGAAACACAAAAATCGCTTAGAGAAATGCGGGAGAACATGGATCAAAAGATGGAGGCGCACAAGGAGACAACACAAAAATCGCTTAACGAGATGAATCAACGGGTAGATGCACTCACAAAGGAATCACAAAATTTGCATAAAGAAATGCAGAAGAATATGGGTCAACAGACGGATGCCCATAAGGAGGCAACACAAAAATTGCTTAAAGAAATGAATCAACGGTTAGATGCCCTTACAAAGGAAACACGAGAACTGCTTAAAGAAATGCAGGAGACGATGGATCAACAGATGGAATCCCATGAGGAGGAAACACAAAAATCGCTCAGAGAAATGCAGGAGAACGTGGGTCATCAGGAAGAAATCCTGAAAGAGGTAATGCAAAAATACCTTAAAGAAATACAGGAAAATACAAACAAACAAGTGAAGGATCTCAGCAAATCCATCCAGGAACTAAAAAAGGAAGTAGAAACAACTAAGAAATCACAAAGGGAGACAACTTTGGAGATAGAAAACCTTGGGAAGAAATCAGGAGTCATAGATGCAAACATCAACAATAGAATACAAGAGATGGAAGAAAGAATCTCAGGTGCTGAAGATTCCATAGAAAGCATCGACTCAACAGTCAAAGAAAATGCAAAATGCAAAAAACGCGTAACCCAAAACATCCAGGAAATCCAGGACACAATGAGAAGACCAAACCTAAGGATTATAGGTATAGATGAGAGTGAAGATTTGCAACTTAAAGGGCCAGTAAACATCTTCAACAAAATTATGGAGGAAAACTTCCCTAACTTAAAGAGAGAGATGCCGATGAACATACAAGAAGCCTACAGAACTCCAAACAGACTGGACCAGAACAGAAATACCTCCCGTCACATAATAATCAAAACACCGAATGTTCTAAACAAAGAAAGAATACTAAATGCAGTAAGAGAAAAGGGCCAAGTAACATACAAAGGAAGACCTATCCGAATCACATCAGACTTCTCACCAGAGACTATGAAAGCCAGAAGATCCTGGGCAGATCTCATGCAGACACTAAGACAGCACAAATGCCAGCCTAGACTACTATACCCAGCAAAACTCTCAATCACCATAGATGGAGAGACCAAGATATTCCATGATAAAACCAAATTTTCACAATATCTTTCCACAAATCCAGCCCTGCAATGGATAATAGGTGGAAACCTCCAATACAGGGAGAGAAACAACACCCTGGAAAAAATGAGATAATAACCTTCTTGAATCAAACCCAAAAGTAGATAACCACTCAAACATAAAGATAGCGTCAAGAATGGCAGATGGCAATAATCACTATGCCTTAATCTCTCTTAATATCAATGGTCTCAATTCCCCAATTAAAAGACATAGACTAGCAGACTGGATACGTAAACAGGACCCAGCTTTTTGCTGCATGCAGGAAACGCACCTCAGTGTCAAAGACAAACACTACCTCAGAGTAAAAGGCTGGAAAACAATTTTACAAGCAAATGGCCCCAAGAAACGAGGTGGAGTAGCCATCCTAATATCGGATAAAATTGATTTTCAACCCAAAGTCATCAAAAAAGACACAGAAGGACACTACATACTGATCAAGGGAAAAATCCACCATCAAGAACTCTCAATCCTGAATATCTATGCTCCAAATGCAAGGGCACCCTCATTCGTAAAAGAAACTTTACTAAAACTCAAAGCACACATCGCACCGCACACAATAATAGTGGGTGACTTCAACACCCCGCTCTCTGAAATGGATCGTTCAGGAAAGCAGAAACTAAACAGGGACACAGTGAATCTAATTGAAGCCTTGGACCAAATGGAACTAACTGATATATATAGAACATTTCATCCTAGAGCTAAAGAATACACCTTCTTCTCAGCTCCTCATGGTACCTTCTCCAAAATTGACCACATAATTGGTCACAAATCAGACCTCAACAGATACAAGAAGATAGAAATAATCCCATGCCTCCTATCAGATCACTATGGAATAAGGGTGGTCTTCAATGGCAACAAAAACAAAAGAAAACCCACGTACACATGGAGGCTGAACAATGCTCTACTCAATGATAACTTGGTCAAGGTGGAAATAAAGAAAGAAATCAAAGACTTTTTGAAAGTTAATGAAAATGAAGGCACAACATACCCTAACTTATGGGACACAATGAAAGCAGTGCTAAGAGGAAAATTCATAGCCCTGAGTGCCGCCAAAAAGAAACGGGAGACAGCATACACTAACAGCTTAATGGCACACCTGAAAGCCCTGGAACAAAAAGAAGCAAATACACCAAAGAGGAGTAGAAGGCAGGAAATCATCAAACTCAGGGCTGAAATCAATCAAGTAGAAACAAATAAAACCATACAAAGAATCAACAAAACGAGGAGTTGGTTCTTTGAGAAAATCAACAAGATAGATAAGCCCTTAGCCAGACTAACCAGAGGGCACAGAGATAGTATCCAAATTAATAAAATCAGAAACGAAAAGGGAGAGATAACAACAGAAACTGAGGAAATTCAAAAAATCATCAGATCCTACTACAAAAACCTGTATTCAACACAACTAGAAAATCTTGAGGAAATGGACAATTTCCTTGACAGATACCAAGTACCAAAATTAAATCAGGATCAAATAGACCATCTAAACCGTCCTATAACCCCTGAAGAAATAGAAGTTGTCATTGGAAGTCTTCCAACCAAAAAAAGCACAGGTCCAGATGGTTTTAGTGCAGAATTCTATCAGACCTTCAAAGAAGACCTAACACCAATACTCTTCAAACTGTTCCACAAAATAGAAACAGAAGGAACACTACCCAACTCGTTCTATGAAGCCACAATTACACTAATACCAAAAGCACACAAAGATCCGACAAAGAAAGAGAATCTCAGGCCAATCTCTCTTATGAATATCGATGCAAAAATACTCAATAAAATTCTTGCCAACCGAATCCAAGAACACATCAAAACGATCATTCACCACGATCAAGTAGGCTTCATCCCAGGGATGCAGGGATGGTTCAATATAAGAAAATCCATCAATGTAATCCACTACATAAACAATCTCAAAGAAAAAAACCACATGGTCATCTCATTAGATGCTGAGAAAGCATTTGACAAAATTCAGCATCCTTTCATGCTAAAGGTCTTGGAAAGATCAGGAATTCAAGGCCCATATCTAAACATAGTAAAAGCAATTTACAGCAAACCAGTAGCCAGCATCAATCTAAACGGAGAGAAACTTGAAGCAATCCCACTAAAATCAGGGACTAGACAAGGCTGCCCTCTCTCTCCATATCTTTTCAATATAGTACTTGAAGTTCTAGCTAGAGCAATTAGACAAGAAAAAGAGGTCAAAGGGATACAAATTGGAAAGGAAGAAGTCAAACTATCACTATTTGCAGACGATATGATAGTATACATAAGCGACCCAAAGAACTCCACCAGAGAACTCCTACAGCTGATAAACGACTTCAGCAAAGTGGCCGGATATAAAATCAACTCAAGCAAGTCAGAAGCCTTCCTATACTCAAAGGATAAGCAGGCTGAGAAAGAAGTAAGAGAAATAATACCCTTTACGATAGCCACAAACCATATTAAGTATCTTGGCGTGACGCTAACCAAACAAGTGAAAGATCTGTATGACAAGAACTTCAAGTCTCTGAAGAAAGAAATTGAAGAAGACCTCGGAAGATGGAAAAATCTGCCATGCTCATGGATTGGCAGGATTAATATAGTAAAAATGAGCATCTTACCAAAAGTAATACACAGATTCAATGCAATCCCCATCAAAATCCCAACTCAATTCTTCATAGAGTTAGAAAGAGCAATTCAAAAATTCATCTGGAATAACAGAAAACCCAGAATAGCTAAAACTATTCTCAAGAATAAAAGAACCTCTGGGGGAATCAGTATCCCGGACCTCAAGCTGTACTACAGAGCAATAGTGTTAAAAACTGCATGGTATTGGTACAGTAACAGACATGTAGATCAATGGAACAGAATTGAAGACCCAGAAATGAATCCACACTCCTATGGTCACTTGATCTTTGACAAAGGAGCTAAAACCATCCAGTGGAAAAAAGATAGCCTTTTCAACAAATGGTGCTGGCTCAGCTGGAGGTCAACATGCAGAAGAATGCAAATTGACCCATCCTTATCTCCTTGCACTAAGCTCAATTCTAAGTGGATCAAAGATCTCCACATAAAACCAGACACACTGAAACTAATAGAAGGGAAACTAGGGAAGAACCTTGAACATATGGGCACAGGGGAGAATTTCCTGAACAGAACTCCAATAGCTTATACTCTAAGATCAAGAATAGACAAATGGGACCTCATTAAATTACAATGTTTTTGCAAGGCAAAAGACACCGTCAAAAAGACAAAGCGGCAACCAACTAACTGGGAAATGATCTTTACCAACCTTACATCCGACAGAGGGCTAATATCCAAGATATACAAAGAACTCAAGAAGTTAAACTCCAGAGAGGCAAGTAACCCTATTAAAAAATGGGGTACAGAGCTCCACAAAGAGTTCTCACCTGAAGAATATCTAATGGCTGAGAAGCACCTAAAGAGATGTTCATCATCCTTAGTCATTAGGGAAATGCAAATCAAAACAACCCTGAGATTCCATCTCACACCAGTCAGGATGGCTAAGATCAAAAACACAGGAGACAGCAGTTGTTGGCGAGGATGTGGAGAAAGAGGAACACTCCTCCACTGCTGGTGGAATTGCAGGCTGGTACAACCACTCTGGAAAGCAGTCTGGCGGCTCCTCAGAAAACTGGGCATGACACTTCCGGAGGATCCGGCTATACCACTCCTGGGCATATACCCAGAGACTTTACCTGCATGCAATAAGGACACATGCTCCACTATATTCATAGCAGCCTTATTTATAATAGCCAGAAGCTGGAAAGAACCCAGATGTCCCTCAACGGAGGAATGGATTCAGAAGATGTGGTATATTTACACAATGGAATACTACTCTGCAATTAAAAACAATGAATTCACGAAATTCCTAGGCAAATGGTCAGAACTTGAAAATATCATCCTTAGTGAGGTAACCCAATCACAAAAGATCACACATGGTATGAAGTCACTGATAAGGGGATATTGACCCAGAATCTCAGAATACCCTAGACACAATCAGCATATCAATAGATTTCTAAAAAGATGGAAGGAGAGACCCCTGGTCCTGGAAAGACTGGATGTAGGGGAACGCCAGGACAGAGTAATGAGAGGGGGTTGAACGGAGAAAAGAGGGAGGGAAGGGGGCTTATGGGACTTTCGGGGAGGGAGGAAACGGGAAAGGGGAAGTGATTTGGAATGTAAATTAAAAAAATAAAATAAAATTAAATTAAAAAAAAAAAAGTAGATATGCAATGGGAGTCCTAAAGACCAAAGGTTTAAAAAGATCAAACAGACAATATGGTTTCTTAAGATTTATTGATTTTTATTTTATTTGTATGAGTTTTTCCTGCATGTAGTTATGTGCACCATGGACATTCCTGATGTTCACAGAGACCAGAAGAGTGTCATAGGTCCCATGAAACAGTTATTTACAAGTAGTTGCTGGCTATGTAGGTACTGGGATTTGGTCCATGGGCCTCTGGAATTGCAAGTATTCTTAACTGCTGAGCTATATCTTAAGACCTGAGGATATAATTTCTATGGATATGAAAAAATAATCAGTTTCTTTATGTTTATAATGATGTGAAATATAGCTACTCATAGCCTGTCATTTAGAGGTATTTAGAAAATATTTTGAGGTTAATATAAGTATAAAAACATTTTTTGCACCACATACATACAATCTCTTTGCTTAAATCTATTTGATTATATGGAGTTTTGGTTCACTTTTTGACATGAAGATTTTTTTCGGTGATTATTAGCAAAGAGACGTTTGTTATGCAGGATGACTCAAAGTGGACTATTATCATTAGTGAATACAGAGTTTTATAAATTATGTGAACTAAGATCTGGTCGACAACTTGAAAGATTTTTTTTTAAATTAAAATAATTACAAAAGAGGAACAGCTTGACTTATTTGTGCTGAAAAAGTGAGCCACCTGTTTTAATGTCTTGATAAGACTCTTTTTTTCTGAGACCTGTTACCAGATTCAAACTTTTTCCCCCAAGAGTGAAATAAAAGACCTAGTGAAATTTTAACAAGTTATCACTTGCTTACTGACACTAATGAAGCCAGGCGGTTTGAGTTCAAACAAATTGTTAGCATTGACAAAAGAATGAAAACCAAATTCTAATTAATATATAGACATTTCCTTTTTACTACCCATATTAAAATAAGTTGAGTATTCTCTTTATTCCTGACATATATATGAGATTTTTTGAATATTTCACCATAAAACATTTAATATTACCCTTGGAAATCACCATTTCTGCAGTGAATATGCCTGCTGTTTTTATCCAGATGGAATGCTGTCAAAAGGATGATGGAACATTACATTGTATTCCCTCTGAATTTGAACCAGTAGCATTTAGTGTAGGTATGCCAGCATGTGGTGTCCTTATTTTTATGAGCTGTAGATATCAAGAGAGACAAATTACAATCTGTATTTTAGTATGGTTCGGGATGACAAGAGAGTGCTGGGATATGTATCAGGAGATTTGTGTTCTATATTGATATTCACCACTGGCTATTTATATGACCTCTAAAAGATCTGCTTGGCCTTAATTTTCTGTCATTATTTTTAAAGAAGTGGATTTTTTGAAGATGACTACTTGGGTCTGTTAAAATTCTAAAAGCCCATGACACCGTTTTCTCATTTTGTTCTTGTTAGTTTTCTGAATTCTCACTAAACACCCT
Source organism: Tokudaia tokunoshimensis (assembly GCA_036184795.1). Lineage (NCBI taxonomy): Eukaryota > Metazoa > Chordata > Mammalia > Rodentia > Muridae > Tokudaia > Tokudaia tokunoshimensis. The sequence goes on from BTHU01000023.1 coordinate 90,332,403, forward strand.
TAATAACACACAGGTATTGGAACATACTGATGATTATATTGAAAGACATTTTTCTAAATCAGAAAATATCTTATAATACAAATAATTTCTAGGAATACAGGCCTCTTTAGTATCCTTTACACTGCAGAGAAAGTGCATATACATAGGCAAGGAAAATGAATATGTTCTATAGAATATGAACAAACATGACACTATTCTAGAAATTACATTTTCCCTTTCTACCTCATCAATATTAAGGCAGACTGCTAGTTCTCCTTTCTTTACTTTGGCTTTGCAACTGTCCTGTGAAAATTCTAATATTGGCTTAACATTAAATACCTAAGACGGAGAAGTTTGAAAATCTACACCTGTCCCAGCCCCATCACCAGCAGAAAGTTAGAGAGGCAACAGGAGCAGAAGGTTAACTATACTGACCCTCGTTGCCCCAACATTATTTATATGTGACTTTAAAAAGCCCATCAAATTGTTTCCATGTCTGTCCTAGCTGTAAGACACAAACCATTTCAATACTCGTAATACTTGGAACTAAACTATATAAAATACTCATGCCATGCTATACTGAAGCTGTCCCTGAAACTGACAACTTACTGTCATGAATGATGAAATATTCTTTGTCTATAAGGCAATTGTGTTGATTGTAGAGGAAAAGTGAGCCTACCTCCATATTTTTTTCTGACGTGGCATTTTATTTGAATAGGAAAGCTCTGTCTAAAATGATGCTAGGCCATATATTTCATTTCGACTTTCATTTACAGTTGTCTTTGTTGTGAGGGGAAACATTTTAATCAGTTTCTGTATGAAGGTCAGATAACACTGTGAACAAAAGTAATTTCTTTATGATAATATCAAAACAGAGGCATTGTTGCACTTAAATTATGAAGCATCATTTCCCTTATCAGAAATATGATTGTATGTATGACTTAATAGAATCTGGGATTATATCTTATTTGTGCTGTGGGCAAACTCAAGTATTTCTCTTCTTTTCAAGGCCTAAAGTTCTGATATTAGGTAGGACTGAAACTAGGACAATATGTCCTCAAGTATAAATTATGTTAAGGAAGGTATGGGGATTTGGGGAGGTATTTGTGTTTTATTTGTTTATTGGTAAACTGAAGCCATATTGACATCTTCTAGCCCTTCATGTTTTAGAAGACATCAATCAGTTCAGTATTTAAATTTCCAGTGTGTAGTATTTGATGAGGCAATACTGTGAGTTAGAGAAAGTATTCATAACAAAAATGTTTGTTTTGGTTCGGTTTGGGAATGAAAAAGACACATTTAATGGATACATACAAACATGTACATCTGGATGCTTCTTGCACATTATCTTTTTCTTCCTAGCCTCTTTATATAATTCTGACCAGTTGCCAGCTAAGGGAAATTCTTAAAACTATTCACTTTTAGATCATAAAAACATTGATTTATTTGCAAATCCATGAGTACCTTTCAGATCACAGTGTAGAGCTACATGAGGTACAGTGACAGTTCAATGCAAGCAGCCACCCCACCTACACCTTTCCATTACAAAGAATGCAAATAATCTTTCTCTGCCAACATTGTAAGAAGTTTCCCTACCTTAGATTGCACTCTAAACTCTACAGATGAGTTCAAAGTTCCCCAGTATGTGACAAAATTTATTGCATTGCTAAGAACTAGATCAGGAGACTTATTCTAGATGTATTCATGTATTTGTAATTACAAGACATTTTATTCGACCCTCAAATTTTGCTCTGTGTCTTTATGAAGCTGTATCCCAGAGGTTGAGACATGTTGCCAGTTCCATTTTGTGCCATAAGTGTCATGACTAATGGTAATACTGGGAAAAATATCATTTAATCTTTTATGAATATTCCTAGGAATATGAAGTGTGTAATTAATATTAGAAATGTTCTCTAGCCATCAATACATGCTATATCAGTGAAGTAAATCTCATGTCTTGTGATATCTAAAAGTGATCTAGAGACATACAATCATTTCTGATGGTGTTTGTGAAGCATTGTAAATCAAAGAAAAAAATCTCTACTAATGTGTGCAAAAAATCTAGTCAAAATCCCTAAAATCCAAAATTATTCAACATATGTAGGGCAGCCTGCTTTGGGGAATTATAAAGATGTGTATGTGCATCTTTATAGTATATTATCAACTCTGGACTACTTCATTTCAGAAGTTTTAAATATCTTTTAAACAATTAGTAATTTAAGAAGGAATGGATGGTATTTAGGCATCTGGAAAACTATAGAACATTTTAAAGCTTCTTCACTACCTTTAAATCTATTTTGTGGTGATCTTTGTAACTTGTGGGTGATAGAAATCTAGTTCCATTTATTTCATGTGGGCACCCAGTGTTTCAAGGAACACATATTGAAGATGCTGTGTTTTTCTCATGCATGTTCTTTTTTTCCTCTTTCTATATGATTTGTTTATAAATATAGAATTATTTCTAGGAATTCCTTTTTTGTTCCTTTGTTCTGTGTCTGCTTTTGTTATAACATTGACAATTTTGATTACTACAACTTCAGGTTGTATTTTCGAACACAGCTAGAATACATCCTGCTTTTTTTTTTTTTTGGTATCCTTGTCCACCCTTCAAATCTCTGAACTACTATTAAGGTTTTATTTCTTCTGAAAAAGCAGAAGAATGCTTTGGCTCTTGGAGAATTTCATGGTTTCCTATGAATCTCAAGATTGAATATGCTCATTATATGAAAAATGGTATTGATATTTTTATGGGAATTGCATTGCATATTTAAATAATTTTGGATCTTAAGGACACTTCAACAGTAGTGTTTTTTTTTTCTAGTCTACACCACAGGCTATTGTTTCACTTACTTGTAATTTCTTTATTCGTGTTTTATAATTTTCATGTTAGAGATCCTTCACGTTCTTGGTTAAATTCCTTAAAAATATATTAATGATATATTTGTAGCTATTTTAACAGATAGCTCCATGTCAGTGCACAGAAGAACTATAGATTAAAAACACATAATTCTTTATGATTGGAAGGATCTATGCATACCACAGCACATGTGTAGAGGTTAGAAGAAAACTTGCAGGAATCATTTCTGTCCTCCATCATGTCGATTTCAGGGATTTAACTTGGGCTATCAGGCTTCTTGGCAAGTACATTTACCCTCTCTGATCCATCTTGCAGGCCCAGATTTTTGTGTGTATTTTCTTGTAGCCAGTCATTTTACTTAATTTGTTTATTATTTCCAAGAGAATTTTACCATGTAACTATTAACGAGCAGTTGAGTAATGTTAAAATTTAGACCTCAAGTGTTTCTAATTTATCAGTGTTTCTGAAAAATAAATATATTATTTATTATGATAACCTTTATTTGATATACCTGTGCCTGGACTGAGCCTTATTCCTGTGTTGCATCCTAACTATAAAAAGAAATGTAAATTTCTAACCCATTAATTCTTTCTTATGGAAATTTCAAGTCCTTCTACCTTTATTTCTTCCACCCCCACATCTTTATTTGCTGTTGTCCCTCACTTCTATATTGTGTTCCATGAGCATCAGAGCACTGAAATGTTGTGAGCATAGTATGCTATACACACACAAACACACACACACACACACACACACACACACACACACACACACACACTGCCCCTGCCCCTGCTTGGTTGATGTATCAGTATAGTTCCTTTCTCATAAACATTTCTTATAAATTTGTACTTTCTTTTTTAAAAGAATTATTTTATTATGTATCACTGCTTTGCCTACATGTATATTTGTGCACCACATGAATGCCTATTGACCCCAGAGCTCAGAGGAGACATTTGATACCCTGCAACTGGAATTGTGGATGATTTTGAACTGCTATAAAAACACTGGGAACCTAATCTGAGTCTTCTGCAAGTTCTGCAAATGCTGTCAACCACTGAATCATCTTTTCAGTCTTTATGCTATTCTTTCCTATTGCAGCTCGGAAGGGGGTTTGTTACTGAACTCTGTTTGGTCTACCACTGACCCTGCTTGTGTCCTCTGTGTTTTGTCAACATTTCTTTTATGATATTTTTCTCTACCCCAATATTACAACACTCTTGCTTCTCGTCTTATCTTTGGAATACACTAAATCAGAACTTGTTTTCTTATCTGTATTTCTTACAGTACAGAACATTTAGCTTGGAAATTTGTTCTAACCAATAGGAATAGGTGTATGAAACAGGCACAGTTATATGTCTTTTTGGAACTTGTGTGTATTAATTAGTTAATTCCATTCTCCTGGAACCTAGGACATGGACTAGAATTTAGTGTTTGCAATAAACTTTCTGGACTTGAAGTCATGATTTCTGAATTGTGTTTTATTTGGAGTACATTTTGTCCTTCTTCACTACTCATTCGATGCATATAGTGTTGCCCTAGCATGTATATTAATATTGTGTTCTAAAATATAATAAATATTTCTTGCTTGTCTGAATTTCTCTAATGTTCCTGTCACTGCTGACTGTCAATCCTATTGTCTATCAAATGGCTTATGAAAGTGCTAATCGAAAGGATTGTGAAGTGCTATGACATTTTAGTTGTCATGTTTAGACAGAACACTAAAATAGTGCTTTTCTATTCATCTAACATATATTTACTGAATACCTACTCTTATGTCAAATCATACCATTTAGTGAAATCACACTGATGTATTCCTGCGCCTTTGGACGTTGTACTCTACTGAAGAGCACAAGAATAGCTAGTAAATTAATGAATATGTTATTACAAGAAACAACTAATGCAATGGTGATAATAAATAGTCAGATGCGATGGAGAATAAGGAGGAGCAACACGAGGAGTAACGAGTGAAGAACTTTAGAAGAGTGTTTAAGAAAGCATCTCTGATATTTAAATGGAAACTCAAAACATGAGAAATTTTAACAATGTGGTTATTTGGGGCACACAGTATGAGGTGTAAAATATACAAGGTTTGTACTGGCTGGTTTTGTGTGTCAACTTGACACAGGCTGGAGTAATCACAGAGAAAGGAGCTTCAGTTGGGGAAGTACCTCCATGAGATCCATTTGGGGGGCATTTTCTCAATTAGTGATCAAGGGGGAAGTACCCATTTTGGGTGGTACCATCCCTGGGCTGGTAGTCCTTGGTTCTATAAAAGAGCAGGCTGAGCAAGCCAGGGGAAGCAAGCTAGTAAGCAATATCCCTCCATGGCCTCTGCATCAGCTCCTGCTTCCTGACCTGCTTCAGTTCCAGTCCTGACTTCCTTTGGTAATCAACAGTAATGTGGAAGTGTAAGCTGAATAAACCCTTTCCTCCCCAATTGCTTTTTGGTCATGATGTTTGTGCAAGAGTAAAAACACTGACTAAGACAAGGTTCATGAAACAAATTGATTATCTTTATGCAATGATAATTTGTTATGTAGAGAAAATATAGTTGAAATTTAGAGTAAGGAGAAATGAAAGAAATAGCAAGGGTGAAAATAATGTGGGGCCTTGAATGTCCTGTTGAGGCATATAGAGCTTGTCTTGTAGGGAGTGAAGAGAATGATGCAGCCAAAATTCATGTGAAAATTTCATTCTGGATACTGGGTGGGAAATAGAATGGAAGGATGTTAGGATGTAAGAACAACAGGTGTGGTCTGCTGCAACAGTCTGGGAGAGAGAGTATCAAACTTAGCAATTCTGAAAAAATGGAAAGAAATGCTGGACATGGTGAATTATTTTGAGATGCACATTAATTGCTATTATGATTGTCCATTACCTTAACTACCAAGGAGGGAAGAAGAAGGAGTGAAAGAGTATGTCTCTGCCTGGCTTTGTGGCACAAGTGACTAGTTGAATGAGTGAGAAAAGTGTTTTTGTAACTATTATCAAAATGGCAGCTATATTGATAGTAATAAACATAATTTTTGATTAACTATAGTTGGGGGACAGATAAAAGGATAAATCTGTTCATGGCTTTGTTTAGCTTACTTGAAGAAATTAAAATATTCTACGTATTTTAATTTCTCAAGTCACCTTGCTGCTTGATTTTAGACATTATTTTTCACTTTCTACCTCCTCTGTAAAGTGTCCAAGATTATATTAATTCTATACCACTAATAATGAAAGGATCTTCCTGGGTGATGTCGTACATACCTGTAATCCCAGGATTTGGAAGGCAAAACAGGAATTAGAAGGAGAAAACAGATGTGACAAATTTATGGCCAGCCTGAAGTCTTAAAATGAAAATAAATAAGTAAATAAATAAACAAATAAATAAATATGGAAGAATCAAATTAAAAGATCCGATTGTATAAATGGCACATATTTTTTAAATGTGCATATGCCAGTCTTTATCAAAGTAATATATAAAGACCTCAAACATTAAATGTCACCCAAGAATCATGTCTCAAAATGAAAATATTTGAATAACCATCTAATTACTATCTTTGGGCTTGTCGCCCAGGATTCTCGGGTGTTTTACTACAGGCTGACATTTGAAAAGCACTGCTATAGATAACCTTTCTTAACCTTTTTGTGGTTCTGCAGTCCCATTTAGCCGTCTGGTGAAGACACAAAACTATTTCTTCTCAGAAACCTTTTATACATCCACAAAATAAAATACAAAGGAACATAAAGAAACCCAAGCATACTGAAATACAGTCATCAAGATATTTTCAAAACATATTGTACATAGTCATTTTCGTGCTTTTTGTTAACATGTTAAATAATGAGATATAACAGATGGCCTAATAGGACCATAATTTAAAGTACTGAATGAGCATAAAGAATATTTTGGGTCATTTTCTACCATTTTAATGTAATATAAATTATCTTTAATTTCTATTCGTGACAAAGCTATAAATACTACTATCTGTGATTTGTTGTCTAGACTTATAATGGAAGGAAATGCCACATTTCTATGAGCTGTGAATGAAAATAATGATAACATGTTTTGTTGCCTAGATGCATAATTGAAAGAACTGCTACATTTCTAAGAGGTCTGGGTGAAAATAATGACAACATGGTTTTCCCAACCCAGGTTCAAAGGTATCAGGTTTAGAAGCTGTGCTTTGAATTTGTAACCAGGTCATGCAGAAAATGGTGAGGATGTAATGAAGTTAGGAACTAGGATGAAATACTAGTTGAAGGATCAAAATCTGCAGATGAAGTCAGGAGTCCACGATATTTAGTACTGTTAATTAAAATTACTGAAGGAGGAGTCAAATGACTAAACAACTGTCCCTGCATTGTCTGCCTCTTAACTCACAGGTTTGGCTGGCTGCTTGATCCTATCTGTACACAGGTAGGCGTATATGCACAATCTTGCCATTATACATCCCCCTTGCACCTAGTTCCTTTGGAATGCATCTATGGAGAAATGTTTATATTGTTACTGTGTGTGTGTGTGTGTGTTGTTGTTGTTGTTGTTTATATACAGGTATGTGTGATCATCTCTGGAGATCAGAGGTCAATGTCAAGTGTCTTCCTAAATTGCTTCTTGCCCTTCATTTTTGAGATAAAGTTTCTCACTGAACCTGAAACTTACTGAATTGGACTAGACTGGCTGGTCAGCAAGTTCCTGGGTTTCTCTTGTGTCTGCTTCCACAGTACTAGGATTACAGGTGCATACATGTCTGTTATTTTAGCAAGGTTTTAAGAGATCCAAACTCAGGTTCTCATGTTTGTTTGGCAATTAGTTTTTACTGACCAAGTTGTCTTGTCAGCTCTTCATTGTTATTGTTTTGTTATTTTTCTAGAGTGTTGAAAGAGATCCCAGCATGAGAACTATGAATATATGGCAATGGTAGACTTGGGAACAGGTTGTTTCTGAAAGCAGTAAGAAATATATAACATAACTTGGTCATAGAGTGGGTTAGTAGGAAAGGCAGGAAATGAAGCTAACTTAAATAACCTAAGTTCTGAAAGCACTTTCTGAGTATATATATGATGAGTTAGGGTTTCATAAAGAGGTTATAAATAGGGAGAAGCAAAAACAAAATGAGCCATGGTAGTATATTTTGTATAATATAATTAATTATCTAATATATATATATATATATATGTGTGTGTGTGTGTGTGTGTGTCTGTCTGTCTGTCTGTCTGTCTGTCTGTGAGAGAGAGAGAGACAGATGGAGATGTGTTCTTGAGAGAAATAAATCTGCTAGCAAAATTGAGGAAGGCAAAGCACTTTCAAGTCTTTGGTAAGAACCCAAGAACCTCATTGGGAAAACTCATTGGGCTCTGTGAAGCAAGGCAGTGATCAACAGAGTTCACAGAAAAGGAACCATACAGAAGATGTTAATGATTGAACTAGATGTGTACCATAAAGAAGAGAACTTTAGGGATGTCTTTGAATTTCTAGCTTGAAGTTCATATGAATGGAGATACTATTAACAGATCTCTATATCATGGGAGCCACAGCAAGTTTCTGGAATAGTAATACTTTAAATAGGTAAATGGCATGTGAAAATGTTTTTGAAATTGATATATTGACTTAACGGAAATTATGACATGAATAAGTTATAAAGTATATAAGGTTAGGTATTATATGTTCATTTTAGCACAGTGTTCATGAAATATCAATTAATAGTTATACCACAGATAGTCATAGTTTTGTCATTTACCCTTCATCTTTTATTTGTGATAAAATTTCTTACAATACAGACATCGTTGTCTTTTTATATCAAGGGTCTGGAGATTTTTGGTTTTCTCTTACTTTTCTACTACAGCTGACAGAGAAGGGCCATCACTTTTATGGGAGTAAGAAGCAACAAAATCATTTGTATGGTTTTTATAGTAACTCCATGACATGGAGACTACTCTCAGCAACTCTAATGCACTAGAAGATAATTATAGCTCAAGACATCCCCATATTTATTGACCACTCAGGTTTGTAGTCTAAGATAAGGGAAGAGATTCACAGTGAAAGTGGGGTATTGAAATGCAGATCAACTTTTACTAGAACTGGGCAAAATTGTGTTGGTCCTTGGTGTTCCTTTCTCCACTGTCTGTTTATTCTGAACTCTTTTACATGGTCCTTTTGTGTTAGATCCTGATTGGATTACCCTTCTGTACCTTGACTACACTTTCCCTCTGTTTCAAAGGTGTTTAACCTATGAGATTTATCTTCTTATAATAAAATTTCTTTTACTTCTATTCTATAAAGTACCTACTATGAAATTCTATGGGCACTCATGGATTAATATGTGTTGGACTTTTTAAGAAAAATTATACCCTACGAGGATTCCTAGGATGGTGTTCTAACCAAAAGAACTTACTCAAACTGTAGAAATCATTTGGAGGGAAGGAAGTAAACTTAAGGTAGAAGAATAGTAAAACACACATGGTATGAAAAGGGAAAATAGGGGAGATTTAATAAGGAAGAGATAGGAATGTTAAGATGAAAGGTAGTAGGAGAGAGGTACAAATACCACTAAGCATGTTTGGAAGTCATAGGGAAATTTATTAATTTATAAACTTATAAAAATATACAGAGAGCTTAGTTTTAATTAAATCACATGTATGGATAATGTTCTCCCTAGAAGCCATTGACTATCAAACAAACATCCCAGTGTCATGCATTGGGTATTTCCTTGAAGTAGTTGGTTAGGAAGATCCAAGAAAGCCTCAAATCATATAGACTATTGACATCTATTTTGTTTTCCTGATGGAACTTGAGGGTAAGATCTTATTGCTGGATACTTCTTACATTTTGGGCATAAGATTTAAATAAATCAAGGTGGTACTAACCTGGAAACCTCCTGCATAAGGGCTATTTTTCATAGTGTTTGGCATTGTTATACAGGCTGTCAGTAGAGAAACATTTATTAACAAATTTACTCAGCCTTGAACTCTGTGAACTGCAATAATGACCAATTTGCCAAGCCATGTCCAATGGTGTAATAGTGGCATAAATGTCTTGGCAAGAACCCGCAGAGTCTGATTACATTTAAATCCCACCAAGTTGGAGAAAACACATGTCAGGTTCTGTTTGAGACCCATCTGGCTAGAGGCGTTATTGACCTTAGGGTAGATCCTACCATTTGCTAAATTGATATGAGTGCACAAATTTCTTCTCAATATGTATCCTTATGCCAATATAATAGTGGACCTCTCACTGCCCATCAAAGAAGCATCTTTTTGCAATAGATGGAGCTTATTACAGAGAACCCCAGACGATCAAGGTGTAAAGAGCAAGTGATTTTGGAGGATGAGTCCTCAAATAGGATATCCAAAAACTCCACCTGTCCCCAAAAATTGATTCTAAAAAGCAGAGGACTGTAGTTGTGAGATAGTGACTTTTGAACACAGCAGCAATGTTTTGCCTATAAATACTTAAAAGCTATAGTTGTCTACAGAAGACCTACAAGCTCTCAAAACTGTCAAAGTTCCAGCATAGGTGAATTCTGGGATCATAATGCTCTACTCCAAGTTGAAAAGATACAGGTAGTTGATGACTGTTGGAGGTGGGAGAGTCAGGTAGGTTGTCCATTCTCCAGTTGTTATCCCTTCACCCATTTTTATATGGACAGTAGTAATTGAACATATTAAAACATAGAACATAAATTTGGGAGAAGGATGTGGAGTGGAACCCAGTAGGATTGGAATAGGGGAATGAAGGATATATATGAGCAAAATTCATTGTACTCCCTCTCATGGTCACTTTTCTAGTTTCATCTCAGACACACACACACACACACACACACACACACACACACACACACACACGGACACACGCAGACACATGGAGACACACACTGTAGAATATGCATATGAGAGTAAATACAGGATAGTTTTCTTTCTGAGTCTGTCTTATTTCACTTGACATAGTTTTATACTGATAAATAAAAAAGCACACAAAAGTGAATGACACAGGATGAATATAAATAAATGTATTAATTTATTTTAAAAAATCAGGGAATAGTGAGTAAAATTATATCTGTTAGGTCAAATTAATTTGTAGTGTATTCAATGAGGGAGAGCATATGAGTTACTTTTAAGGATAGTGATAGTGAATTGAGACAGAAGGCAATGACAATAGAGATTGGAGGCAGTAATTATTTATTTGAATGCTCCATGGGGCCTGAAAGAATGATTTATATATACTGTGTGTTATAATGGTTAGTTTAAATGAATTGGGAAAGGGTCCAAGAAAGTATTAAACACACACACACACACACACACACACACACACACACACACACACACGCACACACACACACTTAAAGATGCTGACTGACATATCAAATGAATTACTGAATGATTAAAACTTATTATTCATTGAGCTCCATAGTGAAAAAAGTTCCATGGCTCATAACAAGTGTTCTGACACAAGTCTAAGATGTTCACTCATCCATATGTGATATGTGAAGGTATTCTTCTATCTTTTTCTTTTATTAAAAATAGATTTTTTCATATAATATATCTTGATTATGATTTTCCTTCCCTCTATTTCTCCAAATTTCTTCCTACTTCTCCCTCTTCTGTTTCTTGTTAGAAATCAGATGGGTATCTTAAGGATAACAATGAAATAATATAAAATAAAATAAAATAGATTAAAACAAAGTGGAATAATACAAAAAAATCAAACAGAAGGAAAACCACAAACAAAATGCACAGAGACAGTTATAGATGTAGAGACCCACTCATTTTGACACAAGGAACCTTCAAAGATGCTGCTAGGTTCATTTTATGTTGTCTATCTACAGCTGAGAATGAGCCCTACCATTAAAGATTGTTTGTTTCCCCCAGTAAGATTCTCTAGAAAAAAACTAATTTTTCTTTTGCAGGAGGCTACCAATTGGAGAGAACATCTAGGTTAGGGATGTGGGTACATGTCTACCTCTTTCACCTCTAGGATCTCATTTGGTACAGACCCATGCAGACCCTGAGTATGCTGCTATCATATTTTTGAGTTCATATGTATTACACCCTGTTGTATCTAGAAGGCCTTGATTCCTTGGTGTCCTCCATCTCCTCTGACTTCTTTAGTCTTTTGTGCCTACTCTTCTGTAGAGTTCTCTGAGCCCTTGGGTTGGGTGGGGAATTTGATGGAGACATCCTTTTTAGGCTTGAGTGTTCTACCTTCACTTGATCCTCCAATTCCATCTCCCTTCTGGGCATCATTATTTAATCTGTTTCTCTTTCCTAGTGAGATCTATCTGACTCTAACACCTAGTCTCTTCCTCTACATATAATTTATTTGGTTTTATGGATTATAGCTTGGTTCTCATTGAATAAAGAACTTATATTCACATGTAAGTAAAGACATATATGTGTCTTTCTGGAACTGAGTTACCTCACTCAGGAGTTCATGGTTTCATTTTTTTTTTGACAGCTGAGTAATACTCTATTGTATAAATGTACCATATTTTTTATCTACTCTTCTGTTGAAGGACATCTAAGTTGTTTCCAATCTCTAGCTGTTATGATGAGAGCAGCAATGAACATGGTTGTGCAAATGTCTCCATAGTGGAATGAAACATCCTTTTGGTATATACTGAAGAGGAGTATAGCTGGATCTTGAAACAGACTGATTCTCACCTTTCTGAGTAACTGATTTCCATAATGGCTGTACAAGTTTTCAGTCCAACCAGCAATGGATGAGTGTTCCCATTTCTCCACATCTTCACTAGCATGAGATATCATTTGTTTTACTGATCTTAGCTGTTATGATGGGTATAAGATGAAATCTATGTGAAGGTCTTTTTAGTGTTTTGTTTGATTTTTAAGTCTTGACAAGTCTTAGTTGTATTTTGGTAGTAATTCTGTAATCAGTATTGTAATGGTATTTGGGAAGGAAAACTCATAATAATATATTAGCAGTGAGAGAAAACAAAAATGCAAACAAAACCCTTTCATTGATCTATAACACAAGCTGCAAAGAAAAGGAAGGCTGAGATGATAGAGGTCCTCATTAAAATTAAAAACCATAGAAAAGTGGTGAATAGTATAAAAGGCAATGCTACATAAATTATTACCTATAGTACTAACTAAATGACATATGCATTAATGTTGGCAGCTCACACTGTATATAGAGTACAGTAATTTGTTTCCTGGAGGTATCTAACATGAATCCTAGCATTAGAACGTTGATATCAAGTGTGAGCCCTGTCTTAATGAGTGTCTAATACCAGCATGGAACTAGGAGCGACAAAGTTCTCCATAGTGTTAGTAAATTAAGCTTTATGGTGTGGAAAAAAAGAAGAGAGTACATTCACTTTACTTATTCACAAGTAGGAATAAAATTCTATTTTATTACAGAATTTCGGTTAACATGGGGTATGGGAAAATCACCTGTTTTACCATATAGAAAAGATTATTAAGGGATTTGGCCCAGTGTAGTGGTGTACAATTCTAATCCTAGCAGTTGAGAGGTAGAAGCTAGAGGATTGCTGTAAGACTGAGTCTAGCTTTGTCTACACAGTAAGTTTGATACCAGCTAGCTAGAGCGGCATAATAAGACCCTGCCTCATCAAGACAAAATAAAAACAACAGCATCAAAAACATATCTTTCTACAAAGAAGAAGAAATGTTTGACTTGGGAAGTCAAATGTTACCAATAAGCACAGTTTTTAAAAAAAACTGTTTTTATTTTTTTTTATTTTTAATTATTTATTTTATTTTATTTAATTTTTTTAATTTACATTCCAAATCATTTCCCCTTTCCCGTTTCCTCTCTCCCCGAAAGTCCCATAAGCCCCCTTCCCTCCCTGTTTTCTCCATTCAACCCCCTCTCTTTTCTCTGTCCTGGCGTTCCCCTACATCCCGTCTTTCCAGGACCAGGGGTCTCTCCTTCCATCTTTTTAGAAATCTATTGATATGCGGATTGTGTCTAGGGTATTCCGAGATTCTGGGTCAATATCCCCTTATCAGTGACTGCATACCATGTGTGTTCTTTTGTGATTGGGTTACCTCACTAAGGATGATATTTTCAAGATCTGACCATTTGCCTAGGAATTTCGTGAATTCATTGTTTTTAATTGCAGAGTAGTATTCCATTGTGTAGATATACCACATCTTCTGAATCCTCAAGTGAAAGATCTGTATGACAAGAACTTCAAGTCTCTTAAGAAAGAAATTGAAGAAGACCTCAGAAGATGGAAAAATCTGCCATGCTCATGGATTGGCAGGATTAATATAGTAAAAATGACCATTTTGCCAAAAGCAATATACAGATTCAATCAAGAGATTCTAGATGAGTTGAAATTTATTGCTTAATACAAACACACACACACACACACACACACACACACATACACACACACACACACATGAAGGTGCTGGTACTAATTTGGAATGGGAAAAAGTAAATAAAGAGAGAAATTTATAATTTGAATCATCCCCAAAAATAGAAAAGCTATAGTGTAGAGAGAAAAGGGAGAGGGATATGAGAGGGAGAAAGAGTGCATGAGTTATCTCTGTGTCAAGGTAAACCGTAACCAGGACTCAGAAGTTTTGCTGTACGTTGTCAAGAAATGGAGTGACTGAGGTGATTTGGTTAGTTTTCTTTTGATTAATCAATCCGTTGTACTTTCTTTTACTAAAACACCTTGGTTCTGAAATCAGCTATTATACAAACTCCCTTACTGAAGTTGTGCTATTTTGAGTATCCTGTGCCCCGATGAAGAGTGTCTTGTGTAAGAAGTCTTGATTACAATAGTTATCCTCTGCTTGTTTGCACCTCAGTTTCTTAAAAAAAGGAACACATTCAGAAGAAACTACTTTAATAGGGCCTTGGAAACCTAGACAGGTTGCCTTGTAATATTCACACTTCCTTAATTGCAATATTGAGTATGTGTCTTTGATGGGTCTCTTATGGCATGTGTATTGACTTTCTTTTTCCTCCTGGTATTGCTGTAATATTTCTACATAACAGCAGAGGGTACTGTGAACATGTCCTGACAGAAGGTATGAACAGGAAGATAGATGTTTGCTCTTGCTTTGGTTCATATTCTAGGAAAGTTGCCCAGAATGTGATTTTTTTCTAACTTAAAATAATTAAAATAATTTTTCCCCTTAGGGTCACTAACTTGCATTTCTCCCCTTTATTCAGAGTCCTGGGGATGGATGGTAGGAACTCATACATGCTAGATCATCACCCTACCGCTGATGCGTAATCTACTCCTCCCTTTCTCCATTTTATTTTGAAACAGAAGCTTTGTAAGATACTCAGACTGACATTGAACTCCCTATAGCCCAGGAAGTCCTCAAACTTGGAATCCTATGTCATCCTCTGTAGCAGTAGCTCTGATTATAGGCCCACAGGCTTGTTGTAACTTTTTTCATTTGCAATTGATGAAGCCTATCATTTGTTTCTGTAAGCAGTAGACAGGTGGTAGCTGGGCCTTCCTTTTACTATACTTCCCTGAGAATTGATACAGGCCTTTGAGGAACAATAGTCAACATGAGACTTTTAGAAAATGACTATACTATAAGGTAAATCTTGTTGGTCTATGTGAGATCTCACTGTAAACTAAGTGTTGTGCCCCCTTTAGTTTTATGAGATTGCTTAGATGAACAACTAGCAGATTCCAGACCGTCGAACTCACAATTGTGTGTCTTTTCTATTGCATCAATGGCAAATACATAGATGGAGAGGATGTGTCTCCTGTTGAAACTGAAAGCAATATTTATGAACCAACAATTCTTTGTATTCTTTGACAAAAATATATTGTGACTTTTTGTATTTTGTTTTTAACTACATTGTTTTATTGTTTTCTGTTATGATCGATTCCTGAATTACATAGTGATCAACAAATTGTTTGTAGAACTTTTGTTTGTCTCAGATTTCTTTTTAATTTTTTAATTGAAAATAGTTTCTTCTCTCATATAATATATCCCAAACACAGTGCCTCTTCCTTCCATTCCTTCTAGCTTCCAACCACCTTCCCTCTCTCCCAAATCTACTCCTACTCTGTTTCTGCTTTAGAAAAGTGTAGGCCTCCAAGAGATGACAGCCATACAAGACAAAACAAGATACAATAAGACAAGGCAAAAGCCCTCATATCTAAGGCTTTACAAGGCAACCGAATAGGAGGGAAAGAATTTTAAGGACAGGCAAAAGAGTCAGAGACATACCTGCTCCTGTTAGGAATCTCACACACAAAAAATGCCAAGCTAACAGCTAACAACTATAACATACATGCACAGGATCTGGTGCAGACCCTTGCAGGCCCCATGCCTGCAGCTTCAGTCTGTGAATTCATGTGATCCTCGCTTAGTTGATTCAGTGGGCCATGTTCTCCTGGTGTCCTTTACTTGTCTGGTTTCCACAGTGTTCCCTCATCTCCAAGGGGAGGGACCTGATGAAGACCTCCAATTTAGACTTTCTGTATAATATCTGACTGTGAGTCTCTGCACTGGCTCCCATCTGCTGCTGGAGGAAGCCTCTCTGATAATGACTGGACAAGGCACTGATTTATGAGCATAGAAGAATATCATTAGTAATTATTTTATTGTTTTTTTTCCCCAGTATTATTTTGTTCTACCCTTAGTCTCTGGGCTATCCAGTCTTGGGTCCTTGGCTATCTAGACAGTGTGGACACTGGCTCCCTCTTGTGGCCTGCACCTCAAGTTAGACCAGTCATTGGTTGGCCACTCCCACAGGTTCTGTAACATCTCAGCATATCTTGCCAGCAGGACAGATTATACTTCAAAGGATTTGTGGCTGGTTGGTGTCCAGGGTTCTTTTCTTTTCTTTTCTTTTCTTTTCTTTTCTTTCTATAGCCCGTAGAGTACCTTTCTGCACCAAAGAGTAGAAAGATTGTAGGTGGAAGGTTTTGTCATTTGGTGTCCAGGTTTCTCTTTCTGTAGCCTGAAGAATACCTTCTCATGCCAAAGGAATCTTGGGTTTCTTATTTTATATTTTTATTTATTCTATTTTATGAGTGTGTATGTACATGCATATATGTAACTGTGAGCACTTGCATGAAGGTCTGAGGGCAAGTTTTATGGCTTAGTTCTTCTCTTCGACCATGTGGGTCCCAGAATCAAGCTCAAGGTGCCAGACTTGACCTGCTCATCCATTTTGCTGGCCCATGATTCAGTTTGCTTTTCTTGCTTAAGTCTTGTATTCTTAATGTCCTCAATTGGCTTTTGCATTCTAATGTTTGTGTTTAACCGCCACCTAAGTTAATTTCTTGGTGGCATTTTACTTCTGATTAGTAAGGGAGTTATATTGTGATTTCTTGGAAGAGTGTGTTTTGTATTATTCTAAGTTGAAGGGAATAGCAATAGCATCACCTCTGTCATTTGTCCTTGCTGTCTGTCATCTAGAGTATCCATTCATTTTGAATATACTGCAGTCCCAAAGCAAATATAGATGTGATCCTAGAGCACAAACAAACACACACTGATTACACTTAGAAGACAGAATGGAGGGCAATAGCATTCTGGAACAAGCTTGCTTTGGCTAGTAACAGATGTTTGTGTTCATTTTTTATAGTGTTGTATTTAATGACATAACAGTGGTACACTAAGACAAACCATGGTGGTAATATTATCATAATTATTTGCAAAGGCCCAAATCAAATCTTCTGGAACCTTTATATGGAGAGTGGATTGTTAAATACTTACTATTGAACCAATGGCTGAGACCATTGACTCAATCACCAAGTAGACTGGACACTCCTATCTAGTTCTGGAATTAGTACTGTCCTAGACCTTCAGAGTTTTTAACACAGAAAGCGAGAGGAATAAACCATTTCAAATTCATACTTTTTAAACTGCATAAGAAACAGCTAAGTCATTTGAAGGATAAGGGGCCAGGATGGGGCTGGGTTGCCATTCAGGTTCTTGCATTTATAGCAGTGTTGTCTAACAGGCTGATTCCAGGTGCTAGCCATTTACTGTAAGTAAGAAATATAGACTCTTTTGTCACTGGAACAATTTACCAAACAAGTACCTTCCTGTCCATTCATGGCAAGGGGATGAGACTAACAAAAGGAGTCTTCAACTTGAGTATACTCTGTAAGTGCTTCAGCTCCTTGGCAGGCAATGATGTAGTTCATGTGAATCCATCCCATCCCTGCAGATTCTCTTTGCTTAATGACTATAAAAACACTGTATAAATAGACACTGATATTGAAGATGGCAATTTCCATAAACTGTGTTTTTTCTTTTCTTTGGACAAAAAGTACATTGTGTGTGTGAGTGTGTGTGTGTGTGTGTGTGTGTCTGTGTCTGTGTTTGGAAGAATGCCTCATACACCTGGCTTTTAGTATTTTCTTTTTAAGATAAGCATTCACCTTACTTGAAAGTTAATATTTTTGACTTTCAGAAAACCTAGAGTACTTCTGAATTATAAAATATGATTGCTGATAAAAAATGTTTATAAATAAGTATAGGGACATTTTATTAATAATCATTAAAAAATCAAGCATTTGAGTGAAAATTAAACAAAAGATATGAGCAAAGCTATTTACAGAAAAATAAATTACAAAAACTGAGAAGGGATTTTAATATTTTTATTATACAGAAATGGCATATATTTGAGGAGACAGACATACTTACCCTGACTTAAACATTATATATATATATATATATATATATATATATATATATATATATATATATATATATGTTCTACCACCTCTGAAATTATACATTTTTATGTTTAATGAGCTAGAAAGAATTGAAATTTAAAAAGACAGTAAACATATAAACCATAATCTCATAAGTAAAGCTATAATACAGATGAAAACAGTATATCAGTGTTGGTTGAGAATTTAAAATAAATGTTCACAAATATTTTATTAGTGGCTGGAACTATTAATTAATAGTCAATTGAAGAATATTTGGAAAAAGCTTTCAAAACATAAAATTTAGTTAGCTTTGGAAGAAAATCCTTCTGTGATTTTATCATATTGAAATATATTCATACAAATATTATACAATACATACACACAAATAAGGATATTTGCATATTGTTCTTCAAGACTGTGCTCCTCTCCCAACAACATATTTTGGAGTGACTACTGTTTTCTCCCCATTCTACACTATAAAACCCACCCACATACCCATATACCCTCCCATACATATATTGATATCCTTATTTTCCTACCCATATGTTTTTGTTGCTTATTTAAGGTATCTGTTTTTAAATGTATAGAAATAACGCTTATCTTTTACCATCCCACAAATGTACAAATAAGGATGACAGACAAAATGATATAGCTAAAACAAGGGTGTAAAGGAAAGCCCTGCAGCATAGGCCCACTCTTTAGAGAAAAAGCAATCACTGTCACAAATTCTGTCCTACTGTACACTTTTATGGCACTAAATAGAATGCCATTCTTACTGTAACATTAGTCTTTATCTATCAATATTGCTTTACTAAAATAATATGCCTATATCATCTTCATTGTCTCTTCTGATTATTTTCCCTGTATTTCCACTTTCTTTGACTACCTGTCTCATGACAAGAAGAAACTCATAGTAGCAACTTTTTCCTTTTTTAAAAATTGTTTTGTTTTTCAATCACAAAAAATAAATAAAAATCCTGATTATGTTTTCCCTTCTCTTTCCTCTCAGTTCCTCTCCACCTCTCCTTTCATCCAGGTCCATTCTTTTTCTGCCTTTCATTAGAAAACAACCTTCTAAGAGATAATAAAAAAGATATAATATAGTAAATAAAATAGAATAATATTCAGCAAAACCACAACATCAGAATTGGACAAAACAAATAAATGGAAAAAAAAGGAGGCCAAGATAAGGCACAAGAAAAAGAGACCCATTCATTTGCACACTCAATAATCCCATAAAAACACTAAACTAGAAACTATAATGTTAAACACAGAGGACAGGTGCAGACCAATGCAGGTCCTGGACATATTCCTTCAGTCCTTCAAAATTCACAGTTGCAAATTCACCCTGGATGCAGTATATAATTTTGGATATTTGCCTGAACTTGGAAAGTTGTTTAAGCAGAGCATATGAGTAGAGGGTACTTCTTTACTTTTTTTAAAATAGATATTTTCTTTATTTACATTTCTTTTTTTGTTTTTTTATTAGATATATTCTTTATTTTTTTATTTTATTTATTTATTTTTTTTGGCTAAGTAGAGGACATTTGCTAATTAGAATGTTCTTTTTTTTTTAATTTAATTTTATTTTTTTAATTTACATTCCAAATCACTTCCCCTATCCCGTTTCCTCCCTCCCCGAAAGTCCCATAAGCCCCCTTCCCTCCCTCTTTTCTCCATTCAACCCCCTCTCATTACTCTGTCCTGGCGTTCCCCTACATCCCGTCTTTCCAGAACCAGGGGTCTCTCCTTCCATCTTTTTAGAAATCTATTGATATGCTGATTGTGTCTAGGGTATTCTGAGATTCTGGGTCAATATCCCCTTATCAGTGACTGCATACCATGTGTGTTCTTTTGTGATTGGGTTACCTCACTAAGGATGATATTTTCAAGTTCTGACCATTTGCCTAGGAATTTCGTGAATTCATTGTTTTTAATTGCAGAGTAGTATTCCATTGTGTAAATATACCACATCTTCTGAATCCATTCCTCCGTTGAGGGACATCTGGGTTCTTTCCAGCTTCTGGCTATTATAAATAAGGCTGCTATGAATATAGTGGAGCATGTGTCCTTATTGCATGCAGGTAAAGTCTCTGGGTATATGTCCAGGAGTGGTATAGCCGGATCCTCCGGAAGTGTCATGCCCAGTTTTCTGAGGAACCGCCAGACTGCTTTCCAGAGTGGTTGTACCAGCCTGCAATTCCACCAGCAGTGGAGGAGTGTTCCTCTTTCTCCACATCCTCGCCAACAACTGCTGTCTCCTGTGTTTTTGATCTTAGCCATCCTTACTGGTGTGAGATGGAATCTCAGGGTTGTTTCGGAGAGAAACTTGAAGCAATCCCACTAAAATCAGGGACTAGACAAGGCTGCCTTCTCTCTCCATATCTTTTCAATATAGTACTTGAAGTTCTAGCTAGAGCAATTAGACAACAAAAAGAGGTCAAAGGGATACAAATTGGAAAGGAAGAAGTCAAACTATCACTATTTGCAGACGATATGATAGTATACATAAGCGACCCAAAGAACTCCACCAGAGAACTCCTACAGCTGATAAACGACTTCAGCAAAGTGGCCGGATATAAAATCAATTCAAGCAAGTCAGAAGCCTTCCTATACTCAAAGGATAAGCAGGCTGAGAAAGAAGTAAGAGAAATAATACCCTTTACGTTAGCCACAAACCATATTAAGTATCTTGGCGTGACTCTAAACAAACAAGTGAAAGATCTGTATGACAAGAACTTCAAGTCTCTGAAGAAAGAAATTGAAGAAGACCTCAGAAGATGGAAAAACCTGCCATGCTCATGGATTGGCAGGATTAATATAGTAAAAATGAGCATCTTACCAAAAGTAATACACAGATTCGATGCAATCCCCATCAAAATCCCAACTCAATTCTTCATAGAGTTAGAAAGAGCAATTCAAAAATTCATATATTCTTTATTTACATTTCAAATGTTATCCCCTTTCCTGGTTTCCCCTCTAAAAACACCCTATCCCATTCCCCCTCCTCCTGTTCACCAACCCAGTCACTCCAGATTCCCTGTCCTGGCATTCCCCTACACTGGGTAAATGAGCCTTCACAGGACCAAGGGCCTCTCCTCTTTTTGATGTTTAACAAGGCCATCCTCAGCTACATATGCGACTAGAGCTGTGGGTCCCTCCGTGTGTACTCTTTTGTTGATGGTTTAGTCCCTAGGAGCTCTGAGGGTACTGGTTGGTTCATATTGTTGTTCCTCCTACAGGGCTGCAAGCTCCTTCAGCTCCTTGGGTCCTTTCTCTAGCTCTAGAGGGTACTTCTAAGTCAAAAATAAATTAGGAGAGCAAGATAGAAAAGAGACACAGAGAAGAAAGAACCAAAGAGAAACTCTGGGCCTTTGGACTAATACCTTAATTGCCACCAGTGAAGACCATGTGCAGTTTGGCATTTTACCCTGAGTTACTGGAATTTTCCCCAATGATGAACTTGGAAAACACAAGGGCTTTAAATGCAAAAGACTTGGTCTTGAATCTCAGCTACACACTTTGTAGGTATATTATCTAGAAAAATTTCTTCAATATTTTTGGGACCCAGCATCCTTATTTATAAGCTAATAATTTGTAATCAGTGAATACTACATAAGTTAGATGCTAAGGATGACAACAGTTGTCTATAAACTATTTACATATGCTAGATATCCCATATAAGGTAGTGTCCATGCTAAAAAGTGCTATTATTTTCTCATTTTTAAATGAAAAATATCAACTATTAAAAGGTTAAGTATCTTTTCCAAAGCCTAGAAGCAGTGAGTGGCACTGGCAGGAAATTAAAGAAATCTGATGGCAGAATATGTAGTTTTTGCAAAAGAAACAAGCCCTTAAATTCTTTGCTTTCAACTCTGAAATGCCATAGAGAGTATTCATCATCGTCGTTTATTGTCATTGTATTGACATTACATTGGCTCAGGCTGAATTCTTACAGTTTCTAAAGACAGGAGATTGAAGTGATCTTTATACCATGCTAACTTCAAACTCATGTGTAGGAGACTATATTCCTAGATGTTCATGTCTCCTTTAGTGTCCAGAGGAACATGTGTGAACTGAGCCACAAAATGAGATCTAAAAGAATATAGACAATCCAAGTTAAAATAATTCCAATGTATATAACACCAACATCCACAGTTTAAAAGAAAGCACAGCTTTTATTCCATCTGCGCCCAGAGCTGATCCTGTGCCACAGAGCTCCATACATAAATACCGGTGGGAGAGAGCTGGTTGCCCAGGAGTGTGGACATGCCTGTGGGCACAGGTAAGACCACTGCTTCTGCTCAGAGGGACCAGCCAGGAACCCTCAAGAAGCAAGAACTGAGGAGCAGCCTGGGACAGGATTCTGTACTGGGAGCAGATCCTGTGCCACAGCATTTAATACCCAAATACCTCTGGGAGAGAGCTGTGCTCCCAGGAGTGCCAACATAACTGTGAGCCCAGATATGACCACTACTTCTGCTCAAATTCCTGGCCCAAGAGGTTCCTGTCCAGAGTCATCAGGACACAGGAAACAATGCAAAGCCTGGGAAAGGATCCTTCTGGTTTCTGTCTGCACCCTGGAGCTGAACCTGTGCCACAGCTCTCCATACCCAAATTCCTCCTGAAGGAAACTGGTCTCCCAGGAGTACTGGCACAAAGACTTGCAGGAGGGACAAGCCACAGTCAGAGACAACAAGACCAGAGAAACCAAAGATAACCAGATGGGAAGAGGCGAGAGCAATAATGTAAGCAACAGAAACCAAGGCTACTCAGCATCATAAGAACCCAGTTCTCCGACCACAACAAGCCGTAGATACCCCCAACACACCAGAAAAGCAAGACTCTGATTTAAAATTACTTCTCATGATGATAATAGAGGACATTAAGAAGGACATAAAGAACTCCCTTAATGAAATACAGGAGAACGCAGGTAAACAGGTAGAAGCCCTTATAGAGAAAACACAAAAATCCCTTAAAGAATTACAGGAAACCACAACCAAAGAGGTGAAGGAATTGAACAAAACCATCCAGGGTCTAAAAATGGAAATGGAGACAATAAAGAAAACACAAAGGGAGATAACACTGGAGATAGAAAACCTAAGAAAGAGATCGGGAGTTATAGACACAAGCATCACCAACGGAATTCAAGAGATAGAAGAGAGAATCTCAGGTGCAGAAGATACCATAGAAAACATTGACACAACAGTCAAAGAAACTGCAAAATGCAAAAAGGTCCTAACCCAAAAACATCCAGGAAATCCAGGACACAATGAGAAGACCAAAACTAAGAATAATAGGTATAGAAGAGAGCAAATATTTACAACTTAAAGGGTCACTAAATATCTTCAACAAAATTATAGAAGAAAACTTCCCTAACCTAAAGAAAGAGATGCCCATGAACATACAAGATGCCTATAGAACTCCAAATATACTGGACCAAAAAAGAAATTCCTCCCATCACATAATAGTCAATACACTAAATGCACTAAACAAAGAAAGAATATTAAAATCAGTAAGGGAAAAAGATCAAGTAACATGTAAATGCCAACCTATCAGAATTACACCAGACTTCTCACCAGAGTCTATGAAAGCGAGAAGATCCTGGGCAGATCTCATACAGAACCTAAGAGAACACAAATGCCAGCCCAGGCTACTATACCCAGCAAAACTCTCAATTACCATAGATGGAGAAACCGAGATATTCCATGATAAAACCAAATTTTCACAATATCTTTCCACAAATCCAGCTCTACAAAGGATAATAGATGGAAAATTTCAACACAAGGAGGAGAACTATACCCTAGAAAATGCAAGAAAGTAATCTTCTTTCAACAAACCCAAAAGAAAATAGCCATGTAAACATAATTCTACCTCTAACAACCAAAAATAACAGGAAGTAACAATCACTATTCCTTAATATCTCTTAACATCAATGGTCTCAATTCCCCAACAAAAAGACATAGACTAACAGACTGGATACATAAACAGGACCCAGCATTTTGCTACATACAGGAAATGCAGCTCAGTGCCAAAGACAGACACTATCTTAGATTAAAGGGCTGGAAAACAATTTTCCAAGCAAATGGTCCCAGGAAGCAAGCTGGACTAGCCATTCTAATAGCAAATAAAATTAACTTTCAACTAAAAGTTATCAAAAGGGATAAGGAAGGACACTTTATACTCATCAAAGGAAAAAATCTACCAAGAACTTTCAATTCTGAACATCTATATTCCACCTAAGATTCAATTCAGAGACCTCATGATGCTCAAGAAGAAGGAAGACCAAAGTGTGGATGCTTCAGTACTTCTTAGAAGGGGGAACAAAATACCCATAGGAGGAGATACAGAGACAAACTGTCCAGCAGAGACTGAAGGAAAGGCCATGCAGAGACTGCCTCACCTGGAGATCCATCCAATATGCAGTCACCAAACTTGGACGCTATTGTGGATGCCTGCAAGTGCTTGCTGATAGTAGCCTGATATGGCTGTCTCCTGAGAGGCCTGCCAGAGCCTTACAAATACAGATACTTGCAGTCAACCATTGGACTGAGCATGGGGTCCCCAGTGGAGGAGTTAGAGAAGGACTGAAGGAACTGAAGGAGGTTGCAACCCATAGGAAGAGCAACAATATCAACCAACCAGACCTCTCAGAGCTTCCTGGGACTAAACTACCAACCTAAGAGTACACATGGAGGGACCCATGACTCCAATTGCATGTGTAGCAGAGGATGGCTGTATCTGGCATCAATGGGAAAAGAGGCCCTTGGTCCTATGAAAGCTCAATGCCCTAGTGTAAGGGAATGCCAGGGCAGGAAGGTAGGAGTGTGTGGGTGGGTGGGGAAGCATCCTCATAGAAACAGGGGTGGAGGAGAGAAAAGGGGTTTCTGGAGGGAAAAATGGGAAATGGGATAACATTTCTAATGTAAATAAAGAAAATATCCAACAAAATAGGAAAAAAAGTTAAAAAAAATACCTGTATGGAGAAGTACTGAAGCCCTGGGGGCCAGCAGAAATGGAATGGAAGCAGCCAACCTAGGGAGATAGGAGGTTGCGGGACCCTCCAGAATGCACCAGAGACCTGGGAGATGTGAGACTCACAGAACTAAAAGGGAGGGACCTTAGATGAAATGCCTGACAGTATGGAGAGAGGACAAATAGAGCCCACCTCCAGGAGGAAGACAGGGCATCAAGTGAGTGAGGGGGGCTATCCCACAGTCACAACTCTAACCCATAAGTGTTCCTGTCTGAAAGAATTACAGGGATGGAAATGGAGAGAAGTCTGAGGAAAAAGAGTTCTGGAGACAGGACCAAAGTGGGATCTAGCTCAAGGGGAGGTACCAAGGCCTGACATTATTACTGAGACTATGGAGTGCTCACAAAAAGGGACCTAGCATGACAGCACTCCAGAAAACCCAACAAGCAGCTGAAAGAGTCAGATGCAGATATTTGCACCCAACCAATGGACAGAAGCAGCTGACCCCTGCTGTTGAATTAGGGAAGGATGAATGAAGCTGAGGGCAACCCTGCAGAAGGCCCAGCAGTCTCAATTAATCTAGATCCCTGGGATCTCTCAATCACTGGACCACTAAACAGGCAGCATACACCAGCTGATATGAGGGCCCTAGCACACATACAATAGAGGACTGCTCTGTCTGTGTTCATTCAGAGATGATGCACCTAATCCTCAAGACACTGGAGGTCCCAGGGAGTTTAGATGTCAGGTGGGGTGGGGGTTAGGGACATCCACTTGAAGACGGGGAGGAGAGGAGGTATGCGATGTGGAACAGTTGGAGGGTGGACAGGGGTTGGCAGGGAGGGGAATAAAATATGGAGTGTATAAAAATAATAAAAAATTAAAAAAAAGAACAAAAAAACCTTTAAGTTCACTAGAGTTACCCAGATGTAGTTCTGGACTCTTTTTCTTGATTTGTATGCTCTTTTTTGCTAATAGCATTATGCTGTTTGAGGACTATAGCTTGATTGTATCATTTGAAGATGTATAATGGCTCCAGTTTTGTTCGTGTTATTCAGGGCCCATTTGACTATTTTGAGACCTTCCTACTTCCATACAGACTTTAGGATTATTTTACTATTTTAGGGGAAAATGTTGTGGTTTCCATTCAGTTTACATTATATCTGCTGATTATTTTGTATAAATGGAGTTTGATATTAAATTATTCAACACTGAAAAAAATGAAAGCAAGAAAGCACAACCATTGTAGAGGATATGGAACAAAAAGGCAAGAATGCAATGGCATGCCTCAGTGAGAGACATTATTTGGATGAAATCAGAAATGAGGGAGAGGGGGATGAATTTGTATGAAGAGCTATTTTCTTTCCACCTACCTCTTAAATTATTAGATATATTTTTGTTTCTTTTGCTTGTTTATTTGTTTGTTTGTTTGAGATCAGGCCTCATTATGTAGCCTTGGATAGCCTGCATTTCAGAGGGATCCACCTACATCCTGTTGCTCAACTATTAGGATTAAAGGTGTGTGCCCTAAAGCCTTACTTCTTATATATACTTTTATCACTAAGTATATTGGACATATACTCACAGTTTAAAAGAAAGCCCAGTCATTTTAGAGGGTTAGAATCTTCCTTATCATCATTACCCTACCAGACCCACTATTGTCTTTCATTGGGACAACGTGTTCTGCAACATTTCTCTACCTAGTTAGAAGAGATCTAAAACACATATGACTGTGGGGTCACAGTTTGGGTCACTAGTTTCTGAAAGATCAGGACGGTACAAGTATCACTTCCTGGCTATATTATCTATTTATTTTAGTGTCATCTTTCACAGTGCTTCAGCTATGTCTTTTCATTATCATTTTAATGGCTATCATGCCAACACTTTACCTTTGATAGACTTTGTTTTTGACGATGCTGTCCTAGTTGCTCTTCTGTTTCTAATTCTTTCCCTGTACTGCAGCTAGAGTGGTATGTTCCAAAATAGAAATAAGCTCACTAACTTTCATAAATATTTTGTTTCCTAATTCTCTCAGGACAAGATAAAATGTGAATACTTTACAAAAGTCTATGATATCACATACTTTCTGAATATGTTTTAAACATGCAGCAAACAAAACCTTTATTATAATTTTAGCAGTTTCAACAATTACATTCTTCAGTGATAAGGCCAAATGTCCTCTTTTCAAACAAAATTTACTTATCCATAATATATTAGACTGGGTCTCTATGCACCATCTATGTCTCCTTTTTATGCCTGCTATAATATAATTAAATATTAATAGTTAACTGATTGTTTAATATTTAATCCTCCTAATAGATTATTATCTGTGTGACAGCAAGGCTATGTCTATCTTTGTCACAATATTATAGCCTTTGTGCTCACTGGGTTATATAGTTGATTTTCAGTATATATTCAGTGAGCTAAATTAAGGGGTAGTCAGATTGTCTAATGTGTGTAAGGGAGAGAAACAGTTTTGTGAGTCTCTGACATAATCGAGCACTTGACTCCTATGTTTAATAGTCAATGGCTTATTTCTGATCATAAAAATGTAATTCAGGAAGCACTAGTCAATATTCCAGCATGGATGGGGAGAGACCTTTCAAAGTCACACTCTTAGATGAAGAGCTACAGGTTAACAGCTGCTAAGGGAGGGAAATTAATTTTTTTTAAACAAACGTTCACTCAATAGGTTGCCCACACTTAAGTAGTGAGATTTATACCTATATTGACAGACATTAAGTAGAAATGTAAATCTAGATATTAGCTCTTTTATTAAAGCTAGGGTAAACCAGAATTTGTTATGGATTGTAGACCAGTATGCTTAATAAAAATCCAACCACTTTAAATCAGTGAAGTATGTCTTTAGTCTTCCATAAATAATCTTTTACTGAGGAAGATATATCATTTTTTTGCTATATAAGAAATGAAATTAGGTATAATTAGTTGAACTGGATCATTTTCTTACAAAAATTTTGTTTTAAAGTTTTGGCAGATATTTATTAACATATGTCTTTTCTACAGAACTATGTTTACTGGGGAGAGTTAATCTTAAATTTTACTGAGGGAAGCACTGGACTGAATTTATCATTTAAAAGTAGGAATCCATTTTCTTTTTAACATGAGATGATCATTATGTCAACCAATATGATATATACACACAAATATATACATACACACACACACACACACACACACATACACACACACACACACACACACACATGAATCCTACTGAGAAGAAAGATTTAAAGATTTTTGGTAATTCAACTTCGAGGATAACATTATTTCTGTTTTGAAAAAGACAAACTTCCTAAATAGTTTAATGTTTATCTGAAGGACTATCACAGGACAACTGTTGTAAGGAGACTGATGACCTGGTGTATTTAAAGATTTTAAGAAACTTAAAATTTTTAATTTTTGACAATTGCATCCATTCATGCAATGTTTTCAGGATATCCTCACATTACTATCTTCACAACTTCTCTTAGCCTGTCCCACTCCTACAGACTTTTTTCTTCTTTTTAATTAGCATCTCCCCCATTTCTACATCTTACTTTTAACTTCTATGTGTTCTTGATCACACTGCTAAATCCAGAAGAGAGTGTTTTGTATGTCTCTGCCCTATTCTTCAGTTCTTACAATCTTTTTGTCCTCTTTTCTGTGAATTTCCTTGGGCCTTGAAAAGGATGACATAGATATAAAATTTAGGACTTACCTATCATGAGTCCCTGTATCATTTGTACCAACCACAGCAATCTGAAGCTTCTTTGCCCAAGAAGGATAGTAGCAATAGTCCAAAGATATAAATATTTAGAAGGAAAATTTACCTATATACTTGTTTAGATTAGTATTAGTAGTATGTGACATCCCTAGCCATAGATTTTTGCCTAGATTTCAAGCACTAGTTATATTTTCTCAATAAGTAGGCCTCAAATCCAATCACAAGGTAGTTGGTTATCTCCAAACAATGGTAGTACTGTTGTCCCCATGGATTTATCTCATCTAGAAGCTCAGTATTATAGTACTTAGCATCCACAGCTTGATACGATTTTCAATACCTTTCTCACTAGAAAAGCCTGCATACAACCTATTGGCACTATGAATTCTAGCCAGGTGGATAGAGGCTTCCAGGTTAATTCCCACATTGTATTCGTGTTGCATCCTCAGTGCGTGGTCCCTTTAGCAATACTAATGGATAATTAAAAAAAAATACCAGCTCTACATCTGAAAGAGATTTAATATCTCAAATGTGTAATGAACACAAAATCTGAACATTAAAAAACAATTAAAAATAAACTATGGATAGAAACAAAGAATTCTGAAAAGAAGAAATAAAAATAGCTAATAAACATTTTAAAGTGTGCAATACTTTTAGTTATCAGGAAAATGTAAATAAAACTAGTTTTATGTTGCAACTCCCCACCCCCCATCAGAATGACAAGAAATACTGGGGAGGATGTGGAGAGAAGGGAAACTTCTTCATGATGATGTAAGTGTAAACTGGTACAACCACTATGGAAAGAAGCATGGAGGTTTCTAAAACTGCAAAAATTAAAACTACCATGTGACATAGTTACACCACTCCTAGGCATAAACCTAAAGGACCTAATACCCTGAAACAGACATGCATATACATCCATGTTCATTGCTATTTAGTTCCTGATAAAAGTGGAATTGTATTAGGGACATCAAATATCAATGTACAGTAAAAATTTGCGTAATTACACTTTGTTCTGTTGTTCTGTTTTAAAACTATTTTAAAATAAATATCCTTTTATTTTATTTAAAATATATATCATTTTGCATCATTTTGCCTTCCATTTCCTCCCTCTAAACCTTCCCAAGCCCCAGCCCCCTTGTTCTCTTTTAAATTTATGGTCTTTTTTCTTTAATGTGTGTGGGGGTTGAGGGGAGTACATATCTAATATTTGGGGATTGTTGCAGAGGAGGAGCAAAGGATTCAGGGAGTTTGCTGTTTGATTATGTCTCCTAGAAATGTTAGAAGCTACATCCATGAAGTCTCATCAACATGGCTTCATAAATATATCCTGACCAAAGACAATCATGCTCTTGTGGAAGGGGCAAAGCTTACAAGGCCTTATCTCAAGACAAAGAACTGCAGACCACTAAGGAACACTGAGAGTGGGAGAAATAGTCTTCCCCCAGGAAGAGCACAGAAATTGGTTATCCAATAACAAATTATCAGCCCTGAAGACATACAAACAAGTAACATTATGTTTTGCATATATTGTGTTTATATATTTAGGAATATACATATAGGTGTAAAACAATAATTACAGAAAAGTGGTAATATATTAAAAGAAATCAAAGTTGGAATATGTGGGTGGTTTGAGGGAAGGAAATGAATGAAAGGGGGAATGATGTAACTATAACCTCCAAAGGACTAAAATTATTTTAAAAATTTTAATTTTTATTAATAAACTCAGAATACCTTTTATGGGTATTATAGCAGATAGTTTTATGTCAACTTGACACAAGCTGGAGTTATCTGATAGGTGGGAACCTCAATTGAGAAAATACCTCCATAATATCTGGCTGTAAGGGTATTTTATTAATTAGAGATTGATGGGGAAGGGCCCAAACCATTGTGGGTGGTGCTATCCCTGGGACTGGTAGTCCTGGGTTCTATGAGAACAAGCAAGCTGAGCAAGCAAGCCATGAGGAACAAGCCAGTAAGCAGCACCTCTTCATGGCGTCTGCATCATCTCCTGTCCCCAGTTTCTTGCTCAGTGTGAGTTCCTGTCCTGACTTATTTCAGTGATGAACAGCAATATGGAAGTATAAGCCAAATAAATTCTTTTCAGCTTCATTTTTGGTCATGCTATTTCATTCATTGCAGCAACAAAAACCCAACTTAAGACACATCAGAACCAATATGTAAATTTAAGAAACTCCTGCCCAATTTGTTTTTGGTCATAGTGTTTTATCACAGCAATTGAAACCCAAATTAAGACAGATATAATATAATTTGAATAGTTAATCTTTTTATTTAAAAATGTTCATACACACAATATATTTTGATCATATTCTTTCTCCTTTCCCAAGTCCTAAAAGATAATCCCTGCCTCCCTATTCACCCAAGCTCATGTTCTGTCTCTCTCAGAAAACAACCCTCCAAATGAAAAATCAAATCAAACTAAACATTAGAACCAGTAAGACAAACAAACAAACAAAAATTAAAAACAAATTTCCTCCAAACAAAACAAAACAAAAACTAGGCACACACACACACACACGAACCATGAAGTCCATTTTGTGTTGGTCAACTACTCCAGGGGTACAATATGCTTTAACTTTATTTTGAACATTAGGATTGCTTCTTTTCCTGAATCATATTGTAGAGACTAGGTAAATAAATCATATTGTCACTCTTTTACCTTCTTTGTTTTTCATTAATTTATCCATTTTGCATCCTGATTGCACCCCCCTCCTGCCTCTTCTCCCAGTCCTACCCTCATACCCCCTTCCCCATTACTCTCTTCCCTTTGCTGAGATTGGAAGGTCTCCCATGGCTACCAGCCTCCCCCTGCACATCAAGTCTAAGAGGACTAAGTGCATCCTCACCCACCGAATACAGATATGAATGATTCTTTGGCTTCCCTTCTCAAACAGAGATGATTATATTCCATAGGAAACAAACAAACAAACAAATAAACAAAAACCCCACAGGTTCGGGGCAAAAAAATATTTTGTTCAATATTCAAGAATAATTGCTGTGTTCTGTTGTATTGGAGATAAACAACAACAACAACAACAAAATGAACCAATAATCTTTGCCATTGAAATATAGGCATACCCTGTAGACCTTGTGTGCTAAGTGCCAGATGACTAGAGAAAATTATCAAAAGGAAATAAGTAATGTACTCCCCACAACACCCTCCCCTACTGTGTTTATAAATTGTATTTCTACAGTTTCTGAAATGGCAACACATCTTTTTTAATTTATTCACTTTGCATCCTGATCACTGTCCACCTCCCAGTCACCAATTTCCACAAACACAATTCTCATGCCCCATCTTCTCTTTTGAGAGGGCAACGGACCCCCCTGGGTCTCCCCCAACTCTAGTACCTCAAGCCTCTATGGGATTAGGCACATCCTTTCACACTGAGGCCAGAAAAAGCAGCCCAGCTAGTAGAACATATTCTACATACAGGCAATAACTTTTGGGATAGCCCCTGTTCCAGTTGTTTAGGACTCACATGAAGACCAAGATGCACATCTGTTACATATGTGCTGGGAGGCCTAGGTTCAATCTGTATATGGTCTTTGATTGGTGCTTCAGAATCTGAGATCCTCAAGGTCCAGGTTAGTTGACTCTGTTGGTCTTCCTATGGAGTTTCTATTCCCTTTGGGACTGCAATCCTTTCCCCTACTCTTCCATTCACTGGTCATGGACCTCTGCATCCATCTGAGTCAGCCAGAAACACGTTTTTAACAAGACAACTTAAATACCTTAATTAAAAATATTTCATTGCTATTAACCAATAGTTATCTGGACCTTTAATAAGTCATAAACCTTATCCTGGTGAAGAATCTTGCTTTGATGCTAATGGATACTGACTGATGGTAGCAGTTACTATAAGCCAGAATGGCATATGGCAACTTCTTTTTTTTTTTTATTTTACTTTTTAATTTACATTCCAAATCACTTCCCCTTTCCCGTTTCCTCCCTCCCCGAAAGTCCCATAAGCCCCCTTCCCTCCTTCTTTTCTCCATTCAACCCCCTCTCATTACTCTGTCCTGGCGTTCCCCTACATCCCGTCTTTCCAGGACCAGGGGTCTCTCCTTCCATCTTTTTAGAAATCTATTGATATGCGGATTGTGTCTAGGGTATTCCGAGATTCTGGGTCAATATCCCCTTATCAGTGACTGCATACCATGTGTGTTCTTTTGTGATTGGGTTACCTCACTAAGGATGATATTTTCAAGATCTGACCATTTGCCTAGGAATTTCGTGAAATCATTGTTTTTAATTGCAAAGTAGTATTCCATTGTGTAAATATACCACATCTTCTGAATCCATTCCTCCGTTGAGGGACATCTGGGTTCTTTCCAGCTTCTGGCTATTATAAATAAGGCTGCTATGAATATAGTGGAGCATGTGTACTTATTGCATGCAGGTAAAGTCTCTGGGTATATGCCCAGGAGTAGTATAGCCGGATCCTCCGGGAGTGTCATGCCCAGTTTTCTGAGGAACCGCCAGACTGCTTTCCAGAGTGGTTGTACCAGCCTGCAATTCCACCAGCAGTGGAGGAGTGTTCCTCTTTCTCCACATCCTCGCCAACAACTGCTGTCTCCTGTGTTTTTGATCTTAGCCATCCTGACTGGTGTGAGATGGAATCTCAGGGTTGTTTTGATTTGCATTTCCGTAATGACTAAGGATGATGAACATCTCTTTAGGTGCTTCTCAGCCATTAGATATTCTTCAGGTGAGAACTCTTTGTTTAGCTCTGTACCCCATTTTTTAATAGGGTTACTTGCCTCTCTGGAGTTTAACTTCTTGAGTTCTTTGTATATCTTGGATATTAGCCCTCTGTCGGATGTAAGGTTGGTAAAGATCATTTCCCAGTTAGTTGGTTGCCGCTTTGTCTTTTTGACAGTGTCTTTTGCCTTGCAAAAACATTGTAATTTAATGAGGTCCCATTTGTCTATTCTTGATCTTAGAGCATAAGCTATTGGAGTTCTGTTCAGGAAATTCTCCCCTGTGCCCATATGTTCAAGGTTCTTCCCTAGTTTCCCTTCTATTAGTTTCAGTGTGTCTGGTTTTATGTGGAGATCTTTGATCCACTTAGAATTGAGCTTAGTGCAAGGAGATAAGGATGGGTCAATTTGCATTCTTCTGCATGTTGACCTCCAGCTGAGCCAGCACCATTTGTTGAAAAGGCTATCTTTTTTCCACTGGATGGTTTTAGCTCCTTTGTCAAAGATCAAGTGACCATAGGAGTGTGGATTCATTTCTGGGTCTTCAATTCTGTTCCATTGATCCACATGTCTGTTACTGTACAAATACCATGCAGTTTTTAACACTATTGCTCTGTAGTACAGCTTGAGGTCCGGGATACTGATTCCCCCAGAGGTTCTTTTACTCTTGAGAATAGTTTTAGCTATTCTGGGTTTTCTGTTATTCCAGATGAATTTTTGAATTGCTCTTTCTAACTCTATGAAGAATTGAGTTGGGATTTTGATGGGGATTGCATTGAATCTGTGTATTACTTTTGGTAAGATGCTCATTTTTACTATATTAATCCTGCCAATCCATGAGCATGGCAGATTTTTCCATCTTCTGAGGTCTTCTTCAATTTCTTTCTTCAGAGACTTGAAGTTCTTGTCATACAGATCTTTCACTTGTTTGGTTAGAGTCACGCCAAGATACTTAATATGGTTTGTGGCTATCGTAAAGGGTATTATTTCTCTTACTTCTTTCTCAGCCTGCTTATCCTTTGAGTATAGGAAGGCTTCTGACTTGCTTGAGTTGATTTTATATCCGGCCACTTTGCTGAAGTCGTTTATCAGCTGTAGGAGTTCTCTGGTGGAGTTCTTTGGGTCGCTTATGTATACTATCATATCGTCTGCAAATAGTGATAGTTTGACTTCTTCCTTTCCAATTTGTATCCCTTTGACCTCTTTTTGTTGTCTAATTGCTCTAGCTAGAACATCAAGTACTATATTGAAAAGATATGGAGAGAGAGGGCAGCCTTGTCTAGTCCCTGATTTTAGTGGGATTGCTTCAAGTTTCTCTCCATTTAGATTGATGCTGGCTACCGGTTTGCTGTAAATTGCTTTTACTATGTTTAGATATGGGCCTTGAATTCCTGATCTTTCCAAGACCTTTAACATGAAAGGATGCTGAATTTTGTCAAATGCTTTCTCAGCATCTAATGAGATGACCATGTGGTTTTTTTCTTTGAGATTGTTTATGTAGTGGATTACATTGATGGATTTCCTTATATTGAACCATCCCTGCAACCCTGGGATGAAGGCTACTTGATCGTGGTGAATGATCGTTTTGATGTGTTCTTGGATTCGGTTGGCAAGAATTTTATTGAGTATTTTTGCATCGATATTCATAAGAGAGATTGGCCTGAGATTCTCTTTCTTTGTCGGATCTTTGTGTGCTTTTGGTATTATTGTAATTGTGGCTTCATAGAACGAGTTGGGTAGTGTTCCTTCTGTTTCTATTTTGTGGAACAGTTTGAAGAGTATTGGTGTTAGGTCTTCTTTGAAGGTCTGATAGAATTCTGCACTAAAACCATCTGGACCTGTGCTTTCTGTGGTTGGAAGACTTCCAATGACAACTTCTATTTCTTCAGGGGTTATAGGACGGTTTAGATGGTCTATTTGATCCTGATTTAATTTTGGTACTTGGTATCTGTCAAGGAAATTGTCCATTTCCTCAAGATTTTCTAGTTGTGTTGAATACAGGTTTTTGGAGTAGGATCTGATGATTTTTTGAATTTCCTCAGTTTCTGTTGTTATCTCTCCCTTTTCGTTTCTGATTTTATTAATTTGGATACTATCTCTGTGCTCTCTGGTTAGTCTGGCTAAGGGCTTATCTATCTTGTTGATTTTCTCAAAGAACCAACTCCTCGTTTTGTTGATTCTTTGTATGGTTTTATTTGTTTCTACTTGATTGATTTCAGCCCTGAGTTTGATGATTTCCTGCCTTCTACTCCTCTTTGGTGTATTTGCTTCTTTTTGTTCCAGGGCTTTCAGGTGTGCCATTAAGCTGTTAGTGTATGCTGTCTCCCGTTTCTTTTTGGCGGCACTCAGGGCTATGTATTTTCCTCTTAGCACTGCTTTCATTGTGTCCCATAAATTAGGGTATGTTGTGCCTTCATTTTCATTAACTTTCAAAAAGTCTTTGATTTCTTTCTTTATTTCCACCTTGACCAAGTTATCATTGAGTAGAGCATTGTTCAGCCTCCATGTGTACGTGGGTTTTCTTTTGTTTTTGTTGCCATTGAAGACCACCCTTATTCCATAGTGATCTGATAGGAGGCATGGGATTATTTCTATCTTCTTGTATCTGTTGAGGTCTGATTTGTGACCAATTATATGGTCAATTTTGGAGAAGGTACCATGAGGAGCTGAGAAGAAGGTGTATTCTTTAGCTCTAGGATGAAATGTTCTATATATATATCAGTTAGTTCCATTTGGTCCAAGGCTTCAATTAGATTCACTGTGTCCCTGTTTAGTTTCTGCTTTCCTGAACGATCCATTTCAGAGAGCGGGGTGTTGAAGTCACCCACTATTATTGTGTGCGGTGCGATGTGTGCTTTGAGTTTTAGTAAAGTTTCTTTTACGAATGAGGGTGCCCTTGCATTTGGAGCATAGATATTCAGAATTGAGAGTTCTTGATGGTGGATTTTTCCCTTGATCAGTATGTAGTGTCCTTCTGTGTCTTTTTTGATGACTTTAGGTTGAAAATCAATTTTATCCGATATTAGGATGGCTACTCCACCTCGTTTCTTGGGGCCATTTGCTTGTAAAATTGTTTTCCAGCCTTTTACTCTGAGGTAGTGTTTGTCTTTGACACTGAGGTGCGTTTCCTGCATGCAGCAAAATGCTGGGTCCTGTTTACGTATCCAGTCTGCTAGTCTATGTCTTTTAATTGGGGAATTGAGACCATTGATATTAAGAGAGATTAAGGCATAGTGATTATTGCCATCTGCCATTCTTGACGCTATCTTTATGTTTGAGTGGTTATCTACTTTTGGGTTTGATTCAAGAAGGTTATTATCTCATTTTTTCCAGGGTGTTGTTTCTCTCCCTATATTGGAGGTTTCCACCTATTATCCGTTGCAGGGCTGGATTTGTGGAAAGATATTGTGAAAATTTGTTTTTATCATGGAATATCTTGGTCTCTCCATCTATGGTGATTGAGAATTTTGCTGGGTATAGTAGTCTAGGCTGGCATTTGTGCTGTCTTAGTGTCTGCATGAGATCTGCCCAGGATCTTCTGGCTTTCATAGTCTCTGGTGAGAAGTCTGATGTGATTCGGATAGGTCTTCCTTTGTATGTTACTTGGCCCTTTTCTCTTGCTGCATTTAGTATTCTTTCTTTGTTTAGAACATTCGGTGTTTTGATTATTATGTGACGGGAGGTATTTCTGTTCTGGTCCAGTCTGTTTGGAGTTCTGTAGGCTTCTTGTACGTTCATCGGCATCTCTCTCTTTAAGTTAGGGAAGTTTTCCTCCATAATTTTGTTGAAGATGTTTACTGGCCCTTTAAGTTGCAAATCTTCACTCTCATCTATACCTATAATCCTTAGGTTTGGTCTTCTCATTGTGTCCTGGATTTCCTGGATGTTTTGGGTTACGCGTTTTTTGCATTTTGCATTTTCTTTGACTGTTGAGTCAACGCTTTCTATGTTATCTTCAGCACCTGAGGTTCTTTCTTCCATCTCTTGTATTCTATTGTTGATGTTTGCATCTATGACTCCTGATTTCTTCCCAAGGTTTTCTATCTCCAAAGTTGTCTCCCTTTGTGATTTCTTAGTTGTTTCTACTTCCTTTTTTAGTTCCTGGATGGATTTGCTGAGATCCTTCACTTGTTTGTTTGTATTTTCCTGTATTTCTTTAAGGTATTTTTGCATTGCCTCTTTCAGGATTTCTTCCTGATGACCAACGTTCTCCTGCATTTCTCTGAGCGATTTTTGTGTTTCCTCCTCATGGGATTCCATCTGTTGATCCATCGTCTTCTGCATTTCTTTAAGCAGTTCTCGTGTTTCCTTTGTAAGGGCATCTAACCGTTGATTCATTTCTTTAAGCAATCTTTGTGTTGCCTCCTTATGGGCATCCATCTGTTGACCCATATTCTTCTGCATTTCTTTATGCAAATTTCGTGATTCCTTTGTGAGTGCATCTACCCGTTGATTCATCTCGTTAAGCGATTTTTGTGTTGTCTCCTTGTGTGCCTCCATCTTTTGATCCATGTTCTCCCGCATTTCTCTAAGCGATTTTTGTGTTTCTTTTGTAAGGGCTTCTAACTGTTGATTCATGGTCTCCTGTAACTCTTTATTAGATTTATTTGTGTCCTTCTTGTGATCCTCTAATAGCATCATGAGAAGTGATTTTAAATCCAGATCTTGTCTTTCGGGTGTGGTGGGGTATCCAGGACTTGCTGCTGTTGGAGAGTTGGGTTCGGATGGTCCCACATTACTTTGATTACTGTTAGTAACATTCCTACGTTTGCCTTTTGCCATCTGGATACCTCTGGTGTTAGTTGGTCCTGCTGCCACTGGCTGTTGGTTGGACCTCCTGTGAGCCTGCAAAGCTATTTCTGCCCCCCCCCTGGATTACCAGGATTCCCCTGGCACCGATTTCTGGGGCCTGCCTGCTCCTGAGTGACTTTGGAGCCCTAATGTGCTTTGCCCCAAGTGATCTTATATTGGGGAGGCCTTGCACATCTAAAGGCTCAGCCTAGTGGATTCCTGGAGCAGAGGTCGCCAAAGGGAGGCTGGTAGGCTCCTGCCCTGTGCAGGGGTGTGTGAGCTCTCCTGGGGGGGGGAGGGGGTGTCCCTCTGCCAGGCAGAAGTCCCACAGCAGAGCTGGCGCGCTGGTTACTGCAGATCAGCCCAGCACCTGGGAGCAGGTTACACACAAGCTGCCTGAGACCGAAGTGATATTATGCCTGTCTGTCTCTGAGCCTGGCGGTCCCAACTACCTGGCCACTGGAGCAAAGATGGCGGAGGGCACTCTCCGTGGTGCCGCTCACCCTGTAGACATGATGGCCCGCCGATCTGGCACCCAGACGACCACAGTGCCGACCCATTCTCGGGCACAGACGGAAGCCCCAACAGGCCGTGTCCCAAGTGATGTTATATTGGGGATAGGGAGCTTGGGGTACCTGTCTCTTCAGCGCAGTCCGCGGGAACAGAGGTTGCGGAAGGAAAGCTGGCAGGCTCCCGCCCAGCGCGGGGTCCCTCTGCCAGGCAGAAGTCCCACAGCAGAGCTGGCGAGCTGGTCACTGCAGACCAGCCCCGCACCTGGGAGCCGCACACACACAAGCCGCACACACACAAGCCGAGACCCAAGCGACACTATGCCTGTCTATCTCAGAACCTGGCTGTCCCAACCTCCCAGTCACTGGAGCAAAGATGGCGGAGGGCACTCTCCGTGGCGCCGCTCACCCAGTAGACGCGATGGCCCGCCGATCTGACACCCAGACGACCACAGCGCTGACCCGCCCTCGGGCACAGACGGAAGCCCCAACAGGCTGTGTCCCAAGTGATGTTATATTGGGGGTAGGGAGCCTGGGGTACCTGTCTCTCCAGCGCAGTCCGCGGGAGCAGAGGTCGCGGAAGGAAAGCTGGCAGGCTCCCTCCCAGCGGGGTCCCTCTGGCAACTTCTTAAAATAAGACCACAGCGAGTTTTCCTACATCAATTGATTCATTCCCTTTGAAAGATTTCTCTATACTTTGTCACGCAGTTTGACAACACTTTACCAACCATAGAACTTCTTTCAAAATTGAATCCTTTCAAGTCCTGCCACTGCCTTTTCCACTAGATTTGTAAAATACTAATAAATTCATTGTTGTCATTTCCACTGGGGTTCACACTCTGTGCACCAGGAGTACACTCTCTCAAGAAACCACTTAACATTTTTCATCTATAAGAAACAACTCTTCATTTTTATTCATGAGATTTGTAGCAATTCAATTACATCTTTAGGTCCCAACATTAATTCTAGCTCCTTTTCTTCCAAACCTGAAGTTATTTCATACAGCAAAATACTGAATCCCTTAGTTATCCATGAGAGTGGAATGAATTTCTCTGAAACTCCTTCCAATAGAAGACTGTTTGATCTACTTTGTTTTTTACCTCTTTCCTTGGGTCACTAATTTTTGTAGTGGCACCTAAAATGAATAGATCTTCTCCAGGAGATGTACATTGCTTGGATCCACGAGAGCATTACTGTCTAGTGAGTCTTTAGTCTTACCCTGTATGCTATACAGTCTTTGATCCAATAACTTTAGATGAATCCTGTGATGGCAAGCACAAGAACAATGTTAACTCCATTGTACATCTTTCTTGGAGCTTGTAGGTGAGTAGTTGATTTGACAAGCAACAGTACAATAAATAGACAATTTGTCCTTGTTTTTCCTATCAGTAGACCTTAAAATATTCATGAAAACATCGTATAAATAGACATGCTATTGTCCTAGCTTTATTAAGTCATATAAAATTCTTTAGGACCTAAGGGATTTCTCTTGACTTCTACCTAGAGTTTTTGGCTACACTAGCTCTTAACAGGAAAGTCAGATTGACCTTTGAAGACTTGAAGCCATAAGATGATGTCTACTCATAGCTATCACTATTACCAGCACTAGTTAGTTGTCAACCAGATATACCTGGAAAGAAGAAACTTGATTGATAAATTGCCTCTATTGAATTAGCCTGTGGCCATTTCTAGTGGACATTTCCTTTTTCTTTTATTTTTATTAATTGGCTTATTCATTTACTTTACATTCTAATCTGATCTCAGCTTCCCTTCTCTCCTGTTCTCATCTCCCAGTCCCTTTCTCACCTCACCTCTCCCTATATCCCCCCTTTCTCCTTAGAGAAGGGGGAGACCTCCTGTGGATATCAACCCCCATTGGCATATCAAGATGTTATAGGACTGGGCACATCTTCTATTGCGGCTAGACAAGGCATCCCAGTTAAGGGAAAGGAAACCAAAGGCAGGCAATGTTGTCAGAATCAGTCCCTACTCCTCCTTTAGGAGTCTCACATGAAGACCAAGCTGCACAACTGTGATATATGTGCATGTGCTCCAGTTGCCAGTTCAGTCTCTATGGGCCCCCATGGGCCTAGGTTAGTTAATGCTGTAGGTTTTCCTGTAGTGTCTTTGACCTCTCTGACTCCTTAGATCCTTCTTCCCCCTCTTCTACAGGATTCCCAAAACTCCACTTAATGTTTGACTGTGTGTCTCTTTATCAGTTTCCATCAGCTGCTGGATGAAGCCTTTCTGATGACAGTTATGCTAAATTCCTGTCTGCAAATATAGTAGAATATCATTAATAGTGACAGGGACGGGCTCCCTCTCTTGGCATGGGTTGCAAGCTGGACCAGTCATTTGTTGGCCCTTTCCTCAAATTCTGCTCCATCTTTTGCTCCTGCACATCTTGTAGGCAGGAAAAAATGTGGGTGTAAGGTTTTGTGGCTGGGTTGGTATTCCAATCCTTTCATTGGAAGTTTTGCTCAGTTACAGGGACCATATCCCCCACTGCTAGGAGTCTTAGCAAGGGTCACCCTCATAGATTCCTGGGAGTTTCAATTGTCCTAGGTTTCTACATTTCAATTGTCCCAGAGATGCCCCCTGAATCCAGTTGTCTTTCCCAGTATTCTCCCTCCATCCTCTCCCTACCTCATCCCTCCTGTTCCCATCCCCAGCTGTCTCCCATAAAGTCCCCTCCCTCCATCAATCCCTGATGTCTAATCTTCCTTTTATCAGTGAGATTCAAGCATGCCCCCTGGGGTCCTCCTTGTTACTTAGCTTCTTTGGGTCTGTAGTTTGTAGCACGGTTATTCTGTACTTTATGACTAATATTCACTTATAAAT
This sequence comes from Tokudaia tokunoshimensis, assembly GCA_036184795.1. Lineage (NCBI taxonomy): Eukaryota > Metazoa > Chordata > Mammalia > Rodentia > Muridae > Tokudaia > Tokudaia tokunoshimensis. The sequence goes on from BTHU01000023.1 coordinate 90,374,428, forward strand.
GAGTATATACCATGTTTCTCTTTCTGGGTCTGGATTACCTCATTCAAGATGATCTTTTCTCGTTCCAACCATATTCCATATACCCAAAATAAGCTACACCATGCAACGAGGACTCTTGCTAACCTATGCTCATAGCAGCTTTGTTCATAATAACCAGAAACTGGAAACAAATTAGATGTCCTTTAAATAAAGAATGGATACAGGAAATGTACTATATTTGCACAGTAGAGTATTACTCTGCCAGTAAAAACAATGACATTATGAAATGTGCAAGCAAATGGAAGGGCATTTTCTTAATTGCAAATTGATGCAGGAGTGTTAAGCCCACTGTGGCCAGATCCCAATCCAATCAGGTGGGCTTGGACAGGGTAGGAAAATTATCTGTGCAAGCCAGAGGAAACAAGCCAGTAAACAACATTCCTCCATGGTCTCTGCTTCAATTCCTGCCTCCAGCTCTTGTCCTGCCTCCCCTTGAAGATGGACTATATGTATGGCAAATAAATCTTTTCCTTCCCCCAATTTTTTGGTGTTCTATCACAGTAACAAAAAAAATAACACAAAACAAAACAAAAAGCTAAGCCACAAGGTAGGAAAGTCCTACATGGCATCTTCTCCCAATAGAAGGATGTTTAATATACATTGAAACTCTGTTGTTTAGCGTCACCTCCTTCATCCATCATCTTGGCTAGATCTTCTGCATAATTTGCTGCAGTCTCAGCACCAGCACTTGCTACTTCACCTTGCAATTTAATGTTATGAAGACAATTTTTTTTACTCAAACCTTAAGAACTAGTCTCTTCATACTTCAACCATTTTGTCTGCAGCACCCTCATTTCTTGAAGATTTCATGGAATTGAAGAACAAGGAGACCATTCCAAATAAGGCATTGGCATATGGGAGTGTTGTGGCAGTTTGGTCTTCTTTCCAGACCATAAACCTTTCTACAGTTGAGCAAGAAAACTTTGCACTGTCATATCATTCATTGCACTCACTGACATAGCATGCTTAGCCCACTTCACAAACTTTTCCTTTGAACTCATAATCTGCCTCATTGGTGCAAGAATGCCTAGCTTTTTCTTTAAAATGAGAGACTCCGGACCCTTCTTTTGAATTTCATTATGAGAGGCCTCTGTGGGATTTAAATCTGGCCTATTTTCAATATTGTTGTGTCTCAGGGAATAAGGAGTCTCCCTAGGAAAGAAACGAAAGAATCATTGTTCTCTGTAGCCGCCAGAAAAATTTGTCTTAACTTTCTTCTGTGGCCGCAGTTCATGGCACCCCACAAAATTACATTATCATCACAAATCTCTAACAACAAATCATCGTAACTGATTGTAATAAGAGTGAAAAGTGTGAAATATTATGATAATGGCTAAAATGTGATACAGAGGCATGACGTTAGCACATACTGTTAGGGCGATGGCATGGATGGACTTGGACTTGATTAATACAGGCTGACCACAGTCCCTAAATTCATAGAAAACTGCGGTATCTGAGAAACACAGTAAAGTGCAGTAAAGTGAGATCTGCCTTGGAGAATAGATTGAAATGGTTGTATTGCATTTAGAGTATGTCATATAATAGTTTCTTTGCATTTTTATTCTCTATGAAGATAATATTATTTGCTCTTCTAGGCGTAATGTTAATTTGCCTAAGTTAACATGCCCAGAAGTTATAATATTCACTTCAGTGTAATATTACAACATTTCAACTGTCTCAGTTAAAATAATTTAAATTATGATGGTGCTGTCACAATCCCAAAATTTTAGTGGTTTTACAGTAGTTTTATTTTTCATTTATGTAAATGTGGTATTTAGAAGCTCTGTTTAGTAACTAGTCATTGTATAACCCAGAGTGACAGTGCAACCACCATGTAAAACATACCAGTCGCTGTTGCATAAAGATAGCAGTGCAAGGTATCACAATGGCAAACAAGTGCTTTGTTCTGAAAGTGCTACACAATTGTGAGCAAGAACCTTCCTTACAAGTAATTGGCCAGAGCCGGATACATGGCCCCATCAATCACAATGAGGCCATAAAGTGTGATTAATGTCTAAAGTCAAAGAGCTATAAGTATTTGGAGAGCAGAATTAATGGCTGCCTATGTTGAATACTGAACAAACTGTAGAATTTGCCCTTTAACCTTGTATTATATCCCCTTCCTTCACTAAATATCCTAAACCATTACCAATAAAATTCTATAAACACATGTACAACATATACGTGTATACACATTTTTACTGTATGTGGGATCATATTTTTATACAGCATATAGAGTTATTTCTATACATTTACCTCAGTCTCATTGTGGCTTGTATCATATTCATGAATGTGGATATGTTCCTTTCAGTGCCGTGGAAAAAGATGTTTGGCTTGTTCTTATATTTGCATTGCACATGACCTGATCCTTCTCATGTATATATTTCTATTCGGAGTTCTTTAGTTGTTTCTAAAAGAAGACATTTCTAAATACTTTTAAAAGTTTGCCAAATATTACCATATTGCCTTCTCCAATGCTGCATAACAATATCGTAATTGGTATATAAAACTGTAAGTTACACATTTGGAAGAATATTGACAGAGCAAAGTGTTGGACGATGAAGGATTTAAATACTGCATGATTCATTTTTTGTCTAAACAACATTTAAGACTCCTTGACCACTACTTTTCAGTTTAATGCTGGGAACAACTCTAGAATCTTACTAAGCCTTTTGACAAGCAACACTTTTGGTTACATATTAATTATCAGACACAATTTCCTATATCAGCTCAAAGGGGGTGTTAGGGAAACAGTATTCTTTTTTTTTTTTTGAGGACTTGGCTTAAAGTTAATACTCATGTAAAACTCCAGTGTAAATGTACCATATTTTCTTTTTTTTAATTTTATTTTATTTTCTAAGTTTTTTTTTATTTACATTCAAAATCAGTTGAGCAAGTGCCCTTGGGGTATGGTGGAGCATCTTTTGCGTATATTCCCAGTAGTTGTATAGTTGGGTCTTGAGGTAGATTGATTCCCAATTTTCTGTGAAACCACCATATTGATTTCCATAGTGGCTGTACATATTTGTACTCCAAACTTCATTAGAGGAGTCTTCCCTTTGCTCCACATCCTCACCACCGTGAGCTATTGCTTTAGTTTTTGATCTTAGCCATTCTAACAGGTGCAAGATGAAATCTCAAAGTAACATTGATTGAAAAAGAAATTCTATGCTACACATGTTGGCTTATTTGCATATTGCCTTAAGTATTCATCTCTTTATAGTATGTCCCTCCTGTTCTCCCTCAACAGAAGCTGTTTCCTTCCTCTTAAATTTATTCTTATTTGGACCATATGCCAACATTTTGGATCCTCAATTTTATTAGTTTTTAACCTCTTTCCATTTTGTAAGTTTTATCTATGTCTTTTATTCTTCTTTATGTGTGTATTTTCTTCCTGTATCCGTGTCCTATCTCTGTTTATTCTTGTTGCTTTGTTTTCCTAAATTGGTATTTCTGGCTCTGCATGTTTTACTCTTCGTGTCTGTTTTAACGTCCATTCCTATTAGAGCGATCAACAGAGTCAGCTGTCACTGCATGAGCTATTTTCAAATGACAGGAAGTTCATGAGTATAGGATAGGTAGAGATATAGAGAATAAAAAATGCCCTGATTGCTTGAAAGTTGGATTAGATAAGTACTGTGATCTTGTCAGTTTAAGTTTTATTGAGAACCAAATTCTTTTTCTATAAATAGAATCTTACAAATATTGCTGCATGTTTGTTTTTTGCTTAGGTATCCAGAAGGACCTTATTGACTCCCTCTTTGTAATCATTAGACTTCATTATAACAACAGATTTAGAAGAGGTTAAGGGATTGAGATAAATTAAGAAGGTATGATCCATATATATGACTAGATATATTATGACTCCAAAATTCCCCAGATGATAATAATATTATGAGAATTCATATGTGTACTCTGCAACTGAATGATATTTTTAGTCCATATATATTCATGAGTTAAGCTTGTTTTTGTTCCAGAAGTGCAATATGAGAACATGCTATGAACCCACGGTGTCTGACACTTTAAGGGAGAAAGAGAAGAAGGTGTAGAAGGCAATTTGCAAATTATTCCTGAATGTCACCTGAGAATAACATCATCATTGCGATCATCTGTTGAAAGATTTAGTTCAATTACATTTTTAAAGACTCTCTAGTCAAGAGAGTACTACTTATATCAGAATTTGGTACTCCAAGGAAAGGAATACTAATACATTCATTAGCCATTGTCCTATCATCTTCCTCCTTTGCAATTTTGCACATAGCCTTTGGGGAGCAGGGGATTGATTGTGTGCCAACCCTAGGGAATCAATAAACACAAGGCTCTCTGGAAGAATATGAACTGCAGGAGTAAGAACTATTGCATATTTATGACAATGGTAGGGAGAACGGACTATTTTGCGGGGGGAAGGTAATTTTGAAATAATTGAATAGCAGCAAAATTGTCATCATAGTAGGTATTATGCATGCTCCTGTACACTTTCTTCACACAACAGTAAGCTGGTTGTAAAATCACCAAGAGAAAAGTTATAATGGAATAAACCGAAGATTTTCATGGGAAAGCTCCAACTGCTGCTGACACTTTTATTATTTAAACAAATGTGTGGAACCTTATGTTGGGAGCCCACTGGTCAGTCCTAAGACATCCGTTGATCAATGATGATATTTCAGGCTGACTGCTGCTGCAGATGAACACTGCTAGGAGACTGATTACACTGGCCTTTCTCTTTGACTGTTTGAATTGGCAGTTTGGCAGATTTTCTCTTTCAATGGGAAATCTAAATCACCCATTGAGCATGCTGCAAACTACTTCACTAACTTTCTTTTCCCTTACTACTTAGCATATATAGGTTGATCTACACTATTTTCTACTTGACTGAGCACTATAGTATCTATACGTCTCTACAAATGGGCCTTAACACCTTAATGCTAAAGAGACAAAGTTTATCATCTTTTGACTTGATTTAGCATTGAATGTCTATGGAAAAATAATGTAGTATTCATTAAATGATCTGGCTTTGATCATGCAGGCTCAAAGTCAAACCTCTATTCTGTGATTTTTCTAATATGATTCTGACTAAGTCACAGCTTTTTTTTCCTTGAAAAGTAAAATCTTGATAATAATGCCTCAATAAAATTTTGAAACATCACAATGGTATATTCAATGTTACAATGGTAACATCTCCGTAATACATGTCTGACATGCACAAATGCTCAATTAATTGTATGTATAAAGTATAGTCTATAAAAATTTTTATTAACTTAGTTGTTGACACAGTGCTCTTGAATACATGTGATAAGCATGTGAATACATGTGATAAGCATGTATGTCTAGTTCTTCTAATCCCCATTCGTCTTAAGTGAAGGGAGGAAAGGAAAGTGAATGTATGAAATAATTATGGGGTTAGCTTAGTCCATTCCAGTGATAATTTATCTAGTTAAAGTCAAATATTTTCTTTCATAAGACTCCAGTTGCATAAGCAGCAGAGGATGGCCTTGTTGAACATCAAAGGGAAGAGAGGCCCTTGTTTCTGGAAAGGCTCGATGCAGCAGTGTAGGGGAATGCCAGGGGCAGGGAAGCAGGAGAGGGTTGACTGGGGAACAGGGAGAGGGGAGATGACTTATGGGAATTTTTTTGGAGGGGAAACAGGAAAAGGGACAACATTTGAAATGTAAATAAAGAATATATCTAAAAAAACCCCCAAACAAAACAAAACAAAACAACAACAACAAAAAAAAAAAACAACCCAAAACCCTCAGATCCTGCACCATGCCTGCCTGGATGCTGCCATGTTTCTGTCTTGATGACAATGGACTTAACCTATGAACCTGTAAGGCAGCTTCAATTAAATGTTGTCTTTTATTAAAAAAATAAGAACAACAAGAAGAATAAGAATAGAGAAAGATTAATTATATAAGGTAGAAAAATGTCTAAGCTTTTTGAATACACTGACTTATCAGTTACCAAACATAGTCTATAAATAGTGGGAATTTAAGCACATGACCACTTGGTGAATGGAAAGAGCCTTCTCAATAATCATTGTGGCTTGCTAATTATAAGATATAAAAATCATTAGACAATCCTTTCTGGGAAAGTTAATATAACTTTCAGATAACTTTTAGATCGAAACATTGAAGATACAATGATAGCTATAATAGTTTTGGAGGAGGATAGCTTGGTTAGGTCTTAAAAAATTAACCAGTATGATTAAATAAGTAAAATAAACAAACAAACCTGAGCATGGCTGTTAGGTCAGATCTAGGGCAATAAGCCATTTGTTTTAAAAAAGTCACTGGGAATGAAGGAAGCTTTTCATAGAAAGGTAAGGGAGAGGAGCTAGAGTAAGGATGTAGTCAAGGTAAAGTTAGAATTGTAAAACTAAAATCCTCTTCTGCACTAGAAATTTTGTTGTATTATGATGTATTGACCTATGGAGAATGAAGGACATATTGAACACTTAAATATCTTTTCAGAGTTTTAGTTTGGATTCTTCAAAAGAAGGGCACTTAAGATTAGGATTAAGTTGCATGAGGTTGATTTGAAAATGTTGCATGGGAGTAGAACATGAGGGAAGGCATACAAATGAAGCATACAACAAGGAATGAGTTGCCACTTTTTGGTTGAGTAGACAAAAGAGTGATGGAGCTGGAGTTAAAACCTTATATAGCTGACTAAGAGCCACTCACTATAGATTACTTATATAGCATTTACATTTTATCTCCTATACTGGTCATGCTGCACTTGTAGTAGAAAATTACATATGTATAGGGCAGAAAAAAACCCTAGGAAAACTTATGCAGAAATATTTTAGAGTGGGACAAGAGGGTATTTATAGGACACCAGTGGTGTTCATGGAAATAGAAAGTATGCTACAAGTCATATGTGAAGAATCATAATTTAGATAAATAATGTTTTATTTTGAACAAATGGATATTTTAAAAATGTTCTATTCGTTTGAAGTATTGAGCACTTAATATCATATCTACATAGGGCTAAGGACTACTTGTTAAAATTTCATTGATCATAAGTTGTGTGTATTGTTCTGTAGTAAGAGCTGGAGATACAATAAGTAATGACTAAGTGGATTCACTTGTGAAGAGCATATTACAATGGGCAGGGAGTAGAAAAAGACAAGCAAATGAGCAAATGGAATTTAATCATTAAACATCTCAACTTATTAGAATATAAACATTGATATGCCTTTTTCCACTTATCCTTTCTCTCTAAGAGCCGAAAATATTGATAAATATGTCAGTCTGAATCTATAACCTTTCATAAGCTTTCAGAATTTGGATGAACATCATTCTTACTCTGGGGCCTTTGTCTTTATTCACTCCAACCTGCTATCTGATAGCAATATAATCCCTTTAATCCCCAACAGGGTAAACAAATTATTCTAGTGTCTAGGAATTTCTGGAGGCATATGGTATTTGCTTCCATTGCTGATACCCTCATCCCTTCCTGAAAGGAGAGTGTTTGAGAATGAGAAATGAAGAAAATAGACATTTGTAATATGTGTCTCTTCCCCTGATTGACCATAATTAATCTTACTGGCTATCTTTGGGCATTATATAAATAAGTATTTGCTGTAATAACCTAACGGTGAGAGAGTTCCTCAAATATCCCCTCTGGGCATTGGAAAGTGAGACCAATAGTTGGTGCCACCCTATTACTCTCCTTTCTTGTGCACACATTTGGCTTCATGTTGCAATGCTTTTTGGCAAGAACAGCATATTTATTGACCCCCAACTTGAAGATTTGGATGCGAATTTGTCTTTGTATTGGGAGTAGTCCTCTTGTCACCTGGCAGCTTCCAACACACTTGCCTCTTCTAGAGTTCTTTATCCCTATAGCAGGGATGCGAAAGTATGATAATAATGTATGAATGCATGCTAATAAGCACAGAGTGATCTGTTGTCCTTATGAAAAGGTGATTAACTTCTCCTTATTAAGCCTCTTTGTTTATTGGTGAGTTAAGAGTATCAGTATCATAATAAGGAGCTAGCTGTGTTGATTTACTGAGCTACTGGCTAAACACAGAACATTTTCTGAAAATTTGCATGCCTTTAATCTTAGCACTCAGGAGGCTGGTCTACAGAGTGAGTTCCAGAACAGCCAGGGCTATTACACAGAGAAACCCCGACTTAGAAAAAACAAACAAACAAACAAACAAACAAAACAATTTTATGTATCAAATGGATCTTTGAGGTGAGTTTAGGAAATATGAAATGCTACCCAGTACATGATATTACTCTGATAATTTTATTACCTGATGAGGTTTATGTCCTTCAAGTATAGATCCATTATAAAAGAATAAATCTTTAAACAATATTCTGCAGCATTAAATGTTACCCAGTCCTGCTTTTCCACCTAAATTTTCTTCCATTCATTATCTCGATGATCACAGTGGTTTCTTTCACCTTTCCAACCTCTTTGCCATCTATCACTTACCTTGGGTTTATGATAAACCTTGTGCAGCACACTGCTTCTCATCTTCGTATGCTTCAAAATCAAGTGAAAAGTCTTAGCTCACTTGGGGCAAAACCATAATATGGTTTGTTTCTTTGTTTCTTTTTCTCAAAATGTCTCTTGATAGTGCTGGAGAGAGCCCCCTTTCCCTGTTACTCCCATCCAAGTGCACACTTTTGTTTTGTTTTTTTTTTTTTCAGGTTTAAGCCCTTTCATTCCAAATGCTTAATACTGGGTGTCATTCATTTTTAAATGTGGGTGTCACAGTTGTGTAAAATGTCATCCTGTCATCTAAATAAACAAAAGATGATTCTGAAGTAGATGAGTAATTATCCAGGGCATGGTGACACTCTGGAGACTGGGGTGTGAAAAGTGCCATGGAGATCAATTCCTGGGAAGGAGTGAGAAAGAAAGAAAAATAAAAATGAAATGAAAAAAGGAGTAAGCAAGAGAATCAGAGTTACAATTGGTTAGTCTGATGAAGTCGTTTTGTGAACCTGATGCTTATAGGCTAGTTGCAATTTAACTTCATTAAGATGAGGGCGGGGTAGCTCAGGATAAAGCTAAGTGCAAATGGCATGAGAAGTATATGGTCTTAAATATCCAGAGACAAATGACAGGATCCAAATAATTATGCTATAACCAAACAAAAGAATAATGCCATGAAGTGAGATCAAAGAAGCAACTGAGGAACCCATCTTCATGCCCATGAAAGTTAAAAGGACAGAATTCAATTTTCATTTTGCATCTAGTTGAAACCATTGAGAAGTTTTCTGCTGGGTTCTCTCACATTTTAACTTTGAGCTTTCAAACCTTTTTCCATTTTCATAAAAATAAAGACAGATGTCACTAGATTATCATTTCTGCAGTCAATCTTTGAAAAATACAGTAGAAATTTGAGTATTTCTTATCTGAAATGCTTGGAATCAACAATTTTTCATATTCAGGACCTTTAGACTTTTATAATCTTTTTGTAGACATTACTAGCTGAACATCTTGAATGGTATTTCAGAGGATTTTGTATTTCCAAATAAAGGTATCACTTTATAGCTATGGTTTCATTGAGGCAAATGTGTGTATATGGTTCAGATTTTAATTTTCTTTTGTTTTGTATTTCAGCTGCCAGAGGACTCGAACAATGAAGCTGCCACTTCTTCTGGCCCTGGTAGTCTGTTCTGCAGTCAGTACAAATCTGAAGATGGTGTCAAAGAGAAATTCTGGTATGTTGCTGGTGACTTTCTGCTATATGGTCAATGTGTGTGTGTGTGTGTGTGTGTGTGTGTGTGTGTGTGAGCATTCATAGGTCACCTATGTCTTTATATAGGAATGTCTTTAAATAGAAGCTCTTATATTCTAGCTCTATTGGAAAGCAGCCAAGATAAAAATGAAGTCTGTTGCTTACCACTGAGAAAATGTTGGAAAACCAGCGGAAGTTTGTTAAAATTCAATGGCCAGCATACTCTCAGGGGACAACAAAATATGAAAGGGCTATTTACAGTTGGTTACATTTACTGGTGAGTAACCACCCAGGAGCAAACATTTATAAATTAGAAGAGAGGAAATCTTTAAAAACTACATATCATTTGCGTCCTAATTCAATGTACAAAAATGTGGTTTGAAGAGATGCTTTGGAAAAATATCAGTGAGCTCTCCATATCTGTATAGAATTCTTAATAGGAAGATATTAAAGGATTCAGCTTCAAATAGTAATTTCTTCAAGAGAAATGTTCTTGAGCAGAAACACCTATTCCTAGAACATGGCTGTTTGGCAGCCAATCATGATTATAGAAAAAGATGAGCTATCGTCAGTAGTTATTTCAATCAAAACTTAATAATTGTTTAATATCGTATGGAGATGTGTCTTTCAGTTTTGATTATAGGTCTAGTTATAATTACAAAACATGCATGAGGTTTTAACTGTTGATTTTCTGAATATAACCATTCTACTAAGATATTGAGGAATGCATTACTATATCAAAACTAAAAACCAAGCCAGGGTTTTCTTACTGACTTCTATTTCCATTATTTCAGTTAAAGGTATGCACTTTACTATCATTAAGTCTAAAATCACAGCAACAAAGTGCATACTAACCTTTCAAAACAGTATGTCCTGAAATGGAGTTTAGTGCTTATTTTCTGAGGTTAGTATGTACTTGCTATTCGAAATAGCTAATAAAGAATGTTGTACAGATAATAGCATATTAATAAGTTTCAAAATTGTTTGCTAGAGTTATAAAAGAGAAGAACAAGACTGAAGTCTGGATGATTGTGGAATGGTAATGGGAGGACTCTGGATGGGCGTGTCTTTGTGTTACAGACTCCCACATTTAAATCACATTAGAATAATTAGATCTCTTTTCTGCTCCATTTGTGTGAATAGTTTTAGTCTAGCATCTCTCCAACTTGGCACATCATTTATGGCTGCCTTTCCTTCCTTCACTTTTCAAGTCACATTTTCACTTTCAATCTTGGTTCAGATTGATTGTTGCTGAAGTAAAACACTTGCAGAGATTACTTACTAGCAAATGTAACCTGTTAGACCAGATCTCATTTTTCTCAGTCAGTTATGTTATGATGTCTGTAGCACAAGCCTGAAAGGGAAGAAAATGAATTAAGTGTTTAAAAAGCCATCTACATTGTGATAGTGCAATTACAGCAAAACCCACAATAAAATCAAAACAACTTGTTAAATGTTTTGGTTTCTTCATTCATGAAGAGTCAGACTATTTGAGCTTATATACATAGAGAAGGTTATTGATATACTAGTGACTTTCAGAGATCAATTTTCTAATGTTTTGCTTCTTTGTGTTTACTTGTGATTTCCTGGGAATCTTAGATTTGTTTTCTCAGTGAGGTCAAGTGCATTTGTCTTTAATAAAGAACATTACACAGGAAGTTATTTACTTAAGGTAAGACAGTTGGGTTTTGTATTGCTTTCAGTCTTTTGTTTCCATATCATGTTGCTATGTGCTTTGGCCCAATGACAATGATGACATGGAAGAAAGACTTCCTGTAGGTCTGGGCAGTGGGAATGTTTTAAATATATACTATGTTATTCCTCTTCAGTCTTCCAGCTTCTCCTTATGCTGTATAGAGAACAGACAGAAAAGTTTAATAGGTAAATGCTGGCTCATGCATAACTGGATAGTTTTGTATACAGTTTTGTGTTTGCTTAAACACAGTTTTTTCTTTATATATTTGTTTATTGTTTAATTTCACAATACAGTAAAATTGGGCATACAATGGATAAATAATTCTGAATGGGACATAGGTGATGAGAATTGGGGAGCACGTCTTTCAACTCTTCCCTTCTGTTTAGTTACCCCATCAAAATCTTCCATTACATCAGTATATATCTGTTATTATTATTATTATTATGCATTAATTATTTTATGTAGAAATGTATGTATTTTCATCCTGTGATAATCAGATTTGAATTGATTTATCTTTGAAGAACATTGAAGAATGCTTCATCAAATCTTTACCACTCAGATTTGCTTCATGCACTTTACGATGTCTTTTGCTTTTGCTAATTAAAAAGATCTAGGTTCAAACTTACATGGTTACTCTTTGTAGCATTGCCAAGGAAATTCAGAGCTTCTATTTTTCTTTTCACTTCCCTTCTCTCAAGTTGAAAACAGTAGAATGATTAAGTCCATATTCACTAGCATTTTTTTTTTTACTTTTTTTAAAATTTTTTTTATTAGGTGCATTCTTTATTTACATTTCAAATGATTTCCCTCTTACTCGTTCCCCCCTCCCCAAAAGTCCCATACACTCTCTTCCTTCCCCCTGCTTCCCAACCAACCCACTCCTGCCTCCCCTTCCTGGTATTCCCCTACACTGCCACATTGAGCCCTTCCAGGACCAGGCGCCTCTCCTTCCTTCTTCTTGGTATCCTTTGATATGTGAATTGTTCCTTGGGTATTCCAACTATTTAGGTCCCAATGTAAAGCTCTAATCATTTCCATGTGGTTATTCTAGACAGGGATCCCTTTCCTTGTATTTCTGATGCCAAGGGTGTCTCTTATAAAAATTTTCTATTTCTGTGCTTGCCAAATATTGAGAAATGACATAACAGTTGGAAGTTCTCTCCCTCTCCCTCTCCCTCTCGCTCTCTCTTTCCCTCTCCCTCCTCTATCTCTATCTCGTTTTATTTTGCAGTGCTGGGGACTGAATGCAAGGGCTCCTGTGTATTTGGCAAGTGTTTTATGACTGAACTAGGTGCAAAAAAAATCTCCTCCAAGAACATATAGTAACAAATTTCATTGTTTTGGATGATGTGCAGTTTTTAGGGGGAAAAAGTTCATACTGTCTTTCTAATGTCATAGTGGGCATGCCCAACTTACACAGGAAATAACAGGACTGGACTTGGTTGGCTAAATGTGAGTTTGTTGCCACCTCCACTCTATACTCATAATATCAATCAACATTTTCATTTTCTAAATTTAATATATGGATAAGATCATTTGGAATGCACAGTCTGTTAAAATTGGTTTACTTTATTTGATGCTTTATGGAAAGACACTGGCAAATACTTTGATACAGATATATGGCAAAAAGCCTATCTATTTCCATTTCTAGTAGAGGACACATACACCTAAAGCTAAATTGTTTTCTTCTTGTTGTTTATTTTTAATTTAAGGTTTTTTATTTATTTTTTTATTAACTTTATATTCATATTGCAGCACCCTCCTTCCAGTCCCACTCATAAATCCCTCCCCTCCCATTATCCCATTTCTTTCTCCCTATAGAAGGGGAAGATGCCTTGTGTACCACCCCACCCTAGGACATCTAGGACTAGGCAGGCCTAGGCACATCTTCTCCTGCTGAAGCCTAACCAGGTAGGGGAAGGGAATCCAATGGCAGGCAACAGAGTCAGAGACAGCCCTTGCTCCAGTTGTTACCCACCTGAAGACCAAGCTGCACATCTGCTATCTGTATCTGCTAGGTACAGCCCCTGCTTGCTCTTTGGTTGGTGGTTCAGTCTCTGTAACCCCCATGGACTCAGGTTACTTGGCTCTGTAGGTCTTGTCATGATGTTCTTGACCCTTCTCTTCAGCTTACTCAGTTGTATCCCCCACTCTTTAACAAAACACCCCAAGTTTGGTGGGATCTCTGCATTTGTTTAAATAGTATGTTTTGGAGAAATTATTCTCGCTCATGAAATAGGCCACTCAAAGTCTTCTAATTTGCTATTTTTAGAACTTGATAAATGATGTTTGTGGAGTATATGTGCATGTTATCATGTGGGTTGTGAGGTTTTCCCCTTATATTGTCTTAGATTTTTGTTGCTGCCCTTGTTGCTGTTTCAGTTGCTGCTGTACAAAATTACAAGCTGTGTTTTGCAGTTGGTGTTCAGCTCTGCTTGGATGTCCAGATCAAAGGACATAGCATCATAGTTGAAGGAGTATGTGTTTACGTTTGTACCCAAAGTGGGTCATCAGTTTATTGGTAGGATGACCATAGTGATAAACTTCCTGTGATCTGCAATTGTAAATAAAGATACCAAAATACTTGAAATCAGTCAGGAACAATGTAGTGAAGAGGATCTGAAGACCTACTGGCACACACCAGGCACTTACAGATACATTTTTGGATAGACTTATACAAAATCATTCAACTCTGTGTAATGAGAGAATGACTATATTTGAGATTTATGATATTATGGCATTTTCTGGTTGTTGATGAGTGGGTAGCTGCTTGTTTTCATGAGAAATGGGCAAACTTTAAAATTCTCAGAGAAGTAAAAACAAACACTAAAGGCAGAAATATGTGAGCTAACTACCTGAATAAGCCAGTGTTTTTCAAATGCCTTCCAAGTGTAAACAAAGTAACTTCTATTGTGAGTCAGATTGTTATGTAATTCTGAATAACATCACGTATCCTTTCTTTAAGTTCTTTGATGTTTTGTTTCAAAAATGTGGGCCACAAGTAAAGCTGGTTTAAGAATACAGAGTCAACAAGATTATCAACAAGATGGTACTCAATTTTCATTTTATAAACTTATTGTAGTGAGCTAGGATCAAGGAGAACGAGTCCACCCAACTATCTTTACTTTAGTTTAAATAGACATTCTAATGCTTGGTAATTGAGTGTCTTAATTTCTTTAGTTAGGGTGAGTTCTTCCATGGAATTTAGAATTTTGAGGAAAAGGAATATTGGGTGGGAATGATTGGCTAGGTCAGTAGAAGTGTTGCACAGTGAAGTTTTGAGTGAAAGACCAAATTTAGAGCAAGTTGAGAGTAGGCAGAACATTATTCATATTAGCCTGAACTTGTGGCCTGGATCACACTCAATGAAATGCTTAGTGGAGAAGATGAAAGAGAAATAATTTTAGAGTTCTTACTCATTGAGTTTTCTATGGCCATAGGCATAGCATATTAAAAATTCTTACTGAGCATTCAGCATTCTTCTAGCCCTAGTTTGTGGGAGGACAGAAATGAAATGAAAGCTTATTCAGTCAAAACTATTTAATCTTATGGAGATAAATGAATGGCTAATAAAATTATAGTAAACTAATGGAAGAATATATATTTATCAAGATGATATTGGGATTTAGACCATATCCATACACTAAACTGTGACTATAAAATGATAGAAACTAATAAAGCAGAATGTACTGGTGTTTAAAATGTACACTTAGGCTCATTAAAATTAAAATAGAATTTGTGATGATTTGCCACATTTATAGACAAATGGAGTTTTTTCCTATAAAGATGCTTTAAGTTTATAATCAAAAATAGCCTATGTCAGACTTGAAGTGATTTCTTAGAAATTAAGTGTAATGGTCAGTTTTTTAGGGGACTGGAGTTCAATTCTCAGCATCCACATGTTAGCTCACAGTCATCTGTAATTATGTCTGTTCTATGGGGGAGATTTTATGCCATCTTCTGGCCTTGGCCTCCAGTATTCACATAGTATACAGACATACATGCAGACAAAACAATCATATACATTAAAAATAAAATGAAAAACTAACTGATCCAGCTAACTGAAAGTACATACTCTTATTCAAATAAGTTAAATATGGAACTCCTGGTGAAAAACACAAGAAAATTGGATTTAATATTAAAGTTTCATAGTGCAGGACTCTAAATATAGGTGAGTGGGAGAAGGATGAGATTAATAGTAGCCATTCGACAGAAGATTAGGAGGTCGAGAGCAAGTCTTTTTAACCCAAGTAGAATCAGAATGGGCTGGAAAGAGGCAGGAGGACCATCATAGGAAAGGACCTGTTATAGCTGTTTCCTGAGAGGCCCTATTAGAGCCTGACAACTACAGAGGCAGATGCTTTCAGCCACCATTAGATTTAGTACAGGATCCCCGATGGAGGAGTTAGAGAAAGAAGTGAAGGAGCTAAAGGGGTTTGCAGCCCCACAGGATGAATAACAATATCAACCAACCAGAACCCCCAGAGCTCCCAGGGACTAAACCACCAACAAAAGGGTACACATGGAGTGACCCATGGCTCCAGTCTCATTTGTTGCAGAGGATGGCCTTGTTGGACATCAATGGGAGGGGAAGCTCTGGGTCCTGTGAAGGCTAGGTGCCCCAGTGTATGGGAATGCCAGGGCGGTAAGGTGGGAATGGGAGCATCCTCATAGAAGCAGGGAGGATGATGGGAGAGGGGGGTTCCGGAGGGGAAACTGGGAAAGGGCATAACAGTTGAAATATAAATACTTAAAATATCCAATAAAAAAAGGAATGTACATATTGCTAGTGATTAGAAATAGCAAGGTGTGTGGTGTATGTGCCTGGGAGAAGAATTGTATTCGTTATTAGTTTCACATTGTTTTAATAAAATACCTGAGAAAACCACTATAAGAAAGGGTTTATTTTAGTTCAGTTCAGGGACATAGTCTGTCATGGTGGGGAAATTATGGTGTCAGGTTCTTGTGTTATCTGTTTGCATTGCATTTTCAGTCCAGAAGGAGAGAGAAATGCTAATACTCAGCTAGCTTTCTCCTTTACATTCAGTCAAGGGACCCAGAACAGAATTGTGCTGCCCGTATTTAGGGTGAGCCTTTATTTCTATTTCATTTAATGTAGTCTAGAAACTATCACACAGATAGGACCAGATAGTGATTCTCAATCTCAAGTTCACATCAACAGAAACCATTCCAGGTGTATGTCACCTAGGTGGGGCATTGGTTAACAACACATTAAGTCACCCTGGAACATAGAGTGGTAAAGATTTTACTTTTCATGGTAATAAGGTCAAATGACTATGCAGAATAGCTAGGCAGGCACAAACGGAATCTGAAATGATTCTCATGTGGAAAACCAGAATTTGACATGGAAGTTTGACTCTAGGAAGACAAATAGTTTCCTTTTATGGGTCATCAACATTTTATTTGGAAGCATTAAAAACCTACATAAAAATTAAAAGAGCCACATAATGGCCATACAGTCCTCACCTATATCACTGATTGCCTGCTGAGAGGATTTTTTTTAAAGAATTGAGACCAAAATTGTTAAATTTTCTTTTTATGACTGTTGAGATAAGATAATTTTCTCTTTTGTTGTATTAAGAAAATGAATTATAGGGAATATTTCAAACAGTAAGCCGATCTGCTTTAAGGTAATAAATAAGACCAGCCTTACAAACATCCTTCATCAAGATGTATCATTCATCTGAAAATTCACAAAATATTTTGCAACTTCTTGCCTAGTTTTGTTCAATATACATCTACCTTATTCATGAATATAATGTCTTGTTACTTTTTTAAATATTGCCTTCATTAGATTGTATGAGGATGAAATTTGCTTCATAAAATGACTTGGGAAAACTTCTGCTTTCTCTTACATATATAATTACTTTTAATTTTTTACAGTTCAGTTATTATCCCCCTCCTGGTCTGCCCTCCACAGTTCCTCATCCCATTCCTTCTCCTCCTGTCTACAAGAGGATGTCCACACCCTACCCCCACTCCCTGGGGCCTCCAGTCTCTGGAGGGGGGTTAGATGCATCATCTCTGACTAAACCCAGACCTGACCTGGCAGTCCTCTGCTGTATATATGTTTGGGGTCTCATATTAGCTGGTGTATGCTGCCCGACTGGTGGCTCAGTGTCTGAGAGATCTCAGGTGTCCAGGTTAGGAAGACCAACAGTTTCAACTTCTGCTTTCTTAAATGGCATTTTTCATCTTCAAATTATTAATAGTATTGACCCCAGCAATTAGTTAAACTTGGAATTCTGTTTCTTTGACATTGAAAACTTGATACTGTGATTTTTAAACGTGGATCCAGGACTTTTCTTTTTTTAAAGTCAGATTTGTGACTTTTGAAGGGATTTATCTATTTCAAGTATCCTTTCAATTTATTGGCAAGGAAGCATACACATTATAAATTTGTCTCCTAAAACATCTACTGTTCCTTATGATGAAAATTTTAAAAATATTTTCTTCTGGTTTTTGAAACATACAGTATTTTATTATTATGTTGGTTTTTAAAATTTCTAATAAGTACATTCTGTATATAGTGGAGAAAATTTAATTATCTCAAGTATCTGATGTTCTTTGAACTTTACTTTTTGTTCTAGTTTATGAACCTATGCAGGATAGTTTTATGTCAGCTTGACACAAGGTAAAGTCAACTGAGAGGACAGAACCTCAATTAAGAAAATGCCTCCATAAGATTGGACTGTGGGGCATTTTCTTAATTACTGGTTGATGGGGAAGGGTATAGCCAACTGTGGGTGGTGCCTCCTTTGGGTTGATGGTATAAGGAAACATGCTGAACAAGCCATGAGGAGCAAGCTACTAAGCAGTACCCCTCCATGGTTTCTCCATCAGCTCTTGTCTTCAGGTTCCTGCCCTGTTTGTGTTCCTGTGCTAACTTCCTTCAATGATTGACAACAATATAGAAGTATAAGCCAAATTAAACATTTCCTCCCCAAGTTGCTTTTGGTCATGATGTTTCATCATAGCAACAGTAACCCTAACTATGACAAACTCTGTTGGTGAACACTGCATATGAATAGTTAATTTTTGCTACATATTATTCAGTACTTACCAATAAAGTCAAGGTTATTGATAACAGTTTTTGTATCTTCTATACAATTTCTGGTTTTGTGTTACTCATTAAATAAATTAATGAGATTATTTTTTTATTAATGTGTCTAATTATAATTGTGGATTTGTCTTATTATTCCACTATATTTGACAGTAATAGCCTCATAAATTTTGAAGCTCTTGTCAGTTACATAAATTTAAAATTGTCTTTGCAAAGAGTAACCTTCTTTTCTTAAAAAGTTTTCTCTTTGTCTATGCCAATATATTTGCTAGATTACATAAGCCTGTTGTTTTCTTTTTTAATATGTATTTATTTATTCATTTATTTTTAATTTATTTACATTTCAAGTGTTATCCTCTTATCTGGTTTCCCCCCTCCTGAAAACCCCCTATCCCATTCCTCCTCCCCCTGCTTCTATGAGTGTGTTCCTCCACCCACCCACTCCCGCCTTCCCGCCCTTGATTCTCCTACACTGGGACATCTATCAAACCTTCATAGGACCAAGGACCTCTCCTCCCATTGATGCCTGACAAGGTCATTCTCTGCTATGTATGTAGCCAGAGCCATGTGTACTCCTGGGTTGGTGGCTTAGTCCCTGGGAGCTCTGGGGGTCTGGTTGGTGGATATTGTTGTTCTTCCTATGAGCTGCAAACCTCTTCAGCTCTTTCAGCCCTTTCTCTAACCCTTCCACTAGGGACCCCACACTCAGTCCAATGGTTGGCTGCTAGCATCCAACTCTGTATTTGTAAGGCTCTGGCAGAGCCTCTCAGGAGACAGCTATATCAGGCTCCTGTCAGCATGTACTTCTTGGCATCCACAATAGTGTTGGAGTTTGGTGACTGTATCTGGGATGAATCCCCAGGTGGTACAGTCTCTGGATGGCCTGTCCTTCAGACTCTGCTCTGTACTTTGTCTCCATATTTGCTCCCGTGAGTATTTTGTTTCCCCTTCTAAAAAGGATGGAAGTACCCACATTTTGGTCTTCCTTCTTATTGAACTTCATGTGGTCTGCGAATTGTATCTTGGGTATTCCGAACTTTTGGGCTAATATCCACTTATCAGTGAGTACGTATCATGTGTGTTCTTTTGTTACCTCACTAAGGATGATATTTTTCTAATTCCATCCATTTGTCTAAGAATTTAATGAATTTATCATTTTTAATAGCTGAGTCGTATTCCGTTGTGTAAATGTACCACATTTTCTGTATCCATTCCTCTGTTGAAGGACATGTGGGTTCTTTCCAGTTTCTGGCTATTATAAATAAGGCTGCTATGAACATAGTGGAGTATGCGTCCTTGCTATATGTTGGAGAATCTTTTGGGTATATTGTCAGGAGTGGTATAGCTGGGTCCTCAGGTAATACTATGTCCAATTTTCTGAGGAACTGCCAAACTGATTTCCAGAGTGGTTGTACCAGCTTGCAATCACACCAGCAATGGGGGAGTGTTCCTCTTTCTCCACATCCTCGCCAGCATCTGCTGTCACCTGAGTTTTTGATCTTAGCCTTCCTGACTGGTTTGAGGTGGAATCTCAGGGTTGTTTTGTTTTGCATTTCCCTGATGACTAAGGATGTTGAACATTTGTTTAGGTGCTTCTCAGCCATTCGGTATTCCTCAGTTGAGAATTTATTTTTAGCTCTGTTCCCCATTTTTTAATAGGGTTATTTGGTTCTCTGGTGTCTAACTTATTGGATATTAGCCCTCTATCATCGGATGTAGGATTGGTAAAGTTCTTTTCCCAGTCTGTTGGTTGCAGTTTTGTCCTATTGACAGTGTCCTTTGCTTTACAGAATTTTATGAGGTCCCATTTGTCAATTCTTGATCTTAGAGCGTAAGCCATTGTTGTTCTGTTCAGGAATTTTTCCCCTGTGCCCATGTGTTCGAGGCTCTTCCCTACTTTCTCTTCTATTGGATTCAGTGTATCTGGTTTTATGTGGCAGTCTTTGATATATCAATCCTTTATTATTAGCATTTGTAGTTTTAAATAAGAAGTATGTTTTTTGACTGCATATTACTGAACATTGCTTTTTATTCAGCCTGAATTTTTTCTCTTTATATAGAGAATGTAGTTAATTTACAATGAATATAATCTTACTTTGTTTAGAATTCTGTCCATTCTATGGTTATATGTTTTGCATTTTTCTCTTCTCATTTTTTTTCCATTGTGGTTGTTCACTCATTTCTCATTTCTGATTCAGTCTTTGTTAAATGAATAATTTTTGATATTACATTTTGTGTCATGTCTAGTGACTTACTTTGTAACTGTAGCTCTTTTTCTTATGGTTAGTTGTTGCTTAGAGGAGGAGGTCTCAAATTGTGGCCCATGGAGCCATACAAACCTGTCTCCATGGCATGTTATTGTAAATAAAACTGTATTGGAAAACAGTGACATTTTATTTTTGTATATTATACATGAATGTTTTGTGCTCCAGCTTCAGAGAAGAATACTTACTATAAGCAAGGTATTGTCCACAAAACCTCAACTACTTTTTAAAGGCTGTTGCTAGTGCTCTAGTGCTATTTGAATTCTTAACTTTACAGTGTCCATCCAGAATCTATAATCTGCCCCTCTATACTTCACTTATGAGCAACAATATATTTGATACTAATTTCTTTCTGTTTATCCCTGCACGTTTATACTTGTTATATCCCTGTTATAATCCAACTTTCACAGACTTGTTACTTCTCAGTTCACCAGTATGAAAACCTTTCTACAGCACAGATTACAGTTAGCAAACTACTTGTCTTTTTGTTTTCAGCATAATGTCTTCCACATTTATTATAAAAAAATGTCTTGTGCTTTCATTATTTTTTTCCAGGCACTTAGACAATTAGACAATATAGTTTTTATATTTTGTTCATGTGTTTAGTATATCTTGGGCTCTATTTTATTCCTGATAATTTGAAATATTTTGTTAACACCCTTTTTTCCTTAGATTATTAAATAGCCTTTTTGCTGTTTTGCAGAGCATAGATATGCTAGAAAATTTTGTTTTTCTTATGTGAAAGTATCTTTATATATTCTTAAAATTTGAGCCTTCCTTGGGCCTGGATATAGAGTGAAGGGCTGACAACTTCACTAGTCTATGACATCAATACATTAATTCTAGTGAGAAGCCAGTTGTCAATCTTATCTTTTCTCCTTCTGTGCATGGCACATATCCTTCTCTGATTGCTTTTGGCAATTTGTCTTTGGATTTTAGAGCATTGTCTTTCTAGACTTTGTTATAATCTCTGTATTTATCATGCTTAGAGATAGACTAGTTAAGACTCTTGAATCTTTTACTTGAAGATTCTTAACAAATTTGAAAATGATTACTTTAAATTTTTTTCTGTTTCTGTATCAAACACAGCATGCTTTTAATTATTATGTCTTGTTTGGCTATTATATGATGTCCTTTGTTAATTTTGTTTGCTAACTCATCATACTCCAAGTGAGATCTTTTCCTGTTACTCTTTGATATACCCTCATTATCTGAGCACTCACTTGCTTACCATCATAAAGAAGATATGGAATAAAAGTAGAAATCAACAGCAAAGGAAACCTTAGAACATGAATATTTAAAAGAACATGAATATTTAAAGATTGAATATAACACTTTTGCATAAATACTATTTCATTGAAGGACTCATAGAAGAAAATCTAAAACTCCTAGAAATAAATGAAAATGTTAGCACAACTTATCAGGTCCTATATGTTGTAGCCAACATGGTATCCGCATAAAAACAGACTGAAGTTTTCACAAAAATGAGAAAAATCTATACTACAAAAAGAAAAACCTAATAAATAGTGCTGGTGTGCTGGCAAAATTCCATATCTACTTTCAGGATATTGAAATTAGAGCCACATCTCTTACCTTGCACAAAAATTTGTTCAAAAGTAGATCAGAGACTTTAATTTAAACCTTGAAATGCTGAAATCGTTGGGGAAAACAGGGAAGATCCTTCAAGATATAGGAATAGGCAATGGGTTTCTGAGCATGACCCCAATACCATAGGAAACAACCTGAAGAACTGACATATAGGATTGCACAAAATCAGGATGCTTCTACATAGAAAGGTAGAGTATGATCAGTACAAGCAGACATCTCACAGAATCAGAGAAAAATCTTTACATGCTATACTTCAGACAGGTGATTAATATCTAATATATATATATATAATTGCAAAAATAAACAGAGAAGAAATACAAATGGTTAATAAATGCTTTATCTGTTAACTTTCAAGAACATGCTAATTAAAACTGCTTTGAAAGTCCATCCTATTCTGTTCATCATGTCTGTAAAGCTACAGATACTGGCCAAGATATGAGCAAGGGACAATCCTTATTTACTTCTGGTGGGAGAACAAAGTGTGCAGACACTATGGAAATCAGAATAGAGGTTTTTCAGGAAACTAACAATAGAACTATCCTCCATCTTACTTATACTTTCTGGATATAATCAAAGGCTCACATTCTACTGCAGAGACACTTGGGCATCCTGGTTTGTTGCTGGTTTATTCACAGTAAAAAGAGAAATGAATCAACCTGGATCTCTATAGTAGATGGAAAATACAGAAAATGTGGTAAATATACACAATAGGGTTTAATGCAGCTATAAAGAAAAATGAAATTATGAAATTTGCAATAAAGTTAATGAATCTGGATATTAAGTGAGACAAGCCAAACTTAGAAAGATGAGCACCATATGTGATATTGTCTTTTTTTTAAAATTTTCATTCCCCAAATTAACTTATTATTTAAGTGTAATATATTCTTCCAGATGGAGTATGTATTAATGATTATATATACTTTTCAAATTCACAACCATACTAAACTCACTATTCTCTAAGGTAATATGTTGCTTCAAATAACAGTTAATTCTTGATTATGTGTATCTTCTTTATATTCCTAAATGCTGTGTAGTATTTTATTGTCGATTTTCAAATTTAATATATACTGTAGTTATAGAGTCTAGTATTAGTTTGTGTATTGTAGTCTTTAGTTTTACTATTTAAAACTGATCTTGCAAGTCAGGAAGTGGTGGCACATGCCTTGAATCCCAATACTCGAAGGCAGACCTCTGAGTTCTAGCCAGCCTAGTCTACAGGGCTAGTTACAGGATAGCCAGGACAACATAGAAAAACTGTCTCAAAAATTAACTAACTAGCTGCTAGCTAGCTAGCTAACTAACTAACTAACTATGATTCTACCTGAGTTAGTTTCCCTATTGCATAGATTCTGGTGCTATAGATGAGTCAGTGTTTTTTTCTGGAAACTATTAAGTGAGGTAATCCAAAGTGAAAATGTTGTATACAGTTTTCATTTAAAAATTTAAAGTCCCCATCAAAATTGCTAAGTAATATAAATATGCTAACTGTATTTGCACTAACAATATATTTGAGTTCTCCTCTCACTATGCATTTAATAACTGTATATAGTAAAGGAATTTTCTCCAATGTAATAAAAAATACCTGTTTACAAAATTCTCACATTACTTATGAGGAATATGATCCTTGAATTTGATGAACTTTGCAAGTGTGTCTTTGTACATGTGTGGATGTGTGTGGGGAGAGTGGGGGAGAGAGAAAATATGATAATATGAATGATTCAGTAGAAAGGAAAACTATGTAATGAAAATCCATTCCTTTCTGTTATACCACAAAGAACTGTATAAAAGCGAGCATGAGTTAATAACTAAGTTCATTACTTTGGTTGTTGTATAATATCAGTAATATGTAATATGATTGATATATTAAAGTCCTCTATGACTCTGGTCCTTTTAATTAGAAATGTGTAGATATTTATACTAATAAAAATAGTTCATTAGTTTAAAAGCTGAAAAGTCTGCAAACAATTTATGTGTGAATTCTACCCAGTTCTGTGCTGTCATCTGCATACAGAAGTTAGAATGCTTGCTCTCACCTTGGATTTATTTCTATCAACAACATTGAAGAATGAGAGAACAATTAAAAATAATTATACCTTCTTAATTTTGATTTGGGACTTATACACAAGAATAGCTAAGAATATAGTACATGGCCTCCTCCTTCCTTTGCTTCGAAATGAAAGGGTATTGTATTTGCTGGAAAGGAATTTTGAATTCCTGTTGTTTCTCCTAGGGTGACTTTCCATCATAACCCGACTCATGTAGGCATGACAGGGGAAAGTGCATCCCTTGGGACTCTACAGGTGTAATTTGCACTAAACGAAATACGTGCCTGCAAAGCTCACTCTTACTGCTTACTGTAGTTTTTTTTCCCCCAGTGGAAAGCTGATACCCAGAGATTTCTTAAAATATTCAGGGTACACTCTATTCCATCAGAGAGATACTGAATATGTAGCTTACCTTTTTTTCATATTGTAATTAATGTCCCATTTTTCCTTCCATATATTTATTTAAAACCAGCACAGTGAAGCAGAATGTTTTTTTGAGGATGGCACAGACTTTCCTCCTTTGATAGAAATGCTTTGACATTCTATGACCTTCCTCCAGGCAAAGAAGAGTCAGCACTACTTCTCCCTGCCTGTGTGACTTAGGAGAACTGTATCTTAAGTGAGCGCTCCCTAAATGACTACAGACAAGAAACATATGGTTTTTCAGAGATTCTCATTAATCCCTTGAGATGAATGACATGTACTTGGCATTGCTACTTTGTGGGGGAAATAAGATAGTAGTTGGTGATTGTACAAAACTAAATTCTGCTAAGGAATATCATAGATGCAGGATGTTTATTAATGCACCAAATATGCAAGCAGACTGTGTCACAAGTCTTTTCTGAGTACCTTGGTGTAAAATGGATGAAGGCATACTCTTTGCTCTCAAATAACTCAGTACATCACAGAGGAAGGAAGACACTAATATGAATCATATGTTACTATATGTTAGGCACTTTGCTAAAACACATGGCTCTTCATAAAAAGAAATCACTAATCTAGACTGGTACTACACTTGTCTATTTGTATTGCTCCAGAGAAAGAAGCTTAGCGTGGTTGAATAATTTGACAACTTCTCTCCAGCTAGGAGGTGGTCGAGCCAGATTTCAACCTAGGTTTGTCTGCAGCATCTTGCCATTAAATACTCTGTCCTGCAGTACTTTTGTGTGCACATCACTGCACTCATTTTCCAGTTGAGATATTTAAAGGGCAAGTTCATCTGAGGTCTCCAGCTATTCAGAAACAAATCCAGACCTCAAATCATTGTTTGACTTCCGTGTTCAGGCTTTTGTCATTAAAATATGACTGTGTCTTTTAAAAGGTGCAAAATAGTATGAGTCATGGGAAAGGCACAGATACAGTTCTGGTGAGTCTTTTCTGTCTTGAGGTCAGAGTTATCAGGGAAGGCTTCTTGTAAGAGATGCCATCTAATAACAAATGTGAAAGGCTGAGCTGAGAATAGCAATGGGAATCAGTATTCCTAGATGAGATCAATAGAACTAAGTGTGCAAGTGTGTGAAGTGATTACTTTTTGAGTAGTAAGCAGCCCGGATAGTGTAAACCCAAGTAATTAGGAAACATATTTGCACAGAAACAAGCAGTTAGACAGATGGTGTTTCAAATATATCTCCTGTTTCTAAAACAATACATAGGAAATATATTGAGAATCTAAGAAGGAAGTGTAGGCTGTGGTGCATCAGTAGGGAGAGCAGGAGGCAAGGTTGCTGTGACTTTCAAGTCCTGGGCTAGAGATTTTGTTCAAATGCTTTCCATTAGCTATAAGAGGAAGGGCCAATCACAGCTTCATTTTCAATTCCGAAAGTATAATTTTGAATAAAAGAAATTACTGAGTAAGTCATTTCTGTCAATTATAAATTGAAGCTTACTTTTCTGTTTTCCTCAATGTTCAGCTGAGTGGAACGAATGATTTTCAAAAGGAGTTTATTTCTGGTCTTCGAATTACCAGCAGGTGGCAGTGTGACACATTCCTTCTATAGAAGTAAAGTAGCAATTTTTTTTCCCCCATGCATGCCTAGCTATCTCCAGGGTCTGAAATTAGAACTTTTTTCTTATCACCTGGGTGTGATTGGTCTAATATTTACACACACTTCTTAAGTACCAGATCCTGTATGATGTGCTAGTTTCTGATCGCTCAGGGTGTCACTGGATCTTTCTATTTTCCTCAAGGAGAGTGCAAAGTACAGCTCAAATGAACTTTTCAAGCGGTTCTTCCCAGTTAGGAATTAAAAGTGTAAAGACATAGAAAGGCTGTAAGATGGAAAGATTCTGTGTTTGGCAGTCCTCCACCTCATCCACTCTGCTTTTAAAGTGCTTGCTTCCTTACCAGCATCTACTTCTCACCAAAGCTTGAGTAGTACCCAAAATGTTCACAATTGCCTTGATTTTTACTCAGAACATTCTTGCCCTTTAATAGGGCCATAGCTCAGTTCATCTTTAAAAGAGTCCAGGGTGACAGGTCAGGACACAGATCAACATAGGGCTATTGGATCCATTTCTTCCTAGCTGTCCATTTTGCAGTCCTATGGGGCACGAGTAATGTAAGAGCTGAAGCACATTCCAAATCTCTATTCCTCTCCATTCTCACCACTGCCTTCATATTGTTTCCCTCCTGAACTCTGCACATGGCTCTAACTTGAAGCCTTCATCTTTCAGCTACTTCTCTGTTACCTCCCATCATCCATAACATGTGTAGGTGGAGTTTTAAATTATAGATATTATGCAATTTATAAGAATTTATCTAGTCATCTAATACGTGTGGATCAACTATTTCCTGCAAGATGCATTCCTATGAAAGAGACACCCTTTTGATTCACTACCACATACTAGGAAAAAAATTCAAGTGTCCTGTGTGGTACATAATCTGTGGCATGTCAGATCCTTTTTGGTCTATTTCCTAATTCATGTCCCAAAACATATTATGCTAGGAACTATTTTTATATATAAATAGAAAATATTTATGTCATATGTATGTATAGACATAAATCGTATCGTTGAGTCCTATCCTGATAACCCATAACATACAGAGAATACTGTAAGTTTAAAATGAATTTCAAAGCAGCACAGTTTAGTGATATAGTATACTGTAGAATATTGTATTTGTCTTAGTGTCCTGATAAAGTTGCTGACCATGAACTGCAACTGAAATTGCTCAGAGTCATGGGAGAGTGTCATGTTACATGTTAGTAGTGTGGGAAAAGATCAACACTCAAAATTCAAAATAGACTTTTTGCCAAATGCATACTCTTGTATTGAAAACTTTTATGTTAGGGCATTGTAAGTTGAAGACTATATATAGTCCTTATTGGCCCCGGGTGTGATCAATCTTGTTTCTGTATACCTCTCATAGATGACATACAAATCATTCTTAGTTATTTATCATTCCGAAAATGAACTCTTTGCTTCTGAGCCCTGGGTAATTCCTCCTCTGTTTTGCCTCACTTGTAAATCCTTCGCTACTTTCCCTTTGTTGCCATAAAAGTGCTCATATTTAAAGACCTATTTCAAGTATTGTTTTCTCAGGGTAGTTTTGTTTGGATTTTCCCTACCTCTCCTGATCTTCCAGCTAGAATTCGTTGTCTTTCTTCCTCTGTGTTCCTTTCCCATTTTTGTTTGTGCTTCTATGTTAGAGTTGATCATATTGGAATTTAGTTATTTGTATGTTTATCCTTTGTATTATATCTATGAACTTTTGGAAGGCAGAAATTGTTGATTTGAATTTTCTGATTGTAGTAGACTGTCTTCTACATCATAGTTGATTAATAAGTACATATTAGATGATATAAAAATGCATGTGGATTGTTGAGCCCTAGCCGACTTGAAGAGCAGAGGGTGTGTGGTAGAAAGTTATTGAGAAACCTGAATTTCTAAGCATCACACCCGACAGTTTGGAATTATGGCTGAGTACATGGACTTTCACATTTTGATGAGGAGAATTTAACAGTGGTACACCTGAAAGTCTATTCTCATCAGCAAAATTTCACACACACACACACACACACACACAGACACACACACACACACACACATACACACACATCCATCTCTTCTTGTCCATATTTCTATATCCACTTTCATTTCCTGGTACATAAGAACATGGAAGCTGTATGGAGGTACTCACTAAACCCCAGTATCAGTATCTGCCAATGTCAAAGTGGCTCTCAGCACATATTTGTTTAAATTGTCTTTTCAGCCATGGACCATTGCCCCACCCCCCGCCCCCCCTTTTTTTTTGTTTTTTTTTTTTGTTTTTTGAGACAGGGTTTCTCTGTGTAGCCTTGGCTGTCCTGGAACTCACTTTGTAGACCAGACTGGCCTCGAAATCAAAAATCCTCCTGCCTCTGCCTCCCAAGTGCTGGGATTAAAGGCGTGCGCCACCACTGCCCGGCTGGCCCTTCTTTTTCTAATTGTTCCTTTATATTCTGGGGTAGAGGTTGTGAATGAAGCTAAAATGTCATTTACCTACTTGTCCTGCTACTTAGTGAATGTCATGACCAGGATGCTACAGAAAAGTATTATTCAACATTGTGACAATTTGTCATTTTGTTTGCTATTATTTTCTAGTCTGAATAGGGCCTTTCTACTTCCTCTGAGTTCAGATCCCCATGTTTTGAAGCCCAGGGTGTAAAGGTTGGTTCCTTGCATATAAAAACAAAGAAGAGGATGGGCAGCATTGTGCCCTGAATACTCTTACTTTCTCTTTTCCAGTGTGGTTTTCGGAATTATTCCTCATACTTTGATTCTCTAAATATTATGATCAGGTTTGCCATCTTCTGACCTCGTACTGGTGTTACTCAAAGTGACTTGTATCATCAGACTTCTTGCATCCTCCCGTGCACATTTCTTGGTGCCCTTTCGGGTGCTCACAGTGAAGGCTTTGTTTGCCATTTTCACATTCTTAAATATTTATGCTCTTTTGAATGTCCACTTGGGAAGGCAAGAAACCAAGAATTATCTTTTGCATTATTTTGCATAAAATTAACATGCTGATTTTTTTCTACAAACCCATAGGTTACAGATTAATTTACATAAACCTGACATTCAGGAAGCTCAACCTTTACCTTGTCAAAGAAAATGAAATAAGTCAGGACAATCACAACTGCGTATATTTAAAGCACCAGAAAATGATTTAGGCAACAGGTTAAACTTCTTATTGTTAATTGTTAATATGCACAGAAATTTTTTTTTGTACTTTGTTTTGAGGCGGCTTCTTGGTAGGTAGCTAAGACTGGTCTTGAATTTGAGATACTCCTGCTTCAGTATCCTAAATACTGATATTTCGGGAATGAACCAAAATTTTTTGTGAGTACAAAAGTTTAGTGTATAAAGGCATCAAAGCTATTTTGTCCCCTGTACTGTCTGGTTTTGTGTCAAGTTGACACAAGATGGAGTTATCACAGAGAAAGGAGCTTCAGGTGAGGACACGCCTCCACAATCCAGCTGTAAGGCATTTTCTCAATTAGTGATTAAGGGAGGAGGGCCCCTTGTGGGTGGTACCATCCCTGGGCTGGTAGTCTTGGGTTCTATAAGAGAGCAGGCTGAGCAAGCCAGGGGAAGCAAGCCAGTAAGAAACATCCCTCCATGGCCTTTGCATCAGCTCCTGCTTCCTGACCTGCTTGAGTTCCAGTCCTGACTTCCTTTGGTGATGAACAGCAATGTGGAAGTATAAGCTGAATAAACCCTTTCCTCTCCAGCTTGCTTCTTGGTCCTGATGTTTGTGCTGAAATAGAAACCCTAACTAAGACATCTCCAGTGTAAGAATCCCATTGAGAGCCCGTAACTCAAGTGATGATCCAGGAAACTGTTTCCCTTTCAAAACAAAATGTCCACTGAGGTGGATGCTTTAATTTTGCAAAGCTTTTAACGGTAGGGAGCAAATCTGCTCTTTTATGCATTTTTGCTAATAGATTATATTTCTGTGTCCCACAACCAGTCTAATCCGTTTTAATCAGAATTTATAGTTGATGGGAAAGGATTAAATGAGTCCACAAATGCTCTGAAACTGCTTGAAAAATTGTTTATAGGAGCATGTGTGAATATAGTTACCTATCTGTTATTTTCCTGAAAATTGTAAAGGTCTTCTGTGATCCTCCTTTCTGGTCATGCTCTATATGGCTTATACAGTTAGTACCCTGTGCATTGAAGGAAGCTGGATTTAGATTACCAGTTTCTTGTTGCAGACTTGCTGTTCTTACCAATTTCTATACATGTGTGACTAATGAGGGTTTGGATTGCTCTATTTTCAAGAGGCCAACATTGCCTGCTGCTCAGCTCCTAATTCTGTTTGTGCTTCCAAGCATCTTGTCTTCACAACTTATAATTAAATCACGGTGATCTCTAGTTATTTTTAATGATTTCTCTTAATTTTAGAGATTCTAATTTTGTCATTTTCTCATTCCATTTTCTCTCTGAAGACTTTCAAATGTATGGCCTCCTTTTACATTAAATGTTGTTATACACACATATATCCCCTTTAAATGTCAAAATTTATGCAAATTTCTACCCTGTGGTCATTTCAATTCTATGGACAAGTAGCAAAACCGGATTTTTTAGAAAACTGTTATTTGACCAATTTATTTCTTCTTCTACCTTCTCTCAGATCCTCCCCATCTATCTATGAAACTTCATTGTCTCTCATTCTCTGTTAAAAACAGCCAAACAAAGAGCAACAACACCAAAACAAACAAAAAACCTAAAGAAAACCTCCTAAAATCAATGCAAACAAAAAACAATAAAGACAAAAAGTACCAAAGAAAAATGAGAAGCACAGAAAAACAGGAGTCTGTGTAGTGTGGGCCAACTACTAGTGGGCATGGGGCCTGCTCTATAATGTAGTTTGACATACCCAGTGTCACTCCATTGGAGAAAACATTTTTTTTCTGACCCAGCACCTCGTGATTGCAAGCAGCTTCTTAGCTAAAAAGGAGTAGGTCTTTGTGTCCACCTCCCTTCTCAGTGCTGGGACTTTGTTCTAAGCCTGGGCAGTTTTTACACACGCTGACCCATTCTTTGGGAATTTATGAGTGTAGCATCAGTCCTATTGTGCCTGGAAATCTGTTGCCTTGGAATCATCTGCCACCTCTGACTCCTATAATCTTTCAGGCTCTTTTTCTCCATTGATTCCCTCACCCTTGAAGGGGAGGTATTTGAACAATTTAGAGCCAAGTGTTCCAAAGTCTCCCGTGGTCTGCACACTGTCCATTTGTGGGACTCTGTGTTAATTGTCATCTACTGCAGGAGAAAACTTCTCTGATTGGGGCTGATTTATTTTTATAACTTATCTATTTTATCTATATAGTGTTTCAAACTTAGAAACCAATTTAAGCACAACGGCTAGATTGCCTCTAACTCAAGAAAATTATGACCTTTCATTAATACCTACAGAATTCTTATCTTTTACTTTCTGACTATCTGGAGTTGAAAAAAATATATATCCTTAAACAGACCATTCAGATGCATCTAATTCAATTTTAGGAAGTTTTATGTTATCATGCACTGTATGAAAGCTCTAAAATTGATCTTTTTCTCTTTTGTGATTGGTCAGAGACTTTCCTGATACAAAATACCCTCTTAATAAATTTAATATACTTAATTATGTGTTACCATATCAAATAAAGTAATTTGTAACATCAAACCTGAAAGAAATTAATTTAAAATTTTAATTGCATAGTTTAGTTTGACATTTTATTATAATGAAGTTCTTAGCACATTAATAATATCATTGGAAGAACATACCAAGTACAGCGTTCTCTGAAAGTCACTAGGTAAACGTGTTGTTATTCAGAGATGACCTCGGATTTAGGTGTAGGAAAATCAAAATCTCAGCAGCTCTGCAATATGTGAGGAACAAAAATGACAATAAATTCCAGGATAAAAGGTTACAAAAACTATAATTGTGGTATCTTAGAACAGAGAGCTCTAATGATGACTTGAAAGAGATGAGACATTTTTGATTAAGAAGAGTTGTCTGTTTTCAGTTAGAAATGGATAATTTAAGATTAAGGCTGACATTTGCTTTTAAAAGAATCATGTCTTGCATTGGTTAGAGATTCTCTTACCTAGGGCAAGATGCTTAACCACATGATATCTTGAGTTTACTTCAATTTCTAAGTTTCTACCCTTGGGCAAAAAATTCTGTATCTCTGATATGCCAATGCAGACATGGACTTTTTTTTTGTTTATTTGCCTTTCATCTTGGAATTTTCAACTTCATTCTTAATTATGTATAGGACAAATGTCCCTCTTGGGGAAGAATGCCGATGAAAGGAAACAACTCTTTTGTTGAGTGGCCAGAATGGCCACCACTAAATATCTAAATGGACATTGTCTCTGACATCTTTGCACCGAAAGGCTATGTACTTATTTCAATTTGTTTTCGTGTCTCAAAATATTTTTACATACATTTTACATGAATTGCCTTCAGATTTCATGTTGTGATCTAAATAATTTGGTTTACTTGAATGTTGAGAATGACACAACAAAAGAGCCAACATATGTTTACATTTACACCTTAGTATACAGATCAGTGTGGTAATATATTTTAACTAAAAACATGTTATAAGCGTAAAACTAGGGAAGTTTACTTTGTTGTAACTTTTCATGATGACACTCTTATGAAAATTTAAAGTGTGTGTGTTTATATGCGTGTAATAGAACAATAGTGGATACATGCCTAACGTAAGTGATGAAAGGAATATATTCAAAAATATTCTCAATGTTAAAGTATCTATATAGATTAATAAAATAGAATTATATGATCCTGGAATCTCTGCTCTAAACATCCTTAGAGATCATTTTGTCAAAAGGTTTTATTTCTACTTCAATTATTCTCAGTTGTGTTTCTGCTTATATAATCCTGTAAGAGTGTCACTGTACTCCTTAGGAAGGAAAAAATAAATAGTGTGTACTCAATAATATTTGTTAAATAAGTCCTTGAATATATTTAGATATCTTGGATTTCCTATCAGAAGTTATAATGTCTCAAAGTTATCAATATCATTGTTAATAATTACATAAATGGATGGGAGAGTGGGTGAAATCTCTTTTTGTAATTCCAGCAGAGTTGTATTTTTTTTTCTAGAAATACAAATACAAGTTTGCCAAACCTTCTCCAATACTCTAATGGATCCTTTTAAAAGTTGTTTTTGCTATTTGAACCAAATACAAATACAGTTGTTTCCTGCTTTTATAATTGTTAAAATGCCAAGCACTATATGGAAATTGTTTGGCTGAAAGTCCTTCTCTGAAAAAGCTGGCCGTGGTGCTCTGGTAAGAGGCCAGTTCTATAGAAAAGAAAAGATCTGTTTGCATACCCTGTTTTCAACTGAAGTGTGCTTCAATACATGAAGCATCTCTTGCCATATCCTGCCCCAGTAAGTAATCCTCTACATTTTCTTCCTCTTCTAGCAGAGCTGAACTCTTAAGAGTACCTAGCTCACATAAGAAGTGCTCTGTTGGTTAAGTGCTGGTAGAATACTCTAAAACTTTGATTCTAGTATTACTATCTACACTATAGTTAAATCACATTCTCTATGTGAGTGCTAGTATTCTTCTCAGAGGGGGAAAATGATGAGGAGTTTGGGTTCGGTTTAAATCATTTTCATTTGTGTGTGCACATGCTTATGTGTGACAGTGTAGCTCAGGGCAACTTAAAACTTGCTATGTAGCCCAGGTTGACTTCAAAATCTAAATAATCCTCATGTCTCAGTCTTCTGAATACTGAGGATGTAGGCATGATCTACCTGTTTTCCAATTGAGCTTTGTAAACTTGGGTCCATTGGAGTTGCATAGGAGTAAGCACAGAGATCAGAAAGATAGGCAGAGTGATGAGGATTATGGTTTCTCCCATTCACTTCATACCATAGTAGTTTTACTTTGCTTTTATCTGCTACACTTTCCTGAGTTTGGTTTAAAGTTCATTAATTGACAAGGAGAAAGTGCATCATTGATGTAAATTCATCATTAAGGTAATTGAAATGATTTTAACTACTGCCTTCATGGTCCAGGATTTTGCCTTTTGGTGTTGCTGATTAGATTGAATTGATCACACAACAACATGATCAATGGCTGTAAGAGTTTATCTTGTTGGCCACCTGCCTGCCTTTGCTTAGGTTAACTTAGCAGAATCTTTAAAGATGTGGGGATTATGAGCATTTAGTAAAAGGACAGAAGACAGATTATGTATTAGTTGCTTTTCTATCACTTTCCTAAAACTACAAGACCAATGCACTTTATAGAAGGAAGATCTTGCTTTGACTTATGGTTCCAGAAGGATAAGAATCCATCATGGAAAGGACACATGGCAGCAAGCAGCAGACATGGAGGCAGCAGCAGGAAGCCAAAAGCTTACAGCTTAAACAGCAAAGCATGAAGCAGAAAAAGATAGCTAGTAATCACATGAGTCTTTAACCCCTCAAAGCCTGCCCCCAGTGATATATCTCCTCCAACAAGGCTAGACCTTCAAATCCTACGAAAGAGGAGGACCCCAACAACTGGGGTCTAAGTGTTTAAATGCCAGAGTCTGTGGAGGCCATTCACATTCATACAAACCCAGACTACTGTTCTTTCTTGCAGAGAATGAAAGGGTGGGCAAATAGTTCTGAACAGGACAGTATGAAGTTCTTTTAATATACCCTCCTTCTTTCCTCCTTAGGCCTAGGCATAGACTTTCTGTAAATCATCACTTGCCTGAATACTTAGAATAAAAAATTTGTTCAAACAACAATGTCATTCATAGAAGGAACATTTTATCATTTTATTATCTTTCAACTGTTAAAACCAAGCTGATCCTTAACTATAGGAAATATAATCAGTGTTCCTAACAAGATGACAGGAAGACACACACATAGTATGTTAGAGATAGATTAGGAAAAGGAGAAATATACACTGTGGCCTGAAATACACCTTATATTTTCAGGTTACTCACTGATTTGTGATCCAAAGTGCCGTGGGTTCTTAGTAGAAATAGCAGCTTCTTATTTAGACTTTGTTATTTCTGTTTAGCGTTGACAGTGTGGTCCATGACTAGATAGAGTCAAGTGAATAATCACCATTTTCATCCCAGATTCATAACTCAGGGCCAGAGGAGCAAGGAGGAACTAGTGAACTGCCCTGAGGTCACAGGGTAAATTGATAACAGGAGCCAAGGATGGAGAGAGCAGGAGAGATTTAAGAATTTCTTCCATATGTTTCATCACTGCTTCTAATATTGTCTTCTAGTGACAAAGTCCAATAACGTCTTTCACTAAGCCTTGATTGGAAAACGTCAATGAAGGTTCCTGCAGTACCCTAACATTCTGAGTCATTAGAGGAGCATAATCTGGCTTACCTTATGGGGGTGATATTACAAATGATTCAAGCTTGTTACAAAGCATTTTCAGATGATGGAAGTACAATTGTTATGACATTGTTTATATATAAGACATCACAAGTAGAGAGATTCAGTATCATAACCTCTTCCAAATTGCTCTTCTTAATATGATGTATTTGCCAGTAAGGATGATTTATATTCAGAATTCACATGATGGTGCTCCTTCCACACTTCAGTTTGCTTAAAAAGCTGCTGTAACACTGTAATTGGCAGCCAGCACAGCTTCCACCTTCCCATTTCACTCAAGGATTAGCATTGTTTTGCTTAAAACATTTAAAACCATTTTAAACTGAGGAGAGTGAGGCAAAGGAAGGATGAATAATGGCTGGTTCAAAGTAATCTTTAGGTTTATTTGTACAATGAATATGAATTAAACAATTATTTGCCAGATCATGGCAAGAGGTAAAGGGATATTCCTTTGCCAGTCTTCCAATTAACAGAAACGAGTAATCTTAAAAGTCTGCTGAGACTGATTTTTTTTAAGCTGTGTTCCTTATCTTTCATGAAAACTACCATGACCAGTTAAGAACTATGAAATTGTTTATACTCCATTATAGTTTGATCATCGACATATTGATTATCTTCTTACTCTATGATAAGTTTTACCCTTTAATACATTATGTATATACTGTATTGTACACTGTTCTGATAGCATGAGTACCTGTTTAGTCTATTTAATTTACTATATTATTTACTTTTCTCACTACTTTGACAAAATATCCAAGAAAGGTGACTTAAGGAAGGTTTATTTTGGCTCATACTTTAAAGATATATTCTATCATGGTGGCAGAGTCATGGCGGCAAGAGTGTAAGACAGCTAGTCACATCGTGTCTGTAACCAGGAAGAACAGAAGGATGAATGCTGGTGTTCAGACCATTTTATCTTTTAAATTCAACCTAAGGTGCCAGCTGGTGAAATAGTACCCAGTTTTAGATTGGGCCTTCATATTTCAGTTTACCTAATCTAGAAACTCCCTCAGATATGCTCAGATTTTTTTCAGTGATTCTAGATCCTATCAGGTTGATTAACCATCCTAAGTCCACCCCTTTGAACTTGACTCACAGTCACGTTACCTCAAGGCACTGTCTTCATCTCCATGTCAGCACAGGTTCAACTCATAATACAAAATACAGTCAGCATGACTTCAAAAGTCCCCAAACTCTTAAGCAGTTACAACACTGTTCAGAATCGTAAGTGCATAGTCTTTCTGAAACTTGGGTGATCTCTTTCTGTCACATTTTCCCAATTCATAGTGACACAAAATAAAACTTGATAAAACTTAGAAACCATTTCAGAAGGAAGTAAAGCGTATTTAGTAAGAGATTAGGCCACAGCAAGATAAAAAGCAAACAGGGAAAAATTTGTGCTTTAAGGATATTTACTGCCTTTCTTAGATCTGTATGTCTGAATTCAGCTATCTTCAACAATCAAAGGTCTCCATGGAAACTTAAATGTCTCCTTCACAGCTTTAGTCAATGACCTTTTCGGGTCTCTTTGCAATGACTGTGTCACTCAGACTCAGTGGCTGTATAACATCAAGGCGCATGACTCCATGACACCATCGATTGTGCATATTTCATTTCTACAAAACTAGTACCACATGGGTGATGCTGACAGTTTCTGCTATCAGATTCCAGGACATTTTTATTAGGTATTTTCTTTATTTACATTTCAAATGTTATCCCCTATCCTGGTTTCCCTTCCAGAAACCCCCTAGTCCACCCCCCCTCCCCATCCTACTGCTCACCAATACAACCACTCCTGCTTCCCTGTCCTGGTATTCCCCTATACTGGGGCATTGAGCATTCTCATAACCTAGGGCCTGTCCTCCCTTTGATGCCTAACAAGGCCATCTTCTACTACCTATGCAGCTGGATCCCTGGGGCCCTCCATGTGTACTCTTTGGTTGGTAGTTTAGTCCCTGGGAGCTCTGGGGCTTCTGGTTTGTTCATATTCCTATGGGACTGCAAGCTCCTTCCGCTCCTTCAGTCCTTTCTCTAGCTCCTCCTCAATCCAATGGTTGGCTGAAAGCACCCACCTCTGTATTTGTCAGGTACTGGCAGAGCCTCTCAGGTGACAGCTAGATCAGTCTCCTGTCAACAAGCACTTGTTGGCATCCACAATAGTGTCTGGGTTTGGTGACTGTACATGGGTTGGATCGCCAGGTGGGGCAGTCTCTGCGTGGTCTTTCCTTCCTTTTTGTAGCGCAAAGTTTCAAACCATCTGACAGAAGTCAGGGCATGAGCCTGAAGTGGGTGATCACTGGTACTCAGATCCTTTCTCCTTTTTCATTCAGACCTGTACCTTTGGCCAGTGGTTGTGTCACTCAGTTAAGGTGAGTCTTCCCATCTCAATAAACCTAATTTAGAAAATCCCTTACAAATGTGTCCAGAGGTTTATCATCTTAGGTGATTCTGGATCTTGTGAAACTAACAATTAATAAATAGACAATTGTGAGAGGCCTTATTCTTAGATTGTACCCATTTGAGTTTAATACTATATATATAATAACTATCCCTGAAGTCCGCATATTATTGAGTTTGTAATGATTTTTATTTTTTTAATTTTTTATTAATTATTTTTATGCACTCCATATTTTATTCCTCAACCTACCAACCCCTGTCTACTCTCCGACTGTTTCATATGCCATACACCCTCCCCTCCCCCTGTCTCCATGTGGATGTCCCTACCCTCCACCCTGCCTGACTTCTAAACTCCCTAGGGCCTCCAGACTCTTGAGGTTTAGATACATCATTTCTGAATGAACACAGACCTGGCAGTCCTCTATTGTATGTGTGCTCGGGGCCTCATATCAGCTGGTGTATGCTGCTTGTTTGGTGGTCCAGTGTTTGAGAGATCTCGGGGGTCCAGACTAATTGAGACTGCTGGTCCTCCTACAGGATTGCTCTTCTCCTCAGCTTCTTTCAGCCTTCCCTAATTCAACAGCAGGGGTCAACTGCTTCTGTCCACTGGTTGGGTGCAAATATCTGCATCTGACTCTTAAAGTTGCTTGTTAGGTCTTCTGGAGTGCTGTCATGCTAGGTCCCTTTTTGTGAGTGCTCCATAACCTCAGTAATAGTGTCAGGCCTTGGGACCTCACCTTGCATTGGATCTATCTTTGGGCCTGTTGCTAGAACTTCTTTTCTTTGGGCTCCTCTCCATTTCCATCCTTGTAATTCTTTCAGACAGGAATAATTATGGGTCAGAGATATGACTGTGGGATGGTCCCCCTCTCCCTCATTTGAAGCCTGTATTCCTGCTAGAGGTAGAAGATACAGTTGTGAACTATATAAGAATCACTATAAAACTGAAGAAAATATGTAGAAAGGAGACCTACACAGATCTTACTCTAATTCTTGATGCTCTAAAGATGGCAGCTGTCTTGTTAATGTTGTTATGGTTTCTAATTCAGAATGTTAAATTACTAAATACATAATGAGCATGATAGGAGTCCCAAGATAGATTGTACTTTTGTCATCAGAAGAAACCTTTTGTGAATTAAAGTTTAAAATGTAGCACCAGGCAGTTTATTTTAATTTCTTTCCCTTTCTTTCTTTAACTGGTAGTCACCTGCAGTTTTCTTTAATGTTTAGGATGTTATAAAATATTGATATCATTTTATGAAAGGCTATTTACACAGAGGAACCAAGTTTAACTCAGTATATGTCCCAATCTAGCCCTTATTTTTCACCCTTTGCAAAGTAGAGAACATTACAACATAGCTGGAAAGCTTACTAAATTTTGTTTACGATGTTAGGATATATTTC
Source organism: Tokudaia tokunoshimensis (assembly GCA_036184795.1). Lineage (NCBI taxonomy): Eukaryota > Metazoa > Chordata > Mammalia > Rodentia > Muridae > Tokudaia > Tokudaia tokunoshimensis. The sequence continues at coordinate 90,414,021 of BTHU01000023.1, forward strand.
AAAACATTATAAGAAAAGATTTTTTTAAACAAGTAATTTCTCAAGGACATTCTATTTAAGATTTGTTATTTTTGATGGAACTGGAAGTTTAGCTCAATGTTACAGAATTTGTTTGCTAGCCTTTGTTTCTAGTGATTTTTGTCTTGGTGCTTCCTAGGTGAGGCAGAACATCACTAAATAGGCAAAGCCTATCTAGACAAGTTTCTGTTTTACTCCTTGAAGAAGTTTGCACTGTATGTGAGGTATGAGTTGGTGTTTGCAGCTCCTTGCAACCCTTTACTTCTGATGATTTCTCTGTTTTTTTTTCCCAAGAACAATGTCCTACCAGCTATCATAAAACATAATATTTGGGTTTTTTATTAAACAAGACAGAACTGAGCATTTGACTGTGTTCTCCCAACATAAAAACTAAATGCTTGGTTGAAGATGCAACTCAGTGGCATAGGGCATATATAGCATACATAAGAACCAGGATTCTATTCCTAGTACTGTTTTTTAAAAGTCAGATTTCCGAAGGACTCATTGAAATAATTGATGATTTTCAAATCTGTGATTTAGAAAGCTACAACAGTCACATGCTCCCTCCTCAAGGTTATAAATGTAATAAATAGTTGCTGGAAAGAGGAAAATATTGGAGTTCGCTATAAGTTGTACAAGGACCTCTAGGTTTCAGTATTGCTATTGTGGAATGTTCTTTGTTTGTTTGTTTTTTGGGAAAGCTCTCTTTGAGTCAACCATGCTTTTGTTAGTATTAGTTTAGTCTTACCCTAATACCTGTAGGTAACCAGAATAAGTTTATCAGTTCACCAACCAGACTTGTAGGACAGGCATCAATCAGCATTCTATCAGGGGTGAATAGACATTTGTTTATATCTCTTCAGAAAAAGTCGCACAATGGAAACTCAGCATAAATTATCTCAAAACAGTATATATTTATTAATATCTCTGTCACCTAGAGAACTGGGTCTATGACCTTAAACTAGCCACACCCAGTCACCATCATCTCTTACACTTAAAATTGGCTGGCTTGTTTTTCGTCCTATCTTCTTACAACGTCAAAGTATTTTCCAGCCAGAACAGTCCTCAAAACAAAGCTGAACTGCACTACTACTGTGTAGAAAACCCTTGAAAGCATCTAATCATGCTCAAGGGAAATGTTGGACTCCTGTACAGAGGGGCATGAACTTAATCCTTCCTGTCTTTCTGTTACAGTCTGCTGCCAGTCCTTGCTGATTCTTCCTTATAGGGCATATTCCTTTTGTCTGCAATGTTACATCACCTGTCTTAGCACTCCTACTCACCTGCCATTTCTGTGCTTAAATGCCATTTTACCACAGAGGTTGTGATTAACCACATGCACAATTAGGATCACACAAGTTTCCTGGGTTTAATGAAGTAAAGGGGGCGTTTTTCCTTAAATAGTAGGACGGCTTTGGGCCTTTGACAAGGATATGTGTACTATAAGATGAAATAAACACATGAAATGCAGGTTTTCTTCCTTCCAGTTACCTACCACATTTGTTTCATGGCTTTCTTTACCATGAAACACTCCCTGGAGTCTCAGAAGGCACAGATTGCTTATTGATTCTATACCCTCATTACTTAATGTATTACCTGACACTTTACAGGAGGACAGCAAAAAATTTATAATGAAAGATAAGAATATGAATCTTTGTAGTTGTCCCCTAAATGTTTATAGTAGGGTTTGTGTAGAATTATTTAGTATTTTTAAGATAATGTCTTCCTACTTCACAACTTTTAACTAACCCAAATGAATTTCAGAGGAAAATCTAAAATTAGATTCACTGGTAATTGGTAACAGTTACAAATTACTAAGAGGAATACCTGGATTTTATAATTGTAAGTATTAGTCTTTTAAATATAGTTAATATTTTATTGACTATTTTTAAGAGTTTCCTTTTTTATATACATCCCTGGCTGTTCTGGAACTCTGGGTAAACCAGTTTGGTCTCAAACTTAGAGAGATCTGCTTGTCTCCACTTCTTGAGTGCTGGAATTAAAGGCAGGTGCCATCATGTCTATCCATATTTTAGTATTTCATTTAACCTCCTATATATTAAAGATTAATAGAATTCTTTACATATTCTCCTTAGGCCTTTGTGAATATAAAAACGTTCTGGTGCAAGAGCTGAAAAGATGGTTCTGTGGGTCGAAACTCTTGTTGCACTTCCAGAGGACCAAAGTTTAGCATCCACATGGTGGCTCATAACCAGCTCTAACTCCAGTTCCAGGGGATCTGCCATCCTATTCTTACCTATACAAGTGCCAGGCACACAAGTGGAACATAGAAATACATGTAGGCAAACACCCACACACATATTTTTTTAAAAAAATTAGTACAGAGTAAAATGAAGAAGCAACATATTAAATTTCAACAGTTGTTTTTCAAGCATGTCCAAAACCATTTTTAGGTGTGGAAATCTAGTCTAAATGTGATTGCAATAGGATCTGACCTTGAGAGTATTCACAGGGGTCCTCAAGGAAACACACTTACTAATGCTGAGCCCCACAAACCACAAATTCAGATCGTGAGTATATGGTGTATATGTGTTGGTAGGTTTCATGTAGGTCATTGGTGTTGGCCTGTGCATTTGAAAACTCAGATCCACTTTGTGTCTTGTGGAACCTATTTTCATTGCTATCAGTTATGATTACCAATTCAATTGTGATCTTTAGAAAAAAACAACTGTGTAGTTCTTGTGACAATCAAATGACTTGTGGTGTGTTAACTAAACTTTGAAAGCAAATGACATACTTAGTTGTTTTTTGGAGGACCCAGTAGGAGGGTGCTCGGGTGCTCTACAGAGTAGTCTACAAAGTCACTCACTGATAGGGTAAAGTCTCCACTGTCAGATTTTTTTATAAGAATCATTCCTAGGCTAATGCACTGAAAGAAAAAAGTGAGTGGACAAAGGGAACCCCAGGAGAAATTATTTGTGTTGGTTACTTTTCAATTCCATTGGACTACTACAATATTGCCAGTAAAACTTGTGTTGAGTTTCTGTGCTGTGATTCTATTGGAAAGTTGACTTTACCAAGACATGCTAAAGACTCATTAATAGATTACCAGCCTGAACAAGAAGATTCAATCTAATGAGAAGAGTGAGTGCCTCATTAATGACTTAAAAATTAAACAGCCTCCCTCTAACTAATCAATGCTAAGTGACTGACCTTCGTTTAGGCTGCAGCTCATTAGTAGAATACACACAGATGGTAATGTGCTCAAAGGTGTTTAAAATATTTGTGGCAAGAACCACATGAATAAGGCAAACCTATCCCAACTGTCCATGACTCGCTTTGCTATTTCCCATGTGTTATCTGCATGAACTGGAACCATTGGGTTATAAGAATAGATTTGCCTGATAAAATCTACAGCTTTCAAATTTGTACATAGATAACAGATTATGATCAACGTTCACAATAATTTACCTTCATGAAAAAAAGTCTATAGGAAGAATTGACTTGCAATAATGGCTTGCTCTATTTCAGTAACTCATTTATCCAAAGATAATTGCCTCAAAGGAAAAATAGATTCCAAACATAATATAATAAATGCTTACTTGGAATTATATTTGACTATTCCTGATTTTTCTTTCTTATCAAATGTTTTCTTAAATGTCACTAGTTAATAAATGATCCTAATATCTCCAAAGGCCTTACAAGTGATACTTGCACTAAAATGTTCCATAAATATGCTTGAGTTTCCCTGCTAACAAGGCAGGGTGACATTAGAGATGCCATGTCTATACTATAAATAGGACAATGTGTACAACCACCAACCGAGTAGTTCTACTTTTTATTTTAATATAATGTATTCACACAATGTATTTAAGTCAAATTCATCCAGACAATCTTTTGACTCCTACCATAAACCCCTACAGCTTCCTAATTCCATGTCTATTTTTTTCCTTTTGTGACCCACTGGCTAATTAGTGCTGCTATGAAGGGCCATCTATTGGAGCACAGGAAACCTATAGGAGGCCATATTCCTGAGGAAACTGGTTTTCTTTCCCTAGCAAGCCAGAAACTGCCAAAAGCTCCTCAGCTAGGTATGAGAATCTCACAAGCCCCTCCTATATCCATTCTTGAATGTTGACTGGCTTTAACTTGTGCAGTTAGCCACAGGGGCATTAAATCCATGAGTTCTGAATTTGGCATAACTGTCTGAATCTAGCATAACTGTCCTCTGAGTGGCTCTACCTAGCAGCCTACTCCAACAGATGCCAACACCCACAGCCAAACAGTGGCTGGAGCTTGGGGACTCTTACAGAAGAATAGGAGGAAGGATTGCTGCCTGAAAGGGATAGGAACTCCGCTGGAAGACAGAGTCATCTAACCTGGACTCTTGGGACTCTCAGAGTCTCAACCAACAACCAAAGAATGTATACGAACAGTGCCTAGCCCCCACCCCACCCCCCATATATAGCAGATGTGCAGTTTGGTCTTCATGCAGGTCCCCCAATAACTGGAGCGGGGACTTTCCCTGACTCTGATGCTTGTCTGTATATCCTGGGCCCCTAACTGGTCTGCCTTGTCTGGCCTTAGTAGATTATATTCTTAGTCCTGTAGTGACTTGATGTGCCAGGAACAGTTGGTACCCAGAGTGTGTGTGGGCTCTCCCTTCTCAGAGAAGAAGCGGGTGTAGGGAAGGGCCTGTGGGGGGGGGGACTGTGAGGAAGGAGAGCTGCAATCAGAATAAAGTGAACAAACAAATAATGGAATGAAAAAAAAATTCATGAGTCCAACCGTCCTCTGCAACAAAAATATCTAGAAATCTCCCTCTTACACTCTTTCCACCTTTTCTTCCTTATTATTTTCTGATGACTAGCTCTGTTCTCGTTCTCAAATTTCCAAACTAGGACTAAAGCCACAAATGGTAAGTATGAGTAAATTTTAAATCTTATAACACAGCTTTCTTTCATTTATCCAAACTGTCTCCCCTAAGAGGTCGCTTGAGGACTTTTAGGAGTTTAAATATATCATCTATTAGTCTTATCCACCTTTAAACTTTCTTCTTTGAAAACCCAAAGCCATGGAAGTAGAAGAACTATTTCAAAATAGGAAGGAAATCAGAAGCAGAGAGAGAGAGAGAGAGAGAGAGAGAGAGAGAGAGAGAGAGAGAGAGAGAGAGAGAGGGGCTGGGAGTATATTAGGGCATAATACATATTTGTATAAAATGTCATAACAAAAACTATTATTTTATATAATTAATAGACGCTCATGATATTTTTTCCTTTTCCTATCCTCTGCAAATATCTCTGGTTCTGGCCTATAACTCCATACCTATAATGCCAGCACTCAGAAGATACATACTACATGCATCAGAGACCAGCCTAGGATATATCTTAAGAAAATAGATTACTTAGCAAATTCTTGCTCTGTGATCTTCAGTGAAAATAGCTACATAAGGAATTGATTTGTATGACATCTTTTGTTTTTGTTCATGTAGATGAAAATTCTCCAAGATCAAAGCATGTGACTTTTTGTTTGTTAAATTATATTTAATCCTATTTGCTACAATGACTGGAATTGTTTGTTTGTTTGAGTAAAGTCCAGGACTTATATGAGTTTAACTTAAGAGAGATTCTGTCACAATTCAGTGGTCCTTGATATTTGTATTGGTTGAGGTCAAAGGTAAAGAAATTTAAAAGTTTATAAAGCAAAGGTAAAGAAGGGAAGTTTGCTCTTTTATATATTACCCCAGCCGAAATTGGTAGATCTTAAGAACTGCTGTGGGTTGAGATCTGTGATTTTGGTTAGCTTTTAGTTGATATGAGGCTGGGAGCTGAAAATTTGGCAGTGTTGTATAATGAGCTTTGTGTGTATCATTTTTAGGAAAGAAGGGTGCTGACTTTTGAAGCACAGAGGCCTAGCTTTTTCACAATACTTTTTTCCTCTTTGGTCCAGTCTCTTGTTAGGTTCTCCTCTCTGTCTGTCTCTACTACTTCTACATTTACAAGGTTCTGGGATCTCTTTAAAGCTCTACTCAACTGGAAACTCAATATCAGTCACTTCAGTGTTGAAAATATGGTCATTTATACCACAGGACCTGTAGCCATTTTGGGTAGACTCCTAGAGTCTTAGTCTATTTGTATGTTAGTATTTCACTAGCATATTATTAAATGACAGATGAGCTGAATGAATACAACCTCTAAGTAAATTTACAAATTTTAGCGACATTTCTCTCCATTAAGTTTTGAGCTTAATAAGATAGCAGGGACATTCATATAATAAAGTGGTTGATGGATTTTGTTTTTCCTAAGCCATTTTCTCTCAAAACCTCAACACCAAAGAAGTAATATCACACACACACACACACACACACACACACACACACACACACACACACACACATATGCATACTTATTCATAAGAAACAAATTGGATTTGTCAGTGAAAATTGAAACAAGGACACTAGTACTAAGAACTGTAACTCTGAATTCTATTCCAAAACAGGTAAGACTGGGTCTTACTGTCTGTCTTTTTGGGTTTTCAATGGCAGACTGTTTTGAATCACTTATATCTGAATGATGATGATGTTGCACGAAAGAGTCATAGGCATTTGTTCAGAGAGCAAGAAGCAGATAGCTAGATCTTCTGAAGTACCAATATCCCTCTCTTGCTGAAAAAGATCAAAGCTTAGTTAAGCAAAGGAGTTCAGCCAGAGATGCCACAAACGTGAACAGTACAAACTTGCTTTCTTGTTTGAGTATTAGCAGTCAGGATAGCATTAAGCTGAAGATTATACTTTCTTATTCCTTTTTTAAGGGTCAGTATTTTGAATAAATGGTGCCTCAGTTTCACTTTCATGAAGATGGAATCATTAGTTTCTTTGCTAATTGACTTGAGAAAATATTCTAGGTAATAAAAAGACAGAGATAAGAAAGATGTAGTCCACATCTAGAGATGATTGTCATTGTGTTTTGCTATTAAAACATTACAGGAAAATAATAATTAGTTGAGGATATTGCAGAATTTAAGATAAAACACAAAGGAATATTGTGTTTTAACAATAGAAGCACATTCTTTTAATAACTTTTCCAAACTCTAGAACCACTTGAAGAATTTTGTAAGAATATACATATGTGCTCCTAAAACTTTTGGGAAAATTGAATGTAATCATGAAATTTCATAATTGTCAAAAGCTTAGCATGTATTTTGTCTTCACCTGTGCTCATGTGGTAGGAAACAATAGGAAAATTTAGAAACTAGGTTTAGTGGTCTTCCCTATGTCTTATTCTTTCATATGAACTTTTGCCCCAAACACTGCAACATAGAAACCCCCTTTTCTGTATGCTCATAAGTTTATTTTACAAGGTCACATTCAAGGTATGAGTAAAATTGTATTTAGACTAACTCTAGAGGGTGTTACCTATATATGGAATATTACATTATAATCTAGCCCATATTGTAAAGTCAATTGTTAAACACTGGCCACTATTTGGGTGTTTGCTGAATAATGGACCACCTTCACTGAGAAGAATTTGCAGAACCACAGAAAAGCACACAGATGTGTAAATTATTCTTTAACTATACATTTAAATTCTCCCACTTTCTCTCAATCCACATAGGTTATGAGAAATACCTTGTAGCAGAAGTAAATCACAATTTTCCTTTCCCTGGGGGAAATTTTATGGCTTTGATTAGCTATAACTTTAACTAAGTCATGAAATAGCCATTTAGTTTTTAGTATTGAAATTTGGACACCTTCTTCCTAACTTACCTCTGCCTTTACTATATAGTGCCCCCAATATCAAGACAGCTACCATATGTCTTAATGAGTGAACATAACTTGGCTTTTGTGGATTGACTATATAGTTCAGGCAGTAATAGCTCATAATGACTCAGAGAGCATCTAGCAAACCCTGCCAAATCTAAAATTGTCTTTAATTCTTTAATATCTCCAACTGTTCTCCACTGTTGGTGACCATCAGTAAACTTGCCTTTGGGTTGAACTTCACATGCAGTCTGTTGAAAATGTGAGATATCTATATCTGATTTTATAAGCCTCATATAGCCATAGTCAAAACACACATATTCAAGGTTCATCTACATACTCATAAGGAACCAGTAAGATGTTCTTGCCATTCACTACTAATTTAAGAGTAGACTTCCAGTGCTGGAGAGATGGCTCAGCAGTTAAGAGCACTGACTGCTCTTCCAAATGTCCTCAGTTCAGTTACAGGAAGGACATTGTGTCTCACGTCCATCTGTAACAGGATCTGATGCCCTCTTCTGGTGTGTTTGAAGACAGCAACAAGGTACTCACACACATAAAATAAATAAATTAATCTTTAAAAAGAGAGTAGACTTCACTTCCAGGCTTTTTGCCTCCTTGTACTGTGAATAATGCTTTTATGTTTTGAGCCACCTTGCTAGCAGGGATTATAGAAGGATTATTGACCTGCCAGTTGATGTTGCTAAGCTAAATCAAATGTTCTGAGGTGTAGTTGAAATATATTTTTTTCATTATGGTCTTTTCTAGAATACTCATTCTATTTGATGGCATTATTTCCTGTTGAACAGATAGAGTATTTTCTGAAGTTTTCTTAGTTTCATGGTCTCTTAGTCCAGGCTTCTCCTCACCAACACCATTTCATTTCAGCTCTGCCTTGGAGAACCTTCTGAGACTATAGGGAAGATTTTGAATATTCAAAAAACAAAAGGGTCAATGAATGCATTAATATCTTAATGTCGAAATAAAATGTAATACAGAATTCAAGAAGTAAGGAAGACAATGTGTAGATATCTTTACTTAATTATAATGCCAGGAAGTAGAAAATGTTGAGGATAACAACATGTTAGGTTAAGTATGGTTACTATGGGGTGTCATCCATTTTATAAACTAAGTGGAAGATATAAATAGTTTGCTAAGGAGAACAGGAGAAATAGAAGAATAAAGTATTACAGAAGTGCAAGAATTTTTGAATAAATACCGCTTGTAAATTTCTCTCTTCAAATTAAATTGTCTCTTTCAGCAGGGGCTAAACCACCTCCCTTGAAATGATTCTATCACATGGTGACCACATTAAAACTGTAAAAGATGTCTTAGTAAATGACTTTAATGACGTTGTCACATTATGAATTGACCTCTTTGTAAGCTGCTGGTACCCAGGCTCTGTGGGGGCTCACAGTGTCATTCAGTAATACAATGATATTTCTCTGCCTGTCATTTCTGCCTTTGTGCACCATTTCTGCCACTCTTGATGTATATGTCAGATGATGATATATAGCATTCAAGATTAGCAATGAAATGAATTTTTTGGGGAGGTGGGTGGGGAAGATTAAAAGTCATGCTGATCTAATTATGTGGTTTCCACTGAATCCTTAGTGCTGATTGGTGGGCAAGTACTAGTCTCTTAATTTTCTAGAGCTTCTGAGAGATTTTCTTTATTGCTATGAGAAGCTCATCAACCTAGATACAAAGCAGGATATATAATTCTTTCTAATGTCTAAATTGCCCTGCCCTTCAGAGAGATTATCTCTTATTCCTATATGTGTCATCAGCAGAGGGACTAGAATGTTCTGCCTTTCTTCCTCCCTCCCTCCCTCCCTCCCTTCCTTCCTTCCTTCCTTCCTTCCTTCCTTCCTTCCTTCCTTCCTTCCTTCATTTCTTTCTTCCCCTATCTCTCATTGATAAAGATCTCACTATGTAGCTTGGGCTTTCCTGGAACGCACTAAGTAAGGTAGGCCTCAAACTCACAGAGAACCATCTGTCTCTGCTTTCCAAGTGCTGGTTTAAAAGGCATGGGGCAAGTACCCTGCAAGGGACTAGAATCTTGTACCATAACAGTGATTTATTTATTTATTTATTTATTTATTTATTTATTTATTTATTTATAAAGCCTTGTCTTAGGGTTTCTATACTTATGATAAAAATGCTATGACCAAAAGTACTGGAGAGGAAAGCATTTATCTCCAGAAAGGAACTCAAAGCAGGACCCTAGATGTAGTAACTGCTGCACAAGTCATAGATGAGAGCTGCTAACAGGTTTACTCTCTATGGCTTATTTATACTGCTATCTCATATGCCCCAGGAACACCTGCCCAAAAGAGGCACCTCCCACCATGGACTGGGCTCTCCTACACTAATAACTAGTTAAGAAAATGCTCTACTGACTTACCTACAAGCAAACCTCATGGAAGCATTTCCTCAATTGAGAGCCCCTCTTCTCAAGTGAGTAGCTGATCTGAAGTTGTCATAAAATGAACCAACATGGCTATGAATGTATATAAGGCTAGAATACATCTTTGAGATTTAAAAAAGTAGAATAATTTTCAAATAAAGAACTTGTGATGGATTTAGTGAGTGGCTTAGCCTTAGATCCATGACATCATGGGTCAGGGAGATATAACAAGCTGGATGAAATCACTTTTCACAAGAACGGCATTAAATTAAATCAACATGTTCAAAGGCTAAGCATACAAGTATAATTAGAGGTAACCATATTTCAGGCACTATTCTCAGTTGCTTATCTGTATTAAATTATCTAATCCTTACAATAGCCCTATGAAGTAGAATACTATTTTGGGCACTAACAAACAAGAAATTAACTTTCCAAAATTTACAGAACTAATAGACAGTAGAGCTAAGCTTGAAAACCAAACTTTTATCTTGGCAACAGCCTTGGTTGCTTACTCAACAACTCAATTTGCTACAACCCAGTCCTTGTACTGGAAATGTCGTTTGCTGACCAGAGATGGCACGTTAGGACTCTGTGTTCTTCATTAGGATCACCTTCATGTATTTCAGGAAGTTTCCACTGCACTAAGTTTACATACCACCTCTCAAATATCCCTCAATTGTCATGGTTTCTCTCCTCAAATTTCCTCACTTAACCCCTCTCCTTCCCAATCTGATCCTCCTATTCTCCCCTAGTCCACCCATATATAATTTATCTTATCCTCTCTCCCAGGAAAATCTATGTAGCTCAACTAGTATCTTCCTTTCTGAGTTGCTCTCCACAAACTGATGGCAAGGTCCCATTGCTGAAGACAGCATCCACACACCTCATTGAACATGGAGATGGAATGCTGGTATCTAGATAGAAACTTCATTCCTATGTTTTAGTGTATTTAGTATGACAAGATACTCTTCAGGCTACAAAATAAAAATGTAAACTGCAATCCAGCCACAAAATCTTTGATTTACAATCTGTCTTACCTGCAAGATATACCTAGACAATGGTGGCCCAAAGCTTGTGAGAGTCATTAACTAATTTCTGGTTCTAGTTAAGGGCCATACCATGAGAATGGAACCCATACTTGATACTAAGTAGGTGACCAAGAACAAGAGACCAGATAGCCCAGAGACCTAGGTTAAAACTAAATATTATAGGTATAAAAAGTAACAGTAAAATGACTCTTAAAGATATTTTGATATACTTAAACATTGGTGCTTTATTCACCATCATCAGAGGCTTCCTCCTGCAGCAGATGGGAACAAATACAGAGGCACACAGCCAGTCATCACGAAGAACAAGATATTTTGGAACACACAGCTCTAAATGTAATGTTTCCATCAAATCGCTCCCCTCAAAACTCAGGGAAACCCAGGAAAGAGGAAGCAGAAAGAGTATAAAAAAAGCAGAGGGGATGAAGAACACTAGGAGAACAAGGCCCACTAAATCAACTGAGCAAAGCTCATATAAAATCACAGAGACTGAAGTAGAAAGCACAAGGTCAACATGGGTCTGCACCAGATCCTGTACATATATGCATTACAACTTTCAGTCTAGTGTTTTTATAATATTCTTGACTGTGTGAACGAGTGGGTCTCTGAGAGGATCTTCTCATAGGCTCTTTTCTTTCTATTGGTTTGCCATGTCCAACTTTAATGTGACAATTTTTTTGTTTTATCTTACTATATTTTATTTTGCTGTATTTGGTTGCTATCTCTTAGAAGCCTTCCCCCCCCCCCCGCCCCAGAGACCAAAAGGCAGCGGATCTGGTTGGGAGAGAAGGTAGGGAGGAACTGGGAGGAAGAGAGGGAGGTGAATTGTGACCAGGGTATACTGTATGAGAAAATAATCTATTTAAAACAAAATGGTGAAAATTTTATATATATAATCATATATATATGTATATGAACACACAGCTCTAAATGTAATGTCTCCACCAAATCTCTCTCCCCACAGATATATATATATATATATATATATATATCTATATATATATATATATATATATATGTTAAAACAAGAAAACTATGCTTTTAATTATGAAAACAATTGTCATCTCTCTTTCATAAAAGAGAGTGATTAAGTGACACAATATTGAGTAGCTGGTGGCACTAGCCTGTTAAAGAACCCACCCATTTTGTCAAAGTATTATTTCATTACATACTTCTTACCCAAAGTTTCACCACATTATTCTATCTTAGGACACTTATGAGATATTAGATACTTTCCAGACTTGCTGAATCTGACTATGTATGCAATGATTTGTATAAGGTAGAAACTATATATAAGTTAAGTTGGAAATGAATGGGAATTCAGATAGAAGAACTCAGAAGAACGCAGGATTATTGGGAGTAATTTTTGTCATCATCGGAGATACAGAAATAAGAAATGTGACTGTACATGCACTGAAGTTCTAAGGAATTGAGTTATGTCATCAGAGAATGAACAATAACTAGACTATCTAGAGAGCATCTTATGTGCTGAGTGGCAGAATTGACATTCAGTGTCTGAGTTTTCTAGTCCTTTCAGGGGATAAGATTAGAGGATAGATTTGGCATATACTCTGGGTGACTTTTAACTTTTCTGTCTTGGGAGATCACAGATTTCATTGCTTAAAGTAAACTTGATTGACAAATCTCTCTCCAGGTTTCAGTCACTGTATATAACCACACAAATGATTTCTTAAACCTCGAACTGTATGGTTATGGAAATCTAGATTTACAGATTCTAGTTAATAAGTTGCTTTATTAGAGGACACATCTTCATGTTTCCTTTGTACAGTAAGCTCTCCTAAAACATTGCAGTTAAAATTCAATTTTTAGCACTATTAAAATGTAAATTTGTTGAGAAGGGGTGATTATGAACAAAACACATTATATGAAAATCTCAAAAATCTAATAAAAATTCAAGAAAAAAAGAGAGAGAGAGAACAAAATGTAACCTGGTAAGTTGGCCATGTTCCAATTGGTGGCGCTACAATGATGAGTATTTGAGAGGCACAAATTAGACTCAGTGTAACCTATTTGGACATGAAGTTAGCAAGGTGGTGAAGGGGAATTGGGAGATCTTGGAGAACATAGGAATAAATATGATCAAAATATATGCATGTATGAAGTTCTCCAAGAATTCATAAAATATTATATCAAAAATGTAACATAGCAGAAACTTATATAAGTGAGATGCACCTGTATTAACCAGAACCATTTGCCTAAGCACATGTGTAAAATTATCAGAATGTTTACTGAATTCAGGATAAGGAAGGTTTTGGTATGTTCTTGCCTTTAAGACACTTGAGCAGTGCTTTCTGGAGAACAAACTACTTTTGAATTTAAGACTCCTTCAGTTCTGCTATTTCAGATTTTATTCTTCATGGTTCATTGAGCTGAACTTGTGACTTAAAGTGGTTCACTGAGTTGAGATTTATTGTGGTTTTAGGAAGGAAACAGTGAAATAAAAAGGCAGTTTTGTTATTTTTGTACAAGGCTCCTGAAACCACATTTCACAGAATACACAGTGTCAATTACCTCTGTAACTTCATATATTCATCCGACCATCCACCCACTCATTTATCTATTCAGCCATCATTTCTAACCGTCACTATGCTAGAATTTGGGATGTCGCAGTAGGCAAGATAGATACAGTTTCAGATCCTCTGAAGCATATGGTTTTGTGGAAAATACATCCAGGTTAGGCAGTTTCTAGTAGAGTGTGATAATCAGCTAGCTCTATTGAATTCTAGGCTGCCATGGCTTCATGGACAAGTGGTCTGTTATCTAAGCCAGCTGTATTCATATATATAAATTAAATTAGTATCCTAATGCTACATAAGAAATTACCCTAACTTGGTCTTTAAAATATGCATTTATTAGCTCTCTGTTTCTGCAAGGTCATGATTTAGATGGATCTTATGCTTCAGAGTTTCTCATGACTTGCAGACTTGCAATCTAAGCACTAGCTAGTGCTGCAGCACTGTGAGGGTCTTAATCAAAAATGACCAGTTTCTAAACTCACTGGTATGATTATCAGCAGCACTCAGTTCCTTGTGGTTTGGGTTGTGGACATCAATTTCTCCTTGGATTTGTTTTTTCAAGGCCACCCTCAATTACAATTATCATAAGAGTTTTTCCATAAGGCAGCTCAATGACTTCATTAATGTTAACAAATGAAAGGGAAAGAGAATGCCATAAAGATAGATATCATAGTCTTTGGTAAACTAATCTCGAAGCTCATTAACTCTGTCATATAGTGCTCCTTAGAAACAAGTCACCAAGTCCAGCTTCACTGAAAACGAGCAGCAGCCCACCTCTTCTCTCTTCCTTCTTATTACAGATTAGTTGGTCTAGACTTGTCAGACCAACTTCCAAGAGGTAGTTCATGGATCTTGCTTTTGTAAATAAAGTCTTATTAGATCGTGTTTATGGCTAGTCATTTACTTATGGTTGATATCCCTTCTAACACAACAACAACAGAACTAAGTAGTTTCAACTTAGTTAGGGTTTTACTGCTGAGAACAGACACCATGACCAAGGCAACTCTCATCAGGACATATAATTGGGGCTGGCTTACAAGTTCAGAGGTTCAGTCCATTATCATCATTGTGCAAGCATGGCAGCATCCAGTCATGATGCAGCAGGAGCTGAGAGTTCTACCTTTTCATTTGAAGGCTGCTAGTAGAAAACTGGCAGGTAGGAAGAGGATCTTAAGCCCATGCCCACAGTGACGGACCTACTCCAATGAGGCCATACCTTCTCCAAAATGGCCACACCTCCTAATAGTGCCACTCCCTGGCTCAAGCATACACAAACCATCACACTGAATATTCATCATCAATTGACCATTTATGGAAAGTTTGTTAATCCCTGTTTTAGGACATGGTCTTCATGTATGTGTTTTCTTCCGTGCTTTTATTCTAGATTGTGGAGTAATTAAAGTGCAAATGTTCATAGGAAGGGGTTCAATTTTAGGAAAATGATGAAAAACTGCACATATCAGCTCTGCTCATATGTCATCTGTAAAGTTAGTCATGCAACCATACCTGTTGTTAAGGAAATGTGCACTTTAATTAGGTTGCTTAGTAGTCAGAGAACATTCATGGAAAGAAGAAAATAGACACTGGTGTACCAGTATTACCCTTACTTTTCCGTTAAATAATGTAACACAGAAAACAGTGAATTGACTTCTAGAAGGCCACAGAGTTTGGTAAAAACTGTTTGCTGAAAAAAATAATTACAAGTGAAGCAGTACATAATTGGTTAAGTAGATATAACCCACACAAATGTGGACATTTACTTTTTAGCATAAGATGCATCATACACAAATATGATTTTATTTTATATGTTGATTTTAAATAAATAAATTAAAAATAATTTTAAGAGCTTGAAAAAATGGATCAGGGGTTTGCAATTCTTTATGATGGCCAACATGTATCCATTGTGCATATAAACTCACAATAGCTTCAGTTCCTTGAATAGGCTGAGCCAATACACATTCAGTCCTAGATGGGGGTGGGATTTTTGGGCCTTGCCCCACTCAACAGAGCTAATGCCTGTTCAGAGCTGCTGGAGGAGGAGAAGACATTGTCTTTGGTCAAGCAGCTGATGATGAATTTTCAAGCTTCATTACATAGCTTGAAACCCACCATCCCTGGAGCAGTTCTAGCAAAACCCAGTGGGTCACAAAACAAAAACAAAAACAAAAACAAAAACAAATACAAAAGCAAAGAAAGACATAAAAGAGGGATGATCCTTGTTCGGAGGAAGGGAGTGGGAAGAGGAAAATAGGGTTAATAAAGGGGTTAGTGTGAGCAGTATGCATTTTATAAATGTATGAACATTTCAAAGACGAAATTAAATTTAAAATCTTTTTTAAAAGGAGATACAGTGTCTAGGAAATAAAGATCAGGTCTATGTAGAAATAGTAGCTGGGATATTATTCAGAAGCTGAGATGGGTACATAGCTCTGACCATTAGAATAGGTAATCCCCCCCCCACCAGTGGATGTACTTTCTCTTCTTAAAACTGGCATTCTAATACTCTACTTTATCATCACTTTTCTCTGTATTCTAGTTTCTCCTTATTCATGTTTTTCCTCTCACACATTTATTCTTACCATAATTTCTTTCTGACTCCAGTTATATTGCATGCCATTTCTTGATTGATCTTTTCAATCACATTTCTCAAGGTTCTCTTTGTTCACTGTCTTCTTTCCACTCTGTCATTCTGCTCACATTTCTAAAAGGAAGAATAGTCATTAGAGTTTCTGTCCACTCTTGCAATGGCTTCTACTGGGTCAGGAGTTCCTCATGTTTGTATCATCAGTTACTGAAGCGGATACACTCATTTGATGTAAAAGATGGCTTTCAGGGGCTCTTCCTTGAATAAGGGTATAGAGGTAGACAGCTGACAGGTCATAAATGTTGCCTCCTGGAAACCTAATACTGTCCTAGGACACTATGTAACTCTATTTATCTGTCACAACAAAAGCTTGTCAGTCTGCTCTTATCTGTGAATAAGCCAAATGTCACCCAGTTTGGGCATTATATGTTTTCAAAAATACATTTTTGAAATATGAGGATTCTGCTAGTGTAGTTATTACCTGGTAGTTGCAGTTTGTTGATGAGCATGAATCTGTTGATAGCTTTGGCTGTGCTGGACAATAAAAACTACACATTTCTTAGCTCAAGAAATTGGGTTTATAGCTTCTCATTCCACTTTCTACTTCTTTTTCTTTCTTTTCCTATTTTCTCCTTGGAGCTCTTCTCCATTGTAGGCATGAAAAGTTACCGTGCAGCAGATGCTATACTGAACATTTTATGAGCATTTATTTAATTCCTATGCTGATGCTAAGGAATAAGTCGAGTGCTAGCCTTACCCCAGAGTTGCTGAAAGTGAATCAGGGAAAGAGCGAGTACCTTCACCCATATTACACAGTACCTGGCAAACCCCAGAGGCTAAGGTTCTTTGATGGAGGAATCAGGTGCTTCCTCTCTGAAAGTTTATGAAACCATTAAAGTATCCCATGCCAAAAGTTCTATGATGGAGTTGTATTCTCTTTTCTTTTCATTAACTGTTATCAGTAATAACCCAAGAGTTCTGTATTTTTCAGATATAAGTATCTGTGGAAAAATAGTCAAACTAATCAATTTCATTCAATTTTCCACATTTACCATACTTAATGACACATTTTCTTGGTGCCATTTTAACTTTTAACGTTTCCTATGGAATCCTTAAGGTCCATTACCTAAATACGTGTGATTTCAGAGTGATCTAAAGAACTATTTATTCTTTTCTGCACATTTCACAATGTGTTCGTTACTGCATATGATTGATTTTCTTAGCACACATTATTCATATAGTCACAAATAGTTACTAAAGATGAGTAAACAGTATCATGGTCAGGGATATTATCATTTCTGAAGTCCTGATGTAGGCAGGTGCTTGGCATAATCAAGAAGCCCCACCCTATAAAGGATTGTGTTGTCCTTTACATGAGTAATATTGATTTTTAACACTTTTTTTCTAAAACTTGTGAGATCTTACAGTAAGTCTCTAATGTTATCTCAGAATGTGACTCATGCCAGAATGGCCTTTTCTGTGTTGGCAATGCTAATATCATATATATATATATATATGCTATTACTAACATTTTGTTTATAAAATTTGAATGTACTTCTCTGTTTTAAATTTTATCACATTCTTCTTTTCTATCCAAATTATATACAATTTCCTTCTTTAACATCTGGTTTAAAATGTACATCATGAATGGACTTTCAACTAGTTCCTTTTCTCACTGTGTGTGTTTGTATCCAAAATTCACAGATATTTCCTTTGGTTCAGTTTTATTAAGTTTTAGTAACTTGTCTTAAGTCATCTCATGTATGTTTATTTTGTCACATAATATAGATTGAATTGTCTTTACAAAGTTGAGAAGAGCCTTTGCAGACAGAATGCAAGCAGTAAATGATGTTGGCACACTGTCCTTAAACAACACAATTAAACATCTGCTTCCCATAGGTCAAGACTTTTGAGATTCCCACTGAATGTAGATTCTCTTAATCAAAAATAAACGCCAAGGAGAAGGCAAAGAAAGCACTGATAGAATTAAAAAAAAAAACAAAGTATCAAACTAAAACACTCCATTACTTGATTTTATTTGGGTATACCATGGTAGTTTCAGGCTAACTAGGCTATCTTATAATATTTTGTGGAAAAAAATAATAAAATCTTTCTATATATTGATTTCTTTACAAGAATTTATTGATATTTGGATATGTTTGATTACTATAAAATGTTGTAATATAGCTTTATAGATGTGAATCACCCTCGTTAGCAGTTAGGTGACATAGTGATCTGTGAGTCATGTGTATGTATGAGTAGATGTCTTCATTCATAACATTAATCTCTTCTGCTGAGACTATGATCCCTGAGTGAATAGAAATATATGTATATGTATATATTACATTTGTCTTGATAAAACAAAAATAAAGTCCTGAAATTGAAGCAAGGGAATTATTAAGTTCCATATTTACTTGAACTCAAATTATTAGAGGACTGAGAGGCCCCTATTAGATATAGGATAGAACTATTATAAAAGATCAGTGACAGTTATAGGTATTTGATAGAAAACTTATGGATAAATGTGCCCCAGCTTCTGGGGTTTTGAGGAAAATATCTTGCTGCTGTCCACGGATATTTTTCCCTACCCCGAGTCCCAAGCTTCATCCAATCATCTTAGCTCTATTCTGATTCTTAAAATGTTGCCTTATTCTACATGTGACCATAGAAAGTCAGATCTGTTGCAGCTCAGTTTTGAATGTGTAGAATCATTTAAATTAGAATACTTAATTCTACTGTTCAAGCATGAAAGTACCATAGTCATTGAACTGATAGTAGGACCCCAGTTTATGATATTTAGCTATAATGAATTACTAGACTCTTTTGATCATCTGCTCTCCTCAACTGGTTCTCTTTATGAACCAATGCAACCCACTGCCTTGTTCCATCTTCCATGCTCAAGGCACTTTTTCTGCTCCCTCTGCCACAGAACATGTACCCTTTTGTTTGAGGCAATGGCTTTGTATGCAGATTGGGAAAAATACAGTTAACTTCTTCTGTGACTGTTTCTCTGGCCATAATGTCATCAAAGTCTTACAGTGTGTTACAGACAGCTAAATCATGTGAGCTATTCGTAGACATTGTATGAATGTATGACTCTGAATTGTGGCCCAAGTCTAAAAAATACATGTATTCCATTCAATTATTAGACCTAATAAAAGAGGAGAGTAACTCATTTACCTGAAGATGTATAGTTATTAACTACTAGAATTAAAGTTCAAACCCATGTGAAGCTTAGCCTACCTGTTGAGGAAGTTTTATCTGATTTGGTTTCATTTTATAAGAGACTTTAATACAAATTATCCCAGAGATCAGGCAGTTTGCTAGTGATCAAAATATTCAGCCAGAAAAAAGGAAGAGACACTCTTAATATGAGGATGCAGATATTAGAAAATTTCTGCAGCATGTGGGAAGTTATATTTCCAAAAGTTTCTTGATCTGACTTCTTCACCAGACTCCTGTGTCTTTGGTATTATATTTTCTTTTTTTTTTCTTTTTTTATTGAATATAATCTTCATTTACATTTCAAATGCTAAAAACTTTCCAGGTTTCCTCCTCCCACGCCCTGTCTCCAAGTATATGCCCCTCCACCAGACCAACTCCTACCTCCTACCCCCTCGATTTCCCTTTGTTGGGGCATCTATTGAGCCTTCACCGGGCCAAGGACCACTCTTCCCACTGATGCCCAACAAGGAATTATTCTGCTACATTTTTGACCAGAACCATGTGTACTCCTTGGTTGATGGTTTAGTTCCTGAGAGTCCTGAGGTGTCTGGGTGGCTGACGTCATTGTTCTTCCCGTGCGGCTATAAACCCCTTCAGTTCCTCTGGATCACCCTCCAACTCCTCCATTGGGGACCCCATGCCCAGTCCAATGGTTGGCTGTTACCATCTGCCTCTGTATGTGTAAGGCTCTGACAGGGCCCCTTCGGAGACAATCAGGACATGCTCCTTTTGGTATGTACTTCTTGTCATCCATAATAGTGTTGGGGTTTGGTGACAGTTTATAGGATGAAACCCCAGGCAGCGAAGTCTCTGGGTGGCCTTGCCTTCGGTCTCTATTCCAGACTTTGTCTCCTTTATTGCTCCTGTGAGTATTTTGTTTCCTTTCTCAGAGGAACCAAAGCACTCCCATTTCAGTCCTCCTTCTTCTTGAGCTTCCTGTGGTCTGTGAATTGTAACTTGTTTGTTTTGGGCTTTTGGGCTAACATCCTCTTATCAGTGAGTGCATACCATGTGTGTTCTTTTGTGATTGGGTTACCTCAATCAGGATGACACTTTCTAGTTCCATCCACTTGTCTAAGAATTTCATAAATTCATTGTTTTTAATAGCTGAATAATACTTCATTGTGTATATATACCACAATTTCTGTATCCATTTCTCTTTTGAAGGACATCTGGGTTCTTTTCAGCTTCTGGCTATTATAAATAAGGCTGCTATAAACATAGTGGAGCATGTGTCCTTATTACATGTTGGAACATCTTCTAGGTATATGCCCAGGAGTGGTATAGCTGGGTCCTCAGGTAGTACTATGTCAAATTTTCTGAGGAACCACCAAACTGATTTCCAGAGTGGTTTTACCAGCTTGCAATCCCACCAACAATGGAAAAGTGTTCCTCTTTCCCCACATAGACTCCAGAGAGTCAAATAACCCTATTAAAGATGGGGGTACAGAGCTAAACAGGGAATTCTCAACTGAGGAAACTCGGATGGCTCTGAAGCACCTAAAGAAACGTTCAGAATCCTTAGTTATCAGGGAAATGCAAATCAAAACAACACTGAGTTTCCACCACACACTGGTCAAAATGGCTAAGATGAAAAACTCGGGACAGGAGATGTTGGTGTTATATTTTCTTGACAAAAGCGATTTGATCTCTAAGGCTGGGTAAAAAGTATTCCTGTCAGGGGTATTGAAATGTATGTAGTCATGAAGTGGGTAGGCACTTGGCATTATCAAAGAACTATAAGACGAGCCAGCATGATGATTACTTTTTGTCAACTTGATATAAAATGAAGTCATCTAGGAAAAGGACATGTCAACTGACAAATTGCCTCCCTCAGACAGGCTTTTAAAGGGTGTTTTCTTGATTGATGATTGGCACAGAGGAGCCTAGTACATTGCAGATGGGTATTTCTGCACAAAGGTAGTATAAGAAGAAGGGCTGTGCAAGAGACTGGGAGTAAGCCAGTAAGCAGCATTGTTCCATTGCACATGTCTGCTTCAATTTCTGCTCCTAGACTGCTACCTTGAGTTCCTTCCCTGGATTTCCTTCATGATGGATTACAACTGTAAGCTGAAATAAACCCTTTCCTCTCTAAGTTGTTATTGCTATTCATCATGGTGTTTATAATAGCAAAAGAAACCAAGGCAGAATGGTTAGGATCAGAACAGTGAGCTAAGTCAGTGCATCTACGTAACCTATAATGAGTATGATGTAGCAGTGTTATGAATGAACAACTAGTCATAGGTAAAAAGGTTTCCCTATTTTGAATATTCAAATATGCTGAAAATTGTCCCTTTATTGAATTCTCTGGTTGTATTTTAAGGAAATTATACTATGTTCCAACGCTCTGAATAATATTAAGAATATAATCATATAAAACACCTAATCTATAAAATAAATGAGTAGAAAGTTTGAAGCAAGATTATACAAACAGATCTATGTCTAGATATAGATGTTCAGATGTTCAGATAACTTCAATGAAATCAGATTATCTAAATACAACATGTTTTAATAAACATTAAGAAGTTAATATGTATTAAACATTTATTCACTAATTGTAACTTAATGAAGTAGCAATGTAATTCCCATCTCCACTTTCTTTTTAATTTACATTTGCATAACAAATGTGTGATCTAATAGTTAATTGAGTCCTCTATTAAACTATGATAAGGTAGCCTTAGGTTTAAAGAAAATTACTCTTGAAAGGTGGCAGGATATTTAAAACCCACCATGCTCTAGGTAGTTCTGTGTACTTACTTTCCTACTGGAATAGGACAAGGTGCTATGTTTTGTAATTTGTCCATACATTCTGTGTAGTTGGAATAGGCTTGATGGGAGATGCTCCATAACAAGGAAAGGAGGACAACAAATACATGAACTCAGTGTTATTTTCAGTGTCTCACTTAATTGGCACAAGTACATTTTGAGACATTTACTGTTCACTTCTATTCCATATATGATGAAACTGAGACTTAGGGCAAAGTTCTTGGTTTAGCTAACAGAGACGGTTAAATTCAGCAGGTAATTTAATACTGTGCCATATGGTGCATCTATAAAGCCAGGCTCTTTTAAGGTTCACCTTTGTCTGTATCTGTTTTCCTATTAGCTGAGCAATGTTAGTAGGTTTTTTTGTTTTGTTTTGTTTTCTATAACTATTACATAAATGAGAGAACTAAAAGGAAAGAAAGACTAATTTTAGTCAATATTGTTGGAAGTTTGCATTCATGCTCAGGTGGCTTCATTGCTCTAAGTCAGTGGCAAGGAAGAAACTCAGAAGAAGGGGTGTGGCATATTGGAGATAGGTTCTAATGCTTTGAATTAATGCAGCCCCTCAAAGAGGGAATCTGCATGTCAGAATGCTGAAGGTCCTTGATCCCAATTGGCTCTTGATAGATCAATAAAGCGCCCTCAAGGATGCTGAACTGGCCTGCCTTTCCACCCCGCTGCTTCCTGATGCTGTACAAAGGCTTGCTTCCATTAGAACTTCAGGGATTGATTGCTGCTGATTTCCAATGGACTGGTTCACCTGGGCTTGCAGACAGATCCAGTCAAAATTTCAGACAAGCCCTGAGCCTTCTAAGCATACAGAGACTGGACAACAGATGCTAAAGCTAGCTTTCTTATGTCTAACCAGTTTTTCGAATTTTCCTAACTCTTTCTACCCTTTTAAAGAATTTCTCATCACTTCTATTCAGCAGAAAGAAGCCATAGAGAGTTGTCAGCCTGATTCTTTGGGTTGGGTTTCTAGTTATGGTTATTTTTCAAACTATAGATAGGTTGTCATTTTAAGGGATAATTTGGAAATGGTCATAACTTTGTACACGGAAAAAATAGAATGGATTAGTAATTTTATTCTTGAAGAAAGCATTGTGTAGCCATAATCTTACAGAAATCTTTGTAATTGATGCAAAATTGAAGTCATTATTACTTACATTGATACAAAATTTATATATTGTTATAGAATTAAGATTTGTATTAGTATAAATCTGTATATTGATACAAAATTTGAAATTAATATTGTTAATCTTAGATAGGTATTGTGCCTATGCAACTCATTTAAGAATACAAGGCGTTGACCCAGTCCTTCTAATAGCTGCTGTTACAAACTGATTAGGATGATTAAGTAACACGAGGTAAGGGTCAGATAGTAAACTCATGATTGTGTTAGATTTTGATTTAATTTTAATAAAGTGTTTTCAATTTACTCAAATAGAAATGGCTAAGGTTAAGGTATAACAGTTCAGATATACTTTAAATAGATAGTTTTCAAAAAATCAGAAATCCACAGAATGTGACTATTGATGTTATTGACAATGAGACATGTCTATTTCTGACAGCTTTCCCCACTCCCTTTCAAGGAACATATTGAGCATTTTTACCTCCAGGCAAAGTTACTTGTGGCAAGGTAGCCACCAGACAAAAATGCCCTATTCATCTACAGACAAAAGATACTGTCCAGGGAAGGATACACAATTCAGGATAGTTGATACTTTAGTTCTGACAAGACAGAGCAGACTAACCCCTCATAGTTCTTTCTTCTTTTCTAGATCTGTCAGATGGTTCTGGGCTAGAAGGCAGAAGACAGATGCTCCAACATTATAAGAAACTAGGGGTTCTCCAGGTAGTCAGCTGTCTCTAAAATTTGTTTAAGTCTTCTGCTTCCTATGCACTCATGTAATATTTAATTGATTCTCTGATTTATGACAGGGTTGAAGACTAGTTATAGTCTCATAAGCAAACTTAAGTTGTTTAGCATTGAGAGATAAGACATAGATTTGAAAGGACGGTTTTCAGATGGAAATGCAAGCTAAAATCAGAACATAAATCAAGTCTAGAATTATAGGCTCTTTAGTTAGGATAGGTGGTAGAGTACTTTAATTAATAAATATGATGGACTGAATGTTAATTGTATATCATACTTTTTAATTTGCATAATTGTTATGGTTATACTCAATTTATGTCTGAGAGAAGAGCCTTTTTTATTTGGACAGAAAAGATGAACTGTTGGGAATTGTTTCTGATGCTTTGAATTAATCTAGCCCCTTAAATTTGGAATATATATGTCCAAACTGAAGGTCCTTGTCTATAATTGTTTGTTTTTCTTTAATTTATTTTATTTTATTTTCTATATTCTTTATTTACATTCCAAATGATTTCCCATTTCCCAGTTCCCCCCTCCCTGAAAGTCCCATAAGCCCTCTTCCCTCCCCCTGTTCCCCATTTACCTAAGAATTTCATGAATTCATTGTTTTTAATTGCTGAGTAGTATTCTAGTGCGTAAATATACAATAAAAATATTCCTAAGTTGATTGAAAGTGGAATTATAAACATTTTCTGATAAAATTGAAAATCTACAAGGAAATATTTCTGATAAACCTCAAGACATATATAGAAAAACACATTAAAACTATTTCATGAAAAATTGTACAGATAAGATAGTAGGCATAAAATATTCCTAAATTGATTGAAAGTAGAAGTAAAAACATTTTCTGATAAAATTGAAGATTTACATGGAAAATATCTCTGATAAATTGAAGAAATTTATACAGATAAATTGGTGGGAATTAAAATATCCCTAAGTTGATAGAACGTAGAATTATAAACATTTTCTGATAAAATTAAAGATTTACATGGAAAATATTTCTGATAAAATTGGAAAAAATATATGGAAAAACACTAAAATTGAAGATTATCATGGAAAATTGTATCAGAAAATGTTTGTGACTCCTCTGTCAATTCAGTAATGCTTTTTGTGTCTACCATTTTGACTATATTATTTTCCATGATAATCTTTAATTTTAATATATTTTCTATGTATTTCTTCAATTTTGTTGGAGGTGTTTTTTATGTATATCTTTGGTTTCGTTGGGGGGGTTGTAGTTCCACTTTCAATCAATTTAGGAATGATTTTGTGCCTACCATTTTGTCAGCATAATTGTCCATGATAATCTTCAGTTTTAACGTTTCTCTGTATTTTTCTTCAATTTTGTTAGAAGTATTTTCCATGTGGATCTTCAGTTTTATCAGAAAATGTCTATAATATTACTTTCAATCAACTTAGGAACTTTTTATACCTTCCATTTTATCTGTATAATTTTCCATATAATAGTCAGTTTTCACATGTTTTTCTATATATTTCTTGAATTTTTTTCAGGAATATTTTCTTTGTAGACCTTCAATTTTATCAGAGAGTGTTTATAATTCCACTTTCAAAAAACATAGGACTATTTTTATGTCTACCATTTTATCTGTATAATTTTTCCATGAAATACTCACTCTTAACACGTTTTTTATATATTTCTTCAATTTTATCAGAGATATTTTCCATGTAAATCTTTAATTTTATCAGAAAATGTCTATAATTTCACTTTCAATCAGCTTAGAAATATTTTTATGCCTACCATTTTACAATTGGTTTTTGATTGGTCAATAAATAGCCCATGGCCAATAGCTGCGAGGGTATACTGAGACAAGACTTTAAGATCTGCATGGGCTAGGAACCAGGAGAGAGTAAATAGGCAGAAATTGCCATGATGGGGAAGAAGAAAGAGCAGACCTAAAGGCCTGCTCACATGTAAGAATCAGGGTAAGTGGCCATGGGCCACTTCCCTGATTGAGCCTGGGGTAGCAGAGATGAAATCTACATTTCAAAAGATGTAAACTCAGAAGTACCAGAGGGGAGTGTTTGCTAGCAGCTGAAGGTTTGGGAGTGTCTAGCCATCAATCTAGTCATGGCATATCAAAATTAACTGATGTGTATGTGTGTGCATGTGCATGTACGTGCACATGTGTGTCTGACAAGAAGTGAAGCAGTTAAGTACTGCTACAGTGGCAGAGGAGAGCTGTTCACCTCCAGGCAGGCAGGAAGCAAAAAGCATTTGCTTGTACTCCTACATTTCTACTTTCTTCACCTGTTATTTGTGTAGGGTTTTTCAGCCTATGAGATTGTATCATCCACATTAGCATAACACCAGCCCCTGAGACTATTTGACTAATCATCATTTCTGGAAGTTCCCTCACAGATATCACTGTAAGTATGATTTACTAATATCCTATTTGTTGCTGAGTCCAGTCAGGTTAATAATTAAAATAAACCCAATTAAAATTCACTAGAAAAGTAGACCTCAAAAGGTACACACTTTTGTTACCACTAACATTTCTAGCTATAGAATATGAGTATCTCAACATTAGAATGGCCTTGGATATTTTCAACTCATATTTTTACATTGTCCCCTACTATGTATTATCACACAATTTTACCCTTTAGTCTCTATTAGTCAGGGTTCTCTAGAGTCACAGAACGTATGGGTAGTCCCTATATAGTTAGGGAATTTGTGGATGACTTACAGCTTGTAGTTCAACTCCCCAACAATAGTCAGCAGTACTTGTGGATGGAAGTCCAAGGATGTAGCAGTTGCTCAGTCCCACAAGGCAGCCGTGGATGGAAGTCTGAGGATGTAGCAGTTGTTCTGTCCCACGAGGTAGGCCAGGAAAAACCAGAGTGAAATCTTCTTTCTTTCAATGTCCTTATATAGGTCTCTAGCAGAGGGTGTGGCCCAGATTAAAGGTGTGTGTCACCACGTCTTTAATCCCAGATGACCTTGAACTCAGAGATCCCCTAATCTTAATCTTCTGGAATTCATAGTCACTATGCATCAAGATCTCCAGGTCAGAAACTTGTATCTCTGAGCCTCCAAATTAGGATTATAGGTGAGCCTTCCAATTCTTGTTTAGTTCATTCCAGATTTAGTCAAGTTGACAACCAGGAATAGCCACTACAGTCTCCAATTTGACAAGTAGACCTAGAAAAATTAAGCTGTAGGCCAGGAAACAAAAGTAATGTACTTTAATCATGATTCCTAAATTCAAATCCATAGTTAAAATTGAGTGTAAGGGAAGGTTGTTTTGTTGGTATTGTTTGCTTGTTTCTTTGTGTTTTCATCAATGATTGGGACAATTTAGGGATCTTGACAGAAACAGGCAATGTTTCACTGGAAAAAGAAGAGGGATTTCTGGTAAAGTTGAGTATTTTAAGAATTCAATTTTAAATTTTAAATTTTTTAAATTTTGTTTTTATTTTTTTCAAGACAGAGTTTCCCTCTGTAATAGACATGGATGATCTGGGAACTTGCTCTGTAGGCTAGGCTAGCCTTGATCTGGCAGATATCAGAGATCTGCCTGCCTTTGCCTCCAGAGTGCTGCCATTAAAGGCATGTGCTACCACATCTGGCTTAAATTTTCATATAATATATTTTGATGTTAATCTTTTCCCTCCTCTAACTGCTCTCTCATCCACTTTCCCTACACACTGAACTTTATGTTCCTTTTCTCTCTTAAAAAATTAGCAAAATATCACATAACACACATACACAAACACACACACACACACACACACACACACACACACACACCAAAACCAACCCCAAGTCAATTTGTTTTGGCCGAATACTGTTGGATGTAAGGTCTACTCTGGAGTGTGGCTGATATACAGTGTCAGTCTTTTGGAGAAAAATGATTTCCCTTCTCCCAGAAGCTATCTATTCTAAATACCTTCTTGGTTAGCATGGGAGAATTGTGCCTACATTCCCTTTTCTACCCTGGGACTTTGGCTTGAACTTGTACAGATCTTGTGCCTCCTTAGACAGTATCTATGAGTTCATATGTATATCAGTTCTACTTGTCTAGAAAATGCTGTTTCTTTGGAGTTGTTCACTATCTCTACCTCTTACAGTTTGCTGCCTTTTCTTCTATATAGATGTCTAATCCACGAAAGGAAGAGTGTTATTGAGCTGTCCCTTTAGGACTGAGTACTCCATAGTCTCTCACTCTCTACACAATTTTTAGTTGGGGGTTTATGTATTAATTACCATTTACAACAATAAAATCTTCACTGATGAAGGTTGAGTAACTCACTGATCATGTGCATAGCGATATGTCATTAGGAGTCCTGTTATTTCTATAGTTATTTAACAGAATACTAGTAGGTTTTCTCTTAGGACCACAACTTATCTAGTCTCCAGGTCATGGCCTCATTAACACTGTCAGCTGTGGATTCCATCTCATGGAGTAGGTATTAAAACCAATGAAAAATGGTTAGTTACTCCCATAACATTTCTGCCACAATGGTACCAGTGGGTATATCTTGTAAGCAGGTTGTTTTGTAGCATATAGTGTTTGTAACCGAGTAATATTGGTCATTACTTTTCTTATCCAGTAGTGTATATAGTATCTTCCAGTAATATGCAAGCTAGTCAGTAAGGGAGAAGCTTCTAATGAGCATTAGATAAATTTCTTCATGTTTATGACATAAATATCTAGTGTTTTTAGCAGTAGGATCAACTATGAAAGGTAACCAACAACATTGGCAATAGCTTGTGATGTTTCAAGTGGGAGTAGTCTCTATGGGATCCCTTTGGTCACCAATTCAAAAAATGCAACCCATTTCCAGGACTGGAGATTATATTTGGAGGCATATGATTTGGTAGCATAGTATATAAGGGGAGCATTATCTCCCACTTATATAACTCCATTTCAATTCATTTTATATATTTATATATGTTAGCAAGCTTCTATAGTAACAGGTTTCAAAAGGCCTTCAGTATTAGTTGTCTCTTTCCATATTTCTTCCTTTACCCCTTCTTTCTGCCAGACTCCTTATTTAACACTCATATTCTAGCTTTTTCTTTGCTGCTTTATAGCATAATGTTCAATTTCCCCTTCCTTGGAAGATTCTCTTCTGCTCCCTCATCACTGAAAAGATATCTAACCTCTGTGAATATTCTGAATTAAAGGCATATATACTTATTGTAAAAGATGACATCCTCATATAAGAGAAATCAAGTGATGTTTGACTCTCTAGATCTGGATTACCTTACTCAGGGAGATTTTGTTTTCTAGCTTCATTCATTTACCTGAAAATTTTTATTAGTTCAGTTTTTCTTAATAGCTAAGTAATATTCCACTGTGTAAGTGTACATTTTTATTACCCATTTCTCACTTGTTGGATATCTAGGTTATTTCCAATTTCTGGATATGAATAGAGCAGTAAAAAGCATAAATATAGTAAGATATAGAGTCCTCTGTGTATATGTCCAAGAATAGTATAGCTAGATCTTGTGGTACATCAGTTTTCAGCTTATTGAGGAACATCCACAATAATTTCTCTAATTGTGTTACCATTTTTCCATTCTCAACAATAATAAGTGTTCCCCATTCTCTACATTTTTGCCAGCATTTGCTTTCGTTTGTTTTATTAAATTTAGCCATTCTAAATGGGATAAGATTCAATCTCATATCATCCTGAGTGAGGTAACCCAGCCACAAAAGAACACACATGGTATGTACTCATTAATAAGTGAATATTAGCCAAAAAGAAGCTCAGAATACCCACAATACAACTCACAGACCATATGA
The DNA here is from genome assembly GCA_036184795.1 of Tokudaia tokunoshimensis. Classification (NCBI taxonomy): domain Eukaryota; kingdom Metazoa; phylum Chordata; class Mammalia; order Rodentia; family Muridae; genus Tokudaia; species Tokudaia tokunoshimensis. The sequence continues at coordinate 90,443,974 of BTHU01000023.1, forward strand.
AAACCAAGAAGAAAGAAGATCACAGCAAAGCGTGGATGCTACAGTCCTACCCAGTAAGTAGAGGGAGATAGGGATCTGGGAGGGAGAATGGAGGGGAAGGGAAAAGGGGGGGCAGTTCAGATATGAAAGGAGATGGTGGAGAAGTACAGAGGGTCAGGAATTTGAAAGTAGGTATATAGCAGTGGGGACAGGGTTCTGGGGATAGCCACTAGAAAGTTCCCGATGCCAGAGACCCAAGAGGTTCCAGAACCCAACAGGGAAGACGTTGGCCAAAATATTGAACAAAGGCAAGATAGAACCTGTAGAGACCATATCCAGTGGATAGGCACGGCCCCTAGTTGAGGGATGGGGCCACCCACTCACCTCAAAAATATTCCTCCAGGCAAAGGGAAATGCAGGGTCAAAGAGTGGAGCAGAAACTGAAGGAAAGGCCATCCAGGGACTGCCCCACCTAGGGATCTTTCCCATCTGCTGACGCCAACCCTAGACATTATTGCAGAAATCAAGAAGCACTTACTGACAAGAGCTGTCCCCTGAGAAACTTTGTCAGAGCTGGACCAATACAGATGCATATACACACAGCCAAACATTGGACTAAGTGCAGGGACCCAATGGGGGAAGTTAGGGCAAGGACTGTAGGAGCTGAAGGGGTTTGCAACCTCATAGGAAGAAAAACAATATCAACCAACCAGACCTGGCAACGTTCCCATGCACTAAATCACCAACCAAAGAGTACACAGGTGGTAACCATGGCTCCAGGATTGCCTTATCACTGGGAAAGGAACCCCTTGGTCCTGTGGAGGTTTGATGACCCAGGACAGGGGAATGCAAGGCTGCTGAGGCAGGAGTGGGAGGGTGGGTGAGTACACTCATTGAGGCTGAGGGGAGGGAGGAATGGATAAGGGGCTTGTGGCAGGGAAACTGGGAAGGAAGATAACATTTGAAATGTAAATAAATTAAAAACCAAGAAAAAAGAAAAAAGATTAAATCTCAAGTTTTAATTTGCATTTCTGTGGTAGCAAAGAATGTTAAACATTTTTAAGTGTTTCTCAAACATTTGTAATTCATCTTTTATAAACTCTATTTAGTTCTATAGCACATTTTAAGTGGGTCATTTGCTTCCTTGATGCTTAGTTTTTTAGTACTTTATGTATTCTATATACTAACCCTCTGTCAAATGCATGATTAATAGATTTTTTTTCCAATCCTGTAGTCTACATCTCTGCATAAATAATAGTGTTCCTTGCTGTAAAGAAGCATTTTTAGCTTCATGAGATTCCATTTATTAATTGTTGATCTTGGCATCTCTTCTCAGGGTTCTGATAAAAAAGGCTTTTCTTGTGCCAATGGATTCAAGCATATTTCCTACTGTCTCCTCTATTAAATTTAGGGTATATGATCTTGTAATGTGGTCTTCTATCCACTATACAGAGTAATTGATAGGGATCTGTTTTCATTCTTCTATACAAAACTATCCAGTCTGACCAGTACTATTTATTGAAGATGTTATCTCTTAACTTCAGTACTTAATTTTGGTTTCTTTGTAATAAAATGGGTGTTTCTGCGTGTGTTGTATCTGAGTCTTCAAATCTAGTCCATTGATCAATGCATCTCTTTTTCTGTTTTAATGTTGTTCTTATTAATATAGATCTGCTGTGTCATTTTAAATCTGGGATTCTGATACCTCTGGCAGCTTTTATTATTCAGGATTAATTTTGAAACCCTGTTTTATTTTGTGTTTACGTATGAAGTTTAAGATTATTTTTCAATTTCTGTGAAGAGCCATGCTGAAGTTTTGAAGGAGATTGGATTGAAATTGTAAACTGCATTTTGATAAAATGATTATGCTCACAATATTCATCCTACTGATTCATGAGCATAGAAGATCATTCTATGTTCTGGTATTGTTTCTCCAATTCTAAGAACCCTTTGCAAGTAGTACCTGTCATGATTTTTGTTTTGTTTTTCAGGTAAGTGTGCTTTTCACCTTAATATGTCTTAAACATTCCAATGTAAATTTAAAAATTAATGAGCACTTGAAGCAAACTCTATTTTTTCATTAATTGATGTCTTCTAAATTAATACTGAGAAATATAAGAAGTTGAGAAAATATATGGAGCAGTTGGGATTAACTGAGAGAAAGACTGAGCAAAGTGCTCTAGAGCCATAGATTTCAGCTTCAGCTCTGTCAGTACCTAGCTACGTATGGATGGACAATGTCACTTGATTATTCTGTGCCCTGTTTCATCTGCAAAAATTAGAGGTATTCAGACTAAAGTATTTTATTCATAAAAGTTTATTATTTTATATACATAAATGCCCTTTATTTAGTTCCTCACAATTAATAATGCTTGATGCATAATATCTCACTGAGCTTACCTACAATGCTATGTGGTAGCTAACACTGTATTGGTTTTACTGATAATACCAAGCCTCAAGATATGGAAAGAGTCTGTACTACTTCCTGCTAGGTAAGCTAGGTTCACATCTAGTTGCCTTTCCAGGCACCACAGCTCCTTCCACATAGTAATTACCTGCATGTAAACAATACTTCCCGAGTGTTTGAAAAATCATTTGTTCCCTTAAATCCTCAAACAACTCTTTCAATTGTATTTGGTTGTTCATTTGCTCAGCAAACTAATTTCCAGATATCAAGGCTGATGAAGTTGACTTATTAGGAATCTCCCATTCTTGAGGTCTTAATTAATGATGCTTGCTTTTAGTCTTCTGCAGTGAGCCTTAGCTTTTTAGTGAAGGAAATGCATGCACACTGCTGGAAGCTTATGCAGATGATGAGAGATTGTACCTTTTACCTTAGCTACTAATGGAATCCATGTGTTAATTGAAGTATTCCTATTTCAGCTAGCAGTAGAACAGATAGCTGCCTTTGCTTTAATGTAGATTCACATGTATTAGTGCAATATGACATTATGAATGAAGGCAACTACACACTCACCAATTTAGAGCTTTTTGTATTCCTTTTATGGTAAATGATTAAGTACCTCCAATGACAAATTGTCAAATCTACTACTGGACATTTAAACATAAAACATATGACAAAACATAGTCCCTTAACTACTTCATTCCCTTGGGTATGAGTCTTCAAGTGTCTCTTTCCCCAGGGCATGACACACTAGTTATGCTTTCATAATTTAACAAACTATGATGAGACTTTGGCAGATATTACTGAACCTGTCAGATTTCACTTCTTGTAAATTCAATTAGTCTGGGGGAACAACAGCCCTAGAGAATATATCAAAATTCAATTAGTCAGCAAATTGGAGTTGTTAGCCTATTCTTTGGAATTATCCATCAAAAGTAAAAGGGTATTTGACACCTACAATCAACTAATTAAATGCATTAAGACCTGATAGGGACAATTTTTAGTGTTCACCACCCTTTAAGTCTATTGGCCAGAAAACTTGATATGAAACAGTTCCAGCAGTGGGCATTATATAAATAAGACTATAGAATGACTAATTAATATAAAGCAGATGGTGTTTCTTTGCCCCTTTTATAATTTATTAAAAGACCCTGGCTCTCTATATTTTATACAGTTTGATAACCACTTTAAGTATTTCTGTGGTAATTTTGTAATTGCTCAGTAGATGCATTTTACTTATTAAAGTCCCGTTGGTCACAAATGAAGATATTTGCAATAACTAAATGATTATTATCTTGTTTATTAAAAATGTTGTTAGTGTGCTATTGGCATTTCTTAAATATTTGTGTACACTTACAGGAATTGTTTTTTATTTTATATTACATTTATTTGTAGGGCAGGTGGGCACATACATGTCACAGCATACTTATGGAAACTAGAGGACTACTTGTAGGTGTCTGTTCTCTCCTTCCACCATATATGTTACTTGGAAAGGAATTATTTTAGTGGGGAATGACTTTACCATGGACTGTAAACATTATGTGGGTGTTTTCATATAAAGATTTTTTTACTCATATCTTTGACCAGACTTCTTACTGGCTTACTGCAATTGAATTGTTGCAAGGTTTCATTGTAGTTTTTATGACTTTGACTTAAACAGGAAGGCTATTAAACAGTGATATTTTTTTCTTCTTTATAATTGTTTAGTCACTGTCCTCCCCATTTGGGCAACTGTTTTCTGATAATTTCTTTCCATTATTCCTTGAGTGCCAAATTATGCAAAGTCTCCTAATTCTCAGAGAACAGGTAAAAATAGCATCCCATGAAGAATGTAGGTATTAGTAGTTTTTACCACTCTTGCTGGTTTTATGACTCTTGGAATCTTACTGATTTTGCTTCCTCACATGTAAATTTTCTATTTCACACCCCATGCCTCTTTATGTTAGCATCCTGTAACCACACAGATTTTGTTTTTATATGTTTCTATTTGACTGCTGTTGGGTAACCTTGGTCTTGCGCACTTGGGAGCAACTCACTCTACTTTTATTCTTGTTTACACAGGGCAACCAAGCCACATGTTTTCCTCAACACTTGTATAAGGCCCTTTGCTTGATCACATTATCCCAGGATCTATCTCTGTAATAAAATGACTTTTTTGTATTAAAGACCAGCAACTCATAAGAGAGAGTTATCTAGAGACAGCATAAAAATAAATTAATCTATTTTACATTTATCTTACTTTTGATTGTAATAAATATCATTTTTAAGGTTTGATCTATGAATGGCCAATATACTTAATTACAAAATGCAATAACATATTTCTCCCTTCATAGCCAATCTTTTGAAGCAGTGGAGTAACTGAGTTGAGAGCTAAAAGAATATATGAACCAAGGAAAATGGATTTCTATCATCTGATCAGGGAATTAGAGACCACTTACCTTAATAACACAATAAGTCTTAATTACCCACTCTCAGAATTTCAAACTCAAGTTACCTTTTTCTTAGCCTCTAGCACACACCTCAGCTGCTTTCCTGATTTATGTGTGCTTCGGAAATATAAAATAATTTTATATTAGTCTGACAAATTTATTTGAGAAGGAATATATTATTAAAACCTTCTAAAATTTTAAAGTAGATTATTGAATTTGAACTGTATGTTCATTCAGATTAAAAATATACATTAGACCTACATGTTATAGGAAAGGCCAATATAATGGAGACTTATTGGCTGTGTAACCACAGGCAAGTTACTTATTGCTCAAAAACACTGTTGTGATAGCTTGAAAACTGACTTTTCCATGAGGAGCTACTAGGACTGTCTCATTTAGACACGTATTTTGAAATTTTAATAATGATGGCTAAGATCAAAAACACAGGAGACAGCAGTTGTTGGTGAGGATGTGGAGAAAGAGGAACACTCCTCCACTGCTGGTGGAATTGCAAGCTGGTACAACCACTCTGGGAAGCAATCTGGAGGTTCCTCAGAAAACTGGGCATGATACTCCCGGAGGATCCGGCTATACCACTCCTGGGCATATACCCAGAGGCTTTACCTGCATGCAATAATGACACATGCTCCACTATGTTCATAGCAGCCTTATTTATAATAGCCAGAAGCTAGAAAGAACCCAGATGTCCCTCAACGGAGGAATTGATTCAGAAGATGTGGTATATTTACACAATGGAATACTACTCTGCAATTAAAAACAATGAATTCACGAAATTCCTAGGCAAATGGTCAGAACTTGAAAATATCATCCTTAGTGAGGTAACCCAATCACAAAAGAACACACATGGTATGCAGTCACTGATAAGGGGATATTAACCCAGAATCTCGGGATACCCTAGACACAATTTGCATATCAATAGATTTCCAAGAAGATGGAAGGAGAGACCCCTGGTCCTGGAAAGACTGGATGTAGGGGAATGTCAGGACAGAGTAACGAGAGGGGGTTGAATGGAGAAAAGAGGGAGGGAAGGGGGCTTATGGGACTTTCGGGGAGGGAGGAAACAGGAAAGGGGAAATGATTTGGAATGTAAATAAAAAAAACTTAGAAAATAAAAAAAAAAGAAAAAAATAATGAAAAGTTCAAAATAATGGCATATCAACTAACTGTAGATTTAGATGACAGAGCTAAGAACTATGGAGGATATACATAAAATTCAGAGAATGGAAAAAAATAGTGTATCTAAAACTTTGAAGCAACCAAAGTCCCCTCATTTTTTTAAAAAAAAGATTCAGTTTGTTATATCCATGGCCATACCTCCTGTGTGTTAATGTCTCTCTTCCCTTTATCTGTCTCTTTCCCTTTCTATTCACCCCTTACCCATTTTCATTTTGTGTGTGTTGCCAGTGGGGATTGCTTTATCCCTTTCTCCCTGAATTCCTATATATCATTTGTATTTGTCTCCTTTTGCTCTCCTCAGCACCTAGTTTTAGCTTCTGTAACATAGAAGTTAGGCATATTTAAAATGTTTGTTTTACTAACAATAATGACTTTAGTGCATGACTGAGAGAAGGTTCAACAGGTAAAGTTACTTTGCTTCTAATTCTAACAACTTTACTTCAATACCTGGAACCTACATGGTGAGAAAGGTACATGTTGAAAAGTCTGAATCTCCTCTCACAAGTTGTCCTATGACCTTCACACGTGCACATATATATGCACACACACACACACACACACACACATGCTCTCTCTCTCTCTCTCTCTCTCTCTCTCACACACACACACACACACACAAACACACACAGGCACACACACACACACACATTCTAAATATATAAGAAAAATTAAAACCCTTTGTGGATTATTGTAATTAAGAATGAAAATACAATGTACAGAATGGGAGAAAATACTTACAAATTATGTATCAATCAGAATAGAAGCTAGTATACGGGGAGTACAAAGGAACTTTAATATGTAATTAAAAGAGAACTACAAATTTTAAAAGTGGAAAGGGGTTTGAAATGGTTATACCAAAAAGATGAACAAATTCCCAAAAGCCATATGAAATATCTAATATGAATTATTCTGAAAATATAAATCAAATTAATAGTGACATGCTCTTTCAAACCTGCTAATATACCTATAATAAACAAAAGAGGTACGACCATCAAGCAAGTACGTGGACAAACTCAAACCTTCATATTGCTTGTGGGAAGGTTCATTGACACAGCTACTTTGGAAAAGTAGTTTGACAGCTTCTCAAAAATTAAACATAAGGCTGGAATTTGCTTCACTGATAGAGTTTTGGTAAGACGATGGATTCTGTCTATAGTACTGCACACAAATAATCCATGAACCTTAAATTACCATATGGCCCATAATTTCTACTCCAAGGTATATATTCAGAAGAACAGAAAATAGACTTTAATAAGCACTTGTACACACATATACTTAACAATTACTTCCAATAACCAAAAGGTAGAACTTAACCACATTAGTGGGTAAATGAATAAACAACCTATGACATATTAATCTGATGGAAAAGTTTTGGTTATAAAAAGATTCCAGGTGAGCCCTAGAAAGGCATACAATAAGATATAGTAAATGGATTTGTCCCCAAAAAGTTAACTCATTTTATAATTTGAACCAAAGGGTTTGTACAAAAGAGAAAGGTTGAAATGTTTATTTGTAGGTTTTAAAAACTGAATTAAACTAAGCTAAATGTTAGGAAGGCACTTCTTCAGAAAAACCAGTTAACACAGACTGGGTAGCCTTGGTTCCTTGAAAATTTGTATACCACCAAGAGTCACCAAATAATTTCTGTGCAAGACCTGCTAGTAAGCGTCTTCTGTGTTTTGGACTATGGGCTCCACTATAACTAATCCACTCTGTTGTTACAGTGTGAGAGCAACCATTGACAATAAGTGGATGAATGAACCCTGCTATGTCAATAAAACTATTTATAAACATCAGTCACTATTGTTCCTACTTGCAAATATAAATGTTGTTTTTATTTCCTCAGATGAAAGAATAAGATGTCTGCCATACCCAACTGTGCAAATACATGACTTGGGCTTAGCCCAGAGCATTTCTATCTAACTCTCCCTAGGGCTAGGCCTGGAAGCTTCTAGCCTCCTTACACCCTAATATTCTGCAAGCCCAGACCTTGGAGGCTGCAGTTTTCAATCTCTGTCTGCTAACCTAGCCTAGAATATTTCAGCCTCAAAGACTTACTACCGAATAAGCTCACCCTTTCTATTTCTTTCTGAACTCTTATTGGCTGGTTCAACTCAACTGTTCTGGCTCATCCTTCTCTCCAAACTAACTGATTCAGTCTGGATTCTCTCAGCTTCTCACTGAATTGCTCTTTTTGGACTCAAACTAACTGGCAATTTGTCCTAATCTTTGGGTTGCTTCTTATTCATTGACTTCAACTGCTTCTGTTGACCTGCATTAAACTGCATGAACCCAGGAATGAACTCAACTCCACTGACTCCCAACTGACTCAACTCTCAACCCACTGAAGAACTGAACTCTCTCCCTGCACTGGTCTTAATTAGCTTTTCTCTGAGAGCAGGGGCATATTCTCTCTATGAGTCATTCTGTCAAATCTTTCTTTTTGTCTCTTTGTTGAACCCTCAATTAGAGGTCATTGTCTGGGATTAAATGTATTTACTAAAGAATTCCAGCTAGAGGGGTGTACTAAGGGCATGTCTACATTCCAGAAGGAGCACACAGTCCTAAAAGGTTTTTGGACATTATCAGAGCAGCCATATTATTAGATTAAATTTCCTCTCCACCCACCTGCTTAAAACGGCATGACTCCTTTTTGAATAAAGATGGTCAAAGACAATTTCATGTTTAGTGAAAAGCTAAACTGTTTCAAAGATATGACAGTCCATTATAGCTCATCAGAAACAAAGTTAATCTATCAAATTACTTACCACTTCATCTCAGTATTTGTGTTACATTATGAAGATGATGATGTGTAATTTTATGTTCTTTTTTCATACATAGCCAAAGATTGCTTTGAACTCCTGATTCTCCGTTCTTAAGCTTCCTCAGTGCTAAGATTAAAGACATGTTCCACTACTCTCAGCCTCTCACATTTTATGTACCAAGAATAGTTTCAATTGAAATGACTGAAATATCCATGTAAGTGTTTTAATTATTTTTTTCTTGTGGTGCTGAATATGAAATGCAGGATCTGGTGCTTACTTGGTGTGCTGGGCTAGTTTTATAGTAACTTGATACAAGCTAGAGTTAGCAGAGAGAAAGAAGACTCAATTGAGAATATACTTTCTTAAAATCAGGTTGTAGGCAAGCCTGTAGGACATTTTATTAATTAGTGGTTGATATGAGAGGATCCAGTCAATTGTGTGTGAGGTCATCCCTAGGCTGGTGTTCTGTGGGTGGGTTCCATAAGAAATCAGGCTGAGTAAGCTATGAGGAACAAGCCAATGAACATCACCCTTTCATGGTCTTATTATATTACATCTTGTACTATGTATGCACCACACGTGTATACACACACACACACACACACACACACACACACACACACACACGGGAGACTTTCAGTTTTAGTACTAGGAAAAAAATCTCAAATCCAGGGATTTTCAATTTTGCTTCATGTTGCAGCTATTTTTCTGAAATCCATTTAGACACTGCATGGAGTTCCTGAGTTCATTCAGAGAAGATGTGATTTCTTGCTGGAAGAAATAATAGTCAAAAAGGTCATTGATTACCTCCATGTGGTTTCTGAACATAACCAAACTGAGCATAAATAATGTGTACCAGAGCCCTGGAGAATATGTTTGTTGTCAGTGAATAAGCATAGAAGGATAATTGAGGTATCCCATATTACATCAAAATATCTGAATTTGAGAATTTTAATGAAAAATGTAATTTTAAAGAAATATTTTTGATGTTTATGAGTGTTTTGCCTGTATGTATGTAAGTGTAACACATGTGTACAGTGCCTACAGAGGTCAGAAGAGTGTGTTAGATCTCGTGTAGCTGGAGTTACAGATGAGTGGATGCGTCCATGTTGGTGCTGAGAACCAAACACAGACTCTCTGCAAGAACAGCAAGTGCTGTTAACTTCTGAGCCATTTCTCCCTCCTCTTGAATCATTTCTTACATTTATTTTTTCACATCCAATAATGCTATTTTTGTTTTAGTTTCCACTTATCAAAAATATAGAAGAAATGAAGAATATCCAGAAAAAAATTATATGAGGCACAAAATACAGAATTAGAAACAAATCCACATTGCTAGGTTTTATTAACATTTTCAGATATACTTCACTGAGATGTAAGATGGACTACATAGAATCTTGGCACTTTGCAGTTTAGACAAGGAAAGATGAAAATGAGTAACATTAAATTCTCTAAAAGAATGAAACAATGTGTGCAGGTACATATTTATCAAATCCTAGTAGGTATGAGGACTATCTATTTTAACTCAAAAAGAAAAGGCAGATGAAGGTATGTTCATAAATTGAGAAAATAATTCAATGGCCTCATTTTCACCTCCAAGAAATGGCTACTAGTTGAGTACATGCTATTAAGAACCAAATTTATATTACCTACCTTAAGACCTTTGGGTAAAAAACAAATGGAAATGTATATGTTTTCTAGATATTTTTATAACTTTTTTGCAGCTTTCTTTATCAGCTTACATTGCTCATGTAACAAGGCTCATGTTTTCTAATCCTTACAGTTCTAGTTTCTTTGTCTGCCATAGTCTCTTGTGCCTAATTTTTAGTCAGTGCAATTTTGAAATACCCTCATCCCAACTAGGAAAATTTAAAGATTGCATACCAATATAACTGAGTGAAGCAGATGCAGCAAATTTGTAAAATTTTTATATTTTAACTAAAACTCTGACATCCAGAAGTATAGATGGTAAGATAAAAATATGTTCAGTTTTGAACATTTTGTACATAGATATAAAATTTTGTACATAGTTAACCTTAGAAACTCTGATATGATATAATAACTCTTAATGAATTTTAAAACTTCAACTCTATAATGAGAACTACACAGAAAAGAGACTACTGCTGCCAGGGGAGGGTATACTATTGTTAGGGTATTGGCATTAAGAATTTTAGTTTTAATGACTTTATAAGAAATAGGAAGTCTCAGGTTGTTGTAAAGTATAGATATGAAACTATAGATCCCAAAGGATAGATGAATCTATGGTCTAATAGTCTTTACTTGAAAGGATAGATAAAGAAAAATAAATAATCTTATCCACAGAGAAATGACAAGAAGCTTGGCATTTTACTTGAGATGTGCCAAAAAAAATGCAGTCCCCCATATTTGCTATCTTAGGCATACAATTCATTTCTCTTTGAGGGTTAATTTTATATTGCACTCCAATTTAAGAAGATCCAATATGAGCTTCTAACTCTTGGCAAAAGCAAAGTCAAAACAGCTCTGAAAAAAACAAACAAACAAACAAACAAACCAGAGAGTACAAGTACAAGGCATTAGAACAGGAAAATAGCTCTTTCCAAGACAAATTAACAGTGGAATGTTATTATAGACACATGATGAAATAGTCTCCTATGATAAAAGTAAGAAGAAAAAACAAAACACATTTATATCCTTGAGAGCTAGGAAAATAGGTTAGATCTCTAACCTATTTAGAGAGAATTTAAAATAAATGTTTGTATAGTGATTGAAAAGTTGAAAAATCCTAATAATTAAATGAAGGGCATGAAAATAAGACTGGTTGATTTTCTAAGGACAAAGGTAAGAAAATCATTTAGAAATGAAACTTAAAATAATTTAATGTTATCTATGGGGTAATAATATAGGGATAGAAGAGAACATGTAAATGGCTCATGGAATATACAACCATGTAGAATGCACCACAGCTAGAGGCATTAAGGGAAAAAAGAATGAGAAAGTTTAGAAGCTGTGTAAGAAGGCTAATAAAATAATAACTAGAAAACACAGAGGGATGCAATACAAAAAAGGATGGCGCCCTGTACTTTCAAAAATGATAAAGGAATTCAGTGAGCAAGCAGCTCAGTAAGTAAACAAGAAACATGTGTGCCAACACCTCCAAATGAAATTAGAAATGCCCACTAGAGAACCTTAAAATTTACCAGGAAGAAAATATATATCACAAAACAGAGACAAAAGGGATGTTGAGGCTGAGGAAGAGTTGGGGGTCAGTTGAAAAGTAGATCACCTATGCAGAATAACAGAGACCAACTAGATTTCATAGCAAAAAAAAGAATTGAGGACAAAAGAGGCAGCAATAATATTTCCAATAGGCTAAGGCAGGAAAATGAAGAGTAGGAGCACAATAAACATAAATTTAAGCAGTATTTCAGTGAGGGTTTCCACTGTTGTGAAGAGACACCATGACCAAGGAAAGTCTTATAAAGAACAGCATTTGATTAGGGATGGCTTACAGCTTCAGAGATTTGGTCTAGTACCTTCATGGCAGGAAGCATGGCAGCATGCAGACAGACACAGTACTGGAGAAGGAGCCAAGAGTTCTAAATTTGATCTGAAGGCAAACAGGAGAAGACTGACTTCCAGGCAGTTAGGAGTAGGGTCTCAAAGCCCACTCCCACTGTGACACACTTCCTCCAAAATGGCCACATCTACTCTAACAAGACCACACCTCCTAATAATGCCTCTCCCTGGGCCAAGCATATTCAACCTACCACAAGCAGACACTGAATTTAATTCTCATATATTCTTTGGCAAAACAAACAAACAAACAAACAAACAAATAAACCAAAGCCATAAAACTCAGGCATTAGATAAAGGACATTTTAGAAAGAAAACAATAAATGATAGTGAAATTGACAAATGTATGAAACCAGCATAGACTAACAATAACTGATTTAATTTAACATAATAAATAGCTTGAAGATTGTATATAATTCTCTTTCCTATGATACTGTAGTAGTAAGATACTTAAAAATATGATGTTTTGGGGATATGTAGGTTTCTTGCTGAGACGATTAGTTAAAATAAATTACTTCATCTCTGATGGAGCAGGTCTATATCCGTGTTATATACTCTGCACTCTTTTCGAAGCTCTTTGGGTCTCATATTTTCCTCAATCCCTTTCAAGTTCATGTAGATTTCAGAGTGAAGTTTATCACAATGAATTCAGAAATAAAATTAATAGATAAATTAGTATATGTTGATGCTGCTGAGAACACAGGATATCCGAAATTCACATCCATTGTCAGTTGAAATAATCAGGTCCTCTGGGAGAACAGTTGTCTATCTCTTACAAAAATGAACACGTTAACTTCCTACAAATGACAAATTACACATCTGATCATTTATCCAAGAGAAATGGAAACACGTTTAACACAAACTTGTGTGCAAATGTGCATAAAAGGTTATTTCTTATGACCTTAGATTAAAGCAACAATTTCTCTCAACAGAAATTTCTGATGCATGGATGAAGCATATTGTGCTGTGTTTGCATGATAGGATACAACTCAACAACAAGGGAAAAAATGAACTTTTGACATCAGCTCAGAGGAATTACAAGGGCAATATGCTGAAGAAGAAGAACAAGGAGAGAGAGAGAGAGAGAGAGAGAGAGAGAGAGAGAGAGAGAGAGAGAGAGAGAGAGAGAGAAAGAGTTAAAAGATTGCATATGTTCTGATTTAATTCATATGAAAATCCCAGTATGTGTGATGGCTATCATTGGTTGTCAACTTGACTACATTTGGAATTAGATAACAACCAAAAATGGAGGGCAAATCTATCAGGGATTTTTTTTTTTTTTTTTTTTTTTTGCTTAATTTGAAGTGTAAAGATCTGGATCTTCAGTAAGAGATTCTTTTAATCTAGATATTTTGAGCTGGGAAACCCACTTCTAGTCTGGGCTACAACTGCTGTAATCTTTTTTAAGGATGGGGAAGAAGAAAACCTTTTCTGTGTGCCTACTTGCTTTTGTCTTGATAGCAAGCGCCTACTCCTTTACTGGCATTAGAGCCTACTTCTTCAGGATCCCAGCCTCCACTGAAGACCAACTGAGACATTCAGCCTTGTGGACTAAACAACTACTAGATTCTTGCACTTTCTTTTTGTAGTTAGCTATTCTTAGAATAGTTGTATCACAGCTTGTCATTCATTCTAATAAATTATATATAACAGATAAATAATATCTATAATAATATGTATTTATTATATATTTATTCTACAATTTGGAAACACACACACACACACACACACAAACCCAGTATAGCTAAAAAAAAAGGTCCTGTATAATAAAACAACTGTTCAAGGTAAAACCATCCCTGATCACAAATTGTAATATAAAGCTAGAATAATAAAAAACATCATGGTATTGGCCCAAAAAGACACAGCAATCAAAGAAATTGAAGACCCAAATGAAAGTCCATACATATACAAGCACCTAATTTTTGATAAAGAAGCCATAAATACACACTGGAGAAGAAGACAATATTTTCATCAAATGGTGGTTTTCAAATTGGATGGCAGCATAAGGACGAATCCAAATAAATCCATAGTTATCAACTTGCACAGAACTCACCTCCAAATGGATCAAAGACCTCAACATAATACCAGATAAACTGGACCTGATAGAGGAGAAAGTAAGGAATATCCTTGAAGTCATTGGTACAGATGACTTTCTGAACAGAAAGAACATCCTTAGCATAGGCACTAAGATTAACCATTAATAAATGGGACCTCATGAACCTGAAAAGCATCTCTATGGAAAAGGACACTGTCATTCAGACAAAGTGGCATCCTACAGAATGGGAAAATTTTTACACATCTGATACGGGCTAACATTCAAAATATATAAATAACTGAAAAAAGAACAATATTAGACATCAAGGAAACAACCCAATTAAAATATTGGGTACAGATCTAAACAGAATTCTCATAATAGGAAACTCAAATGGCTGAGAAACAATTAAAGAAATATTCAACATCTGTAGTCATCAGGGAAATGCAAATCAAAACTACTTTGAGGTTTCATCTTACTCCTGTCAGAATGGCTAAGATCAATAAAACAGATGATGGCTCATGCTAGCGAAGATGTGGATTAATGGGAACACTCATACATGGCTGGTGTAACTACAAACTAGTACACCCACTATGGAAAGCAGTGTAGTGGTGGCGCAGGAAGGTAGCAATCAATATAATTCAAGATCTAGCTATACCATTCTTGGACATATACACTCCATCCTACAACAAGGACACTTGATCAACTATGTTCATTGTAGCTATATTCATAGCAGCCAGAAGTTGGAAACAATTAATTGAAAAAAATTATCAACAGATCAATGAATAAATAAAATATGGTTCATGTACACAATAAGATGTTACTCAGGCCAGTAAAAACTGATATAATGAAATTCATGGGTAAATGTATTAAAACAGAAAAAAATCATCCTGGGTGATGTAACTCAGACCTAGATAGACAAATAAAGTATGTATTTATTTATATGTTGCTATTAGATTTTTAAATCAGTGATAACAAAGCTATAATCCATAGAACTACAAGTGTTTGGTATAAAGAAAGAGACTGGGGTGAAGAGAGAGAGATCTTCCTAGGAAAGGAAAATAGAATAGATAGCTGTAGATGAATGGGGAGTCTGGAACAGGAAGATCAAATTGGGAGGGGGAGGAAATGGGGCACAAAGGAGAAAAATGGTAGAAGTAGGTAAAATTAAGGGTCATTTGAGTTGTAGTATGGAAACCTAATATAGCAGGATCTTTCTAAAGTATACAAAAGCTTTCTAAATGAAATTGCAAATTAAAGAGGATACAGAACCACAGCTTGCCTACTCTTATCACAAAATGAAGCTTCCAGCATTGAGATTGAGTTATATCTAATTGAGTTGAGTTCCTATGGGAACTCTCAAGCAACCTAGGACGTCTTCAAGGCTATATGTTGCTCTTTACACACTGATGGCAAGGACCATTGCTGAAGACAACACCTACACAACTCGTTGAACCTGGATTAGTCGAGTTGGGATCTACATAGAGTCTTTATCCCTACATGCTAGTTAGTGCCTTTTGTAGAGCAAGGTTCTCTTTGGATGCTACCAAGAAGAGACATTAACACCAACCCATCAAAAATCCTCTGATCTAAAATGGTTGTCCTGCTTACAAGATATGATAGAGCAATGGTGGCACAAAGCTTGGGGGAATAACCAACCAATATTTGATTTGATTTAAGGCCCACTCCATGAGATCGTACCCATACCTGAAATTGTTTCAGTGACCAAGAACGTGAAACTAGATATCTCAGGGACCTAGAATAATACCAAATCCTACAATTCTACTAAAAGAACATAGCAATAAAATTACTCCAAATGAGTTTGTTATATTTATAGGTCAGTGTCTTGCTCAGCCATCATCATAGAAACTTCCTCCTGCAGCAGATAGGAACAAATGCAGAGACACACAGCCAGACATTAAGCAGAGTAAGTGACATTGGGACACTTAGTAATAAATGGAATATCTCCATTAAATCCCTCTCCTCAGTGCTTAGAAAACTGTGGAAGAAGAGGTAGAAAGTATAAGAGGCAGAGGGCATGGAGGACACCAAGGAACCAAGGTCCTCTAAATCAAGATGATTGATACATGTATGCTCTCAGGGACTGAGGCAGTATGCTCAGAGCCTGCACTGGTCTATATCAAATAGAGTCCTAAAGGTGAAAGAAGTGAATACATGCTCCTATTCCTAATCTAGAAGCTATCTCCAATTGATAACCATTTGAAATTGGAAATTTAGTTTCCTCTAATGGGTTCTCATTAGGGAAATGACTCTTAGGATAGGCTACATGTCCAACAGTAGATGGGCAACAGAAAACAAACTCAAAGAAATCATCAAGGGGTCCTTTGGTCCTAAGGTTGGGCTAGGATTTTTTAAAAATTTTACCTTTTTTATTTTATCTGGAATAACAGAAAACCCAGAATAGCTAAAACTATTCTCAAGAGTAAAAGAACCTCTGGGGGAATCAGTATCCCGGACCTCAAGCTGTACTACAGAGCAATAGTGTTAAAAACTGCATGGTATTGGTACAGTAACAGACATGTAGATCAATGGAACAGAATTGAAGACCCAGAAATGAATCCACACTCCTATGGTCACTTAATCTTTGACAAAGGAGCTAAAACCATCCAGTGGAAAAAAGATAGCCTTTTCAACAAATGGTGCTGGCTCAGCTGGAGGTCAACATGCAGAAGAATGCAAATTGACCCATCCTTATCTCCTTGCACTAAGCTCAATTCTAAGTGGATCAAAGATCTCCACATAAAACCAGACACACTGAAACTAATAGAAGGGAAACTAGGGAAGAACCTTGAACATATGGGCACAGGGGAGAATTTCCTGAACAGAACTCCAATAGCTTATGCTCTAAGATCAAGAATAGACAAATGGGACCTCATTAAATTACAAAGTTTTTGCAAGGCAAAAGACACTGTCAAAAAGACAAAGCGGCAACCAACTAACTGGGAAATGATCTTTACCAACCTTACATCCGACAGAGGGCTAATATCCAAGATATACAAAGAACTCAAGAAGTTAAACTCCAGAGAGGCAAGTAACCCTATTAAAAAATGGGGTACAGAGCTACACAAAGAGTTCTCACCTGAAGAATATCTAATGGCTGAGAAGCACCTAAAGAGATGTTCATCATCCTTAGTCATTACGGAAATGCAAATCAAAACAACCCTGAGATTCCATCTCACACCAGTCAGGATGGCTAAGATCAAAAACACAGGAGACAGCAGTTGTTGGCGAGGATGTGGAGAAAGAGGAACACTCCTCCACTGCTGGTGGAATTGCAGGCTGGTACAACCACTCTGGAAAGCAGTCTGGCGGTTCCTCAGAAAACTGGGCATGACACTCCCGGAGGATCCGGCTATACTACTCCTGGGCATATACCCAGAGGCTTTACCTGCATGCAATAAGGACACATGCTCCACTATGTTCATAGCAGCCTTATTTATAATAGCCAGAAGCTGGAAAGAACCCAGATGTCCCTCAACGGAGGAATGGATTCAGAAGATGTGGTATATCTACACAATGGAATACTACTGTGCAATTAAAAACAATGAATTCACGAAATTCCTAGGCAAATGGTCAGAACTTGAAAATATCATCCTTAGTGAGGTAATCCAATCACAAAAGAACACACATGGTATGCAGTCACTGATAAGGGGATATTGACCCAGAATCTCGGAATACCCTAGACACAATCCGCATATCAATAGATTTCTAAAAAGATGGAAGGAGAGACCCCTGGTCCTGGAAAGACTGGATGTAGGGGAACGCCAGGACAGAGTAACGAGAGGGGGTTGAATGGAGAAAAGAGGGAGGGAAGGGGGCTTATGGGACTTTCGGGGAGGGAGGAAATGGGAAAGGGGAAGTGATTTGGAATGTAAATTAAAAAAATAAAATAAAAAAAAAACAAAAAAAAAAGAAAAAAAATTTTACCTTTTTTCTTTTATATATGCTTTAGTGAAATATATATATATTTCTAGGTCATTTGCATATATATTATTGCTTCCAGTTTAATGTTTTTTTTTGTTCTTATTTTATTTATTTTTATTTTTTCGAGACAGGGTTTCTCTGTGTAGCCCTGGCTGTCCTGGAACTCACTCTGTAGACCAGGCTGGCCTCGAACTCAGAAATCTGCCTGCCTCTGCCTCCCAAGTGCTGGGATTAAAGGCGTGTGCCACCACCGAACGGCTCAGTTTAATGTTTCTATGGAATTCCTGAGCATGCAAATGAGTGGGTCCTCATGTCTATATCTATTGCATATGCCTTTCTTCAGCTCTTTTCCCTTTGTTTGGTTTTGTCCTATTCCAGTGTATTAGGTTTTGTTTATCTTACTTTATGTTATTTTTGTCCCTGCTGCTTTTTTCTAAGGAGAGACAAAAAGGGTGGATCCTGATTGGAGGGAGGTGGACAGGAAGTGGGAATAGTAGAAGGAGGGAAACCATAATCAATTTATATTACATGAGAGACAAAAGCTATTTTACCTAAAATGGAAGAGTAAAGAAAAATAAAATAGTATGCACTAAGACCCTGTAGGTTCTGATGGAAGCCAGCCTATTCACTAGTACTTATATGAATGACTTTAGCTAAGGAAGTCTCTGCTTGCTAATTATATGACTAATAGCCCTTCTTAGGAGGAAGGGAACCACTATTACCCTAATGCAGAGAAAGAAATTACACACACAGTAGCCACACACAGACTAGAATATATTATTGTCGCCTACTCCTATAATGGGAAAAAAAAAGAGCATGTCATTAGTGTCAAGTAGATCCTAGGGAAATCTCATTAGAAAAATGACTCAGTACAATAATGTTACTTGGTGGCTATCTTTGCAAGAAAACAGAATTTGACTTAATATGATTCTTATGTGAAAACTTCAGAAAAATAGTTTATTCCACAACCCATATGCAGAACTCCTTGAAGACAACTCCCCACACACATACACTAAGATTTGATTTGAAAGCTCACACTGTAGCCATAAGTACAAAGACACCCTTTCTCCTTATGTAAAAAAAAAAAAAAAAAAAGAATCCAGCATTATTTCTCAGTTTACCGCCTCTGAAAAATGAGACTTCTTATTTTGACTATTAAAAAACTTTTTTTATTTCTTTTGTTTTTCTTAAAGTATCTTTATTAAAATATAATTAATGCCTCATAGAAGTCACACACATAATGTAGTTGAGTGGTTTCTGGTTTACTCACAAATATGTACAACCATCATTATAGGTACTTATAGATTTTAGAAATGTTTAATTTTCCCATAAGGAAGCTATGTACACTTTTACCCAATCATTTCATCTTTTACTCTCGACTCCAAGCAGACTCCAAGCAATCAGCAATCCCTCAGTCTCTAGGAATGTCATGTATTTTGTGTTTTCATATGAATGAGACCATATAATATGGAAATCTTTGCAACTGGCTTCTTTCATTTACCAAAATTTTACAATTCTATTTGCATTATAGTATATATTCTTTCACTGATGGAAGAATAATTCATCATAGGGATATATTACACATTTCTTATATATTCATTTCCTGTTGGACATATGCACATTCTCAAAAAAGCTAATATAAACTTTCATATACAGAAGGCTTGTATGGGTCTATTTTTAAAGTATATTTTATGATTATAACTTGGAATGGAATTATTGGGTCATATGGTCTTGTTTTCCAACGCATCTACAGTATTTCATAGTTCCACCACCAAACATTTCCATCCATCTGCATCCTCCCCAAACCTTGTTATCTAGCCATTCTATCAGCACTTTTGCTTGTTATCCTATTAGGTGTACAGTATTTGTATTTTCCTGATGATTAAGGATGCAGGACATATTTTCATACACACTTGGACATGTGAGTATGAGTTTTGTACATATGTTTTTTCAGAGCCTTAAACTTATTTTTAACTAGAATTTTGTCTTTTAAATTTTTAATGACCATTTAATTTAATTTATCAGACTTGATTTATAATTAGTATTTTTTGAGATGTCTTTTTACTGTGTTGACATTTACCTTTTTGGTACATTTAATTATTTTTCATTTCATACAATTTTTTTCTGATTTTGCCCATGCTTTGATGCTATAGCTAAGAGTTTGCTAAGTGGGATGTCATGAAGATGTTTTCATTGTATAATCTTCTAAACACTGTATAAACCTTGCATGTTTAAAGTTGTTAACCAATTTTACTTTTTAAATGTGCAGCATGATGCAAGAATTCATACTCATGGCTTTTAAAATTGTATTTGTATATTTAGTGTGTATGTGAGAGTATGTCTGTTTATCTGTCTGTCTATACATATGTGGAGAATGTATGTATAGGTCAGAGAACAACTTGTGGGAAGCAATTCTTTCATTTCACTATAAGGGTCCTGGGTGTCAAACTCGCATTGTCAGGTTTGGTGGCATGTGGTTTTATCTGTTGAACCATCTCTCTGGCTCCAGAGTCATGTCTTGGCATGTAGACCTATAGTTCCAAAGTCATTTATTGTGAAAGTCATACTTCACATGCTCCTGTCACCCTTTTATAAAAACTTATCTGGCTATACAGAGGGCCCTGGATTTACAAGAATATTTTTATATATTTTTTATTGAATATAATCTTCATTTACATTTCAAGTGGTAAAACCTTTCCCAGTTTCCTCCCTCCCCAAAACCCCCCAACCCCTCCTCCCACTCCCTGCCTCCAAGTATATGCCCCTCCACCCGACCCACTCCCACCTCTCCCACCTCAATTTCCCCTTGTTAGGGCATCTATTTAGCCTTCACCTGACCAAGGACCACTCCTCCCACTGATGCCCAACAAGGCATTCCTCTGTCACATTTTTGGCTGGAACCATGTGTACCCCTTGGTTGCTGGAATTTGAATTACACTTTTCTTGTTTTATGAGGGATTGATCATCATTTAACTCTATCTTAAGATCCAGGATTTAGGAATAATTTCCGTGATTATTTTCTTTAGATCAGTCATGTTTGATTCTACCCCTAGGTCTCTGGCTATTTATTCTCTACACCTTGGCCATCCACCAGTGTTTTGGTATGGGCTGCCTCTTGTGGAGTAGGCCTCAACTTAAATCAGACATTGGTTGCCACTCCCACAAGTTCTGTGCCACCATTGTCGTAGCACATCTTATAGGCAGGACAGATTGTAGGTTCACCGATTGTATCGGTGTCCAAAATGGAGTATTACTCCTCTGCTAATAAAAAATAACCTCATGAAATTTCTAGGCAAATGGATGGAACTAGAAAAAACAAAAATCATCCTGAATAAGGTAATCCAGACACAGAAAGACAAACATGGTATGTATTTGCCTAAATGTAGATATTAGCTACTGAGTAAATTATAATCAAGCTACTATCTGCAGACCCAAAGAGGTTAGGTAAAGAGGAGAAAACAAGAGTTTTTCAACTTTGCTAGTCCAGATAGCCAACTTGCTCTGTGAATACCCTCTTTTCTCCTACAAAACACCAGGTTTACAAGGGGATTCCCAATCAACCCAGGTTTTTGTGGTTACTAGGTTCTCATACTTGCAAGCAAGCATTTGCTTGCTGAGCTATCTCTCTGAGTCCTCTATTCACGAAACTCATCTATGTTACTTTACTCTGGTACCACACTGTCTTGACTGTCAACCTCATAGTAAGTTTTGAAATCAAGAGCTATGAATCCTCCTACTTTATTTCTTTTTGTAGGAGTTCTGGGGTGCCTACAAGAATTTCAGAAAAAAAATCAATTTGTATAGAGAAGCCAAGACAGATTTTATATAGGTTTACTTTATAAATAACTTTGAATACTGTTGTCACCTTAATTTTAAGTCTTATAAGTCCATGAATTGTTGAGGGAAATATTTAAAATTTGTAGAACTGGCATGTTCCAGCCCTTGTTCCTCTAACTCTGCCCCAGCAGTCTGGCTGGCCAGGCACTGGAGATTCAGGGAGATTCATTGGCCCTGAGCTCCAGAAACATCTCTACCCAGCTTACTAGGTTCCCAGTGGCAGGTCACTACCACACTAACCCTGTGTTTCAAATCCCCCATGGCCTTTGTGGATCACCTCAGGCAAACCCTCGCTTGGCCACCATATCTTTCTCTCTTGAAACCAGATGAGCCACTGCTTGAAGGAAAATGCAGCACAAATTTAGTTCAGAAACAAAGGTAACTCAATCTCTGGTGACAGATCCTTGCAGATCTGCCATGATACTAGGAAACTCTGGCAGCTACATCTTACCCCTCTGCTGTCCCAGTTCCAAAAAGAAGTAACTCTCCTGCTTCCTCTCTCCTGTCCAACTTGGAAGTTCTGCCTACTCGCCCAGTGATTGGCTACTTTATGTATTAGGGTATTGGTTCAAAGAACAACACCAGGCTCATCCACAACAATGAATATTGGATGTTTCTACATCTATTTAGATCAGAAGATCTAAATAAATTTTATGTATTTATATAAAACATTTATATATGAAAAGATTTTATAGGATTTTAAAACTTTTATAGTTTTGGGTCAATTTTTCATTTTTTCATTACATTTATTTTTGTTTTATTTTGATGTTATTGAAAATGTAATTGATTACTTAAATGCATTGTAGATGCTTCATTGATAATACACAGAACTGTAATTATTTTTTCCATATGTATTCTCTATCCTGTACTCTTCAGAACCCGTTCATTAATTATAACACATTCTTTAATATTTTCATGTAAACTAGTAACATTTGTAAAAATGACAAGAGTTTTACTGTTCCCTTTCTAATATCTTTCTGTGATTTCTTCTTTGGTAAACTAATGGTTGTGACTAGAACCTTCAGCACATTACTGAACACAAGTAGTAAAAGCTGAAATGCTTGCCCTGTTGTCAGCTGTAGAGAAGATGCATCTATTGCTTTACAATTGAATAGTGTGGTAACTGTGGGAGTTTTGAGGACACCATTTGTCCAACTGAGGGACTTTTATGTTCATAGTTTTTTTTTTTTAATTTACCTTCTTAGTCATGAAATACATTGAATTTTTCTAATGCTATTTCTAAGACTATTCAGACTATCATCCAAGTTTCATTTTCATTATACTTACATGGGATGATTGTTTTTATATATTAAATAGCCCTTTATTCCTGGGTTAGATTCCACTGTATCATTGTATATAATTCTTTTTATAAGTTGCTAAATTTGGTCTGCTCGTATTTTCTAGAGGTTATTTGGTGCTCACTGTACCATTTTTATCCCTTCATACTTTGGGGAAACATTGTTATTAAAGCAAAGAATTTCTTAGACTTTTTCATAATCTTGGTTTCATAGAGTAGAATTCTCAGTTCTGGACCAAGTAGATAAACCGAACAATACATGATCGCCTCTGCTTCACTATGCTATTCCATTCATTACCTAAATTCCAAGCTGTTTTAAAAATATGTTTGGGAACAGAATAATTTTTAAGTTCTACAGTTTCTTAAAAGTTGATTATGCAGCAATTGTGCTTATTTACTACGAATTAAACTTCATCCTTTTTTTCCCATTTGCAATGAAGAGATGAACTAGGTAGTTATCCTTTCTAAGTATATTATCATACATAACAGCTGGAAGTAATGGAATTATTTTGTAACAATTAAGTGGCATAAAATACGTTAAGGTGAGAATCTGGTCCATAGTGAACTATCTCTGTTGGTCCATTAGATTTAAAAAGTTTATTCTCTGTCCCTAAACATTGCTTCCTATTTTTCATTTATTTTAAAACATATTGTAAGTTATTACTCTTGGCTGATTCATTCTATCCCTTCTGTCTTATGAATAAATATGTATGGTATATTATACAGCTAACATGGTCCTTGGTCACTTTTGGCATCTTCTGATTTGTGATGCCTGTAATGATGCCTGCCAAGAGAATAGAACATGATTGAATTGGCAGTCAAGAGGTGACAGTTTGTTGTTCAGAACAGAATTTTGCATGAACAGTAATAATGCCAACTCTCTCAGATTGTGCTATCATTGTGCCAAGCTCTTATATTCACCATCTACAGTAATATTTTTGTTCCCTGAAAGAAGTAAAAACTTCTTAGCCTGACACTTCTTAGCCTGACTTCCCATACAATGTTTTTCCCAATCTATCCAAAGCACTTACCACTGTTTTCTAGTTTTAATTGTACACTGTATTTAGGCTTGTTTCCTCATTACCCTAGAGGAACACCAAGTCTTTCTTTCCCTCCATACAGTCTGTTGTCTGTAAGTGTAATTCTCTACCTTTTGCTCTACACTCTTGCAAATTCTTGAAAGTACAATTCAAATGTCTTTTGACTATGGATTTATGCTTGCCTAGGTCAGCCCAACCTGATCACCTCAGAACTACAGCCTAACTATGACTCTAAATTTACTGTAATGACAGTTTCCATTTCATTTATTGTTTTGCTTTGTTTGCCACTCTCCTCCTACTTACACACAGAGGTTACTAGCAGAGTAGTTCTTGTGTATCATGCTTCTTTGTACTCATTATAACACATGGTGAGCTCTCAGTCGACATTTATGATTGATAAAATGTCTACTCTAAACTCCATTTCATTGTTTTAGATAACTGGAAGCACAATAAACGAGCTGTTTCATTCTAAGTTAATAGTCAAGTGTTACTTGAGATAAGAAAATGTAAGGTATTATACATTCCTTTCCCCTACCTAAATTTTTCTGATGCCACTACCTTTTTTATTATGATAACTTCATGATTTTGAAAGCAAATATGACTTCTTTTTTATTATTAAATTATTTCTTTACATTCCAAATGTTGCCCTCCTTCCCAAATTCCCCCTCCCAGAGTTTTTCATCCTACCTCTCTCCACTTTGCTCTGAGAGGGTGCTGTCATACCCCACACCTCCATCTACCCCATCCTCACCCACCCACCCACTCCAACATCCTCTCCTCCAGCATCCCCTTTCCCTAGTTCATCAAATCTCTATAGGATTATGTATATCCCCTCTCACTGAGACCAAGGCACTTCTCTGCTACATATGTGCCTGGGGCCACAGACCAGCCCATGCAGGTGCTTTGGTTGGTGGCTTAGTCTCTGGGAGCTCCCAGGGGTCCGGTTAGTTGATACTGTGGTTCTTCCTATGGAGTTGCCAGCCCCTTCAGTCCTTCTCCTAACTCTTCCATAGGGGTCCCCAACCTCAGTCCAATGGATGGCTGTAAGTATCTGCATTTGTGTCACTCAGCTGCTGGTATAGCTTCCCAGAGGACAGTCATGGTAGACTCCTGTCTGCAAGTACAACATGGCACTAATAATAGTTTAGGATTTGGTGTCTTTGCATTTCTTAGACAGAAGCAACTCTGGGTCAAAAAATTGAAGATAGGTGAGTGGCTCCATCCCTCCACTGTATCTATTGGAGGTGGTCTCTTCAGGTTCCATCTCCCCACTGTTGGGCATGTTGGCTAAGTTCATCCCCATTGAGTCATAGAAGTCTCTCATGTCCCAGATCTCTGGGACTTCTTAGAGGGTCATCACCCTCCCCACCCTAACCCCACACAGTTACATATTTCTAATCATTCTCCTGGCACTCTCCTGTCTTCTCTCCTATATCCTCCCATACCAGATCCTGTCCTCCCTTGCCCCTCTCCCCCCAACCAGGTTTCTCCCTCCCTCTGCTGTGAGTAACTATTTTTTCCCCCTTCTTAGTGGCATTAAAGTATCCTCACTTGGGCCTTCCTTCTTGTTAAACTTCATATGTTCTGTGAGTTGCATCTTTGGTATTCTGTACTTTTGGGCAACTATCTACTTATCAGTGAGTACATACCACACATATCCTTTTGGGTCTGGGTTATCTCACTCAGGATGGTATTTTCTAGTTCCATACATTTGCCAATTCATGATGTCCTCATTTCTAGTAACTAAATAGTATTCCATTGTGCAAATGAGCCACATTTTCTGTATCCATTCTTCAGTTGAGGAACGTCTGGGTTCTTTCCTGCTTCTGGCTATTGTAAATAAGGCTACTAAGAACATAGTAGAATAGCCTTACAAAGGATAATAGATTGAAAACTCCTACACAAGGAGGGAAACTACACCCTAGAAAAAGCAAGAAAGTAATCTTCTTTCAACAAATCCAAAAGAAGATAGCCACACAAGCATAATTACACCAATAACAACAAAAATAACAGGAAGCAACAATCACTTTTCCTTAATCTCTCTTTTTTTGAATTTTTTTATTAAATACAATCTTCATTTACCTTAATATCTCTTAACATCAATGGACTCAATTCCCCAGTAAAAAGACAGACTAATGGACTGGATACATAAATAGGACCCAGCATTTTCCTGGATATAAAAAACACACCACAGTGACAAAGACAGTCACTACATCAGAGTAAAGGGCTGGAGAACAATTTTCCAAGCAAATAGTCCTAAGAAACAAGCTTGAGTAGCCATTCTAATATCGAATAAAATTGATGTTCAACCAAAAGTTATGAAAAAAGATAAAGAAGAACACTTCATACTGCTCAAAGGAAAAAATGTACCAAGATGAACCCTCAATTGTGAACATCTAAGCTCCAAAGGCAAGGGCACCCTCATTCATAAAAGAAACTTTACTAAAGCTCAAAGCACACATTGCACCTCACACAATAATAGTAGCAGACTTCAGCACCCCACTCTCAGCAATGGACAGATCATGGAAACAGAAACTAAACAGAAACACAGTGAAACTAACAGAAGTTGTGAACCAAGTGGATTTAACAAATATTTATAGAACAATTCATCCTAAAATCAAAGAATATACCTTATTCTCAGAACCTCATGGTACCTTCTCCAAAACTGACCATATATTTGGGCACAAAACAGGCATCAACAGATACAAGAAGATTGAAATAATTCCACGCATCCTATCAGATCATGATGGATTAAGGCTGTTCTTCAATAACAACAAAAACAACAGAAATCCAGCATAAACATGGAAGCTGAACAACACCCTACTCAATGACAACTTGGTCAAGGTATAAATACAGAAAGAAATTAGAGACATTTTAAAATTTAATGAAAATGTAGGCACATCATACCAAAAGTTATGGGCCACAATGAAAGCAGTGCTAAGAGGAAAACTCATAGCTCTAAGTGCTTCCCAAAAGAAACTAGAGATAGCATACACTACCAGATTAATAGCACATCTGAAAGCTCTGGAAGAAAAGAAGCAAATATACCCAAGAGGAGTAGATGGCAGAAAATAATCAAACTCAGGACTGAAATCAAACAAGAAGAAACAAAAAGAATTATAAAAAGAACCAGCAAAACCAGGAGCTGTTTTTTCAGAAAATCAGCAAGGTAGATAAACCCTTAGCCAGACTAACCAGAGTGTGCAAAAGCAGTATCAATATTAATAAAATAAAAAATGAAAATGGAGACATAAGAACAGAAACCAAGGAAATTCAAAAAATTATCAAATCCTACTACACAAGTCTATACTCATCCAAATTGGAAAATTCGGATGAAACGGATAGTTTTCTAGACTGATACCAGGTGTGAAAGTTAAATCAGTATCAGATAAACCATCTAAACAATCCCATAACACCTAAAGAAACAGAAGCAGTCATTGAAAGTCTCCCAACCAAAAAAAGGTCAGGACCAGATGGTTTTAGTGCAGAATTCTATCAGACCTTCAAAGAAGACTGAATACCAATACTCTTCAAACTACTCCACAAAATAGAAACAGAAGAAACACTACCTATTTTGTTCTATGAAGCCACATTAGGCTTATACCTAAAACACACAAAGACCCAACAAAGAAGAAGAACTTCAGACCAATTTCCCTTTCGAACATTGATGCAAGTCTCTGAATGAAAAAATTGAAGAAGATCTCAGAAGATGGAAATATATCCCATGCTCATGGAATGGCAGGATTAATATGGAAAAAATGTCCATCATGCTGAAAGCAATATACAGATTCAATGCAATCCCCATCAAATTTCCAACTCAATTCTTCTTTGAGTTAGAAAGAGCAATTTGCAAATTCATCTGAAATGACAAAAAAACCCGGGATAGCTAAAACTATTCTCAACAATAAAATAGCATCTGGCGGAATTACCATCCCTGAACTCAATCTGTACTACAGAGAAATAGTGGTAAAAACTTCATGGTATTGGTACAGAGACAGGCAGGAAGATCAATGGAATAGAACTGAAGACCCAGAAATGAACCCACACACCTATGGTCACTTGATATTTGACAAAGGAACTAAAACCATCCAGTGGAAAAAGGCAGCCTTTTCAACAAATGGTGCTGGTTCAACTGGCAGTCTGCATGTGGAAAATGCAAATCAGCCCATTCTTATCTCCTTGTACAAAACTCAAGTCCAAGTGGATCAAGGACCTCCATATAAAACTGGATACACTGAAACTAATAGAAAAGAAACTGGGGAAGAGCCTTGAGCACATGGACACAGGGGAAAATTTCCTGAACAGAACATCTATGGCTTATGCACTAAGATCAAGAACTGACAAATGGGACCTCATAAAATTGCAAAGCTTCTGTAAGGCAAAGGACACTGTCAACAGGACAAAATGGCAAGCAACAGATTGGGATAAGATCTTTATTAATCCTACATCAAATAAAGGGGTAATATCGAATATATACAAAGAACTCAAGAAATTAGACTCCATAGACACACATAACCCTAATAAAAATGGGGTACAGAGCTAAACAAGAATTCTCAACTGAGGAATACAGAATGGCTGAGAAGCACCTAAAGAAATGTTCAATATCCTTAGTCATCAGGGAAATGCAAATCAAAACAATTCTGAGATTTCACCTCACACCAGTCAGAATGGCTAAGATCAAAACTCAGGTGAGAACAGATGCTGGTGAGGATGTGGAGAAAGAGGAACACTCCTCCATTGCTGGTGGGATTGAAAGCTGGTACAACCACTCTGGAAAGCTGTCTGGCAGTTCCTCAGAAAATTGGACATAGTATTACCTGAGGACCCTGCTATATCACTCCTGGGAATATACCCAAAATATTCTCCAACATATATCAAATATGACTTCTTAAAACATTAAAATGGTAACTTTGCTAAATAGTTTAACCTCTACTCAAAATAAGCAACATTAAATTGATATCAAATTTTTTGGACAAGGGTCTACTTCTCTCTGAGGATTTGGCATCATCATTATTCTGCTCATTATACTTATTTTGCAAATGTGGACTTATATCATGGACTTAAAAGTGTAACAAAACAGAAGGTGTTTATCAGTCATGGAGAAGATAGAAAAACAGAATTATGATCTTGGCCAAAGCCACAGAATTTATAAAGGTTAGAATGAGTACAAGACAGTCAAGTCACAAGTGGTATTTAACGTGCAGCAGAAAACTAAAAGCTAGTTGGTTTAGAGCCAATGGCATTTACAACAAGCTAAAGTCCATAGTAATTTTTTTAGTTTTCTTCCAGCCAATGGAATGAAACCACAGAAAAGAAGGTTCTTGCATGCTAACAACAGAATGAGACTTTTTCAAATAATATGTCTATCCAGGTACAATATATTATAAATTAGAATGTACAGCCTTTGCTTTGTAGCAGACCCAATGACTATTGATTTTGATATTGCTGAAATAAGAAGCTATCCATGCGTAGAGTTTTGTCTGGTGCAATTCTCAACCTAATTGATTTGCTTCTAATAAATCAGGAAAATAGAGGAAGGCAAACTCTACTTTAAATAACTAAGAATCATTACAGCTTATTAAGGTATTATTCTAGCATGAACACTGAATATATCTTGGCACTCTTTTGAAGCATATAAAATTGAGCTATCTAAGGATAAAAATCATCTTAGAAGGAATGAGTAGGTGACAGTTAAAGTACATATTTCTATACAGGTAATATCTGGTTGGGCAAACATTTAAGGGATGTTAGTTATTTTGACTTACAGCCAATGTGATGCCTATCAACTCTTATAACAGGGGGTAAGAAGTTTCTTATTATTCTCAGCCACCAAATGGAATCAGTGTGTTCATGGATATTTGACTTTTTCCTCTTGTTCTTGCCAGCCTTGTCTTGGTTTTCCACAACTATCATGGTTCATCTTGCATCCCCTTCCATTCCAAATACTTTCTTACTTTCTTTTTACCAGTTAAAGTACTTTTAATCCTTTAAGTCTTGGTACAAATTGAACTTTCCTGTAAAGTATTGGTTAGCTCTGCACACTGATTTCAGCTTCCTTTAGCTTTGTTAGTAAAAACAAATAGAGTTCAGTTTGTATTTATTTTATGACTAAGCTAGGTTACATTCAAAGTTGACTGTTGAATGCATTCATATCTTTATCTGATGCTTCTACAGTACCTGGAACCACAATAATACAGCAAGTCCATGTATGCTGACCAGATTTGCCAGTATTTGGACACTGTAAAATTGAAAGATGTCACAAGTAATCATGTGTATTTCCTTTAAAATGCTTCCAAATAAAGTATTAGCAGACACAAGTTTAGAAAGAGTGTTGGTGAAAAGCTATTTGATAAAGTGCATGTAGTAACATACTAGTGCCACATTTCAGATGCTATCACTTTACAGTCATTTCAACTTTTCTAAGATCTCATGAGGAAGTATTTTTAAATTTTGATTATGCTGGAACAACCTAGGTAAACTTAGATGTGTGGTTACCTATGGTCTATATTTTACCTAATGAGAAGATATGTGTAAATAGATTTGAATTTCCAGGGATATAGCAAAGAAGGTGGTCATAGTATAGAGTAGTGGGATTAAAATCCAGGATTAGAAATCTGGCTTTGATATCAATAGTGGCATTTTTTGCCACTTTTGAAACTGAGTTAACAGCAACTTGGGACCTTTTCATCATTACATTTAAGATTAATCATAAATTGGTATAATGCCAGGACTGCAGAGACAAGTCAGATATTAAGAGCACTATCTGTTCTTCCAGAGGTCCTGTGTTCAATTCCCAGCAACCATAGGGTCACTTACAACCATGAGATTCTGTTCCCTTTACTGACCTATAGGCAGACATGGTGACAGAATGCTATATACATAATAAATAAATAAATCTAAAAAAAAGGTTACAGTGCCAGAAGTAGGGAAGAAAGGTGGTAAGGAAGAGTCATACTTTGCTTTGAGAATTTCATGCAATATATTTTGATCATATTCATCCATCCTCCACAACTCTTCCTAGTCCAGTTTGTGCCTCTAAAATAAGTACTCTTGGGTGTGAGACCTACCCTGGAGTATGGTGGCCCTACCAGGAGCCACATACTTCAAGGAAACTCTCCTAGCAATTATTAATCGCCAGTAATAATAGCAATTATTAATCTACTTTCTCAAGTAGAAGTGGAACTTCATGTCTACCTTCCTGCTTCCATCATAGGGTTTTACTTGGCTTGAGCTTCTGTGGGTCTTCTGCATACTGTCACAATTGCTATGAGTTCACCCATGCACTACCTTGTTGTATCAGGGAAACAATTACCTTGTAGTCATCTATCCTTTCTGGTTCTTAGACTCCTCTACATCCTACCACTGCCCTACAATGATCCCTGATCCTCGGGAGGAGGGCTTATGATATAAATGTCCCATTTAAGGCTGGGCATTACACACTCTCTTATTCACTACACTGTGGCCAGTTGTGGTTAGTCACATCTACTGCAAATAGAAGCTTGCATGATTGGGGTTGAAAGATGCATTAATCTATGAGTATAATGGCAAATCATTAGGACATGATTTAATACTATGTCCTTTTTGCAGAATAATAATAGTAGTTTCTCTCTTAAGGCACATGATTTTTCTAGATGCAGGGTCTTGCCCTCCAAATGTGAGGAGATTCTTCAAAAACCTTGAAGTAGATCTACCACATGAGTTGTCTACTCTACTCTTGGGCATATACCGAAAGTATCTTACTATAGAGATATTTGCTCATTCATATTCATTGCTGATCTATTTACAATAGCCAGAATAGGGAAACAGCCTAGATGACTATCAACTGATAATTGACTAATAAAAATTGTGATACAAATTATTTAGCTATTAAGAAACATATTATAAAATTCACATGGAAATGAATGGAGCTGGAAAATATCATCCTGAGTGATATACAAATATACAAATAATTTCTTCTCTCATATGTGAATGCTAATTTTTAATCTTTATACATATGTAGGTTTCATTGAGGGGCCATTATTAAATTAGCCTCCAACCTTGGACTATTTGTGTAGTTCCAGGCCTCTGTGAAGCACATGTCCTTTTAGTTTATTGTCTTGAAAAATGTCAATTTGCTTATCAGTTGGTAAGTATAGAAATAATAATTCATTAAAAATCCCTGGGAATTCCTGTCTTCCCTGTTTATTACACTGCTTTAGTTGGCACATGTATTTCTTAGAGGGAAAGGGGTTTTAATTTTCTTTAAAAGTCAAGCTATGTTTCCATAAATTCTAAACCAGTGATTCTTAAGTTTCATAAAATATTATCACCTAGGACCCACTGCTGTGGGATATGGTTTAATTCAGTGTAGACTGAGACCTCTATCTCATGGTATTTTTTTCTCCCTAGTGATTTTAAATTTGAAAATGACTCATCTTACTCAGAGATGCTGATGAATTTTTTTAAACACATCTTTATGTTTGGAGAGCTCACTAATGAGTTGGAACTTTTACATGGAAGAAAGTGTTGAGTTCATGGAAACAGTGGTCCTATTCCTTCAATCCAAAGAACTGTGTGGATTTCTGGTCCATGGACCAATGTGTAGACTACAGACCTGTTTCTTATACTTTACATGGTATGCCTATTACCTGTAATATTTTATCAGTAATAATTAAATTTAATAGTAATTTTCTTATAATAATATACCCCTAATTTTTCTATCTTGTATCTTTTGTACACTTAAAAATTAAATATATTTTAAATAAAATGCAGTTATATCACTTCTCTTTCCTTCATTCAACTCCTCACATATCTTCCTCTATAACCCCTTCCCGGCTCCTCCCACTCTCAAATTGATACTCTTTTATTATTATTGCTACATATGTTGTTGCAAGACATTTCCTATCCATTCACATTAAGGCAGTGAGAGGCCAGTGATTGGGGGGATAGAAGAGGAGGAGCTAAGGGAAGTGATGGGCAGAGAAAGAGAGAGGGGAGGACCAGACGAGCACAGTAGAGTAGGAGACACGGATATACAGATATCTTCAGAAGTATTTCTGATGTTTTGGAGAGGTTTGAAATATTGGGATAATACTTTATCATTGTAAATTGACTTATGTAATTGGGAGTTTTATATACATAAAATATATTTGGTTAACTATTCAAGTTTAAGAGTCATGCTTTACTGGATACTTGGAAGGAGTGGTGCAGAGGCCTGGAGGGGCGGTACTCTTATTAATTCTTACCCACTACAGTATGTATGTATATGTGTACAAATATATAAATATAACTGGCTGAGTCCTTTTTTGTTGCTTATGTTCTTCCATCAGGAGGCTTGTCCATTGTATAGAGTAATTCTTCCTCTCTTGGCAGTCATCCATTGCTGGCAGTACTTTTGAACTCATGAGATTTTTCTAACTTCTCCATTAAAATGTCTACCGGTATTGTCTTTATTCAGGTCTTGTTTGGGCAACCATTTCTAGGCAAGGCAGTCTCACAGCAGACTTCCTGATCTTCTCACTCTTCTGCCTTCTTATCTGGGATGTTCCCTGGCCAAAGACACAAGAGCTAAGCTGCAGAAGTACACATTGGGCTAGGCTCTATACAATCCATTTACTTCCAAATTGTGTCCATTTGTGGGGTTTTTTTTAATGATTTTTTTCATTTTCTTTAGAAAAAGCTACTTTGATTGGGTGTGGCAGCTATACTTATCTGTGTATATGAAAATAAGATTTGAAATGTGATTAAGAAATTAGGCTAGTCTAGCAAAGAAGCAGTACTAGATTTTCTTCTAAGATCCATAACCTCTCTAACCCCAGGGAGTGAGTTGGTTAGGTTTCTAGTACCAGGCACGATTTCACTTCCATTGAATCAGCCATAGGTCCACTCAGATGCTATTGGTTACCACCAACATAGGAATGCCACATTATTGAACTTTTATGGACATCCTTGGCCTGCTAATCATTGTTGTAGTTCATAGGTGTCCCAGCTCAGTAGTACTATTAATTGCTTCTCTCCCTTGACAGATTGCATAATACTTTCTGGTACTAAGGAAGCTAGACTGCAGGAAGGAAGCTTTCAGATTAGATACAGATCAAATTATCAAGTCCTTTGCCCTAAGTGTATGGTGTCTTCAGCAATAAGGACTTACCTTCAACCTCTAAGATGCAACAAAGGCCTACATCAATATAGTTTTTGGATGCATTTGAACTACCTGACCAACCTGACCCTACTCCCTCTTCCATCTGTATTAACCTTTTCCTGACCCCCTAGTTGGAGCCTGCTCCCTGTTTTTCAGTTTCTCCTTTTATAATGTTATCTGTATCCTGCTATTCCCACCTTAAGCCCTGCCCCAAATGGTCACTTATACTTTCCTGGTTTCTGCCTTTACTCTGTGTTATATATTCACATCTTAAGATTTGTAACTAGCAACCACAGATTAGAGAGAACATGTGAGAGTTGTCTTTCTGGGTCTGGGCTACTTTAGTCAATATAAGCTTTTTCATCACTGACTGACAAATTTCATTATTTTTTTTCTTACAGCTGTATAGTATTGCACAATGTCTATATGTTACATTTTCAATATTCATTCATCCATTAAATGGCATCTGAACTGTTTATATTTCTTAACTTCTGTGAATAGTGTAGCAATGAATATTGCTGAGCAAGTATCAATGGAATAAATAGGAAGGTGAATCCTTTAGGCATGTGTCAAGGATATTTTTTTTCCTATTAAGAATGTTGTGGGTATTTTAATTGAATGTCTAAATTGCTTTTGATAGGTAGGTAAAGTGGAACTTAAGGGTTCTTTGGAAAGTCAGTTGGATGATATTTTGCTAGGGCAAATACATGGAGGAATGTTTTATTAAAGTAGACCCAGGTGTGAAAGGCTAAGGCAGACTTGAGAAGGAATGTTTCACTGAAGCAGACATAGGAGAGAGGGAGGATGTTCTGCTAAAGCAAGCACATGACAGGACACATGATGAAATATTATTTGCTAACCGTGTATTGGCCCACCTTACATTGCATAGTTGTGCTGCATTTATCAGAACAGCATAGAGAGAAATGCCCAAAAACCTGGTAGTGTGCTACAGTTTGTTGCAGCTTCCAAGGACTCGGGGTGATTGAATGCACATGATGAGGCAAGGCCCATGAAGGACAGCTAATGTTTTGAGGGTATAAATAGGCCTCCATGGAGTGACAAAGACAGAGCTCAGCTTGCTGGTACAGCTAGCTGTGCAACTCTTGTGGGTCTCACATCTTTGCTGATCTTTGCTTCCCTGAGACGGGCACAGCCAAGAACATTTCCTGGTGTCCCTTTGCATCCCTCCTTCTGACTGGAGCCTAGGCTGAGGCCTGGCTGTCTCAGCTAGGTCATGTCACCACTGTTGCTAACCCAACTCTACTGTACTGGACTGCTGGTGCATCCATGAAGTGTTCACAAGTGGATTTAGCTGCCAGTTAACCTGTGAACTAAACTGCTGATTTTCAGACAACACAGACAAAATTTACTCCACAAAAGCCTTTCTAAACAGGTCCACTTCCCTGTATCCTTTCTTTTCCACTACTTCTGGTAGATGATGGGTTACAAAAAGGGGTAAAGCATTTAAAAACTATCATTAAAATAAAATTAAAAAAAATTACAGGCGGGTAGCTTTCACAATATTAATTTTCTTCTATTAACATGGGATGATGTCTTTCTATTTTCTAATGTCTTCCTTCAGAGATTTGAAGTTTTCATTGTGAGATCTTTCACTTTCTTGCTTAGTTTTTTTTCAAGATATTTTGTTGTCTTTGATGCTATCATAAATGTGATATTTTCCACATTCTAGTTCTCAATGTTTTTGTTGCTGGTGTATTAAAAAGCTGCTGATTTTTGTTAAGTTACTCTGCCAATTTGTTGAAATTGTTTCTAGATGTTTTTTGGTGGATATTTTGGGATTTCATATATAATATCATATCATCTGCAAATAGGGATGATTTTAGGGTTTTTTTCCTATCTGTATCACTTTCCTTGCCATTTCTAGCCTTATTGCCCCGCATAGTACTTTCAGCAGTAGATTCAAAATAAATAGGAGTAGAGAGTAGGCTTGTCTCACTCCTGCTAATAATGGAATTTTTTTTCCATGTAGGATAACGTTGACAGACAGTGAATTTGCCATACCAGCCTTTATTATTGAGACACATTCCTCCCAGTCCTACTTACTCTCTTGAGGATTGTTATTATGAAAGTATGTTAGATTTTATCAAAAGACTTTCCTTTATCTATTGATATTATTATGTGATTTCTGTCTAAAGTTCACTTGTATAGTTTATTTATTTACTCACACATGATGAACCATCCCAGTTGGGATAAAGGCAAGTTGATCATGGTGGATAATCTTCTTGATATGAACCTGCATTAAGTTTACTAGTATTTTCAGCCCTATGTGAGTCAGGGATATTGGTCTATAGTTTTGTTTTCATGGGTCATTATTACTTAGTTTTGGTTTGAGAGTAATACTGGCTTCAAAGAAGAAACATGGGATTAATACTGCTATTTCTATTTTTTTTAAATAAATTTAAGAAATACTGGTTTTGTAATCCTTCTTTGAAAGCCTGGTAAAACTATGCTATGAACCTATCTATTTCTATGTGTTTTTGTTTGTTTTCATTTTTGTTTTTATTTGCATTAGTGGGGGTATTTTTGTTTGTTCATTTGTTCATTTAGACCAAAGGTCTTTTATTACTATGTCAACCCCCTCCTTTGATATGGATCTCTTTATTTATCTCTTATTGATTTAACTTTTTTATTTTGGATGAATAAAAAATTTCCAACTTAGGGGAATATATATTTTTAAAGAAATATCTTATAAAATAGTCTCTACTCCTTTCTTGTTTGTTACAGTTTCCCTGTCCATTTCTGATTCTGTTACTTTGGGTTATCTTTTTCTTTCTTTTAGTTAGTTGTGCCAAAGTTCTATCAACCTTTATCTTTTCAAAGAATTAGTTCTTAGATTTACTGATTTTTTTGCACTATTTCTTGGTTATTAATTTGTTAATTTCTGCTTTGAATTTTATTTCTTATTATCTCCTGGGTTTGGTTTTAGGTTGTTTCTGGATTTCCAAATTTTTGAGTTTCACCATTAAGTTACTTAATTGTATTCTTTCTGATTTTAAGGGAGGTGCTTTGTACTGTAAACATTCTTCTTATGACTGTTTTTTTAATGTATTCCAGTGATTTTGTTGTGTTGTCTTTTCACTTTTATTTAGTTCCAAGAGTATTTTGATTTTATCTTTTATTTCTTCTTTGACATCTTTCAGTAATGATTTGTTTAATCTCCATGGATTATGTTAGTAGGATTTTTGTTTGTTGCTGATTTTAAGTTTTATTGCATAATGGTCAAACAGGATGCATGAAATTATTTCAGGATTTTTTTGTGTGTTTGTTAAGGTCAGTTTTGTGATCCACCCTGTAGCTTATATTAGAGAAACTTCCATGTGCTGTTGAGTATGTGTTGTATATGGGTGGGGCGGAATATTCTATAGATATATGTTAGACACGTTTGATGTAAGATGTCATTTAATTCTTAGCTTTCTCTGTTTATTTTTTGTTCAGGCAATCTATCTATTATATAAAGTGGGGTGTTTAAGTCTCTTACTGTCACTGAGTTTGCATTATTCTACATTTTTAAGTTTTTGACATGCTTTTAATGGAAGTGGGTGCACTTCCATTATGAGTTTATTATATAAGTGAGTTTATTACATAAATATTTTATATTTAATATATTAAATATATAAATAATTTACATAATTATGTAAATATTTTTATCATATTGTTTTTGTTAATTAACCCCTTGATCAGAATGAGATACCTTATTTAATCTCTTCTGATTAGTTCTAGTTTAAAGTCTATTTTGTAAGATATTAGTATGGAAAAGGTTACTTGCTTCCTGATCCCATTTAGAATACTATGTTCCATCCTTTCATATTAAGGTATAGTTAAAACTAAAATGAATTTCTTGCAGACAATAGACAGATGGTTTTTATTTTGTTTTGTTTTTAGTTTTGGAAATTTTTCTTCTATAATCTTGTTAAAGATTGTCTGATAGTCTTCTCTCTCATCTATTCCTATAATTCAAAGATTTTGTCTTTTGATGGTGTTCCACATTTCCTCCATGTTCATTTCTTGCAATTGTTAATATTTCATATTATTTATTTGTTTGGTTTAGATCTTTTCCTTTACTTTTGAGTCCTGATGTTCTATCTTCTGATTCATTCATTTTACCTGTAAGGCTTTCTCCTGAGATTTTTAATTAGGATATTGAATTTTTTGATTCCATTTTTATTTCAAATTCTGTTCTCTTCAGTGTTCCTACCTCCTTATTTAATTTTGTTTTCAAAATCTAAATTATATTCCTTATTTCATTTAGCAGCATATTTGTATTTTTTGGAAACATTCAGATATTTATCTTTTAATTTAATGAAGTCTTTGTGTTTTCTTTAAATCCCTTTAATTCTTTGATAAAAATCAAATTATTATTTTCCTTGTAAATTCTGTGTCATTCTGAGGTTATTTATCATTAGAGAACACTTCTGTAGGACTAATGGGTTTGATAAGAGGCATGCTATCTTGCACATTCATGTTGTTTTTGTTCATATAGTTTGAACTTGACATGTGGTTTTCTTTGGTTATATGTCTGGTGAGATATGGTCTTCCATAAATCGAGGCACTTTAGGAGCTGCATGACTCGAGGGAGCCTGGGAAAAGCTGATGGACAAGCTGTTTCATTGGACCTGGAAAGATAACTAGGTTTGTGGGTTTGTAGTTGTCAACCGATGCAGGTAAGAGTGTGAGAAGAAAGGAGCTTTTCACCATTCAAAGGTGGTTCATGAACAAAATGGGTTTAAAGGCCATCAATTTAGAGCTAGGCCTGTGGATATGGAGAGGGCAATAGGTGGGGTGAAGGATGAAAATGAGAACACTTGGGAAACTTAAGGCCTATAAACAAAGAGGATTTTTCAGGCCTTGGATCTAGAGCTAGGCTTATGGGTGTGCAGATGGCAGCAGGTAGGTGGAAGAAGGGATTCCATTTTATATCTTTGAGTATTTTTATGTTAGAATTTCTAAGATTGAGGCTCCTCTTTTGCACACACACACACACACACACACCCTAGGTTCTTAAGCAGGGAGAGGAGGGATGGGATAGGGGTTTTCAGAGGGGAAACGAGGAAAGGGGATAACATTTGGGAAGTAAATAAAGAAAATATCTAATAAAAAAGAGAAAGAGACACCATGACCAAGACAACTTTTATAAAAGAAAGCATTTAACCAGGGATTTGCTTACCATTTCAGAGGTTTAGCCTATTGTTATTATGACAGAGAGCTTGGCAGCACGCAGGTATGGTGCTAGAAAAGTAACTAGGTGCTACATTATGAGCCATAAGCAGAAAGACAGAGACTCTGGTCCTGACAAGGACTTTTGAAACCCTAAAAACTACCTTAAGTTGATACTTCCTCCAATAAGACTAAACCTCTTAACTCTTCTAATCCTTTCAGAGTTCCACTTCCTGGTGACTAAACATACAAATATATGAGTTTATGGGGGCCATTCTTATTTAAGCCACAAGTATATACTACCTGTCAGCATGACAATTGTGCACTATGGCTTAAGAGAATGAATACTGTACTTATTGCTCTAGTCCACTTGTTTGATGGAGTGTCTGACAAAGTGAATAAAACTTGTATTTTATTAGAAAGGATCAGAAGGAAGCATATTTTTAAGTCTGTTTCTTATAACTATATTTTCCCCTCTCTTGATCAATAAGACCACTCAATACTTACATTAACTGTTGCTTATCTATTACCGTCATCAGGGTCAGGTGATACCAGTGGTTTATTCATCTGTCAGGGAAAGATGTCATTGGATAGACAATGTGTTTGATTTGCTGACCAGGATCTGGATACTCTGATTTCAAGCTCTAAACTTACTTTAGCTAGCCTATCAGCTGGAGTTATATAACCATAATTTCCAGCATTTGGGGATCTCAAGTTATTAGACCACAAAGTTGCTGTCTGTTTTATTATTTCATATTGTATTTAATATGCTTACGATATTTTAGATTCATTTCCCCTAAGTGTATTTTTAAAATAATGTTCCAGGCCTTAATGGAATTGTGATCTGTATTTGAGAAAGTAAAGCTTTTAATTATAAAAGCCCATTTATTCTTTCTACATCTCTTTTGCCCATTTTTCCTTTTAATAGCTTGATTTAGACTTTGTGTTCTAAACCTAGTCCATTATTTATTGAAGAGATTTTACTTTTAATTTGCCTTAGCTTTATTTAATCTTACTATAATAGTTTGATTTTTATATAAAATATTCAATCATGCTTTACCATATGGTGAACATCATTTATACATAAAAGCTACTTGCTGTTATACCTTTGGAAATCATTAGAGGATCTCAGTAAGAGTTTTCCAGCCATCTGCTTCTATTTCAAACCCTGTGTTGATGTAGACTTCTGCACTGGTGATTCTGAGGTCATTAAGCTATAGTGTCCAGTTAAATGCCCTTGTGAATAACCCTCTAGAAGTAAGGCCTACACAAAGAGATCACTTCAATAGCTTGGATATCAAAGTAGAGTTTCCCATTTTGCTACATTGGAAGAACACTTAAATCTCTCTCTCTCCCACATCTACTGTGGCATCTCCCTGTAAGAAAGTCAATAGGTCCCAGTCTTACCACTGGGGCTCATTATGATGTAATTAATCATAAACAGAAAATGAAATGATGAGAAAAATAGGCTAAAGGGATATAAATTTTCAACCAAAGTTCAGAAGTAGAAACAGATCATTGCTAATATTATATTATAATCAATGTGGAGATGATTCAATGTACAAAATTCAGTTTTGGCTCAAATTTTCTAAAATACATTTATTGCACAGAGTGATAGATATTTTTCTTTGGATGGGCTCCTTATTTTTTCAATCAAGCCATTTAGTGATCTAACAGCTCAGTTATTTCAGTGAATAGAAATGTATATTGAGATATGAAGTGAACCTCTTGATTTTGAATCTCTATATTCATTTAAAAGTTTATATATGTACATTTTTACTTCTACACACACACTTCACATATTGTTGGCAGCAAAGTCAAATGAGATGTCAACTGGGGAACAAAGAAGCAAAGTTTTACCACTGGTCAGTAAAATTACTTATCATTATAAACTGGCACCTAAATTACTCAGTTATTAGAGAAAACCCCAAGTATCATAGCTCATAACGTCAACTCTGAGATTCACTGCAAGGGAAAAATCACTTTCATATAATGACATAATATGGTAGATAAATAGTGAAATTAAACCTGTAATTCATCCAACTTTGCATAGGTAGTTTGACCTACTGAGTTGATGGGTAAGGAATATTAAGGGGTAATTTTCACATTTTGTCCAGAGTCTTTCCCTTACCTCTCACTGAACTTCTTTGAACTAAATTATAGCACAGGGTAGTATTCAGGGTAGATGAAGAGACAAAGTAGTTTTGTGACAGTATTGCATAATTAAAAACTGAGGCAAAACTCCTGAGCCTGATAATCTCAAAATCTGTTTATTGCAAATCTAATCTTGACAGAGATGACTTATGTTCGTATTATGCAGTGAAATGAAAGAAGGGTCAACTCTATTTTCAAAAACATTCTTTTCTTGTTTTATAAGCATTTAGAAGTACTTACTGTTATTTCCTTGGGGCTTTTGTTGACCTTATGTGTGAGATTCAGAAGTAAATAGCTATGGGAGGGGGCTTGGTGGTCTGAAAGATAGCTGTGAAGCCTTTCATACAATCTTTTCACTTCACTAAAGGTTTAGGATATTTGTACAAATACAGATAAATTGTGCTTCCTTTGCTAATTGCAATACCCCAAGGGCGACGGTGACAGTCTCAGTCTTTCATTTGTTTGGAGTTTCCTAGCAATACTAGGCTAGCTTATAGTAGGTATTCAATAAATGTTTATTTAATAAGACTGTAAAAGGAACCATATAATGTTGGGTCAGGTCAAGTATTCAGTAAGAAAACAGCATTTATTTTTAAAGTAAGTGAAAATTTTTAGTGCTTTGAGATTTTGATTGATTATAAATATTCCAAAGTCCTGTATTCAAAGGAAGTGCTTACTGTGCCAGAAGGTGTAGCTAACATTTAACCCCAAACTGTTGATCCTTGACTATACTAACCCTCAAGGAAGTTTTTTTTTTGTTGTTGTTTTTTTTTTTAACCTGGAGTTATGAAAGAACCATTCTAGAAGAAAGACATTTTTTTATATCCTACAAAATCTGGCAGAAAGATTCACTTTTAGATTTCAGTAACAACTAATGAATGTTGAAGTAAAAGTATATAGTGATGCCATTCTAAAATATTCCAGTGGTAATTTTCCTGTCTCTTATGAACAGAGCTAACCTGCTCGAAATAAACCAATTGAAATGACTGTTATTCTGCTTATGATTTTTGTAGAATATAGACAAACAAATTTACTCTCTGCTTAGAATTCTGCTTGAGATCAACTCAAAGGACTAAGCAAGAGCTGGCTCGACTCATTAGAGAATGTAATTGACCTTGAAATGCAGTGATATGCCTGAATTTCCTCTTGTTCAAAGGGGGGGTTGTTTATTCATACTTCCCCCAGTGTTCCTAAATTTATAACAATATATCTTTCAAAGTTATTACTGCTCTGGTGAAATCATTTTTGAAGCCACTTGTTTACTCCAGTCTTCCTTCAGCTGCTTCTGATTTCAGTTTCAAAATCTTTATTTTATTCATTTTTATTATTCTCCTATGAAGGTAATTGCAGTTGGCTTAGAGAGCTTTTTAAAGGATGTTTTTCAAGTTCAGAGTTTACCCCCCTCTGGTTGCAAGCCACAATGGAGTAATGGGGGAAAAGTAAACACTTTGGCTTATATTGCAATAATTACCACTTTAAAATGTAAAAATTATCATTAGTTCAAAGAAACTTCAGATGTTCTCTGGTTACACAGCATAAAATTTTAGGAGCACAAGAGAGTTCCCTGTGGTCATTTGGTACTTCCCAAAGCCTTTCGGACGCTTAATAGCCTTTAAGCTTTCCTTTAGCCTAAGGCAGAAAAAAAGGAGCCTAGTTCTTGCTTCATTGGGCTTGAAAACAGTGGACAAAAAAGTCCTCTGCAACCACAGCTTGCAAAAAAATTCATATATAGATAGTGTTACAGACTTCCTTTCAGTGGAATGTGCATCCCTCCATGCCACTCCCAACCTCCCCAGTGGTAAGATAAGTCGTGTTGAACTGAGGGTACACATTTCTCAGCTGCTGCTTTTAGATTCAGGACATATATTTGAAAGATGGCTGGCAGGTACAGAAATATAGGACTAGACTAGATAGCAGAGTAAAGGAATCCAAGCCCAAGTAGGAAGCCAGTGAAGAGCATGGGTTTCATTAAAGTCTACCTGCAAGCAGATAACAAGCTAACCTAACCACAGGGCAAGTGTGGGATTCCTCAGTAGAAGTGTTTCTATGCTGAGATACAGAATGCAGGCTTCTGAATGAAAGAATGCCTATCTATACACCATGGGATTGGTGGGTTGATAGACATGGGGTCAGGAAGCAGGAAAAAGTGAGATGGATAAATAAGGGTGGATGAAAACATGGACTAAATGTATTGTGAACAATCTTGAATGTTCACGGAGAGAAAATAAAATGATTGCCCTCCAGGGTGGAAAGATACGATGAATTGTGAATTTTTGATTTGTCAAAGAATTTATGAAAA
This sequence comes from Tokudaia tokunoshimensis, assembly GCA_036184795.1. Lineage (NCBI taxonomy): Eukaryota > Metazoa > Chordata > Mammalia > Rodentia > Muridae > Tokudaia > Tokudaia tokunoshimensis. The sequence continues at coordinate 90,488,202 of BTHU01000023.1, forward strand.
TATATTCTGTAGGTTACTTTTGAAAACATTTTGGAAAGCAGTAGTGTGTACTCAAAATATTTATTTTTACAAATTTCTCTTGGAAGGGCTTGGACAAAGAGCTAACACTGACAGACTTTTTAAAGCAGAGTAGACTAATTCTCTGTAGAATTTTCATTAACAGCTTTCTGTGTGTTTTCAAATAAGGTTCTACTTATTGTTTGGATTAGATGTGAAACAGAGTATAAGCAGTTTATACGTTTGTTCAGTAGCTTACTCAGTGATTTAAGAAACAAACAAACATATGGGGGACTATTAACTGTGCCAGGAACTTCACAGTACATTTATTCATTCAGGCAAATATTTATTGAGCCCTTTTATGTACTATTAAAACAGTAAATTAGAATGCACTGGGAACATAAGCATAATAAAAAGATCTTTTTCTCTCTTTACTATCTTTCATCCTTTCTTTGCATTTGAAAATTGCAAATGCAATTTTATATGATCAAATGTAGATAAATATAATTTGAAAATTTAGTTGGATATAGATATCAACTACATAGACAAATGGGACCGTATAAGATCAACCAATTTTCCTTTTTTTCAATTTTATTTTATTGGTTATTTTATTTATTTACATTTCAAATGTTATCCCCCTTCCAAATTAAACCCCCTATCCCCTGCTCTGCCCCCCCCTGCTTCTATGAGTATGCTTCCCCACCCACCTGCTCCAACCTCAGCACCCTAGCGTTCCCCTATGCTGGGTCATAGAGCCTCCACAGGACCAAGGGGTTCCCCTCCTATTGATGCCAGATAAGATAACCCTCTGCTCCATATGCAGCTGGAGCCATGTGTTCCTCCATGTGTACTTTTTGGTTGGTGGTTTAGTCCCTGGGAGCTCTGGAGGTTCTGGTTGGTTGATGTTGTTCTTCCTGTGGTGTTGCAAACCCCTTCAGCTCCTTCAGTTCTTTCTCTAACTCCTCCACTGTGGTCCCTGTGTGCAGTAGGATGATGGTTGGATGTATCTGCATCTGTATTGGTCTGGCTTTGGCAGAGCCTCTCAGGGAACCAGGCTCCTGTCAGCAAGCACTTCTTGAGATCAACACTAGTGTCTGGGTTTGGTGTCTGCAAATGGGATGGAACCCTAGGTGCAGCAGTCTCTGGATATTCTTTCCTTCAGTCTCTGCTCCATTCTTTTTCCCTACATTTCCTTTTGACAGGAGCAATTCTGGATTAATATTTTTGAGATGGGTGGGTGGCCTCATCCCTCAACAGGGGGCCGTGCCTGGATATGGTCTCTACAGGTTCTATCTCTCCCCTTTGTTGTGCATTTCTGCTAATGTCATCCCTTAAATCTAGGTTGTAGTGATGGCTTAGAGGTTAAAAGGTCAAGTTGCCCTTCTAGAGAACTTAGGTTTGATGGCTAGCACCCACACTACAGCTCACAACAGTCTTAACTCCAGTCCCAGGGTATCTGATACCTGTTTCTGGCCTCTGAAGGCGGTGCATATATGTGGTGAACAGATGTACATCCAGGAAAAAACAATAAAAATTTAAAAATTAAAGTAAAAATGATAAATATATGTTCCCTGTGTATTTGTTTAGTGATATTTGCAGTTAACATTCTTGATTGGACAATTATAAAGAATTCATGTAGAAGCATAGAATATGCAATCTCTTTACTATCTTCTATGGCCCTCTTCTAGAATATGGTAAGATTACAAATGGGATATAAGTGTCCTACCCTATTGATTCTGATACCATTTTGGTAAGGCTGACAATCTATTTTGAGACAGTGTGATTCTTAAGCCTCCTTGTGGGTGACAAGTGTGCTTTTAACTTGGGACTATTGAAGCTGTTGCTACAGATCCTTCTGACTTTTTAAAAAAATGTTTACTTCTGCAAAATAGATTTTTGTAAAGAGAGGACTACCTGTAGCTCTTTCCTTGTGTGTAGCAAAGATCAGATTGGTTTTGTGGAGTAGACTTTTCACTGGGACTTTAGTTGTCCTGAAGTCTAACACTGGCAGGGAACTTCCACTGAATTGTAAATGCTTGGAGGCCCCAGAGTGTGGCTCAGTGCACCTCTGCAAGCAGTCACTCGTTTTTCATTAAGCAGTGATTTGATTAGATAAAAATAAAAGTTGCTTGAGCATTCATTTTCGCATCAGTGCATAACAAATTTATGCAAATTCCTCTGCCACTAATCTGAATGCAAAATATAAAAGTATGATTACCAAGCCATGTGCTCCTGTATTGAAGTTTAATCAGGTACAAGTATTAATGGGAAGAATAAAGCTTTTAACAAAAGTAACAGTTGTTTGAGTTTTGTAAAATACTGCAAATATAGCTTTCGTTTCTTAATGATAGATTTGATGTTTTCAAACTAAACTAAATATTTTACAATAGAAATCCCAAACAAGACAACTCTTTACTGAAACGGGAAGCACAAAGAAAAGAAATTAGGCAGAATTCCTTGGCTAACATTATATTCAACACGTGATGGAGCTAGTTGTAATGGATAAACTAAGAAAGAGATTTTTGTTGGTAATTTTATTCTCAAGGAAAAGTAGCATATTTTTAAGCATAGAATGGATATTTGCCTTGTAGCATGTAGAAAACACTCCATAAAAGTAAAAATTCATTTTTTAAGATTTATTTATTTTTACTTTATGTGAATTGGTGTGTTGACTACATGTATGTCTGTGAAAGTGCCAGATCCCCTGGAATTGGAGCTAAAGACAGTTGTGAGGTGCCATGTGAGTGCTGAGAATTGAACCTGGGTCCGTCTAGAAGAGCAGTTGGCCAGTGCTCTTATTCACTGAGCCATCTCTCCAGCCCTCTAAAATTCTTAATTCATGTTAATTAATTGAACAAATCATTTCAAATATTGTGAATAAACAATTTCAAATGTTGGAAAAGGAATAACGTGCCAATTTCTAACTCAACCTATGCTTTACATTTTATGGTGTTAAAGGAAAGAATACTAATTATTGAATGTAAGCAGCCGTGTTGGACATATTATGTGAATTCAAGTAACAAGTCATCAAGTTATCATATCTCACTTACACATGAACAAACTGAGCCTGAAATAATTTGGATAGATGGTAATAAATTTTATTCATGGTCTGACTTGAAGATCCTGATTTTTCTGCCTTATAAAATCTTTTTTATTCTACTAAATCACAAATAAAACATGGATCCATTTTGGAGGCCACTGGGTGTATTGTTTGATAATTAATATCAAATGAATCTAAGAAACTAAAATTCTAAATCAGAATTCTATCAATATTTTCCACTGAACTTTGAATATCCACACAAGGAAAGGATACCATTTTGGAAGATTCACTTTGGCCATGTATTCCTATGAGTGGTATATCACACACACACATACATACACACACACACACACACACACACACACACACACACACATTCTTCAGAATACTGACCGAATGCACACATGCATCCTGAAGACTTGAGTGATTTTCTAAATATCCATAAATTGTAGATATGAGGAATGAGTCAGAGCCTTTTTTATTTTTTTCTGAATGCTGTTCTTTCAAATTGAACATCATCTGATTTTCATTCAGGGAAAACCTGAGAATGAAATGGAGTTGTTTAATACTACACACTTTTATGCTGCTAAACAGAAATAAACAGATGTCTAATCTCAGCTTTGTGCATTCTCTGGAACAAAATAGACTCATGATGTGGGTAATTTGAGGACCTTGATGAGATATGGCTTTCAAATCTTGGTAGGACAATATCTGTTGAAGGAAAAGAATGTGAGGAAATTAGAAAACAAAAGTTTTCTTCTCCCATATCTGTTCATTTCTTTTCTATTTGATAATTGATTAAATTTATTCTATGAATTTTTTCTTTTTCTTTTTTACATTCTGGATATTTTCTTTATTTACATTTCAAATGTTATCCCCTTTCCCCATTTCCCCTCTAAAAACCCCCTATCCGATCTCCCTTCCCCCTGCTCACTAACACACCCACTCCTACTTCCCTGACCTGGCATTGCCCTACCTTGGGACAATGAGCCTTCACTGGTCCAAGGGCCTCTCCTCTCATTGATGTCCGAACAGGCCATCCTTTGCTACCCATGTGGCTGGAGCCACGGGTTCCTCCATGTGTACTCCTTGGTTAGTGGTTAAGTCTCTGGGAGCTCTGGGGTTACTGGTGGTTCATATTGTTGTTCCTCCTATGGGGCTGTAAATCCCTTCAGCTCCTTGGGTCCTTTCTCTAGCTCCTCCATTGGGGCCCCTGTGCTCAGTTCAATGATTGGCTGAGCACATCCCCCTCTGTATTTGTCAGGCACTGGCAGGGCCTCTCTAGAAACAGCTATATCAGGCTCCTGTCAACAAGCACTTGTTGGCATCCACAATAGCGTCTGAGTTTGGTGTCTGTATATGGGATGGATGCCCAGGTGGGGCAGTTTCTTTATGGTCTTTCCTTTAGTCTCTATTCTGCACTGTGTCTCTGAATTTCCTCCCATGGGTATTTTGTATCCTATCTAGGAAGGACCAAAGCATCTGCACTTTGGTCTTCCTTCTTAAGCTTCATGTGGTCTGTGAATTATATCTTGGGTATTCTAAGCTTCTGGGCAAATATCCTCTTATCAGGGAGTATATACCATGTGTGTTCTTTTGTGATTGAGTTACCTCACTAAGGATGACATTTTTTAGTTCCATCCATTTGCCTAAGAATTTCATGAATTCATTGTTTTTAATAGCTGAGTAGTTCTCCATTGTATAAATGTACCACATTTTCTGTTTCCATTCCTCTGTTAAGGGACATCTGGGTTCTTTCCAGCTTCTGGCTATTATAAATAAGGCTGCTATGAACATAGTGGAGCATGTGTCCTTATTATATGTTGGAGCATCTTCTGGGTATATGCCCAGGAGTGGTATAGCTGGATCTTCCGGTAATACTATGCCCAGTTTTCTGATTGGACAAACTGATTTCCAGAGTGGTTTTATCAGCTTGCAATCACACCAGGAATGGAGGAGTGTCCCTCTTTCTCCACATCCTCTCTAGAATCTGCTACCACCTGAGTTTTTGATCTTAGCTATTCTGACTGGTGTGAGGTAGAATCTCAAGGTTGTTTTGATTTGCATTTCGCTGATGACTAAGGATGCTGAACATTTCTTTAGGTGCTTCTCAGTCATTCACTATTCCTCAGTTTAGAGTTCTTCGTTTAGCTCTGTACCCCATATTTAATAGGGTTATTTGTGTCTCTGGATTCTTTTTTTTTTTTTTTTTTTTTTAATTTAATTTTATTTTATTTTTTTAATTTACATTCCAAATCACTTCCCCTTTCCCGTTTCCTCCCTCCCCGAAAGTCCCATAAGCCCCCTTCCCTCCCTCTTTTCTCCGTTCAACCCCCTCTCATTACTCTGTCCTGGCGTTCCCCTACATCCAGTCTTTCCAGGACCAGGGGTCTCTCCTTCCATCTTTTTAGAAATCTATTGATATGCTGATTGTGTCTAGGGTATTCTGAGATTCTGGGTCAATATCCCCTTATCAGTGACTTCATACCATGTGTGATCTTTTGTGATTGGGTTACCTCACTAAGGATGATATTTTCAAGTTCTGACCATTTGCCTAGGAATTTCGTGAATTCATTGTTTTTAATTGCAGAGTAGTATTCCATTGTGTAAATATACCACATCTTCTGAATCCATTCCTCCGTTGAGGGACATCTGGGTTCTTTCCAGCTTCTGGCTATTATAAATAAGGCTGCTATGAATATAGTGGAGCATGTGTCCTTATTGCATGCAGGTAAAGTCTCTGGGTATATGCCCAGGAGTGGTATAGCCGGATCCTCCGGAAGTGTCATGCCCAGTTTTCTGAGGAGCCGCCAGACTGCTTTCCAGAGTGGTTGTACCAGCCTGCAATTCCACCAGCAGTGGAGGAGTGTTCCTCTTTCTCCACATCCTCGCCAACAACTGCTGTCTCCTGTGTTTTTGATCTTAGCCATCCTGATTGGTGTGAGATGGAATCTCAGCGTTGTTTTGATTTGCATTTCCCTAATGACTAAGGATGATGAACATCTCTTTAGGTACTTCTCAGCCATTAGATATTCTTCAGGTGAGAACTCTTTGTGGAGCTCTGTACCCCATTTTTTAATAGGGTTACTTGCCTCTCTGGAGTTTAACTTCTTGAGTTCTTTGTATATCTTGGATATTAGCCCTCTGTCGGATGTAAGGTTGGTAAAGATCATTTCCCAGTTAGTTGGTTGCCGCTTTGTCTTTTTGACGGTGTCTTTTGCCTTGCAAAAACTTTGTAATTTAATGAGGTCCCATTTGTCTATTCTTGATCTTAGAGTATAAGCTATTGGAGTTCTGTTCAGGAAATTCTCCCCTGTGCCCATATGTTCAAGGTTCTTCCCTAGTTTCCCTTCTATTAGTTTCAGTGTGTCTGGTTTTATGTGGAGATCTTTGATCCACTTAGAATTGAGCTTAGTGCAAGGAGATAAGGATGGGTCAATTTGCATTCTTCTGCATGTTGACCTCCAGCTGAGCCAGCACCATTTGTTGAAAAGGCTATCTTTTTTCCACTGGATGGTTTTAGCTCCTTTGTCAAAGATCAAGTGACCATAGGAGTGTGGATTCATTTCTGGGTCTTCAATTCTGTTCCATTGATCTACATGTCTGTTACTGTACCAATACCATGCAGTTTTTAACACTATTGCTCTGTAGTACAGCTTGAGGTCCGGGATACTGATTCCCCCAGAGGTTCTTTTACTCTTGAGAATAGTTTTAGCTATTCTGGGTTTTCTGTTATTCCAGATGAATTTTTGAATTGCTTTTCTAACTCTATGAAGAATTGAGTTGGGATTTTGATGGGGATTGCATTGAATCTGTGTATTACTTTTGGTAAGATGCTCATTTTTACTATATTAATCCTGCCAATCCATGAGCATGGCAGATTTTTCCATCTTCCGAGGTCTTCTTCAATTTCTTTCTTCAGAGACTTGAAGTTCTTGTCATACAGATCTTTCACTTGTTTGGTTAGCGTCACGCCAAGATACTTAATATGGTTTGTGGCTATCGTAAAGGGTATTATTTCTCTTACTTCTTTCTCAGCCTGCTTATCCTTTGAGTATAGGAAGGCTTCTGACTTGCTTGAGTTGATTTTATATCCGGCCACTTTGCTGAAGTCGTTTATCAGCTGTAGGAGTTCTCTGGTGGAGTTCTTTGGGTCGCTTATGTATACTATCATATCGTCTGCAAATAGTGATAGTTTGACTTCTTCCTTTCCAATTTGTATCCCTTTGACCTCTTTTTGTTGTCTAATTGCTCTAGCTAGAACATCAAGTACTATATTGAAAAGATATGGAGAGAGAGGGCAGCCTTGTCTAGTCCCTGATTTTAGTGGGATTGCTTCAAGTTTCTCTCCGTTTAGATTGATGCTGGCTACTGGTTTGCTGTAAATTGCTTTTACTATGTTTAGATATGGGCCTTGAATTCCTGATCTTTCCAAGACCTTTAGCATGAAAGGATGCTGAATTTTGTCAAATGCTTTCTCAGCATCTAATGAGATGACCATGTGGTTTTTTTCTTTGAGATTGTTTATGTAGTGGATTACATTGATGGATTTCCTTATATTGAACCATCCCTGCATCCCTGGGATGAAGCCTACTTGATCGTGGTGAATGATCGTTTTGATGTGTTCTTGGATTCGGTTGGCAAGAATTTTATTGAGTATTTTTGCATCGATATTCATAAGAGAGATTGGCCTGAGATTCTCTTTCTTTGTCGGATCTTTGTGTGCTTTTGGTATTAGTGTAATTGTGGCTTCATAGAACGAGTTGGGTAGTGTTCCTTCTGTTTCTATTTTGTGGAACAGTTTGAAGAGTATTGGTGTTAGGTCTTCTTTGAAGGTCTGATAGAATTCTGCACTAAAACCATCTGGACCTGTGCTTTTTTTGGTTGGAAGACTTCCAATGACAACTTCTATTTCTTCAGGGGTTATAGGACGGTTTAGATGGTCTATTTGATCCTGATTTAATTTTGGTACTTGGTATCTGTCAAGGAAATTGTCCATTTCCTCAAGATTTTCTAGTTGTGTTGAATACAGGTTTTTGTAGTAGGATCTGATGATTTTTTGAATTTCCTCAGTTTCTGTTGTTATCTCTCCCTTTTCGTTTCTGATTTTATTAATTTGGATACTATCTCTGTGCCCTCTGGTTAGTCTGGCTAAGGGCTTATCTATCTTGTTGATTTTCTCAAAGAACCAACTCCTCGTTTTGTTGATTCTTTGTATGGTTTTATTTGTTTCTACTTGATTGATTTCAGCCCTGAGTTTGATGATTTCCTGCCTTCTACTCCTCTTTGGTGTATTTGCTTCTTTTTGTTCCAGGGCTTTCAGGTGTGCCATTAAGCTGTTAGTGTATGCTGTCTCCCGTTTCTTTTTGGCGGCACTCAGGGCTATGAATTTTCCTCTTAGCACTGCTTTCATTGTGTCCCATAAGTTAGGGTATGTTGTGCCTTCATTTTCATTAACTTTCAAAAAGTCTTTGATTTCTTTCTTTATTTCCACCTTGACCAAGTTATCATTGAGTAGAGCATTGTTCAGCCTCCATGTGTACGTGGGTTTTCTTTTGTTTTTGTTGCCATTGAAGACCACCCTTATTCCATAGTGATCTGATAGGAGGCATGGGATTATTTCTATCTTCTTGTATCTGTTGAGGTCTGATTTGTGACCAATTATATGGTCAATTTTGGAGAAGGTACCATGAGGAGCTGAGAAGAAGGTGTATTCTTTAGCTCTAGGATGAAATGTTCTATATATATCAGTTAGTTCCATTTGGTCCAAGGCTTCAATTAGATTCACTGTGTCCCTGTTTAGTTTCTGCTTTCCTGAACGATCCATTTCAGAGAGCGGGGGTGTTGAAGTCACCCACTATTATTGTGTGCGGTGCGATGTGTGCTTTGAGTTTTAGTAAAGTTTCTTTTACGAATGAGGGTGCCCTTGCATTTGGAGCATAGATATTCAGGATTGAGAGTTCTTGATGGTGGATTTTTCCCTTGATCAGTATGTAGTGTCCTTCTGTGTCTTTTTTGATGACTTTGGGTTGAAAATCAATTTTATCCGATATTAGGATGGCTACTCCACCTCGTTTCTTGGGGCCATTTGCTTGTAAAATTGTTTTCCAGCCTTTTACTCTGAGGTAGTGTTTGTCTTTGACACTGAGGTGCGTTTCCTGCATGCAGCAAAATGCTGGGTCCTGTTTACGTATCCAGTCTGCTAGTCTATGTCTTTTAATTGGGGAATTGAGACCATTGATATTAAGAGAGATTAAGGCATAGTGATTATTGCCATCTGCCATTCTTGACGCTATCTTTATGTTTGAGTGGTTATCTACTTTTGGGTTTGATTCAAGAAGGTTATTATCTCATTTTTTCCAGGGTGTTGTTTCTCTCCCTGTATTGGAGGTTTCCACCTATTATCCGTTGCAGGGCTGGATTTGTGGAAAGATATTGTGAAAATTTGGTTTTATCATGGAATATCTTGGTCTCTCCATCTATGGTGATTGAGAGTTTTGCTGGGTATAGTAGTCTAGGCTGGCATTTGTGCTGTCTTAGTGTCTGCATGAGATCTGCCCAGGATCTTCTGGCTTTCATAGTCTCTGGTGAGAAGTCTGATGTGATTCGGATAGGTCTTCCTTTGTATGTTACTTGGCCCTTTTCTCTTACTGCATTTAGTATTCTTTCTTTGTTTAGAACATTCGGTGTTTTGATTATTATGTGACGGGAGGTATTTCTGTTCTGGTCCAGTCTGTTTGGAGTTCTGTAGGCTTCTTGTACGTTCATCGGCATCTCTCTCTTTAAGTTAGGGAAGTTTTCCTCCATAATTTTGTTGAAGATGTTTACTGGCCCTTTAAGTTGCAAATCTTCACTCTCATCTATACCTATAATCCTTAGGTTTGGTCTTCTCATTGTGTCCTGGATTTCCTGGATGTTTTGGGTTACGCGTTTTTTGCATTTTGCATTTTCTTTGACTGTTGAGTCGATGCTTTCTATGGAATCTTCAGCACCTGAGATTCTTTCTTCCATCTCTTGTATTCTATTGTTGATGTTTGCATCTATGACTCCTGATTTCTTCCCAAGGTTTTCTATCTCCAAAGTTGTCTCCCTTTGTGATTTCTTAGTTGTTTCTACTTCCTTTTTTAGTTCCTGGATGGATTTGCTGAGATCCTTCACTTGTTTGTTTGTATTTCTTTAAGGTATTTTTGCATTACCTCTTTCAGGATTTCTTCCTGATGACCCACGTTCTCCTGCATTTCTCTGAGCGATTTTTGTGTTTCCTCCTCATGGGATTCCATCTGTTGATCCATCGTCTCCTGCATTTCTTTAAGCAGTTCTCGTGTTTCCTTTGTAAGGGCATCTAACCGTTGATTCATTTCTTTAAGCAATTTTTGTGTTGCCTCCTTATGGGCATCCGTCTGTTGACCCATATTCTTCTGCATTTCTTTATGCAAATTTTGTGATTCCTTTGTGAGTGCATCTACCCGTTGATTCATCTCGTTAAGCGATTTTTGTGTTGTCTCCTTGTGCGCCTCCATCTTTTGATCCATGTTCTCCCGCATTTCTCTAAGCGATTTTTGTGTTTCCTTTGTAAGGGCTTCTAACCGTTGATTCATGGTCTCCTGTAACTCTTTATGAGATTTATTTGTGTCCTTCTTGTGATCCTCTAATAGCATCATGAGAAGTGATTTTAAATCCAGATCTTGTCTTTCGGGTGTGGTGGGGTATCCAGGGCTTGCTGCTGTTGGAGAGTTGGGTTCGGATGGTCCCACATTACTTTGATTACTGTTAGTAACATTCCTACGTTTGCCTTTTGCCATCTGGATACCTCTGGTGTTAGTTGGTCCTGCTGCCACTGGCTGTTGGTTGGACCTCCTGTGAGCCTGCAAAGCTATTTCTGCCCCCCCTGGATTACCAGGATTCCCCTGGCACCGATTTCTGGGGCCTGCCTGCTCCTGAGTGACTTTGGAGCCCTAATGTGCTTTGCCCCAAGTGATCTTATATTGGGGAGGCCTTGCACATCTAAAGGCTCAGCCTAGTGGATTCCTGGAGCAGAGGTCGCCAAAGGGAGGCTGGCAGGCTCCTGCCCTGTGCAGGGGTGTGTGATCTCTCCTGGGGGGGGAGGGGGCGTCCCTCTGCCAGGCAGAAGTCCCACAGCAGATCTGGCGCGCTGGTCACTGCAGATCAGCCCAGCACCTGGGAGCAGGTTACACACAAGCTGCCTGAGACCGAAGCGATATTATGCCTGTCTGTCTCTGAGCCTGGTGGTCCCAACTACCTGGTCACTGGAGCAAAGATGGCGGAGGGCACTCTCCGTGGCGCCGCTCACGCCGCTCTCCCTGTGGTCACGATGGCCCGCCGATCTGGCACCCAGACGACCACAGCGCCAACCCGCCCTCGGGCACAGACGGAAGCCCCAACAGGCCGTGTCCCAAGTGATGTTATATCGGGGGGAGAGCCTGGGTACTGGTCTCTCCAGCGCAGTCCGCGGGAACAGAGGTCGCGGAAGGGAAGCTGGCAGGCTCCCTCCCTGCGCGGGGTCCCTCCACCAGGCAGAAGGTCCCGCCGCGGAACTGGCGCGCTGGTTACTGCAGATCAGCCCAGCACCTGGGAGCAGGTTACACACAAGCTGCCTGAAACCGAAGCGATATTATGCCTGTCTGTCTCTGAGCCTGGCGGTCCCAACTACCTGGTCACTGGAGCAAAGATGGCGGAGGGCAGTCTCCGTGGCGCCGCTCACCCTGTGGTCACGATGGCCCGCCGATCTGGCACCCAGACGACCACAGCGCCAACCCGCCCTCGGGCACAGACGGAAGCCCCAACAGGCCGTGTCCCAAGTGATGTTATATGGGGGGAGAGCCTGGGTACCGGTCTCTCCAGCGCAGTCCGCGGGAACAGAGGTCGCGGAAGGGAAGCTGGCAGGCTCGTGTCTCTGGATTCTAACTTGTATGTATTCTATTCTTAGTATATATTGGATATTAATTCTCTATAAGATGTAGGGTTGGTAAAGATCTTTTCCCAATCTGTTGCTTGCCCTTTTGTCCTATTGACAGTGTCCTTTGCCTTACAGAAGTTTTGCAATTTTATGAGGTCCCATTTGTCAATTCTTGATCTTAGAGCATAAGCTATTGGTGTTCTGTTCAGGAAAGTTTCCCCTGTGCCCTTGTGCTCTAGACTCTTCCCAGCTTTCTTTTCTATTAGTTTCAGTGTATCTGGTTTTATGTGGAGGTCCTTGATCCACTTGGAATTGAGCTTAGTGCAAGGAGATAAGAATGGGTCAATTTGCATTCTTCTGCATGTTGACCTCCAGTTGAACCAGCACCGCTTGTTGAAAAGGCTATCTTTTTTCCATTGGATGGATTTAGCTCCTTTGTCAAATATCAAATGACCATAGGTGTGTGGGTTCATTTCTGGGTCTTCAATTCTATTCCATTGATCTACTTGCCTGTTACTGTACCAATACCATGCAGTTTTTATCATGATTGCTCTGTAGTACAGCTTGAGGTCTGGGATGATGATTCCACCAGAAGTTCTTTTATTGTTGAGAATAGTTTTAGCTATCCTGGGTATTTTGTTATTCCAGATGAATTTGAAAATTGCTCTTTATAGCTATATGAAGTATTGATTTGGAATTGTGGTGGGGATTACATTGAATCTGTAGATTGGTTTTGGCAAGATGGCCATTTTTACTGTATTAATCCTGCCAATCCATGAGCATGGGAGATCTTTCCATATGAATAAGATACACTCTAGTTACTATCACATTTCACCACTGCATAACTCCCCTTATTCTTCCAAGTCCCTTTCCACATCCATGCTTTTATGTTGTTTTGTGATTCAGAGTTTAGCCAAGATTATCTGTGTGACCATGGGTTTAGTTCACCAACAGTTATGCAAATGAAGACAGTGAGTCCTCCTCCCCCCAGAATATATCAGTTTATTGAGGTAAGGCCCTCAGTCACCCATAAATGACTGACTGTTGAGGATGTGGGTTAAAGGCAGGCCCAATGCAGGTAGCAACAGCCACTGTCAGTTCAGGATTATAATGGTTGCATCTTTCCCAGAAAGTGGCATTTTAGTCCTCCTTTTCTTCCAGCACATCTACTATTTTTATACTTTTTTAAAAACATTTTTTATTAGAAATTTTCTTTCTTTACATTTAAAATGTAAAGAAAGAAAATATCCCATTCCTGGTTTCCCCTCCAAAAATGCCCTATCCCACTCTCCCTCCTTGCTTAACAACCCACCCACTCCAGCTTCCCTGTCCTGGTATTCCCCTATACTGGGGCATCAAGGCTTCTCAGGGCCAAGGGCCTCTCCTCCCTTTGATGTCCAACAAGGCTATCCTCTGCTACATATGTAGCTGAAGCCATGGATCCCTCCATCTGTACTCTGGTTGGTGCTTTAGTCCCTGGGAGCTCTGGGGTACTGGTTGGTTCATGTTGTTCCTCCTATGGGGCTGCAAGCTCCTTCAGCTCCTTGGGTCCTTTCTCTAGCTCCTCCATTGAGGAGCTTGTGCTCAGTTCAATGGTTGGCTGAGAGCTCCCACATCTGTATTTGTCAGGGACTGGCAGAACCTCTCAGGAGACAGCTTTATCTGACTCCTGTCAGCAAGCACTTCTTGGCATCAGCAATAGTGTCTGGGTTTGGTGACTGTATATGGGTTGGAGCCCTAGGTGGGGCAGTCTCTGGATGGTCTTTCCTTCAGTCTCTGCTCTACAATTTGTTTCTGTATCTCCTCCCATGAATATTTTGTTCCCCCTTCTAAAAAGGACTAGAAAATATCGTCCTGAATGAGCTAACCCAATCACAAAAGAACACACATGGTATGTGCTCACTGATAAGTGGATATTATCCCAGAAGCTAGGAATACCCAATATACAATTCACAGACCATATGAAGCTCAAGAAGAAGGAAGACCAACTCATATATTCTTTTTTGCCTCCTCTTCCACAGTGTCCCTCCTTTTATATTGAGTCTTGGAGGGAATGTTATAAATGTCTTGTTCAGGGCAGAACTCTTAACTGTCATTTATTCTAAGCACCATGAGAAGGTGTGAGTCTCTGCATTTACCATAGTTCACTACAAAGGGAGGATTCTTTCATTAAGGCTGAAAGTACCATGTGTCTATAGGTCATTAGTCATAACTCCTTATTCAGGCTAGCACAATGCATGCTATCTGGTTTTAATTTATCCCTTTGGGAATACTTTTAGCTAGTCTTCAGAACAAACAATCTCTAATCAGACTAATATATATATATATATATATATATATATATATGTATGTATATATATATACATATATACATATGTATGTATATATATATATCTTTTCCATGTCTCATGTATTTCCTCCGTTTTCTAGAATGTCATCTCTCCATTCTCCATTCTTCGTTCTTCAACATACCTACCTGCCTAGATATAATTTTCTCTTTCAGTTTCTAATTCTCATCTCATCTTCTCCATAGACACTTCATTTAAAATCATTTTATAGCAAACTTCATTTCTTTCTATTCTTGAAACATTACCAGTTTCACTGGCTGCCTCCTTCTTCTCTTCTTCTCTTTGTCCTACTCACTTTCTCTTTCTAGTTTCGTTTGATGATTACTTTGCATATATCTTCTTTATTTATTTTTTTTATTATTTTCTATATTTTTTATTTACATACCCAATGATTTCCCCTTTGCATATATCTTCTAACTAGAAGGGTACATATTTATTTTTCAAGAAAATGTAGGCCCTGATTTTATGGAGGACAGTGTTACATGGATCAGAGAAGAACTATTTGATGGAACAACTATTAGGTATCTGAAATAAACAGACTGCTCTGAAATATACATGAATGTAATTCGCTTACAGAAATAGCCAGGAAATAACTTCCAAGGAGTGATAATTTATCTAAGGTCTGAAATTTGAGTAATAATTAATGAGACTGTGGGGTGGAGTCTGTAAAGACCATAGGAAAGGATTGAGACTGTGTTTCATTGGTAAACCATTTGCTTTGCATGCACAAATTGATCCTATCTACTTTATCACAAATAAACGAACATTAAAAAGAATATTGAAGAGTATGGAGTGAACATTTGTGACAAGAGGCCAATTGTGCTCATATAATTAATTTTCTTTTGGTTCATGTTCTCTTGCTTCAACACACTGCCCAGTGATTTTGGACATAAATACCTTTATGTATATTTTTACCTATTCCTTTTGAAATACCTTTTCTTGTCTTTGAGCTCAGACTCCAGTAGGCCCTGAGAGGCTGTCTAAGGATTACACACACATAGACATGGGTCTCCTGTCCATCTCCTCCCTATGCCTACTAAGTTTTGACTGAGATGTACTCTGTCTTCTAAATGGTATTGCTCTGGAACAATTCTCTGCATGGAGAAGATAGTTAAAGATTGGAGACAGTATGACCCTTTGCAGATGAGAGAATCATAAGGAGATGTATACTCAAAGGATGTTTCATTACATGTTGTACATGTTAGGGAAGAAATCTACATTCATAAAGGACCATGCAAACTAAGCTTTGGAATACTTAGTGTGATTACTTAGGCTTTGAAGAAAATAGGTGTGAAATAAATGATGAAGGATCTTATAATTAGTATAATTCAGAGTGTCTTTAGTTTAATACTATTCTGAGGAAATTTTTTGAATCTAAGTAATGAAAAGATAAATATTTGGCACTATCTGCATCAGTGTGATAGATTTAAAACATGATCCTAAGATTTTAGAACTTTCTATAAAATAAGGAGTAATGGACTTACATTTCATTCACTTGAATATATATGATCTAGAGAATACAGGAGAAATGAAAGTGCCAGTCTCTGGATCTAGCAGGTAAGAAGACAACTGCTTCTAAATCTTTTCTTTAAGAAGCTTCCACTGTATCCCAGTTGCTTTTCTATTAGGTCAGAGGCCATTATCATCATGGTGGGGAGTATCACAGCAGTCATGGCAGGCATGGTGCTAGAACAGTAGCTGAGAATTTACACCATTTTCTTTTTTTTTTATTCATTCTCTCATATATTACATTCTAACCCAGTTTCCCCTCTCTCCTCTCTTCCAAGTCCCTCTCCAGTCCTCCTCCTCTCTCTCAGATGGACCCTTCTTTTCAAAAGAGCAGGCCTCCCAGAGATAGCAACTGAACACAGCATAACAAGATACAGTAAGACTAGACTAGGCACAAACCCTCAGATGAAGGCTGGATGAGGAATCCCAGTAGAAAAAAAAAAGGGTCCTAAAGCAGGCAAAAGAGTCAGAAACAGTCTTAGCTACCACTGCTAGAATCCCCACAAGGACACCAAGCTACACAACTCTAACATATACGCAGACAATCTAGGTCAGACCCACACAGGCTTTCTGATTGCTGGTTCAGTATCTGTAAGTACCTTATGAGCTCTAGTAAGTTGATACTGTGGTATGTGTTCTTGGGGTCGCCTTGACCCCCCCCTCTGGCTCCTATAATGCTTTCTCCTGCTCTTCTGCAGGATTCCAGAGCTCTACCTTGTGTTTGGCTGTAGGTTTTTTTATCTGTTCCCATCAGAGTGCTTCACGAACCTTTCTGATGTTAATTATGCTAGCATTTGACATCTTCATGATCCACAAACACTAAACCAATTAGGAATGGTGTGGGTTTTTGAAACCTCAAAGGCTGCCCCCCACACACACCTCCTCCAACAAAGCTGCACCTTCTAATCCTTCCGCAATAGTTCCACCAACTGGAAACTGAAATTCAAATATATGAGCCTATGTGTGGCCCATTTTCTTTTCTTTTTCTTTTTTTATTTTCTATATTATTTTTTATTTACATTTCCAATGATTTCCCCTTTCCCGGTTCCTCCCTCCCTGAAAGTCCCATAAGCCTTCTTCCCCCCCCCCCGTTCCCCATTCAACCCCCTCTTGCTTCTCTAGCCTGGTATTCCCCTACATTCAGTCTTTCCAGGACCAGAGGTCTCTCCTTCCATCTTCTTGGAAATCTATTGATATGTGAATTGTGTCTTGGGTATTCCAAGTTTCTGGGTTAATATCCCCTTATCAGTGACTGCATACCATGTCTGTTCTTTTGTGATTGGGTTACCTCACTAAGGATGATATTTTCCAGTTCTGACCATTTGCCTAAGAATTTCGTGAATTCATTGTTTTTAATTGCAGAGTAGTATTCCATTGTGAAAATATACCACATCTTCTGTATTCATTCCTCCGTTGAGGGACATCTGGGTTCTTTCCAGCTTCTGGCTATTATAAATAAGGCTGCTATGAACATAGTGGAGCATGTGTCCTTATTGCATGCCGGGGAAACCTCTGGGTATATGCCCAAGAGTGGTATAACAAGATCCTCTGGGAGTGTCATGCCCAGTTTTCTGAGGAACCGCCAGACTGCTTTCCAGAGTGGTTGTACCAGCTGGCAATCCCACCAGCAGTGGAGGAGTGTTCCTCTTTCTCCACATCCTCGCCAACACCTGCTGTCTCCTGTGCTTTTGATCTTAGCTATTCTGACTTGTATAAGGTGGAATCTCAGGGTTGTTTTGATTTGCATTTTCCTAATGACTAAGGATGTTGAACATTTCTTTAGGTGCTTTTCAGCCATTAGGTATTCTTCAGGTGAGAACTCTTGTTTAGTTCTGTACCCCATTTTTTAATAGGGTTATTTGGCTCTCTGGAGTCTAACTTCTTGAGATATTTGTATATATTGGATATTAGCCCTCTGTCGGATGTAGGGTTGGTAAAGATCTTTTCCCAGTTTGTTGGCTGTCGCTTTGTCCTTTTAGACAACAAAATGAGTTCAAAGGGATACAAATTGGAAAGGAAGAAGTCAAACTATCACTATTTGCAGACGATATGATAGTATACTTAAGTGACCCAAAGAACTCCACCAGAGAACTCCTACAGCTGATAAACAGCTTCAGCAAAGTGCCCAGATATAAAATCAACTCAAGCAAATCAGTAGCCTTCCTATGCTCAAAGGACATTTCTGAGAAAGAAATAAGAGAAATGATACCCTTCACGATAGCCACAAACAATATAAAGTATCTTGGTGTGACTCTAATCAAACAAGTGAAAGATCTGTATGACAAGAACTTCAAGTCTTTGAACAAAGAAATTGAAGAAGACTTCAGAAGATGGAAAAATCTTCCATGCTCATGGATTGGCAGGATTAATATAGTAAAAATGACCATCTTGCCAAAAGCAATATTCAGATTCAATGCAATCCCCATCAAAATCCCAACTCAATTCTTCATAGAGTTAGAAAGAGCAATTCAAAAATTCATCTGGAATAACAAAATACCCAGGATAGCTAAAACTATTCTCAAAATTAAAAGAACTTCTGGGGGAATCAGTATCCCAGACCTCAAGCTGTACTACAGAACAATAATGTTAAAAACTGCACGGTATTGGTACAGTGACAGGCATGTAGATCAATGGAACAGAATTGAAGATCCATAAATGAATCCACACTCCTATGGTCACTTGATCTTTGACAAAGGAGCTAAAACCATCCAGTGGAAAAAAGATAGCCTTTTCAACAAATGGTGCTGGTTCAACTGGAGGTCAACATGCAGAAGAATGCAAATCGATCCATTCTTATCTCCTTGTACTAAGCTCAATTCCAAGTGGACCAAGGACCTCCACATAAAACCAGACACACTGAAACTAATAGAAAAGAAACTAGGGAAGAACCTTGAACATATGGGCACAGGGGAAACTTTCCTGAACAGAACACCAATAGCTTATGCTCTAAGATCAAGAATTGACAAATGGGACCTCATAAAATTGCAAAGTTTCCATTTTCATTCATATCACCCCACAGTAGTGATAGAGCCATCATGTTGTAAGACAGCCAAGCTGCCAAGGAAAGGTTTGAAGTGAAAAGAATGAAATCCTCTGTCACACCAGTCTGGGTGAACTTCCAGAATGTAAAAGTCTTATGAATGATCTATATTCAAGGGAGACCCTACAAACCCCAGCTGAGCCATTTTAGCTGACAGTTTATAAAGTAGAGACAAGCTGTTCCTGCTACGATCTTCGAAAAGTTAAAGCTCTACAAAGAAAGGAAAATTATTGTGTTTTTTTTTAAGCAATGCTAGTTCTTCAATTAATGATAATTAGTACATGTAGGGAGATGTTTGAGATTTGCTGAGAACTGGAAAGCTAACATCTTAGTTCTTACATAGATGCCTTCAAATGTAAAAGTGGAAAGTGCATTGACAAAGGCAAGATCAGCCCCCAAAATTGAGAGAACATCAAAAAAATCCATCAATGTGAGCAGTTATATACCTTCATGGACCCATAAAAGGAAAAAGGAATTGATTTAGTGTGGGTAGGTGTAAGATACAAAGAAACTATGCAACAATATTATAATTTCAGGAGAGTAAAGCTAGGAGTTCCATGAGAAGATATAACTAATTTTAGAACATAAGAAATATATGAAAGACCCAAACACCATGTTATGTGCCGAAATTTGAGTCTTAAGGTACTTGAGTATCTACCTGTGCCTGGTGGTGTCTCTTCTTCAACATAACTCTGGAATCAAGATTAGACCAACAAGCAGCTGATACTCAACACATGCAGATCATGTGTTGAGATCATGAGATCAACATGTAGATCAAAGGAACAGAATTGAAGACCCAGAAATGAATCCACACTCCTATGGTCACTTGATCTTTGACAAAGGAGCTAAAACCGTCCAGTAGAAAAAAGATAGCCTTTTCAACAAATGGTGCTGGTTCTACTGGCAGTTGGCATGCAGAAGAATGCAAATCGATCCATTCTTATCTCCTTGTACTTAGCTCAATTCCAAGTGGATCAAGGACCTCCACATAAAACCAGACACACTGAAACTAATAGAAAGGAAACTAGGGAAGAACCTTGAACATATGGGCACAGGGGAGAATTTCCTGAACAGAACACCAATAACACAGATACGTACACCCAACCATTGGACTGAGGTCAAGGACCCCTGTCGATGAATTAGGTAGGGAAGGGCAGGAAGAAGCTGAGGAAGAGAGCAATCCTATCGGAAGACCAGCAGTCTCAACTAATCCAGAGCCCTGAGATCTCTCAGATATTGAGCCACCAACCAGGCAGCATACATGAGCTTGTCTGAGGCTCCCAACACTTATATAGCAGAGTACTGGCCGGGTCTGGCCTCACCGGAAGAAGATGCACCTAACCCTCAAGGAACTTGAGGCCTCAGGGGCCTGGTGTGTGTCGGGGGGAGCATCCTCTTGGAGACAGGGGGAGGAGAAATTGGATAAACTGTGGGAGAGGAGACCAGGAGGGGGACAACAATGGCTCGACCATAAAAAACTAAAAGTAATTAATAATAATAATAATAATAATAATAATAATAATAATAATAATATAGCCTTGACCTGCCTACACAATCTGCTTCGCTACAGGGTCTTGGCACATACTATGCCAACCCTCTTGCATGTACCAAAGATTTCAGTTTCTATAAGCTAGAAATATGTGTATTAATTAATACACATATTTGAGGTTGATAATTTATACAATGTGGAATAGAGTTAGTGCACTTAAAATTGTATATCAAATATGAAACTAAAGTTTGAGAGTGAGATTTATTTATAAATATATATATTTCTCCTTCATTGACATACAGTGCCATTTTCCCTAGGAAGTCTTTTTTGTGTGAATTTGAATTAATGTAGTTTTAAGTAATAGTTAAAGGCAAAAGAGATCTGGAGAAGAATCATGTTTAGCTTGGAAAAAGTTGAATATGAATATGTTTCTCTAATCATTTTGGTGAAATAGTCATGAATGAAATTATAAACTAAATATGGAATTAAACAATATCCTTCACCATACAATCCATTCTTGCCTCTTGCCTTTAGTTCTAATATTCATTTTAATAGCATATATATATTAAATATTTAATAACATATAACATATAAATAGAACATGGCAGTTTAAGAATGGACAGTATATAAATGCATTAGTGTAGGTGAAACAGTTTCAGGTTTGATGGCTAAGATTTTAGGCATGATTAACTTGGGCCTTGAGACATACAATCATTTTATCTGTCATTCGTTCAAGAAACTTTAGCATTAACATGATTAATACAATGACCTGATGAAAAAAAAGGCAAAGAAAGTACAATTTTTGAGAGTGTCTTAGAGTAATTGATCCTTTGGTGAATTAGATAATATTTATGCTTTTGTGAGGCTTACTTACTAGTATGGGTACTATTCTAAATTAAGAACTTTACAGATTCCAGACATATGCCACATACATTTTATGTAGATGATGAATAACTTATTGATAGATCTTTCTTTGTACTATCTAAATCCTCATTTCTTTTAATAGGCATGATGTCACTGAGATGTCACTTGGGTATATGCTATCAATGGGCACCATTCAGCTTTTTATGTGCAATGAACCCAAAGGGCAGTTGAAAGCAGACAGGGTCAGACTGAGTCACTAATTCCTTGAAGTCTACTGTGTGTTCCCATTAGGGGACTTTATGCCAAAATAGAAGCCAATTCTAACACTACCACAAGCTGGATCAGTTTTTCTGTTTGAAGAGCTCCAAGAACTCTCACAAGTCAGAATCTGAAGAGGTTTTAGGAGATTGGCAGAGGCTGTGCCTTGTTGCAGGCAAGAGAATAATCAACATGCAGATGTGTTTATCAAAGTGGAGCCCAATCTGTGAAAATAATCCTAGGCAGTCAATGAGAGAGACTAGGAAGGAGGCTCCTTCAGCAAAGAAATGATAGAGCCTGATTTGAGTGAATACCTGCCTAAAAATTAGTAAACCAATTTTAGAGTTCTAAGACCTTAGAGGAACTTCAGACAGATATAGTTGTTAATTAATATTGAACTTTGTATGGTATCTCTCTCTGGCACTGTAACTAATCTTATGACAACTTGCTGTTATTGTAGTGATGGTTCTTTTTGGTTTTTACCCTGTTCCTGCCGTCTCTTCTAAGACATACTTCTCTTTGCACTTGTAGTTTTTTGAAAACCCAAAGAGCTTGAAATTCATAGCTGTTTTCATCACCACCTGATTACATGCTCTTTGATAAATCCTTCAACTCCCCATCTTCATATTCCTCACATGCAACTGGAAAAAATCAACTAGAGAATATTTTATATCTATTCCATCTTCTTTGGACAGAGCAAACTTTATAAATCCTCTCCCTGTGTTCTTTGAAAATGAGAAGAATGTAAAAGTCCTTAACTAGAAGCATCAGCACTTTAGCAGTCAGGGCTCTGAGCATATAATTCATGGGTGGATCACTGATCAGGGACAGATAAATTCAGAAAATACTCATTAAGCACAAGCCATATGTTAGGCACGATGCTAGGTGCCAGAATTGCCACAATGAGGAAAACACATGTGGTTCTTGCCTTCAAGGAGTTTAATATATGATTGGCAAAGCACATATATTAAATACTGGACTTATATAAGTAAGATTGCTAAGAATAAAGATAACTCTTGCGTAGTGGAAAAAGGGCTTAGATGAAGATCATGAATGACTTCTCTGAAGAATATATTTTATTAAGCACTATGAGAAACATTCCCCAGTACCAGAGAAACCTACACCACAGACAGGGTTATTGATCTGGTTCTTTTTGCTCTGTTTCATGACTCTACCTTTAGCCCCCAAATTCCAGATTCCCACTACTAATTCTACATAAAATTCATGTATAACAAATAACTTTCAGGTATAAATCTCAGGTATAATTTTGGGAAAACTGTATCAATGTATAGAAACAAAATACACAAAACTATAGAAATTAGGATTCATTGTCTATGCAAGGACAAATGGGAATTTCTGTTTTCTTTTCTTTGACCTAATTTTAAAAATAATTCAATATATTTTGATGTATTTTCCCTTCCCTAGAGTGCCTGCTGATTTTGCATTTATAACAAGTAACATTTTTTTTATTTTCTAAGTTTTTTTTATTTACATTCAAAATCATTTCCCCTTTCCCGTTTCCTCCCTCACCGAAAGTCCCATAAGCCCCCTTCCCTCCCTCATTTCCCCATTCAACCCCCTCTTGCTTCTCTGTCTTGGCATTCCCCTACATCCAGTCTTTCAGTAACATTTGATAACATGTTAATCAATGTTTATGGACTGAACCCTGAACTCTGTAAACACTGTGACTTAAAGACTATACTCTTCAAGAAGATTACATAAACTCAAATCTTATGATTTAACATTTTGAAAAATGTGAGACTGTGTGTTAGGTAGGTTTATCATGTTGCTATTTAATAAGGCCAATAATCACATAATTTTTTCATGGAATCATCACATGAGAAATTTACCAAATAACCATTCATAATCTTCCAACTCTAAAGAACAAATATTGAATAAGAAAGAAAAATGAAGCCTGATAATGTATTCCAGAAAAATGACAGTAGAAAATGAATTGTTTCTGCTGTGGTGTTTTGTAGGAAAGGATGAAGGTAATTCAAAGGAATGTTAACTCCTGTTGTATTCCATCTTTGAAGGCACTACCATCATTTAGGGTTTAAAATAATATTTTGGGTGATATGATGTTGGTGTATGGAAGAGACTCTGGTCTTTTAAATTATTAGGATAGTGCCTGAGAGATGTCTCAGTGGAAAAAGTTGGTTGTCACCAAGCCTGAGGATATGAGTTCAATTCCCTGAATCCACGTGGTAGACGAGAAACAACTCCCACAACTTGTCCACCTACCTACCTACCCCGTCAAACACACATACCACAAACACACACAGACATACATGCACACATACATGCGCATGCACACACACACACACACACACACACACACACACACACACACACACACACACAGGTATCCTTCCATGAAAGCATGGCTCTAATCTGCCTGCCTAGTATAAGCTCTGACAAATCACATTGTCAGCATGTAAATGATCATAATGTGAATAATGTTCTATTTGAGAGTCTGGTTTAATGGTGATTGTTGCCTTCTGAGAAGCTACATATTATTGCATAGTTGTAAGGTTTAGCGCAAGCCTCCTTTATTTCATGAAGGAAGTATAATGGAGTGTATTTTTCTTTAAAAGCAAACATGGGCACATTTTTTGTTATTATAGGATCATGGTTACCTTTATGTCTACAGCTTTATTACTAAAATGCTTATTGTCAGTGCCTGACTGACAATGGCTTCGTATACTAAACACTTGAAATATTTTTCTTTTGCAGTAATGTTCCATTGTTCATACTCTGTCTCTCCAATGCCACCAAAGATCCTTTCTTAGGTTTTGACTTTTCCACATGGTTCATCTTCATTATCATAGCTACCAATAGCTTATATGTCTTACATACATGGAATTATTTATCCAAATATTATAGCCTAGATATTTCTATATCATCATTCAATATTATTCCTCAAAATCCTTATCACGTATATCCCTAGGCTATTCTGAGATTTTCTACTTGAGTATAAGTTTTTAAAAGTTATGCTCTATAACTCTGACTTTCTTTTTAAGGAAAGCCCTCTACCCTCTAGAACTAGCACACAGGTTTTCTCAAAGGGAGACCAACAAGTGCATATTAGCTTAACACCTCTGAGTGCCCTCTGAGACAGTACAGTAGTAAGAAATCCATAGAAGATAAGAGGAAACAATACACAATGGATCTGTGTCACAGTCTAATCACCTAGCCAAGTAAAGACTATCAAACAGAGCTAGGTTTGAGAAACTCTATGGATGTGAGTGGGGTAAAACTGGAAACATTATTAGGACCTCTATATATTTTCTCTGGAGATGAACATAAGGGTTATTATTCTCATTCTGTAGGTTACCATAATGAAGATAGAGAAGGTGTATAGGAGTCAAAATGTAAAGTAGGTATTGTGAACTCAAGTTCAGTATTCTTTTATATTTTGTAATTGACATGGACTCAGATGCATAGTTAGAATTCTCCTTGGGTGTTTTTCAGGAGGTAGATCAAAATTTCAGTACTGAGATTTTTGTTTTAAATTGCTGTAAAAAGCACAATTTGAAAAATTATATCTGTTCTACTAAATGCTTCAAAGCTAATAGGGTGGATACAAGGTAAAACAAACAAACTAGATTTTACTGGGATTGTTATGTATTAATTCTGGAACAGAAAGGCTTTGATTTAAGTAAATGCAATACAAGAAAATAAACTGAGGGTATATCAAAGAGTTACTTTAAATAACTGGTTCTACTTATATATTTTAAATTCCTTTACAAAAGTGGATTAACTTTCTCCAGAAAACTAAGGAAAATGTGCTTAGATGAATAAATTTTTCCTACACATTAGAGCTTCTTAAATGATGAATTGGGACTCTCCATGGGAGACTGAATACATGAATATACGTTTTGTTGGAAGTGTGACAATTGTAAAAACTCTGAATACACCGTGCTAAAAATTAATTCAAACTTCAATGTATTATGTCTTTCGTGATGTCTCATAAACTTCATTCAGCCTTACTCCTGAAAAGGACAATAACCATACTTTCCTATGCATGCAGGCACATTAACAGATATTGCCCTTCACTTGGACTTGAAAGTACTGCATGTTGTAAACTACACTATTTTTACTATACTCACAGAATGTTCTACCCTTATAGGAACATACCTGTTTAATTATGGAAAACAAAGTATTTAAATATTTAATATGACTTAATTTTAATATGATACATTTCTTACTATATAGGTATCAAATTATCATGTATTTTTTTGCACTATGTTAGATTATTTGATTTTATTTATTATATTTTTATTATTGTTTATTTGTGACAGGGTCTCACTGCATAGCTCTGGCTGGCATAGTCATATGTGTAGACATAGTCTCATTGTGTGGACTTAGCTGGCCTGAGATCCTAGAAATCAACCTACCTCTGCCTCCTGAGTACTGGGACTAAAGGCATGCTACCATGCCTGGCTACAATGTTTAATTTTAAACATTGTTGTTTGGATTCATGACTTAATAAAGAAGAAGTGCTTTTAAACTCAATGAGCATCTTACCAAAAGTAATACACAGATTCAATGCAATCCCCATCAAAATCCCAACTCAATTCTTCATAGAGTTAGAAAGAGCAATTCAAAAATTCATCTGGAATAACAGAAAACCCAGAATAGCTAAAACTATTCTCAAGAGTAAAAGAACCTCTGGGGGAATCAGTATCCCGGACCTCAAGCTGTACTACAGAGCAATAGTGTTAAAAACTGCATGGTATTGGTACAGTAACAGACATGTAGATCAATGGAACAGAATTGAAGACCCAGAAATGAATCCACACTCCTATGGTCACTTGATCTTTGACAAAGGAGCTAAAACCATCCAGTGGAAAAAAGATAGCCTTTTCAACAAATGGTGCTGGCTCAGCTGGAGGTCAACATGCAGAAGAATGCAAATTGACCCATCCTTATCTCCTTGCACTAAGCTCAATTCTAAGTGGATCAAAGATCTCCACATAAAACCAGACACACTGAAACTAATAGAAGGGAAACTAGGGAAGAACCTTGAACATATGGGCACAGGGGAGAATTTCCTGAACAGAACTCCAATAGCTTATACTCTAAGATCAAGAATAGACAAATGGGACCTCATTAAATTACAAAGTTTTTGCAAGGCAAAAGACACCGTCAAAAAGACAAAGCGGCAACCAACTAACTGGGAAATGATCTTTACCAACCTTACATCCGACAGAGGGCTAATATCCAAGATATACAAAGAACTCAAGAAGTTAAACTCCAGAGAGGCAAGTAACCCTATTAAAAAATGGGGTACAGAGCTACACAAAGAGTTCTCACCTGAAGAATATCTAATGGCTGAGAAGCACCTAAAGAGATGTTCATCATCCTTAGTCATTAGGGAAATGCAAATCAAAACAACACTGAGATTCCATCTCACACCAGTCAGGATGGCTAAGATCAAAAACACAGGAGACAGCAGTTGTTGGCGAGGATGTGGAGAAAGAGGAACACTCCTCCACTGCTGGTGGAATTGCAGGCTGGTACAACCACTCTGGAAAGCAGTCTGGCGGCTCCTCAGAAAACTGGGCATGACACTTCCGGAGGATCCGGCTATACCACTCCTGGGCATATACCCAGAGACTTTACCTGCATGCAATAAGGACACATGCTCCACTATATTCATAGCAGCCTTATTTATAATAGCCAGAAGCTGGAAAGAACCCAGATGTCCCTCAACGGAGGAATGGATTCAGAAGATGTGGTATATTGACACAATGGAATACTACTCTGCAATTAAAAACAATGAATTCACGAAATTCCTAGGCAAATGGTCAGAACTTGAAAATATCATCCTTAGTGAGGTAACCCAATCACAAAAGATCACACATGGTATGAAGTCACTGATAAGGGGATATTGACCCAGAATCTCAGAATACCCTAGACACAATCAGCATATCAATAGATTTCTAAAAAGATGGAAGGAGAGACCCCTGGTCCTGGAAAGACTGGATGTAGGGGAACGCCAGGACAGAGTAATGAGAGGGGGTTGAACGGAGAAAAGAGGGAGGGAAGGGGGCTTATGGGACTTTCGGGGAGGGAGGAAACGGGAAAGGGGAAGTGATTTGGAATGTAAATTAAAAAAATAAATTAAATTAAAAAAAAACACACAAAAAAAAAAAGAGTAGGAAAATCTGTAGACACAAAATGTAGATTAAGGGACTGCAAAGAGCAAGTGAGGGTGGGAAGCAGGGCTCGGAGGGAGTGGAACTAGCTGCCCTTAGGAGTGGACTTTCTTCTTAGGAGGGAGAAAATGTTGCAAGATTAGGTTGTTATGATGTTCATATAGCCCTGGGCATATAACAAAGGCCACTGAGGTGTCTTTTTAAATGTTAACTGTATATTATTTCTCAGGAAAGCTATTTGGGTTTTGTTTGCTTTGAAACAGGGACTCGTGATGTATCTCTGGCTGGCCCAGGACTTGCTGTGTAAATCAATCTGCCCTCCCTCCCTGCTGGTGGGATTAAAGCCTGTGGCATCACACCCAGCTCAATAAAAAAAAAAAAAAAAACCATTACTAAATTAATTGAAAGAGGAATTATAAACATTTTCTGATAAAATTGAAGATTTACATGAAAAATAAAAAAAAAAAAAAGAAATGAGACCAATGACTGACAAAGCTACAACAACAACAACAACAACAAAACAAAATCACAGTCAAATTGCTCCGATGGATGTAGATGCAAAATCCTCAGTAAACTAGTTGCAAATTCAATTCAAGAATATATCAAATCATCATTCTTCATGAACAAATTGGCTTCATTCCATAGAAGTAGGGAGGATGCAACATAAACAAATCAATGACTGTAATATATAATATAAATAGATTCAAGGACAGAAGTCATTTCTTCATTTTAATAGATGCAGAGAAGGCATTTGACAAAATACAACATCTCCTCAAAATGAAATCTCTCAAGACAAGGAATCTTAATACAATAAAGCCTATATATGACAAACCTATAGTTAACATATGCTAAATGAATAAGTTCTTGGAGCACTTCAACAAAGATCAAGAATAAGACAAGGTACACACTTTCTCCACTGCTAAGTTGATGTCCTTCACCTTTATTTAAAACAAAAGGCAATTCTGAGTAAAAAGAATACTGCTACAGGCATCACCACACTTGGCTTCAAGATATACTATAGAGCTATAGTAATAAAAGAATCATAGTGGCACAAAAAATAGATATGTGGATCAGTGCATTTTAATAAAGGACTGAGGTATAAGACCATACAACTACAACCTCCTAATTTTTACAAGATTTCCTTAGGAAATAAGAACAATAATCAACAAATGGGACCCTGAAGTGGTTCTTGCAATTGTGTTTGTACAGGGAAGTGAACTTGCTCAAGAAATAAGAATGAAAACCTGGTGGAGATTGACTTTCTCAACGTGGGTCAAACTTAAGGGAATCTAATAACAGGTGGTTTATCCCCAATATATTTAATCCCTGTATAATTTGGAAAAAGATTCCCTGCTATGATACAATCCACATTGCAAAAAAAGCACAATTGCGTTGAAACTCAACTCACAGTGTCATTTCTTCCAAGAGTTCTAGAGGTAGGCTACCTGTACTTACTTAAGAGCCTAAGGATCGGGCCTGGTCTTGGTCATACATATAGCACAGAGGCCATTTGGGCTATTTGCCACTACTGGTCCTGCTCAT
Source organism: Tokudaia tokunoshimensis (assembly GCA_036184795.1). Taxonomy (NCBI): domain Eukaryota; kingdom Metazoa; phylum Chordata; class Mammalia; order Rodentia; family Muridae; genus Tokudaia; species Tokudaia tokunoshimensis. The sequence continues at coordinate 90,517,370 of BTHU01000023.1, forward strand.
AGGAGGTTATGGGGGCCTCTAGTTATAAGGGTCTTTTAGATTACTAGCCACCTACGGTCCTGATTGTAGGAGCTTGATATGGCCTGGCCTAACAGATAAATTACCAGACTGTTAACAACTTCCAATTCTCAGTTTTCTAGACGTAAGAACAGGTTTTTCATCTTTCTTTTTTGGAAAGACAATCTTGTGTGATTAACATTCTAGGTTTCTTTTGGTACAAGAACCTTCATGATAAGGTCACAACATAAACCCATGAAATTACAAACTTCTGTACAGCAGAGGAAACCAGTCAAGTGAAGCAAAAACTTAGAGAATGGTAGAAAAAACTGTGTTGCATCTATATCTGAAAAGGAATTAATATCAAGAATATTAAAAAAATGTTAAAAATGAAAACAAGAAAACACTGAAATAAAACAAATGAACACATAGAAAAGTAAAAATAAAACTACTTTGAGACTATATCTTCAGACAGAATGACCATTATCATGAATACAAGTTTATGGACAGGATGTGAAGAAATAGAAACCCCACTCTATTGTTTTGGGAAATGTAAATTGGTGTAGCCCCTATGAAAGTTTCTCAAAAGGCTAAAAATAAATACAAATACTACATGATTATATCATTCTTGCAATGCATACACAAAGGACTCTATTTTCTACTAGAAAGACACTTGTAGATTCAGTTTCACTCTTGCTCTATTCACAATGCCTAGGAAATAGAATCAGCCTGTATCTATCAACTGATGACTTGATAATGAAAATATAGTTTCAGATAAATAGAATGTAAAAATATTACAAACAAAGTAGCCACAGTCACAAAATACGAATACCACATTCTTTTTGGAAACCTGTTGTTTTGTAAGCTAATGGAAAGCACAATCTGTTTTTGTAAAAAGAGCTTGAATAGAGCTACATTGTATGGATGGGTAAAGTTGCTCTTTAAAGCTATAAGTAATTAAAGCTATCTGATATTAAAGATATTAAATGAAAATCCTAGTATGGGATACTACTCTATGAATTGTTGGTCATTGAATCCCCCGAGGTTCCCCCCAAAATAAAAGCCATTGTCATTATTCTTGATTTCCCACAAGATAGTAAAACTTTTGTTGAATACATCATCCCATTTGGCTGTAGGACATTGAGAAATCAACCTGGAACATAGCTGGAAGTTTCTTCTCTGCTGGCTAGGTTTCATTGTGCCAGAAGGTGCTATGACTACTTCTTTTTCAGAAAAGTTATCTACCTTCTTATCTGTCTATGAATTCTGTGAGCTATAATACTATCCTACCATGCAAGATTTGTTCAATGGTGTAATACTGGCATGACTGTTACAGAGGTAACCAACAGTTTTCTATTTGAATTTTAGTCCCACTACATAAGGGGAAATTATTCTTGGTACTATAAACCTCATAAAGGCCTGGGATAAAAGAGATTATAGACTGTAAGGTCTTTTACTATTTATTTCTAAACAGACATGGTATCAAGCTGTCTTCTATTTTTTTCTTTCTATTCATTTATTGTTGTAGCTCTTAGCCTTTTTTATAGGGACTTTTGTTTGAATTGGGTTATGATTAAGGCAGAGATTCACATCTGGTGAATGCACGAAGAATAACTATTGAGTGTTCACCTCTAAACAGGACATTTATATCACACCTTTTTTGACTCATGGAATACTACAAAGAAAGACAGAAATAATATAGAAACAATATAAGCTCCAGATAATTAGCAACTGTGAAACATTCTTTTTTGACAAGACATGACTATTGTGTCCATCAACTCACAGCTGTTGTGTTTACCTGCTCAAGACCTGTGCAATATTGAACTATTTGATGTCAGTTATAGAAGAGAGAGAGGCTCAAGAGGCCCCATACCTCCTTGAGGAGGCAGCCATTGGCAAATAATAGCTACCAGGAGAATATAATTTAATTTTTTTTAGAAAATAAAAAGCCATCTTTTAGAACAATAAATACTGTTTAATTTTACATTCTGGTAATAAAAATAACCAATTTTATTATCTGGTAATAAAAAATCCATTTTCATTAAAGCAACGGGGAATTTGGAAAACATAAAAGAATTAAATGTGAATCGCTAATATTTCCTAATAAGCAGAGCAAAGCAGAGCTGATTCTAGTACAAATACTCCCTTGTGATTTAAACATTTTATTTATTTTTCAAAAGCTAAGCATTTCTTTTGTACATATGCCACCACACTCTCACACAAATATGCATACAGAAAACAAGATGAGAAAATATGCTTTGAAACAAATTACATGTGACATGATTGGGGCTTGTTATCATGGCTCATAAAACAGATGTTTCTACACTGAAATACCCTCGAATTGATGAAAGTGGATGGGATGCTCCCAGAAAGTAAAGAAGAGAAAGACCTAGGGACAGTTAAATTCAACAAAACTATATCCAACTGGAATAGATTGGAACCCCTCAGGCTGATCCAAAAATCACATCCTTTGGGATAAGAAGATTAATTGAACCCTTGTGCCACTCTCCTGTGACATTCTCTTCCCTGTAGGACTTTTGTCCTCTTTTCTAAAGCAGCAAACATTCAGGGAACAAGCATGTGCTAGTTCAGTAAGCTACAATTAAATGTTAATAACTCACCCATGGGTGATTTTTTTTCACACATAGGAAAATATATCATCATATAATTTTGAGTTTTAAAGTTCGTGTAATTCTTTTTCCCCCTTTTGTATACAGAAACCTCAACAGTTCTCAATTTTATTCTTTCCCTGTCCTCATTTGGTTATAATGAGAATTTCCCTCCTCCCTTCTCTAGTGGTGACTCAGATGTAGCTAAGGGAAACTTTTCTCAAACTTATTGGGAAAAGAGAGAAATTATTTGGCCTGAGGTCAAGCAGAGTATTTTAGCTAAGATGCAGGATGGTTAATGCACTTATGAGTGACTGAAAATGGAATTGTAATGGAGAAGATATTTGCATTTTAAGCTGTAGCGTTTGCTACTGAGAGTGCTGGCACTTTGTCATAAGTGTGTACATGCATGGTGAGATTTTACAGCAGAAGGTAGGAAAATTGGAATAGAGATTTATTTTTATGTATGTCTGCCTTTCTATTAAGCAGTAAATGTAATGATTTACGTAATGATGTGATGGTGTGCTTTATTCTTTTCTTTTCTTTCTCCAAATATGCAGACCTAACACTGAAAGTAACGTGCAAAAATCAGAATCGATTCTCCCTCTTCTAGATTTTCAAGGTCAGAGAAGATTCTCATCAACATTTTATTAATTATGGCAATTTGCATAAAGTAAAAACAAACAGAATTTGATTCACCTTTATAGTCTCCTGCCTTGACATGTGTCTTAGTCAGGGTTTCGATTCCTGCACAAACAGCGTGACCAAGAAGCAAGTTGGGGAGCAAAGGGATTATTGAACTTACACTTCCACACTGCTGTTCATCACTAAAGAAGTCAGGACTGGAACTCAAGCAGGTCAGGAAGCAGGAGCTGATGCAGAGGCCATGGGGGGATGTTTCTTACTGGCTTGCTTCCCCTGTCTTGCTCAGCCTGCTCTCTTATAGAACCCAAGACTACCAGCCCAGGGATGGCATCACCCAAAAGGGGCCCTTCCCCCTTGATCACTAATTGAGAAAATGCCCCACAGCTGGATCTCATGGAGGCATTTTCCCAACTGAAACTCCTTTCTCTGTGATAACTCCAGCCTGTGTCAAGTTGACAAACAAAACCAGCCAGTACACCATGTATACAATATATGTATTCATATATACACAAAACAGATGTCAATGGAAAAAATGTTCTAAATTGTACCCTCTACTGTTAGTTATAGCAGTATGAAGTTGGATAAACATTGTAAACCAAGGTATCAAGTTAGGAATATTCTGCCTAAAACTAGTCTTGGAATTTTGCAGAATGAAGACAGGGCTTAAGAGTTTTAAGATCTGAGTGTAAATCATGAGTATGTTGTGTCTTAGCAGAGCAAACACTGGCAAGACATTTATATATTTATTTAAATCTATGATTTGTGTATTTTTTTTATGAAAACCACAAAGAATACTGAAGTCAAATAGGCTTGATTCAAATCTTTTCTAAAAAAATATTTTAATTAAAATAGGATTATATCCCTCTTCCCTTTCCTTTCCACCAGTATGATTTTAGTTGCTTAATGTTTTAGAATCTCTTTCATTGCATGTGTTATTGCTGCTCCTATCGTTATTTAAGGATTTTTGCTGGAATTTAACAGTGACCAACATTCCTGACCTGTAGTAAACATTTAACTACCCTAGTGCCAATATTCTCCTGACTATGACAAGAAAAGGTTTTTACTAAGTGAATCTAACCAAAAGTGGTAGAATTTACAAGTCAGTTGGGCAGCAGATTTTACTTAAACAACTAAACCATGTAGTTTGAGAGTGAAGAAATTGTATCATTCAGAGAGCAGTTTAAAACCCTTTTATGATATTTATGTTTCTTCATTTTTAAAATTTATTCTGAGTTTGCATATCTTGACTGCAGTATTCCCTCCCACTACTCCTTCCTTCCATTTTCCCATCACACCTCTCCTCTCCTCCAGATCATCTTAAAACTTGAACAATATATAACAGTCTGAGGGGAGTTTCACCACTAAGGCTGAGAAAGGGAAGCCTCAGCTAAAATTCGTCTTCAGACAAAAGGCAAGAAGACCCTACACATCACAAAACAATGATTGCTTCATTTTGTGAGTGCAAAAAATATAAAATAAAAACCTTATACCTATTTGCTCATTCTGCCTCGAGTTAGCCTTGATGGCCAGGGAGAAGAGCGTAGTAGTTTAAGGCCTAAATTCAAGAAGAAGCTTCCTGAATTCAAAACCACATTCTGCAACTTGCTACATGCCTCACTTCAGAAAACCCACTGAACTTCGCTGCTCCATTTGTCAAATAGGTTTGATGATAATTGGGCAATATCTATATATACTATAAAGAAGCGAGATGACTGAGATTACTTTGGTCAATCACCTTATAAAGTGTCTATCATCCATTGACTCCTACATCCACTTTCAGTGACTCAAAATAGGGAAATATACATTGAATAGAATTGATTTAAAGGTTCTACCTAATGTGACATGATACAGAGTTCTATTCCTCAAGCTCTTCCAGTGCCATGAGCCTAGCCAAACCATCATCTTTTAAGTTAATTATCTAATGGAGAATATATATTTAGTGTATTATGATGTATATGTATATGCAAGCATATATGTGTGTGCTTACATATGTATGTGTGAACCCTCTTTGATTTATAGTAGAAAAACAGAGGAAAAACGTATCTCAGAACATGGGTTCAGGGGGAATCTAATAATTTTCTTTTTAATTTTCTGAATTAGCCTCGGTTTAAAAGAATGATCCTACTGCGTTTTGTCGGGTTTATTATTACAGCAGTATTCCACTTTGTTCACTTGACATGAAATCAAGCATATACAGGTAAACACATGGCAATAAAGATTACCAGTTTCTACTCTTCTGTGAATGGGTAAGCACCATCAACACATAGAAACTTGTATGATAATTTAGTATAAATAGAGTTGTATTTTAGATTTATCTTTAGTTTACATGTGACATCTCCTCCCTCCCATGAAAAACATATGGGAACTGACCACTTACTTACAGTAATGAGAATGTACAGTATACTTTCTTGTATTGAACTTTGCAGCTGCAGTCCAAAGAAAGCTGCAACAATGTCTTTAGTAGAAATGATATGTGAAGGGACTTAAATCAAGTGTAAGGGCCTTAGAGAGCTTTATTCTTCACACTTCCCTGAAAATTGTTGTCCTCTATATCTAAAGTAACAGTGAGAAGTACTCTCTAAAATGTGCTATCAGTTCATGGCTTATTATCTTGAATTATCCCAAAGCTTTATCAAAATGTTTTAAATATCCAATGACATGCTGAAGGTAGTCTTAGTCCCACTATCTCAAAGCTTGAAGAATTTAAATGGAAAAAGTATAGAAATTTCTTGTTGGGGTGGATCTTGTTTCTTTCTCCCTCCCTCCTGATCACTCATATCAAATATAGAATTTTCTCAATTTTCACTGAATTTTGTACATGTTTACTATATTACAACATTGTCATCATTATGGTTAGCACAGTTTGACAAATGCTATCTATTGTACACTATTTTAGATACTTAGCATATGTTTTTGACTCCGATCCTCTATTTCTCACTGATGGCCAGAAGTTAAATATGCCCATGACTTCTGCCTTAGGTAATGGTATATTTCAATTTTCTACCTATAGGTCTGCATCCAGAGTATATAGTAGTAGCCACACTGTTTTGTTGTTGCTGTTGTTTTTGTTTTTTGCCCCTGGGATCTACTGAGAAGCCATTTTTTTTAAATTAGATATATTCTTTATTTACATTTCAAATGATTTCCCCTTTCCTGGTTACCCCTTCCTGAAAATCCCATTAGCCATATCCCCTCCTCCTGCTCTCCAATCAACCCTCTCCCACTTCCTTGTCCTGGTATTCCCCTACACTGTGGCATCCAGCCTTTCCAGGAACAAGGGCCTCTTCTCTCTTTGATGTCCAACAAGGCCATCCTCTGCTGCCTATGTGTCTGGAGCCATGGGTAACACCATGTATACTCTCTGGTTGATGGTTTTGTCCCTGGAAGCTCAGGGAGCGCTGGGTGGCTCATATTGTTGTTCCTCCTATGGCGCTGCAAACCCCTTCAGCTTCTTGGGTTCTTTCTCTAACTCCCCCTTGGGGACCCTGTGCTCAATTCAATGGCTGGGAGAGAGTGTCCCCTTCTGTATTTGTCATACACTAGCAGAGCCTCCCAGGTGACAGCTATATCCAGCTCCGATCAGCAAGGCACTTGCGGGCATCGATAATAGTGTCTGGGTTTTGTAACTGTATATGGGATGGTTCACTACTAGGTGGGGTAGTCTCTGGATGGTCTTTTCCTCAGACTCTGTTCCACACTTTGTATCTCCTTCTGTGGATATTTTTCCCCCTTTCTAAGAAAGACCAGAGTATCCATACTTTGTTCTTCCTTCTTGTGCATCATTTTATATGTGAATTGTGTCTTGGGTGTTCCAAGCTTCTAGGCTAATATCCACTTATCAGTGAGTGCATACCATGTATATTTTTTGTGATTGGGTTACCTCACTTAGGATGATATTTTCCAGTTCCACCCATCTAAGAATGTCATGAATTCATTCTTTTTAATAAATAGTCACACTGTTATCAACTATCAATCTTATGGGTATGAGCAGATCCTAAAAAATAAAACATTGCTCTCAAAAATTTATACTCTCTCTCTCTCTCTCTCTCTTTCTCTCTCTCCTTTTGACAATCATCTACAATATGGCATTTGTGTAACTGAAGATACTCTAGGCTTTTAAGATAGGTTGGTCAGTGATTGGGATGTGGGGGCTGTTGATTCAGGGTTTGGATAATTTGATGTTTGTTAAGTCAGTGACCTTCTCATGAAGGGTTTGGACAGAGAATATTTACTTGACAAGTGTACCTTACTTTTTTCTCTCTCTCCAAGATTTATCTTCAAGTTTCTCTGATGTAAGATGCATTTTATATTTTTTCTGAAAATCTAGTACACTTCAGGAAATTAGAAATTAGAAACAGTGTGTTTCTGGGGGCTATCCATCAGGTGGAACATCAGATTCTGATCTCTCACTGACTGGCAAGGCTCTTTTACTTTGACATTTTAAAGCATGAGAGGACTCCACAATTTTTTTTTTGGTCAGAGTGTCCCTGGAAGTTGATTCATGTTCTTAGTCCAATTCCTATTCTTTAACACTGCACCTTGGCATGATGCCTTTGATTAAAAGAGATATTTTCTTATGTTCTTACTTTAATTTAGAAGCGACCAAACTGACGTTTGCCACCTACCTCTGAAACTGAAAATGCATGAGCTTAGGAAGGTAGTGGGTTCTAATGGCAGCACTGATACAACAGTCTGTCATTCATCATCATCAACAACAAACACCTAATGGCAAGAAGTATAGTTGATACCTTTTGACTTTCTGCTCAGTTAAGCTGAATGTACTTGGGAATGAGTGAAACTTAATGTAACAGAGGGGGAATATGTGAAAGCACAGAATTTTTATTTTGAAAACCATTTATAAGGATCATAGAACCCAGAGTACAAATCATAAATACCATCCAAAATATCAGGGTGGAAGACTTTTTATGTATGAGTGCTGTGTCTGCATATATGCCTGCATGCAGAAGAATGCATCTGATCCCATTATAGATGGTTGTAAGCCACTATGTGCTGGCTTGGAATTGAATGCAGGTTCTTTTGAAGAACAGAATTTGGAAGATGGCTCTTAACCACTGAGCCATCTCTATAGTCCTTCAAGATGTTTTTAATCATGCATAGATCACTCACATGCCTGAGAGCACTGGGACTATAAATTAAGAATGTTTAATAAGAATAAGGTTTACAGTGGGGCAGGGTTTGAGATGAACAGTTGTTTCTCTTGGCTGGACTTTGAGCATTTTAGCTACAAGCTCTTTCTTCTTACCCAGGCAGAAGCTCCTGGATCACTGTCATGTAGCTCTTCAGTGGCTCTGCTGGTTCAAAGGGTTATATTTATAAGCTGACCATCAGCCGCTTCTCTGCTTCCCCCAGCTGCTCCCAGCTGCTTCCAGCTGTCCCCAGCCACCCCTGTATGACTTTTTTCTTAGGCCTCTGCAGAAGTTTGGGCTGCTGTTCCTGTAAGCTAAGAAATAAGTCAAAGGATCCTTTTCTTTGGATGCAGCTGCAGGTGACCACTCCACTCCTAAAAAATAATTTTTAACTTTTAAATTTGTTTTAATTTGGCAAAATTGTGTATAGTTATCATTCCCATCATAATTGAAGTATGAAGAATGACTGGATTCTACTTATTAATATACATTCCACCTCGAATACTTACCTTTTTTTTTAGTGACGATAACTATAATTTACTCAATGATTTTCTAAATAGAATACACTGTTATTGAGTATATTTACCTTGTACAAAAGATCTTTTAATACTTCCTAATTGAAAATAGCATGTGTAGTGATATCCCTACCTAACTAGTCTCCTGCATCAACATCTTTATCTCACCTGATTATTTCGAGCAGAATTCTGGAAGAATATATTAAATGATTCTCTCCGATTGTCACAAGAATTTAGTGATTCCTTCCATGTTGTCTACTGGAAAGGTTTGAACTTCACACATTTTCATGATTGGTGCTGAAGTACTCTTTTAGTCTCCTCAAATACCATATGTTCCCAGTCATATTTACCCAATACCTATGCTGAGTGATACCCATTGAGGGCTGAGTGGGAGTGGTTACATATGGGATTTTATTGTCGGGTTTTTGTTGTCACACTGAGTTGGTGATGATGTGGGTTGATTGTGATCTGTAGCAAGGAATGACTAACATCATGTATTGAGTGACTTGGAGCCTCACCATTGCAGAACTATCCAACTAAAAATGCCAGTAACACCCTTATTTATAAACGGCACCTTTTAAGTTATGCTGAATTATTCCCAGGTTTCCAGAAATCATACTTTTTTTTTCTAAGAAATGACTTCCTTGATTTTACATTTGTTCTTCCTCTCTTCTTAATTCAGTGCTACATCTTGGCTTAGTTCTTGTTGTTTTAATCGATCTCCATTGAATTTGTTCTTCTAATTTCTTACCCAAGGTCCTGAGCATACTGTGCTGTAGTGGTAACAACACTAACCAAGCATATGACATGGTACAAATGGTTCATCTTCTGGAAGCCTTATTATATTCATCTATAAAATTTGTGAATTAAAAAGTCATAGGTATACAAGGAAAATGAGAATGGGCTCTCTATAATGGCATCTTCTTGTTCCCAGAAGCTTTGCAAGAGAGGGGGCAAAGGGAAAAGGGGTGGCCATCTAAGCAAGGCAGGTATAGTGAAGAAGAGGACTAGAGGGCCCTTGAAAACACCTAGACCAGTGTCTGTTTTATGGACTTCCAGCTCTGGGGCTCCTCCCAGCCTGAGGGGAGCTGCTTGCAACAGAGGGGTTACTTTTCCTTTCTCCAAAGATTTGTCTTTTTTCCTTCCTTGATATTCAGTTCTTTGTCCTTCTCACAGAACAAGTTTGAGCATCCCCTAGACAACCATTAACACCCCCTACCCCAAAACCGAGTGTTTATTCATTCATTCATTCATAAAATGAACATTCCCAAATGTTCCTTCCACTACTAATTTGCCATGTCTTTTGGCTCATATTTCATTTTCATCACACTTTACATTTTTCAATCTCTCCACATAGCATTTTGCACTTGGAATACCTTAAATAGTTGTTAATATGGCCAGTCAAGAATACTTTTACACAATATGCCTTCTATTAGAAATAACACTGGCTATTGACTGTATAACACGTTTTACTTAATCCAATAAATAATTTATATGTAGGTTAGGAAAAAGTCAGTGTCCCATTTACTAAAGTCACTTAAGAACACAAGGAAGTGCTAGTATTGGATAAATATTTTATTGGGTGGTTGTTAATACTACCTCATTTGTAGGAATGACCATACATATTTAATGAATGCAAAGAACATAATCATTTCATTTCCTGAAATGTGTAAAAATATCTCTTACAAAGTAGAAATAATTACAGAAGAAAAGTCACGTAGGTTTATAATCCTGTAATCTTAAATAGGCTGTTTGTCTTTTTTTTTTTTTTTTTTTTTTAAATTTAATTTTATTTTATTTTATTTTATTTTTTTTTTTCAGATATTTTTTTTTTAATTTTATTTTTTTAATTTACATTCCAAATCACTTCCCCTTTCCCGTTTCCTCCCTCCCCGAAAGTCCCATAAGCCCCCTTCCCTCCCTCTTTTCTCCGTTCAACCCCCTCTCATTACTCTGTCCTGGCGTTCCCCTACATCCAGTCTTTCCAGGACCAGGGGTCTCTCCTTCCATCTTTTTAGAAATCTATTGATATGCTGATTGTGTCTAGGGTATTCTGAGATTCTGGGTCAATATCCCCTTATCAGTGACTTCATACCATGTGTGATCTTTTGTGATTGGGTTACCTCACTAAGGATGATATTTTCAAGTTCTGACCATTTGCCTAGGAATTTCGTGAATTCATTGTTTTTAATTGCAGAGTAGTATTCCATTGTGTCAATATACCACATCTTCTGAATCCATTCCTCCGTTGAGGGACATCTGGGTTCTTTCCAGCTTCTGGCTATTATAAATAAGGCTGCTATGAATATAGTGGAGCATGTGTCCTTATTGCATGCAGGTAAAGTCTCTGGGTATATGCCCAGGAGTGGTATAGCCGGATCCTCCGGAAGTGTCATGCCCAGTTTTCTGAGGAGCCGCCAGACTGCTTTCCAGAGTGGTTGTACCAGCCTGCAATTCCACCAGCAGTGGAGGAGTGTTCCTCTTTCTCCACATCCTCGCCAACAACTGCTGTCTCCTGTGTTTTTGATCTTAGCCATCCTGACTGGTGTGAGATGGAATCTCAGGGTTGTTTTGATTTGCATTTCCCTAATGACTAAGGATGATGAACATCTAGACAAATGGGACCTCATTAAATTACAAAGTTTTTGCAAGGCAAAAGACACTGTCAAAAAGACAAAGCGGCAACCAACTAACTGGGAAATGATCTTTACCAACCTTACATCCGACAGAGGGCTAATATCCAAGATATACAAAGAACTCAAGAAGTTAAACTCCAGAGAGGCAAGTAACCCTATTAAAAAATGGGGTACAGAGCTAAACAAAGAGTTCTCACCTGAAGAATATCTAATGGCTGAGAAGCACCTAGGCTGTTTGTCTTAAAGTTAGAAGTTTTTGTAGGATGCAGACATGTTCAACTGGTACTTGTTTTGATATAATAGTTCCCTTAGAGATTGGCTAGAATCACAACCAGGCTATCCAGATGTGTATTCACAGCTGTGATTCTACATTATGATGTACAGACACAATGTAAAGTACCTAGTTTGCATAATCTTTCCCAGATGCAGGAATTTCTTAAGCCTTCCTAAAGTGTTGTCACTAAATCTGAGAATCATGACTTGGCTTCTGTTTAAATCTCAGAACTGCCTCAGCTGTTAATTTTGTGAAGTCAATCATATTACCATCTGATAATTCTCTAGTGTTTAGACTTTAATTGGAATATTTGTATACTTGCTGAGGCACTGTCTTCATTTTTTTCTTTTCTCTTAGTAAATAGCATTATCTATTTGATTACTGTGCCACAATTTTCTTTTTGCTCAATGCTATCCTAATTTGAAATAGAAAGGTGATTATCTTTACTGGAGACCTGGAGACCCAGACCACATGCAATGACCTTAAATTTACAAAGTTAATGATAGCATAGCTGGCATTATAACTTCTCTCTCTTTCCATATGTGTGTATGTATGTGAGCCATGTAATGGCTGGAGAAACACTGGTATGTAAAGCTTAAAGAAGTCAAAATGTATGTCTCAAGCAGAATTCAAATAAGAAAAGTCTTTTTCTAAAACCTATACTATCAAGCTACTGTGGAAGAATTGGGTTTGAGAGTAAAATATACAATAAAAGTTGACCATGAACACATTGTTCTGATCCTAACAACTTGCTTCAATAACAGAAATTCACTTTTTAATTGTGAGCTTTGGGATGAAGAAAAGACTCCTTTGGTTTTATGTTGAGGTCCTTGATCCACTTGCACTTTGTGCAAGATGACAAATATGGGAAGTGGGATCCAGCTAGGTTCTGGAGCACTCACCAAAATAGACATAACATGACTGCACTCAGGAAGACCCAACAAGCAGCTGAAAGAAAGAGTCAGATCCAGATATTTGTACCTAACCAGTGGAGAAAAGCAGCTGACCCCTGTTGTTCAATTAGGGAAAGGCTGAAAGAAGCTGAAGAGAAGGGCAATCCTGTAGGAGGACTAGCAGTCTCAGTTAATTCGGACCCCCAGATCTCTCAAACAGTGGACCACCAAACAGGCAGCATACACCAGCTGATATGAGGCCCCCAACACACATACAGCAGAGGACTGCCAGGTCTGTGTTCATTCAGAGATGATGCACCTAACCCTCAAGAGACTGGAGGCCCCAGGGAGTATAGAGGTCAGGTGGGGTGGAGGGTGGGGACATCCAAGTGAAGACAAGCAGTTGGGGAGGAAGTATAGGATGTGGAACAGTTGGAGGGTGGGCAGAGGGGGGTGGGGAATAAAATCTGGAGTGTAAAAAAATTAATAATTAATTAAAATATTCCTTTGCTAAAAATTTTAATATATTTTTTTAAAGTAGAGGCTTTCTTTGGCAAGGCTGAAATGATGAATTCTGATGGATGGGCACTTATAGGAAATAAACATTCCACATATTCTATGCCAGATACAGAAAGATACATGCTGAATTACTTAAGTTCCTTATTGTCTTTTGCATGAGCAGGTATGCATGTAGCCAGGGTCTCTGAAATTATTAGGGAGAGATAAGGTGCTATTAGATGTGGATGGCAATATATGTTTTGCATATAAAATAAATGATTTTCTCAGTCAAAATTATTGATATCATTAACACTGGTGTAATTTAATAAAAATTAAGGTTTGGAAGCTTAACCTGTCCAACTAAGAATGGGACTGAGTACCTTTATTTATCCACCATATCCATGTAGTAAACTACATTTATTACCTGCATCTGGAAACTCATGCACTGAAATTGTTGGGACGCTTTAATGGTGTAACATTCTCACTATCTCATTACAAAATGGCATATGCAAAAACTGGCAAGCCAAATGATAAGACATTGGAATTTCAAAATATTGAGTTTACTGACAAGGCCATGAAGCAAAGGGAGCTCTCAGTAGAACTAAAAATCTGAGGCAGCCCCACTGTAACTGGGATCTTGTTCTAAATAATATGATTATCATGACATTCTGATCCTTGGACTCAACAGGATAACCACATTTTATCCCAGAATTCAGAGCTTTCTTCTATTTACATGAGCCAGTGGACCTGGTATTTTCTTTGATGTGTTATGTTTCATCATTTCCCTTGTATGAATCAGGGGTGATCAAGGATGTATTGCTATTCTTTTATTATTTTTGAAGGGTAAGATATGTCATATATCATCAGTGCTTTGACAGTCAGGAATGCTGTATATGATATGAATTAAAAGTAGAGAATTTTAAAATTGTAGGTTTATAATAAGGAAGCCTAAAAGCAATCGTTGCTTTGAAGGTAGTTTGAAATGGTTCTATATCCAGGTGTCCATGTGTTATAATTTGTGAAGAATAAGAAAATGCTAAATGGGAATAATTCAAATGAATGACAGACTTCAGTCTCCTCTGTTTTAGGTAGCAATATAAATTCCATGGTACTTGACAAAATATTCATCATTGCCACTACTATCAGCACCATAAATATGATCATAGCAAGTATACATTATTAAGTATTTCATCCTTGTCAGGTGCCAATTTTATCATTTAATTATCATAGGAACCATATTTAGCTAATTTCTCTCATGATTTCCACTCAATGGCTGGGAAAATTGAAGTTTAAAGCAATTAAGTAAGTTTCCTTGACTCCTCCAGCTACCATGAGTGGTCAAAACTATATATCAAAACCAGTGTCTCTGATTCTAGAACCTGTGCCCTCACTATTAGTCTTAGTTAAATTCTTTTATAGAGAAGAATTCAATAAAAATAGTCATCCATTTTTATCATCATCAAAGTGATATTAGGCTTTTGACATGCCCACATAACTCCTTCCATCTAAATTCTAAAGATTATATTCTATAAAAAGGAGCCTGCACATTTTAATCTTCTTCTTAAAACCTTGAAAAAGACTGGTAAGGTGGCTCAGTGGGCAAAAGTGCTTGCTGAGAAAGTCTGAAATCTTGAATCCAATCCTTGGAACACACATAAAAGTGGAGAGAGAGAACTGACCCCAGAGAATTGTCCTCTCTTCTACACATGTATGGGTGTGCATGTGTACACACATGCACACACACACACACACACACACACTATTCTAATAAATATTTTTTAAAAAGGCTCTTGCCATGCAAACTTGGTAACATGATTTACATGCATGGCAGCTTGAATTCAACCCTGAAACCCATGTAAAGGTGAAAGCAGAGAAATGACTCCTCTTCTGACCTCCACATGTATGCCTGGCCATATGCACACATATACATATCCTGTATGCACACACACTCCCTTTACACAGTGATAATAGTAAAAACATAAAAGCCCTTGAGGAAAACACAGTATTCCCATGATTGCTTCTTTCTGCATTTTTTTTTGTTTTTTCCTTATCAAAAATGCTGCATTTGTAGGGAACTTTGAGCTATAAGATCTCCTAAATTTAACTTCTAAACTCAAAGCATAATCAGCATAGCTGCACTCCCACACACCTTCTATTTTACCAACTATACTCCCCCCAGAAGGATGTCAGCAGCAGAGATGTTGGGCAGAAGCCCAGTAAGGGGTGGCCCCAGCATTATTTATCAGTTTACAGGTTGCAGAATAAAGTACATGTGATAATTGAATTCCTCTTCATCAGGCTTTGAGGCTGATAACTCAATTAGCATGTCAAATACTGACTACATAGCTCTTTCAAAAATCCTCAAAGATTTTTTTTTTATTTTGTATTAATGAGGTGTGAGAGAAATGTTTGTTGTTCCTTATATTTTATAAAACGTTGTTATTTCCTTTGAGTGATTCCAAAAGAAAAAGTAGTATTACCTTAATATCTGTGCTTCTTTCTTTTTGAAGTCTGTGTTTTCAAGAAAGAATAGTAGTATTTTAAAGCAGGAAGATGAATAATAATTTTAAACTCATGGGCAAGATAATTGTGATTTCCTGTCACCAACTGAAAGAGAACACATTCATGTGATTGCCATGGGTTCTTGTACTTGATAGCATACATAAATTGCTGAATTGGGGTAAGGGCCAAAGTGTTGATGAGGAAAAGTCTGGTCCACAGCTGAATTTTGTTGTTTGAGACAGTGAATTTGTTTGGCATAGTTATCAGAGAAAACAAATGGGCACACATCCTTCCTCATACGTATGAGCTGCATAACAAAACTCAAAATATGGGCACACTATTTCCATTCAACCTTTCTCCTGTTTTCATTGCTGAGTCACTTAGTGACACTCATTGAAATGGTGGCTTTAACCATGAAAAACTGTTTTTTTTTAATCATAAATTCCTTATACAAAATATAGTACCAAAAGTCAAGAAATAAAGCAATTAGTTATTTGATTAAGTAGTTAGTAGCTAATGAGGATACTGCCTTTGAAAAATAATCTGTATATTGGCAGACCTATTTGAAAGATCCATCTGTGCTGTAGTTTCCATATCTAAAGCACAAAACATGTAATTCTATTTTGCCTTGAAACATGAAGTCATTATAAATGTTGCATTTTCTTTTCTAAAATAATATGAAAACTGTACTTTCTATTAGTTATTGGGTATATCAATAAGTTAGTTATTTGTAATGGTTTGAATTGGTTAGACAATATTTGCCTTTCATAAGTCCATTCTGAAGACATTATAAAAATATCCCAGAGTACCATGGGAAATAGAATTTTCTAGCTGTTGAAGAATAAAAATAAAATTTCAGTTTATTCAATCAAGAGAACCCCTTAATGTGTTCCTACTTCCATCTAAATTCATGCAAGAGTGCTATCATTCCATTCCATGAATATATTTTCTAATGTTATGATACTGAATTCTCAGGTAGTTTTCTTTTGTATATATTAATTGGGTTTAATTATTTTGCTACCCAGAACTCACTTACCTTTCTTTTGAAAACCCCCCTTCATGTTTTTCTTTGCAGATTATATACTTTAGCTGTCAGCTTTTGTGCTTGATATAGCTTCAGGATCAAGCCAATTAAGGCTTTGCATTCCACTAGGCTTCAGTGATCAATTCAAGTTCAGGACATATGACCCAAGTAGAACAAAAGAAATACACTAAAACTTAAGTGACCACTTCTGGTAAAGAGGCTTATGCTCTTGTTAATGGACATGGAGTTATCTAAATGTAAATTGTAATGTTAGAGTTGTATAATGTGAAATGCATTAGACCAAAAACTAAGGTCAAAGAATAAAAAATTAGATTTCGGATACATTGCTTAAGTTATCAGTATAGATATATTCACCTTGGATTATGTAGTATAATAAATTACCTTTGGTTTAAGTGCTTGGGGTTTTATTTTCTGTCATTTGTGCCTCAAAATGTCCATTTGACCATCCTTGTTAAATCTGATGCTTTATATATAGCTTAGTCTGAATGTTAAATCTTTGAACATATGCAGGGGAGTTGGTGGGTGAGCTAACATTGACAGTGGACAGAAAGAAAAGAAGGAAATAAAAACAGGGATCTGGACCTAGAATAACAGAATATGTTGAAATGAGGTACACTTTTCCTAGAACAGTAGTTTATTTCAAATTTAATTACAGAAGCATTATTCTGGACACTCAGTATTCAGAATTGAAAGACAATTCGACATAAAAGCAAGTCTAAAAGAGGTGTATCAAATATATCTTAGAGATAACATTATAACAGATACCTAAAATTTGTGATCCAATGTGACTATTAGGCCATCACACGAAGAAGGCTATTAGATGCAAAACAATAACACAAGCCAAGTCTTTAGGAGTTCTTGAGTTATGAGTTCTTTATCTGAAGCATGGCACTGGAGATATGAATATATGATAGAAGAAAAAATTTACATAACTAAATATTACTCTTTTGTTCACAGAAACAGAAAGATAAATGGTTTGTCTATTTAGAAACTACTTTATTGGAAAATGTATTTGTACCTCCAGTGGGGTGTCCGTGTAGCATAAATAATATTACCTGAATGTATTTTCTGTCTTCACGGAGGATAAAATCTGAAATGCGTCATTTTAATATGAGGCAGGGGAGTGAGATTGGAGCAGCAAACTTGACATATTTTTATCATGTGATCAGATGTTTGAATCATAATACACAATTACAAGATATATATTATGAATAATCTATAAAAGTAAAATATGAATTGGATGTTTTATAATTATAAGCTTTCTTGGTTAATAAAGTCTGATGCTTCCACTGTCTCCCATAGCATATCCTCTTGTGTACTTTTGCTAACTATCCTAGAAATCACAAACCTTCTTCACCACCTAACTGCCAGTTCTTCCTTTGCTATTTAAATGTCTTGTGAGTGTGTGTGTGTGTGTGTGTGTGTCACAAGTGTGCACATTGAGTACCTTTGCATTCACTCTAAAGTAAGCACAAAAGTTAATACTCAATTGTCAAAAAATTGCAAATTATGTTTTCAAAATACCTTACCACCTTAAATCTACTTTCCAAAAGTCAAGTGTTAATACTAATCAGATAATTTTCATTTACTTTAGTATCAGCTACCTATAATTGTGGTCAATTTTTTTTAAAATAGTAATGAATCTTATAGCTGTAGATGATCAAGTTAACAGTGGTCATTAAATCTCACGGGAAATTCATATTGAAATATAAAAATATTATACTAAAATATACATAAAATAATTATAAGGAAAGATAATTTGCTATGATTCTTGGAGTACGTGTATGTTTACATTTTATGATTTTTTTTCTTTATACAAAATCTAAATTTAATAAAACAAGTAGTGTGACTAGTTACGTTTCTAGGAGATTTGATTGAGAAAGATTTTTTAGAATGTGTAGAACATCTGCCAGTTTTAAGTATTAAATTTAGTAGATTAAGCATTCTCTAGTGACATGAATAGCAAGGAATCTACGGTAAAGTATTAAATCTATTGTCACTTAGGAAATGAAGATGAACCATCCCTGCTATTAAAATGTGTTAATGGGGAAACTGGTTTAGTTTATGAGTAATGAAACATCTGTATTTAAGGAAGCACTTTGAATTTTGCATTTGGAGGGCTATAGAAGAAAGTCCTGGTAGATGAAGTAGCAAATGGAATAATGCGTTCAAGCAAGCTCCATATTTAAGCTATGTTTCCAAACTTATATATCAAACAATAGATGCTGTGACGAGACACAGAAAATAATTTGATGGAGCAAATTAATGGCTATTTGGAGAATGGTTGGGATGTTGAATCATAATTTTACACTATTTGTCTTATTGCCACGAGAAATTGGCATCAGGACTACATGGTCCTGACACATTACAACTCATTTTCTTATTCCTGCATGGATTATTTTATTCATTTACTAGACATGTACTTTCTGAGTAGTTAAGGTCTCTAGGCCTATGCTGTGAGTAGGAGAAACACCAGAGTGCAGAGTTAATAAAATCCTTCTAATAGTGCATAGGAGAATATGAACTACACTGTTTTGAGACCATTTGTTAAGCTTTGGCTACATTATTTAAGGTATCCAACTGGGCGTGCTGAAAGGCTCAGTAGCTCACTATGCTTCTGAATACTAAACTGAAAATTAGAGGAATATGTATTGTTCAATTAAGTTGCAAAGTAGACCACCTTTAAGATTTCTGTGACTTACTCTCTTTCTCTAAAAAGGAGTAAAATACTGTAACTATAACGTGATTTGTTCTAGTATCTGCTGGGATCAGCAGGCCTGTGAGCTTCTGGACATTCTTCTGTCTTTACCTCCCATTTTATTTTTGGAACACTCGACTTATAGATACATACTACTGTATTTGGCTCTACATTAGATCTAGAAATTTGAACTCCGGTCCTCAATTCTTGTACAGCAAGTGATTTACTCACTGAGTCATCTTCCTGATCCTATTATTACTTTGTGAAGAACTTCCATACTGTTTATCATAGCTATTGTTCCCATTTATATTCCCACCAGTGGTGATAAGCTTTTCTTTCCTTATAGTCTTACTTTTTTCTTATATATAATCTAAAAGCTGTGAAAGTTCATTTCATTGACATTTCTATAATGATTAGTGGTGACGGATATATTTTCATATGATTTTTGGCCATTTTGATATTTTATTTTGAGAAATGTCTACTTAAATTCCTTACCCATCTCATTATCAGGTTGCCTATTCTTGGATGTTAAGTTCTAGGAGTTTGTTTCATATTTTGACCATTAACTTCTTATTAGATATATGACTTATAATTAGTTTTTCCATTCCATCAGATACCAATAATGCTAATTTCAATGTCTTGGAATTGTTTTGGACAGAATTATCCAGGTAATCAGGCATTTCCATATTAAAGCATTTCTCACAGTGTATTACCTATTGTTAATACTTCCTACTCAGCATCACACTCAACTGAAAAGAACATAGATCTTTGATTCAGAAAAAGGCTTTCTATGAAATTAACAAAGCAAGAAATGAAGAGGAAGTGGAAAATGGGATAATATTGGCTTTCATTCAAAAGATCTCTGATATAGAAGGTCTCCAAAATATTTCAGGAACTTTACATATTTTTCTTTGTAGGATAAATTTTTACTAGCCAATTAAAATGGATTTTCCTTTATACTAGGCATGTAGTCTGTTGTTACAGTTCCTAAAACTCATTTATTTCTTCATGAACTAAAGAAACCAGATGCCTTTAGACCAAGTTTCAAATTATTCAAATGATTTCTCACAACAACAACAAAAATAATTCGTTCAATTCTTTTGAAGAAGGAGATCAAGACACAGATGGCAGTTCCTGGATGACCCCAAAGTTGGACATTATAACATTTCACCAATTTTCTTTGCTTCTTCTATGGCTTCTCTGAAAATAATTTTCAGTTTTCATTGATTCCTTCTCTTACTGGCTTTCAAGAAGGAATATTGCTTAAATTACTTGTTTAAAGTAGTGGTGGCACAACTGAGCTTAGACCTATAGTACAGAACTTGTTATTGGGAGGGCACAGTAAATAGAAATGGACATTTACACAGACCATGAGAACAAGAGAATTAAAAGCAATAGGTAAGCTCTTTATAAAGAGCACAGATTAAGTACAGCAGCTTATGTACCATAATGCAGTCAGGTAAGGATAAATAGACTAAAAAATACCAAGCCACAGGCTACCACCCCTAACCAAGATGCTATTTGCAATTGACTCCACTTTCAAAGGCAAAATTTGTTCTTACCAATCACCTCACTATGTATATTAACCTGATTAATTCTAGTCCCCATGACCAGCAGTAAACTCAATGGTATTTTTGCAGACTTTTTGTCTCACATTTGAGGGGATTTTTGAGCATTTTTTTGTCTTACAAATCTTTTGCTTGTATATATGGTTATTATTCTGTGTTAATTTTTATTAGATAGATTCTGTATTTACGTTTCAAATGTCCCCTTTCCTGGTCCCCCCCACCCAACCCAACCTCCCTAGCCCTGCTCACCAATTCACTCACTCCAGCTTCCTTGTCCTGGTATTCCCCTATATTGGGGCATCTAGCCTTCTCAGGAACAAAGCCTCTCCTCCCTTTAATGTCCAACAAGGCCATCCTCTGCCTTATATGCATCTGGAGTCATGGGTCCCTCCATGTGTACTCTTTGGTTCGTGGTTTAGTCCCTGGGAGCTTTGGGGTTACTGGGTGGTTCAAATTGTTGTTCCTCTTATGACTCTGCAAACCCCTTCAGCTCCTTGGGTCCTTTCTCTAGCTCCTTCATTGGGGACGCTGTGCTCAGTTCACTGGTTGGTGGAGAGTGTCCCCCTCTATATTTGTCATGCACTGTCAGAGCCTCCCAGGTGACAGCTATGCTCCTGTCACCAAGCACTTGTTGGAATGCACAATAGTATCTGGGTTTGGTAACTGTATGTGGGATAGATCCTTAGGTTGGTCAGTCTCTGGATAGTCTTTCCTTCAGTCTCTGCTCCATACTTTGTCTCAGTATCTCCTCCTGTGTGTATTTTGTCCCCCCCCCTTCTAAGAAGGACCATATTTTGGTCTTCCTTCTCTTGAGCTTCATTTGGTCTATGAATTGTATCTTGGGTATTCCAAGCTTCTGGGCTAATATCCAATTATCAGGGAGTGCATACCATGTGTGTTCTTTTGTGATTGGGTTACCTCACTCAGGATATTTTCTAGTTCTATCCTTTTGTCTAAGAATTTCATGAATTAATTGTTTTTAATAGTTGAGTAGTATTCCATTGTGTAAATATACCACATCTTCTGAATCCATTCCTCTGTGGAGGGACATCTGGGTTCTTTCCAGCTTCTGGTTATTATAAATAAGGCTGCTATGAACATAATGGAACATGTGTCCTTATTATATGCTGAAAAATTCTGTATTGTTAATGAGTTTTCTTTATGCGTGTTTATATTTTTCTTTTTAAACTTTAATTTGTGTTTTGTTTGTTTTGTTTATTTCTTTGCCTGTTTGCTTTTTAAAAAGAGATAGAAAAGTAATGGAATCGGATGGGGTGGGAGGTAAGAAGCATCCCAGAAGAATCAGGGCAGGGAAAACTATCATCATTGAAACTGAGAAGCCCACAGGTCCTGCACATGCTTATGTAGTCACATGACACAAGTCAAGATAGTTTTCACTCTGATGTGCTCCTAGCACTAGAACCTGCCATATATGCAAATCTACAGTTAAGCTGTTTTCAAGAATAACTAAGAAGAACTGCTTCTTGTTAGGTGTTCTTCTAATATTGTCTAGATTTTTATGGTGCCATGTATTGCAAGTCTCACTGGGCAACAGTTTTATGAATTAATTATGATAGTTCCATTAATATTATTTCATGTCTAGACCTTGGGAGTCTTCCCTTCCTTCTCTTTATATGAAGCATCCTTTGGCATTGGAAATTGAAAAAAGACACTCATGGTTGACGAATATATTTACCTTCTTCCTCAGCCACAAAATTTATATTCTAATAAGTCTTGCCCATTGGAAAAGCTGTTTAGTGGAACACTTTATCCTCTGGGTATTTTGGAAGCTATTTACCTGTGCTAATGACTTGACATCTAAACAGGTAAGTCTTCCAGTGTCATTCTCATCTACATATTCTACAGAAGACTATTTGGTATGGAGAGAATCAGGCTTGTTGCAGGGAATTCATTTCGTAGTATATATATATATATATATATATATATATATATATATATAATATCCACATTATTAACAATCTGTCAAAATAAAATGGAACCCTTTGAGGGAAGATTCCTAATAATTCAATAATAGAATCTTATTTTAGCTGGATAAATTCCAGTTTATTCATCTAATTAATTTAAAATCTTCTACCACCTTGAACCATTCTTCATTAATTGTTGGTGATTGTTTTTAGCAGTTACTCTTAGACAAATATTGTAGAAAGTGTTTTCTATATATTGTCTTCATAATATTCCTAGTACATTTTCAGCTATGCTTTACAGATGAGAATATGTGTGCTTTGACTGCTTAAGAGATTCTCTCTCAAGCTAGAGAAATACAAGGTGAATGTCAAAACTATTCTGTCTGATTCTGAAGCCTACATTTCATATTGATCATTGATAAAAGTGTGTAGGCTAAGGTATGGCACCATAGATATTCATAAATATGGTGGTTTATATAACATATAACAACTTAATTTGAATTTTATAGTCTTTCCAGGTACCTCTTCTCACTAAGATAATTTCTTCCATTGTCAAATTCCACGATGGCATAAGAATATCATGTCATTCTTTTAGGACATACATTTTAAGACATACATTTAAGACAGATCTCACCTGAATCTCTATTCTAGCATATGAGATAGAAGACAGTTGGAAGATAAGTCTGGAGGTTAAGTATTTTTATTTATAATGATATGAAACATAAGATGTATATGCTTTACTTCATTTATATACTTTCGGATAGTCTCACAGTCACATACAGTTTAAAGAGATGTTAGTAAATGTTTTATTTTCTTAATTTATTTTTGTGAGATTTTCATATTTGAGTACTATATGTATATTATTCCACCACCTTCTCCCTTCAATTCTTCCCATGTCACTTCCACTGCCTTTTAAATTCATGCCTTATTCTTTAGCTGTAGTTGTTACACACACACACACACACACACACACACACACATGTTTATAAACAAAATATACTGAGATCACCTAATGTTGCTTATATTTATTTAAAGCTGACCTCTTGGAATTAGCTATCCTATATTCACTGGAGAAGACTAACTTTACCTCTCTCAGCATTCATCAATTGCCTATAGTTCTTTTCTGAGGAATGAAGCTCCTTATTCACTTCTGTGTATCAATTTTCTCATCATTTGTTTAGGATTTGTTGAATCTAGTCAGAGTACTATGTGCTTTATGTCAGAGTCCCACTGTCCAAAATTTCCTATGTTGGAGCATAATATTGGACATGACAGTGTTAATAGATGAGGATGTTGGCATATGATTGGGTAAGGAGGGCTCCACCTTCAGAAATGTAAGTTATGATCTTATAACAGAATTTCAAAAACTTACTCTGTCCCTCTGCCAAGGGGGAATGATGAAAGTATCTTTGAGGCAGCTCATAAATGCTTACTGGATATCAGATCAGCAGGCACCTCAATATCAGGCTTCTTGCAAGCATCACATTTCCAATCTGTGTAAACTACATAATTTGTGATACTTTGTTGTAGCAGCTCAAATGGATGAAGATACAGAACCTGAGAGAAGTTTTAGCGCATTACTGAATGGAAACTGGGGAGAACAAGCCTCAAAAACAGGCAGCACTCTTTCATATCACCATCTAAATACAGAATATAAAAATTCAAGTTGAAGGCATCAATAAGTGATAATCTATTGGAATAGCTTGACTTAGATATTTTGGTTATTGTAGGTACTGGAGTTTAGGAATAATGAACTTTATATAGAAACTTGCTGATTTGCATATTTATGCTAACTATTTAAACATAAATATATTTAAATAGTTTTCTAGCTCTTCTTGAGAAATTTGATTTAAGGGACATTAATTATCTTAGTATCGTTGGCATAGAAGAAATTTTTATTTTTGGTTAATTTTTAGTTGTTCTTTTCTTATAATATTGACATTCTGAACCACTCAGTTAATTTTCTTTAGACTTTTATTCTTACATGCATTAATGAAATATCTCCTTTGATGAACATTGTAGTTTGAAAACTGAGAACTTTTTCCTTGGATTGCTCTCAGACATCCTTGGGTTTTTTTTTGTTTGTTTGTTTGTTTTTTTGCCTCAGTGTGTGTAAGTGTACAGGATGAATATTGCTGAGAGAAAGATGCAAGAATAGCCCATGGTTTACAGTAACCTCACATTTATCTCACATACAAATGGCTTCTTTGTGTATTCTTCTAGTCGCTATTAGTACTCTGTATTCATGAGGAGTTCTTTACCTTACAAGAAAATATACAGAAAATTAGGTCTTATGTAAAAGTATCATTTATGATTTCCTTCTAATTCCTTGATTTTTGAATGAAAAGTTCTTCCATGGTGCTAGAGAGGTAGCTCGGCATTAGGAATGATTATTGCTTTTACAAAGATCTCATTTCAATTCCCAGCACACACGAAAGCGTCCAGCCACTCGTAACTTTAGTTCCAGGAAATCTGGTGCATTCTTCTGGCCTGTCTGCTGGAAGTAGATATGCACATGATGCACATATACCTAGGCAGGCTGACACTCATATACAGAAAATGAAAATATACAAATAAATAAAAGGCAAGTTCATCCACAGTTTGGTTCATGTGCTAATACTTCTTCAAGAAAACATTTCGAAGACATCAGAAAACTGGATCCTGTGGGAGAACAGTGACAATTAATGTAGGAACAGTGAAAAATCTTTCTCTATATGAGTTCTCATTTGAGGGTAGATGTGAGAGGGTGGACAGGTAGATGCGTTATTTAATTGGATATGAGATGTGTGGAGGTGGTAAAACTTAGCAAGCATTTCTCTCATTATTCTCCAGAACTATGGCAGTAAGTGTTAGTCATCCTAAAAGTTGCACAGAAGTGTTTGCTCTGGAAACAGATCGATGAATTGGACTGTTCTTTAGTGGAGCAGCCAACCCAGTTAGTTGCTTTAGGTTTATTTCTCAGAACAAGGAAAAACTAACTTGCCTCCTAGCCCAATGGGACAAGAACACATCCTTTTGTACACTTCATCATTACAAGAGAAATTTCAGAATTCATTTTGATTTATTGCAACTGAACTTAACTGTCAAAGCCACCTTCTTAATTGCCGATGTTCCCAGTTGAATTCTTATGCTGAAATGGTGGTTGCTGGTGGCTGTTTTTATGAGGTGTTTGGTGTTTTATTTTGGTTTGAATCAGTTTTTATTGCACAAATATTGTCAGAAGATGTATTATCTCTACCAGAGTGTCTAGTGCTCAATATACAGGTTATCTCCACAGTGACAGCTCTGTATCTTCAATGTCAGATGCACTGCTCCCAAGTCATACAAGATTTACACATTCTATTATACTTCTCTTGAACAGCTCTTAATCTGCTCAGGAGAAAACATGCTACAAACAGCAAATTTTATCCCCTTGCATTTAATGGGAATCTTTCTTGGAAAGAATGGACAATTGTATTAGAAATTCTCCAGCTATATAGATCTTATTTTGAAAAGATGATAGAAAAACCCAGAGTGTAGCTGATACATCAATATTGCCATACACCTGAGTTCTTACCCTGCTCACTTACTGACTAGTCCCTTCTCCGAAATACTAATAATTCCTTGGATTCTTGTCTGTATAATCCATATTTTAGTCACAGGAAGGGAGTTTTTATTTACAGTGGAATTTTATGCTGAAGTTGGGTAGCAAGGTACATGTGAACTTTCTGGGCAAGTTTACTGCATAATCTTCTATTGATTATATTTCAAAGGATGTGTTTTCAGTTGCAGTACTCCTGAATTTATGCAGAAGTAAGTTGTATTGTAATGAGGTGGTTCAAAATTTATTGAGTGATTTTATCTTTCAAGAGATATATTTAAAATTAGGAGAGAAGGCAGCAGCATTTTCTTCTACATATTACATTCTGCAGTAGATAAAGTCTCATATTCAAAGTCATTTTTTTCATTGCTACTTCTCTCTTATATGGTATACAAGTCAAGTAAGCAGACAGAGGTATCTTGACTAATTGTAGTCTCTGAGTTTATACAGTAGGTATAAGAATGTCTACCTTGATCATGAAAAGGATATATGTATGCATTATAAAATATATTTAGTATGTATTTGTTAATTGTGGTGAAACTTTGAAGTTCAAAGTAGAATCTAAGCTTATTTAAAACTTCTCTTCATGTATTTTCTGATCTTGGTTTCTGTTTCCATCTATTTTCTCTCTCTGTGTCTTTTCTGTCCTTTGTCACATCTCTTTACATATATCATGTGATAATTTTAGGTCTTATCTTTGTTTCTCTGGCGTAAGCTCTTACTTTTTATGCCTTTTTGACATCTTTATCAGTTGGACATCTCTTAAGAATTTATAATTGTATTTAGAATTGTCTTATCCATGAACACAACCAGAAAGACTAAACAGAAAAGCAGATGAGAAATAAATAATTATAGGAAAGGAAAAGATGAAAAAACTGACACCCAATATTTATGTTGACAGGGCAATCTATTTATTGAACACCACATTAATATTCACTTTGGAAGGAGTGAAAGAGGTACTCTGGGCTTTGAGAATTACCATTCTAGTTTGGATTATAACTATTTTAGACTTGTAAATAACTAGGCAATAACTATAAGGAAATTTTAAACATCACCGAACAATTCTTTTTAATACAGTTTCTAGGCATGGCATTCCCTACATTCATTTAACCTATGTTGGTACTTCATATGGTATGGTAAGTACATCATGTGATAGTTTATCAAATAATAACTACTTTGAGCAGGAGCATTGTCTATTTTGTTTCCATATTTCATTCCTCAGTGTCATAATCTTGCATTTGTCTTCATTTTCACAGTTTTACCTTTCCTTTCTTTCTGTAGCCAATTCCTGCCATTAGAGTTTTAGCTGCGGGGGATAAGATACCAATTCCTAGAGCTCAGCACTTCTGCCTTGTTGAAAGCTGCCATAGCACTTAACTCTTATCTCTTTCAAAAAGAAAGACAAACCCCAGAAATGACTGTGGCAAAGCAAACTACTTGGTAGTTGGCTCCATGTTGTCTCTGAAGATGCTTTGCTTATTTTTCAGAAATAAAACCATGCATATCTCCATGTAGCATGATCTCCATGATTTGTTACTTTGGATTCTCAAGCATTAGATGTGATGTGCTGTCTCATTCAGCTCCTCATCAGAGTGTACTGCAATTTGTCCACTTCAAACCCACCAGGAAGAGAGGGCATTCACTTTGACAATTTCTCTTCAGCAGCAGTCCAGTAATACTGCTCTTGATGTATCAGGTTCTTAATAAAATACTTTCCTCTTATTTCTTTAACCTACAGTCAGCTGGCCTAGGTCAAGGTTTGTATTAAGCCTGGGCTATTTTTCTTTTTCTCTTTTTCCCTTTTGACAGACACCATATCTACTGCTTGTATCCAAACTATAGCACCTCTGCTCAGGCAGAAGAAAATGTGGTACGAAGATTGGTTAGGGTACAAACCTATTGAGATCTCAGACCTTTTGCTAGTCTCAGAGGCACTTCAGTTAAGTTCCCAAGTGGTATCATGTCAAATGTCCCTCCTCCAATTAAACTCTATCCCAAAATGCTTCATTTCCACTAATATAAATAAGTTCTAATATGGAAGGCACAAGACATTTAAAGCCTAACATAGGCCTGAGGGTAATTCAGATTTTGTGCATATATTATGTGGGCACATTATTTCTTATATAATCACTGGGAGGAGTATAGAAATTGAGACTCTGAAAGGTCAATTTGCCTGCACAAGTTCATACAAGATGACAGTACAGAATCTAGGTCCAGTAAGAGTTTAAAATTTAACTTCCTAGACTAGACTGCCACTGTTTTAAAATAATCATCTGTTCATTATTTGCAGGTAGCAAAAATTTGGTGAACAATACTTTTGTCCATTATTATGCTGAGAATTTTGTAAAAGATGGAAAAATGTAGTGTAGCTGCCCCCCTGGTCATCAAGGAATACATTTAAGTCTCCTAATAGGTGTCTGAAAGGACGAGTAGCACTAAAAACTCTGTGTATAGATCATGTTTTCTCTATATAAGGAACCTGTGATTCAAGTTTAATTTATAATTAGGCATAGTAAGAGATTAATAATAATAGAAATCCAGAATCATAACTGAATATTGAAATGTATTAAAATGGGGTCTCTCTTTAAAGCAAAACTTGGTTTTTCACTTTTTCATGGTTTTTCACTGTCATCAAGATTGTTTACATCACTACTCCTGTGCTTTGAGACCATTTTTAAGTAAAGTAAGAGCTACTTGAACACATACATTGTGATAACACATGGTCATTCTCGTAACTAAGTAAATAATGGGTAGCTAACTTTAATAGTATGTACACACCAAACAAAGGGCAATTCATGCTCTAGGCAGGATGGCATGGGATGTGAAAGCAATGTGAAAGCATGAAATATTATCATGTTCTTTAGAATGGTATACCATTTAAAACTTATGAAATGTTTATTTCTATAATTTTTCATTTAATATTTTAGACCCCTCTTGACAACAGTTAACTGTAACACTGAAATCAAAGAGTAAATAAAGGAGAACTACTATATTTGCACTTGTAGATATCAGATAGGTTTTTTGTATCAAATAAATATTTAAAATATTTCTTCAAGTGACATGAAAAACATATTAAAGGGGCTAAGGGAACCCAGAGTAGGAACTTAGCCCAGCCCAAGGATCTAAGGGAAAAAATTAACCACAGTATACACACGAAAGAGAAAAAATATTTCTATTCATTATCTCTCTCATTTTCTTCCTCACCACTTGCTTTTTCATCTGTATATACACACATACACACACACATGCACACACACAGTCACACACACACACACACAAAACCCTACATCTCTCAATTGAAACAGATTCTTCTCTGTTTTTCAAGTTTCCTCTGTGTATTTCCAACATGACACTTACCTATTGTATTTATGCATTTATCAACAATTTATTGAATACTAAATCTGTGTCAGTCACTGTTTCACACACTGAGAAGAGACTGGTAAAACAAAACCAAACAAAACAGCGACAATAACAGCATCAACAAAAAACTTCTTTCTTGAATTTTATTTCCACGTGTACAAAGAAGCAAAATCACTAAATAAACAGATATGGAATAGAATGACAGGGTGTGAACATTGATAGGAAAGAGTGTTGAAGAGTTCAATTTTATAGAAAAGGTCTTTATAACAAAGATGAGCCTTCTCATGCTGTATGATGATTTTGTGTTTCCATTTCTGGCTCTGCCTTGATACTCTCTAGTTCCAGAGTAGTGAAATATGCTGTTATTTTCTTTGCTCGAACAAATAAACCATGGCATTCAGGGTTTGGGAGAAGTCATCATTGAAATGAGGAATAAATGAGCCTTTCTTCATATATGAAGAACAAAGATCTGGTGGTATGGAATGTAAAGAAATGGAGGAGGAGCTAGAGCATGGGGACACTAGGGCAGAGAAATTTGACATTTATGACCTCAGTGACTGAGCAGTTATTCTGTGTAAGACTTATATGTGGGAGTGCCCATGAGGAGAACCAAAGAGGAAGGCCAGTGACTAGAGTAATCTACATATTTCAAGAACATGTTAGACTTAGACAGTTATATTCCAGCTGGGGTGTACTTCATAACATATGAGAAATCTTTTTACAGTGGATCCTGGCATCTTAAGCTAGATGTCTGTTATCTAAGAGCTCTCAGTACATTTCAAGAAAGTGATATTATTATACAAATAAACTCTATAGGGAATTCAAATTGATAGGTCAAAGTTGAGCTATTATGTAAGAAATGTTTTTCATGTGGCTTTTAGAGCCAAACAAGATTTTTTGCTTTGATTAAGTAGGGAGGATTCTCACAAAGAAGAAATGTGAGCCTTCAGCAAATCTTGGAAGTAACCAGAAAGTACAGATAGCTATGATGAAGAGGAAAAGAGCATGAGAAAAATCAGGAAAATCATTTGGAGAGGACAGAATTTTGCATGTAGAAACTTAAGACTTAACTTGGATGTTGGAGGGTTTTTTTTTTAAATAGGACAGCCCAAGCCTTATATAGCTTAGTATATTTGAAAATTATGACTCCACCCATATGTATAGTAAGCCTTAGCCTGAAGAGTTTAAGTCCCTAGTTCTAATTCTAGATTTCAGAGAGACTTGAGCCACTATCTGGAGCAAGTGCCTCTAAAATAGATGTGCCTTTGTGGAAAAAGCCTTGATACTTACCTGAGAAATTTTGAACACAGTTGCATATGTGACAACAAATCAGACATTAATCAATGACTATGTGTAAAATATTCTATTTCACAAGAAAAATATTCTTTTCTGCCGAAAATAAAGTCTATGGGCAAAACACGCAGTAATACTTACACTTGGTTCTGAGCAATTGAATTCTGTAAGGTAACTGATCATTTCTTTAAAACCTAATTTTGGTATGCCCCAGTTCATCAAGAAATTAGAGAGTGACTTGGACTGCCTTCTAAGTCATTACTTGCCTACCTCAACTGTCCAAGTGCTTGAGTTTATTGACTCATCATGACATATTGACATGTTTGTGGGTTTGAAGACTTTCCATTTACTGTGTGTGTGTGTGTGTGTGTGTGTGTGTGTGTGTGTGTGTGTGTGTTTATATAGACAGCTGAAACTTCCAAACATAACACATTTTTCATAAATAATAAAAGAGAATTGTGAAGGGGCTATCAATTCTTTGTTAATATCAGCATCAGCATAATTATATGTAATCTTGGAAAAGATTTAATGGCCCTTGACATTTAGTGCTAAATCCCAGTAGGCAAGGTAGGTGATTACTGTGGTTTCAATCTTTCTTTTTCCCTGTAAGATTAGAGTAAATAGTAGTCCTTTCATATTATTGTTAAGATTAAATTAAATAAGACCTATGAGTAAATATGGTATATACTAGGTGGCCCAATAAAGACTGCTATGCTTTTCAATCTCACTGTGACAATGAATATTCTTCAAATTAGAATTGCAAATCTCAGTCTATTTAGTTCCTTTGTCAGTTATTACCCCCCACTGATGACACAGTGTTAACCATTAGCATTTATTATGCACTTGTTACTTGATAATGATCGAGAGGATCCGAAAGAGGAAAAGTAATTGATAGCCAGATTGGTGATTGCTGGACAGAAATGTGCAGGAGTATAGCCAGCCTTTCAAGCTGCATTCTTCTGTTACTTACTAAATGTCTAACTGGTGACTACAAGGGAGAAATATGCCTTGTGACTTGTAATGTGAGTTTGGCATACAACTCTGTAAATATCACTTTCAGAATCTTTGTGAAAATTTCAAGTCAGAAAGGTTCTATTTCTAGTTTCAATTAACTACAAACAAACAGTGCTAAGATACCTAAAATGCGTTGGCTTCAAGCTTGTCTTTAACTCACTAAGTTATTTGGCCAAGAGCCTTATGTTTGCAAAGCCATCCCTTTAAGGGCTGGGGGAAACAAGTGAGTGGCGTGAGCTATAAATGAATTGAAAATTGCCTTCTGTTCCAGCCCAGTGCAATGGTTCGTGCTTTGTAATGAGCCCTAGTTGGCAAGGTAACTCATGTCACCAGGAGGAGCTCTCCACAGACTGCTCCATTTGTCACTGCTGTCTGAAGGACACAATGAGCTGGGGAAGCTGGCATTCTGCAGAATTTTTATGGTGCTATGTGTGCACATTGGTCTTTCTTATCAACCTATAATTCAATAATACATACAAAATCCCCAATGTTTAAATAATTTGAGAGTTGTGACACAACCTGAACAAAGTTAAGAGAGTGAATACGGGCACTAAGATGTTAACTTGTCCAAGAGAGCAGGTTAAGTGAGAGGAGGAAAAGGATGGATGCTGAGAGTCCCTGTTCATGATAGAGTGTGCATCTGCATTGCCCTTTGTCTGGGATGCTTTGGTGTGTTCCGTGTAGCTTCGTGCAGTGATTTTTCAACTTGTCGTCTTTTTATTTTCCATGTCCTCACCCTCCTTTTAAGAGATGACAAAAAGAATAAAGGGTGACCAGAATCATAACAAGAATTCAGTTGCAGTAACTGGGAGCCAGCTTTATGGAGTGAGTTCAGCTCTTTACACTTAGAATGGTAAATGGTTAAAAGAAAAAAGTCCTTGGGGCATAGATCTGCTGGGAAACAAATCAACAAATTAAACATTTTAAAGAAAAACGGTGTTATTATTTTCTGGTATTAGAAAAGTAGCACATACTCATTCTAACACCTTCAAACAACACAAAAACCATAAACTACAGAAATCACCTATAGTAATCCTTCCTCATTATATCACGTTACAGCATTTGTTAGTATTTTGGTTTATCTCCATATTTATCTATCACTCTGTAGTCTTTGCACATTAGTTTATTTTCATTGGAGATCTTTCTAGAAATGCAGTTCACTTTTAGGAGCTTAAAGATTCTTATACCCAAATTGTCTTTTCTAACACAGTATTAATGTACACTGCAGCACCAATATATGCTAGCTTAGAAAGCAGCTGCTGGTAGCTGCTGTTTATTGTGCAATGGCCATATGCTAGACAGATAGTGTTCTAAGTCCCCTCTGTCTCTCATCCTCCCTCCACTCTGCCCCTCCTTCTCCCCTCTCCCCTCTCCCTCTGTCCTTGTTTCTCTCTGCCTCTCTCTCACACACACACATATGCTTGGGTATGTAAGTGCATGCTTGGTTGCATTCTGATTATGGCTCGTGTGTGTGTGTGTGTGTGTGTGTGTGTGTGTGTGTGTGTGTGTGTAGTTACAGTGCAGGATGTTGAACCAAAGGCTTACACAGGCAAAGCAGCGGCTTTTCCACTCACTTAGACCTCAGGCCCTGCTCTGAATACTTCTGCCTAAATAGATGGAATTCTCATAAAACTCTGCTAGAAGGGAGCTGTGAACATTTGTTTTATAGGTGAGAAAACTGAGTTTTAGAAATGTTACAAGGCCATTGATGAGGTTAAGCTAGAATTTTAATAAGGCTTTAGTATGGGAAGAAGGAAATTTCCTATCCCTTCTACTCACACTCCCCAGCCACCTCTCTCCCTTTCTCTTCTGGCTTCTCTCCTCCCTAGCTGGGAGAAATCAACCAATGAATGTGAACATAAAACCTATTAGAGAGGCAAAGAGTCATGGAAGTCCAAGAGAAATATGGAAGTTTATCTTTAGTAGCTCTAAACAGGTATCCATGCATTATACTCATTATTAAACAAACAAACAAATATATATCAATGGATGGATGGATGGATGGATGGAAGGACAGACGGATGGATACATAGATACACAGATACTTAGATATATAGATTCTTAGATACATAGATACATACATAGACAGATAAAGCACAGCATTGTCTTTTAGGCTTTGTCAGCTGAACTTTGAAAAGAAAGCTTGTACAAGTAGACCTCCTTTCTGAATCTGATTCTTGCTCTTTCTATTTTCATCACTGAGTACCAGCAGGAATATTGCTCTTTCTCAAATAAAGAGCTCCTGCAACTTTCCAGTGTTAGACTGGATTGTGAAGATAAATGTACTTAAAGACAGTGTGTAGAGTTGAAAATCTAGCCTTATTTTCTGTAGTACTTTTAATGAAGTAGCAAAGAGTGTATATGGATAACTTTTTGGGTGTCTATAGGTAAGTCTTTTTCTCTTTGCAGCTTAATTTTTCTTTCTCTAAAGGAAGGCACAGAGGGACAAAACCACATTTAAGAGTCCCATGTCTACTCTTAAGAACATATTGCTCCTTACTTTGGGTTTTTCTCAGGATTCTTTTTTATTTTTTAATTTTCCATGGCTTCTCAGGAAAAGTTAACTTTAGTAGTGTACTATTGCTAAAAGTCTTCTGTAGAAGATTAAAAATATCTATATGGTCTATGAAGTATGAGCAATTTGGTAAGTCTCCATGACTCTAGAAAAGGATTTGCCATTCAGTAGTTTGAATTTTCAGCATAATGGTTTTCTGTCAGTTATGTTCCTCAAGGGATTCATTTCAATGAGTGATTGTGGAGCAGAAATACCATGAGATTTTCCCCCAATGTCACATACCTAATTAGTATAGAAGACAAGCTAGAGTCCTTATTCTTTAACCCCTAGTTTAGAATGGGTTTCCCAAGGTCTGTTTGTCTCAATGTAAGACCATAGGAAGGATCTGGGTAATGATGAGACTTGTGAAGTTGAATAAGTTTAAAGACTATGGCTTCCTACATCATAGATAATTTCTAAATTTGGGGTTATGTTTTCCTAAAATTCTTAGACACATTGAATAATATTGAAGATGATAGCAGCATTAGTGATTTTACTTACTGTATCCTTTCTTTTTATATTGGGGCCTGTTTCAAGTTTACATATGTTTCTGCATGCTTAATCCTCACAACATCCCCAGGAAGATTTCCAATATTCCTGTTATTTTCATAGTAGAAAACCAAGGCACTGAAACATAATATAATTGGCTCAAGATCAGACAACTAATACAGTACTGAGCTGAAATTTCAGCCAAAGCAGTTTGGCTCCAGAGCTTAGGCTTTTAATCTACTATATTCAGCTTACAAAAGAATCTGCTTCTCATTCAATACTTACCAATAGACCATAAAACCAAGGTTCTGTGAAAACATATGTTAGAATGTACTGTTTTGAAATTATTCCCGGTATGTATTATAAACAAGGTTAAAAAATATGTCTCGAATTCTAGGATAGTAGGGGCAACATCTGAGATCAACCCTCTTAGGAAAAGAAGAATCTGAAGTCATAAGGGAACATTTGGTCCCAGAAGTATTGTAGCTAGATCCAGGAACCAAGTCCCCCGATGACAACAAAATTACTGTAGGGATTCTCACTTGTACAGGTGCTATAATTGAGGGCTTCCAGATATTCTGTCTTTCGACATCTTTAGGTGACAACAGAATACAGGGGATACAGAAGAGCAATTAGGTTTCAAGATAGGAAAGGCCACCATTATGCTAGGTGCTGTGAGGAAACTCTTAAGGTCTGCAGTGTAGACAAGGCACATTTTATTGACTCAATAGTCAAACTCAAATAGCATTATAGTATTTTTGTATCTATAAAAATAGTATCAAAGCCATTTTAGCAGTGTGGTAGGAAAGAGCAAAGATATATAGAAAATATATCAAGGAACTGGAAAATGAACATTATACAAGATTCAACATGTTATATTTATAAATACATATGTACATATAAATTTATATATGCATGCAATAACAATAGATGTAAAAGGAAGATATGAATTTGAACAAGAGCAATGGAGTAAGTAGTGTTTGAAGGGAGGAAAAGGAAGGGAAAAATTTATAATTAAATTATAATCTCAAGAATAAATAACAAAAAATAAATGAAGAGTAGCTGATAGATTTTAAGACAATAGTCTTGAAGTTATTAGAATACGATTGGTAATTTGGGTCTAGGTTGTTGCAATCAGATCACTTAATATTCATTTTAATTTACTTAAATGATATCTCGAATTCCTACACAAGAAAAATTCTTATGAATTTTTAAAAAAAGTATTAAGGACATGTAAGGTTTGATTCCATTCTTCATTGGAGGTTTTGCTTTAATGAATATTGGAGAGTCAAGATTGTAAGTAGCTGTCACTAAATGTTATCTTTTCTTGGTTATAATTTACTGAAGGTTTAAGAGTTGTTTTGTTCCATTAATTGTCAGAATGAGTAAGGATCATATTATGGCCTTCATATTTTCTTCCTGGAATTCTGAGGTCATAAAGTTTAGACACTGAAGAGTTCTGAGGTTCTTAACTGTTAAGTTCACATGTGGGCTTGATAAGTGATTTCGACAATATTTTCCTTTTTAGGCTTGATTTTTGCTGTTCATATGTCAGGTTGGGACTGAACTTCATAGTACGTTTCCTTCATAAGCCCACCAAGAAGTTCATAAGCTGCTCTTTGGTCTCATAGACTTGAAGTTCAGGGTTGGGGAGAGATACATGTGATAAATCTTCACCATCATATTATGAGCACATAGCAGAAGACCTAGAGTATCTAAGAAATAATTGTTAAATAAATTATTAGATCGAAGTCACAGGAAAATGAGTCAGAGATGTCTATAAACTTCTTTGTAAACTACCCAGCATATACATTTCTTGTTAAGCATGTGTTTTGTGATGGTGATTGTTTGAAATTTCCAAGAGTAAACCTCTAGACACTAATTACTTGTTGTTTACATTCTATAACTGCAATTTGGGTGGGTGCCACAGTTGGATGGTAGAAATTACAGTTTTTCTAGTCTGAACATCTTAGTGACAGTATATATTAGATCCATGAAAGTCTCTTGAATTAAGTAAGAAAGAAAGTAATATGCTATATTTGGATTTTCATAAGAGCAGACATTGGTCACCTTCTCCCACTACCATTTTGTACAGATCAGGATACTCAGGGTCAGTGACTAATGATAAACAACTCGTGGAGTGATGACACTACTGTAACACTGAAATAAAACTGCAGTTTCAAAATTCAGTGTTACTATCCACACATTCCTGTCAACACTAATCAACAACAGAGGGATTTGTCTTAAGAGCTGCACCTCATTTTCCTTACAGGAAGCCTTTTCAGAGTTTGTACAATTCTTAATGAACTATCAGGCATTGACTAGATTTCATGTTTGCCTGGGTCAGTCGATTTAGGAAGTCCCTATCATGTATTAATGTATTGAATTCTTCTTACAATCAAAAAAACACAAAGAGAAGAACGTATCATCAGGTATTTCTGCCCAAATTTCAGGTAGCACGAATTATAAATATATATGGATTTTTACAGTTCTGTACAGGAGATACCGTGAAAGTAAAACAACGTACTTAATTATAGAAATATAGGAGCTGTGGCAAGGAATTCACACATGTGAAAGTGCTGCTGGATTCAGAAGCTGCAAGGATCATTAAGGAAACATCTTGAGATGACAACATAGTGGCTTTTGAGACTAGACTTCAGCATTCTCCTTTTTCTGCAGCTCTCCCCTTCCTATTCACACTTCTCTTCACCCAGCACTGTGGTTAATTAGATAAGCAGTGCTCTTATCTCCATGGCTAAATCATTTTCTTGACTCTCTATGCAATAGTGAGTCTTCTGGGAGAAACATGTGATAGGTTTCATAATATGATGAGTATTTTGGAAGCGTACAGCTTGGGGAAAGAGATTTTGGTACATGATTTCATGGAAATGGGCCAGTTTACTTGGAAAATGGCTTTGAAAAGAATAAAGTGTGTTTTTGAAGTGTGTAGAGGGATTTATGCTGTCCTTAATATCAAAATTTAATGCTTTCATAAATACATGTTTATTTTGTAAGCAGTACTTCCATAAAGAAGTAAGTGATTTGTAGTGCTACATGCCAAAGATTTTCCCAGTGAGAAGACTGAATTCATATTTCCCTTATGATTGATTCAAAGTAGTAGTGAAATGTGAACCTTCCATGCAGCAGCCTGCATGGTTTAGGGACTGACCTAACCACAGTGACAGGGAATAAAAAAAACAATTAAAAAGAGAAAAAAGAAAGGAAAGAAGGAAGGAAGGAAGGAAGGAAGGAAGGGCAGACACACATACAAAAAAGCTGAGATTGGGTGGGTCTTGCCATCTGAGGGAGATGTACCTATAATAGCCTGGAAACTCTGCAAGTTTATTACATATACCAGGAAAGAGAAGGCAGGTTATCTAATCTCAGTAGGAGGTCTCTGTAGGGAAGAAGTCTCAGGTTGCTCTCATGGAGGGGCAGGCTGCATTTGGTAGTTTCTGCACACACCTTCAACATTCAGGAGGAAGAAGCTGCAGTTGATGCTTTCTGCACACAGTGGTTTTAGCTAAAGGTCAACAGCTTGTCAGCATCCCTATTCAGACTGAGGAAGGCTCTTCCATTCTGCTGAACCTGACCTGAAGGATCCCTTGGGTCTGAGGCATTGGGGTACTTGACACGTGTTCCTGTCAACAATACACTCAGAGTATCCATACTTTGTTCTTCCTTCTTCTTGAGCTTCATTTGGTCTGTGAATTTTATCTTGGGTATTCCAAGCTTCTGGGCTAATATCCACTTCTCAGGGAGTGCATACCATGTGTATTATTTTGTGATTGGGTTACCTCACTCAGGATGATATTTTCTATTTCCATCCATTGCTTAAAAATTTCATGAATTCATTGTTTTTAAGTCCCTCAACGGAGGAATGGATTCAGAAGATGTGGTATATTTACACAATGGAATACTACTCTGCAATTAAAAACAATGAATTCACGAAATTCCTAGGCAAATGGTCAGAACTTGAAAATATCATCCTTAGTGAGGTAACCCAATCACAAAAGATCACACATGGTATGAAGTCACTGATAAGGGGATATTGACCCAGAATCTCAGAATACCCTAGACACAATCAGCATATCAATAGATTTCTAAAAAGATGGAAGGAGAGACCCCTGGTCCTGGAAAGACTGGATGTAGGGGAACGCCAGGACAGAGTAATGAGAGGGGGTTGAACGGAGAAAAGAGGGAGGGAAGGGGGCTTATGGGACTTTCGGGGAGGGAGGAAACGGGAAAGGGGAAGTGATTTGGAATGTAAATTAAAAAAATAAAATAAAATTAAATTAAAAAAAAAAAAAAAAAAAAAATATCTGAATAGTATTCCATTGTATAAATGTACCACATTTTCTGTATCCATTCTTCTGTTGAGAGACATCTGGGTTCTTTCCAGCTTCTGGCTATTATAAATAAAGCTGCTATGAACATAGAGGAGCATGTGTCCTTATTACATGCTGGAGAATCCTCTGGGTATATGCCCAGGAGTGGTATAGCAGGATCGTCTGGTAGTATTATGCCCAATTTTCTGAGGAACTGCCAAACTGATTTAGAGAGTGGCTGTACCAACTTGCAATCCCACCAGCAGTGGAGGAGAGTTGTGGGTAATAATTAAAAAGTACTGCCACACCAGGCCTCTTCACCATAGACTCTGTAAGCAGCAGGAGTCCCGTGCTCCTGCCCTGCACCCAAATATCTGGTAAAGCATGACTCTTAAACTTACATAGTTAAGTAAATATATTTATATATATCAAACTCCCAATTACATAATTCCAATATACAATGATAAAGTCTATCTGGCCAATATTTCTAACCTCTCCAAAACTCCAGTAATACCTCTGAAGCCATCTGGATATCCACATCTCCTCCTCAGCTCCTCTTGTCCTGTCCACCGAGCCCTTTCCCTGTCTCTCTGCTGCTCACTTCCCTTCGCTCCTCCTACTATCTCCCCTCCAATCTCTGGCCTCTCACTGTATCATTGTGAATGGAAAGGAAATATCTTGCAAAAGAGGAGTGTTCCTCTTTCTCCACATCCTAGCCAGCACCTGCTGTCTCCTGAGTTTTTGATCTTAGCCATTTTGACTGGTGTGAGGTGAAATCTCAGGGTTGTTTTGATTTGAATTTCCCTAATGACTAAGAATGTTGAAAATTTTTTTAGGTGCTTCTCAGCCATTCAATATTCCTCAGTTGAAAATTCTTTGTTTAGCTCTGTACCCCATTTTAGTAGGGTAATTTGGTTCTCTTGAGTCTAACTTCTTGAGTTCTTTATATGTATTGGATATTAGCCCTCTGTCAGATGTAGAGTTGGTAAAGATCTTTTCCCAATTTGTTGGATGCCATTTTGTCCTATTGACAGTGTCCTTTGCCTTACAGAAACTTTGTAGTTTTATGAGGTCCCATTTGTCAATTCTTGATCTTAGTTCATAATTGTTCTTAGAGCATATTGTTCTGTTCAGGAAATTTTCCCCTGTGCCCATGTGCTTGAGGCTCTTCCCCACTTTCTTTTCTGTTAGT
Organism: Tokudaia tokunoshimensis; assembly: GCA_036184795.1. Taxonomy (NCBI): domain Eukaryota; kingdom Metazoa; phylum Chordata; class Mammalia; order Rodentia; family Muridae; genus Tokudaia; species Tokudaia tokunoshimensis. Next base: position 90,558,132 of record BTHU01000023.1, read on the forward strand.
TTCAGTGTATCTGCTTTTATGTGGAGGTCCTTGATCCACATGGACTTGTACTTTGTACAAGTACTCTGGTCCTTCTTAGAAGGGGGAAAATACCCACAGGAGGAGTAACAGAGACAAAGTGTGGAGCAGTGACTGAGAGAAAGACCATCCAGAGACTGCCCCACCTAAGGATCCTTCCCGTATACAGTCACCTTACCCAGACACTATTGTGGATGCCAACAAGTGCTTGCTGACAGGAGCCTGATATAGCTGTCACCTGGGAGGCTCTGCCAGTGCATGAAAAATACAGAAGGGAACACTGTCAGTCAACCATTGAATGTAGCACAGGGCCCCCAATGGAGGAGCTAGAGAAAGGACCCAAGGAGCTGAAGGGGTTTATAGCGCCATAGAAGGAACAACAATTTGAACCACCCAGTTCCCCCAGAGCTCACAGGGGCTAAACCATCAACCAAAGAGTATACATGGAGGGACCCATGGCTCCAGATGCATATGCAGCAGAGGATGGCCTTGTTGGACATCAAAGGGAGGAGAGGCCCTTGGTCCTGAGAAGGCTAGATGCCCCAGTATAGTGGAATGCCAGGACAGGAAGCAGGAGTGGGTGGATTGGGGAGCAGGGGAAGGAGGGATAAGTTAGGAGATTTTCTGGGACGGCGGGAGAGGAACCAGGAAAGGGGACAACATTTGAAATGTAAATAAAAAATATATATAATAAAAAAACCCCAATATACTCAGGACTTCATCTACTCTCACAGTTCTAGTTGAGTTAAAGAGTAGATAGTCTGTAATTGTGTGCCTTTTCTTCTATTTCTCTATTTGAGTTATTTAGAATGTATGATATCTATGGTAGGCCTTACTGGCTCTGCCATGCTAAATGTTACTAGATGTGGAAAAGTTCTAGGGTGTGAAAACAACATGGCCTTGTTCCAGCTAGTTCCTCAAAATGAATCTACCTTATAGAAAAATGTGAAGTCACTTGTAGAAACAGATTTTGGCCTGCTTCCATCGTTGTAGTCAAATGTTTCAGCATTCTCACCAGAAGCAGAGTGACTGGGGAGGGAAATATACTTTTTTGTCATCTCACACTGTCTTATATCAAGGTTACACAGCACACAGTACAGCTTGGCATCGGAGAGTAAAGACTGTCTTGTTTTGATCCTAGAACTTGATTTAGGAGCAAACCAGCTCAGACGAACAAGTCAGTTTCAGGAATATCATTGCTGAGCAGAGCTGAAAAGAAATCATTTGTTTGGGGAAAGCAAGCAAAAAAACAAGACAACACCCCTGTAGCAAGACCTCTTCCCTCCCCCAGTTTTTTACTCCCCAGCTGCTGCATTTTCAAACTGGTAGATCTCAGCCTCCCAACCCAGAGTTATTATTGCATTTGTCCCTGTTTTTTTTTTTTCCTTTCATAGTGTACAAATTTTTGCAATTAAAAAAAGTCATAGCATTATTAAAAAGGAGAGCGACGTTTTAAGGCTTCACCTTAAAGAACGGATCGGATATTTGGATCTTTCCAGAAGTCAAAATTCCTTCTTTGTGAAGCATTCACATATAGAATATGAATAAGTTTGTCTAAATACTCTGCATACATAGGACACACAGACACACTTCTATTCCTGCCATTGAGACTTAGTCTGATTAATAATTATTTTTTAAAAAAAGTTCTTGTTTGGGAGGACCCTGTTAAAAGTCTGTTTCTTCCTAACAGGAAGAAGATGGCATCTTTAGGGTCCTTATAGGAAAAACTACTGAAAAGAGTGAAGATCTAAAGTTCCTAGCTTTGGTTCAAAATCTAACAAAGATAATGAAAACTCTGAGTGAGAACAATGCTAGGAAATGCATTGATTGAATTCCTACTGTCCTCTATGTGCTTCTGACTTAAGTCATGCTTGTCACTGCTGCTAAAAAAGAGGTAGGTTTTTTTTTTTTTTTGTTGTTGTTGTTGTTGTTGTTGTTTTGGTTTTTTTTGGCATTTTACAGAGAGAACAATAGAAAGGGAAATAAGGTAAAGTTTCAATCCCATCTTTGACTTGTTCAATAACCAATCCCACCTAGCCATCCAGATCAACCAATTTTCCCTGTCTTTGTAATTAGTAAGATAATTCGTTTACAGGTGATTTCAATCTGAGTTATGATTGCAAATGTTATGAAATACAATGCAACCAGCATGCAGGTAAGGGGCTACTTGGCAGGCCCATGCCAAGTGAGAAATCACACCATGGGACAGACCTGGTATAAGGGAGGCTTATATGGGGAAAGGGAGGTGAGTGAGCACCTGGAGAAAGGGTAGAGGCAGACAGACTGGAGCAGAACCATGGGGGCTGAGAAGCAGGGTAGGGTGGAGGTGGAGTGTTGGGCATTTGGGGGTAGAACACAAAGAACAGAAAGGACAGAGAGAAAGAGAGAGTGAGCTGGGGTGACGTCTAGTCTTTTTATAGACCGGTCACCTGCACTTGGCCAGCTGCAGGTGAGTAGATGATGATGGACGCCATCACTAGGTTTCTGGGAGGAGCCTAGTGGAATCACCTGTAAGTCCAAAACAATACTCACCTTAAATATCTCATAGGCATGTATGAATGCCCCAAACCTGAGCGTTCTTAAAAAGTTTGATACATACAACCAAAATCGATATCAAACTGAAGTTATTGGGCTGAGAGTGCAGCTCAACGTAGAATGCTCTGACTTCGATCTCAATCACTGCAACAAACAACGGCAACAACCAAAAACAGTGTTATCAGTATACTCATATTCTTTAATAGTTTTTGCATATGCCCAAAGAACTCAATATCCTTTTCCTAAATACTTGCTCAGGCTTGGCTTTCTGAGAGGAAAATGGCACTTCAACAATTTCAGCATTCTCTCTCTCTGAAAGTATAAGCTGAAATTTTGAGATTGTCATAAGTATATCTTCTGTTTGGGAGAGGTGTTCTATCTGTTACTGAGTCAATGTAAGTGTCCTTCTAGGATTCATTGATCTAGGGAACAGCTGGTTGACTTAAAGTGCCATTTTCTATCATCTTTTGACTGTGGTTGATGGAAGCCAGCTCTTCATGACACCACTTGTTTGGTGCTTATAATACAATGCCGCTCAAGTGGGTGATTTGAATCATATTGCCCCACCTTACTGTCATAACAACCCTACAATTCCTTTGTTATCACTTTGGAGAGGTGGCTTAAAGCTTCCTCTTGTGGGCATAATATAAGTGCCTTTATATATCTCTTCAGGCCATGCTAACTCTAACTAAGAAAAGTCATCTACTCAATTATAATTTATCTTAATATACATTGATTATACTTCAAGCAGGTTCTGTCTGTGTTATATGAATTAACTCATGTAATTTTTACAATGATTCTATGAAGGAAATACTAATATTACCTTGTTTTTACAGACAATAGAACTAAGACAGATGGAAGGTTAAGTTACTTTCTTAAAATTATGTGATTAGTAAATTAAGTCTCAAACAGGGGTAAATGGAGTCTAAATTATTTGTACTAATCACCTTGTTTGACAGTCTTGATACAGGTGGATTAACTTTTCCTCTAATTGATGGTTTGCCCCTTTTTATAGTCACTTCGAGCTTTGCTACTGTGGTGAATCACTACTTAATTTGATGGTTGACCTACTTGCCCTTGAGGTACATCAGAAAAACCTAGAGACCTTGTCAAAACATGCCTAGATTGCTGGATTCTGATTTAGGAGGCCCAGGATTAAGAATAAGGTGACCTGGAAATTTGTAACCCTAAAAATTTCTCAGGTCCAGAATCCTCTCTATGAGGATATTGTTTGGGTATTCTAGAATGGGAGCTCAGCTACTTGTATATGCTTGACTAAAGACTGTATTCCAGGGAGATCATCTTCTTGGACTGACTGGGTAGCTTTGAGATTGATTCCCATGGAGTGTTGAGGGAGTAAGGGAATATCCACCTAACCAGCCAAATCAGCAAAATCAATGCTGGCCATCAATGGGGTGTCAGGTGTCATTGCCAGATTACCCTCACATCCGAAGACCCTACTTTTGAGAATCTTGAAGGATAATCTTGTTTCCTCTCTCAGGAGGAATGGATTCGGAAGATGTGGTATATTTATACACTGGAATACTACTCTGCAATTAAAAACAATGAATTCAGGAAATTCTTAGGCAAATGGTCAGAACTGGAAAATATTATCCTTAGTGAGGTAACCCAATCACAAAAGAACACACATGGTATGCAGTCACTGATAAGGAGATATTAACCCAGAATCTCGGAATACCCAAGACACAATTCACATATCAATAGATTTCCAAGAAGATGGAAGGAGAGACCCCTGGTCCTAGAAAGACTGGATGTAGGGGAATGCCAGGACAGAGTAACGAGAGGGGGTTGAATGGGGAAAAGAGGGAGGGAAGGGGGCTTATGGGACTTTCAGGGAGGGAAGAAACGGGAAAGGGGAAATCATTTGGAATGTAAATAAAAAATATAGAAAATAAAAAAATTAATAAAAAAACTCAAAAAACTCAGAAAAAATTCAATATTGTCATTTTAGTCTACTTAAACATACACCTCTCCCAGTGATTTTAAAGCTGTATCTTGATCATACGCTTGAGCACTAATAGATTGGTACACAGGTGTGATTTTAAGAATTCACCTCCAATTAACACCCCCAATGGCTGACAGCCCTCCTCCATTAGCTTCATCCCTTAAAGGCTTTAAGTGCTATTTAACTTGATTAAGAAAACAGAAATTGGAAGCATATTTACTGCAAGAATGCTTAATGAGAGGCAATATGGTTTGGGAATTAAGTGCATACATTTATAATAAGACAGACCTGAGTTTGAATTTTGACTTTTGCTAATAATTAGCTATGTAATTGCAATCTAATAAAGTTACTTCTCTGATCACCAATCTTATGAAACTGTATATACAAATTATGTGTGCACACACACAAACACACAATTTGTATCAACATAAAACTAAAATATCAGGGATTGTAAAAAGCATGAATAATAGCTAATTCTTACTAATGGTCCTAAATGATATTCTTCATATCTGTGACACATTAAAAATAATTTGAAAGGGATCTATGAGATAGTATGCACATTGGTGTCTGAATATCAAACCAATGAGTGACTATATGTTCATTTTAAACTCTGTAAATGTTTATTCCATTGGTACAATATGAGTCCACTAACAGAGATAACTGAGTTTTTAATAATTGTGCAAATAAATGTATATACATTTTAGTTTACATATAGTTTACATAAAGTTTTAGTTTACATAAAGTTTCATTTTTGAAATTTAAGACTATTTGCAGTATATCATGTTGGAAAGCACTGATATTTTCCCTGAATAGTCAGCCAACTAGCAAATAAGATGACCCTGAAAGGCTTATTTCAGACCAATTTTGATGAGCAATGGAGACAAAATACTAGAACACAGGGTATTGCTTGAGGAGAGTGTGATTTGGGAGGGCTGCCAACGTGAGTATATCATGGGGGAAGACGAAAGGCAACTGCAGCTGTTGCCAAAAATTCTCAGAGGATGTATTGATTAGGTCATCAGTTCATCTATTCTTAGGTGACTGATGGTTTTAAGCAAACAACTATCAGCATGAATGGTGAATTCAGACTTCCAAAGGGACTATAGATATTAATTCAGATAGTAGAGCCTATCTCCCTTTGTGATGTGGGTGCCTAGTGCAGGGAAATGCACTGCTGCTTTATTCTGATTACATTCTTCAGTCAAATCACTCCAGAATGACCAGCAAACGGCCCCTGAAATAGGAAAGAATTGGTAGCAGGAGGGAAATTTAGAGTTGCTTTGATAGAATAATTATCTTTAGGGACTTAGCCTCTGATCGCTACTTAGATTGTGTGAAAATATTGCTGAATAAGGCGCTGAGCAAATTCAAGTTGTCATTAAGAGAACTGTAGTTGGTATCATTAAATTATATCCATTATTCAGATAAATGTTCCATGGCCTCTTACTTGCCTGCTTCCTTTTCTACTTGAGAATTCAGTTGAGATTATTTTATGTAAGAGGAAGAGGGTAGATGGTCTTCATCTTGGTGGAACTTCATAGACGCTATAAATATTTGTAAATAGGGTTAGAATTGTGTATATTTTCTGAGTGTAGAACTGTGTCCTGAAGTTTACATTCATTAGGTGGCACAGTGTAGTTGCAGTAATAGAATATGATTTGGGAGCAGTTTAGGGTTGATTCAAAGCAGAAAGGAACAATTGTGTTTTATGTTTTTATTTCTAGGAATAGCTGACTTCAGTTTCATGTAATTGCTACTCAACCCAGAGCTATTCAAGCCTTTCTTTATAGTTTTTCTTCACCATTTTCATTTTCATTTCCACCCACATCCATATAGGAATCTTTTAAATGTATTTCTAGAACCACTTAAAAAGGGCTACAAAAATTTTCCCAACAGATTTTGCAACAAATATGTAATCTCACAATACCTGCATGCTATGACCCAGAACTTAGCTGAAATACTTTATCCTTCCATATCTACTTCCTACAATCTGTACATAAGGGCCCAATGAACATATAGACTCATTAACAACAACCTAACGAAAATGGCATCTGAAAAAAAATACAGTTTCAGAGATTTCATATTATGCATTGTAATACTGGATATCACTGATTTGTGATTCATCTCTTTTCTAAATCTACTTTTGATATAATTAATAAATTTTGTGTGACTATAACCTACCTACTTAACATAATTATTTTCTTTTTTGGGGGGTTTAAAAGTTCTCTTTATTTTTATTTTATTTTATTGGATGACAAAATTAAGAGGTTTATAGACAAGAATAAGTCTGTCCTTTCCTTTTTTTAACATAATGTAATTATTTTCATTGCAGTGCAAGCACATGCAAATTGATACAACTGCAGCTATTGTAGGCAAGATTTCATGTTTTGCTTTTTCCATTAACACATCAATATTTTCCATGTTTGTCCACAGTGTACAATTTTATGTTATAATCACTTCTAGATTCTTCATCCAGTTGTTCTAGCATAAATTATTTAGCCATCCCTGTTACCTACTGTTCTTTTTCTTTTTTTTAATAAAGAGATCCCCTGGAACTCACAGGTAAGTTTCTATGACAATACCAACAATCTAAGCATTTCTGCTTTACTTTGCCATTCCTCTCATTTCTACTTGGGGTGTGGTGACAAACCATCTTAGAGAAAGGATATTAACCAAGGAGAGATAGTCATACACATTGTATAAGGTTACTAAAGGACATCTATGATATGAATTACTGTCTGTTTATTTCACATTCATTAGGGTTCTCATTATGTTATACCTACTTCAAGGGTAGCTTTCAAAGGTTGGTGGTTTCCAGCACCCACATGGTAGTTCACAACTTCTATAACTCCAGGGAATCTGAATCCCTATCCCAGCCTTGGCACACAAGTAGTACACACTCAGGCTAGCAAGCCACTCATACACATAAAAAAGAAGAAATACATCTTTTAAAAGTATTTTCCTTTTCTCTTTACTTTTCTCCCTTCTTTTCTACCTCATTTCTTTCTTTCAGTATTTTTAAGACACATCCATGTAAGTCCAGGCTTTCTGAGATTCTCTGCTTCCCCAGCAAATGTATAAAAGATTCCTTGGAACTATTATAAACATCTGGAGGGTGGGAACATTCTTGATAGGTAGGAAGGGTTGTCTGCTTGTGAAGATTTCTTGACCAAGAATAGTCTGTTCTTGCAGGAGGGCAATTATATCAGATTATTCCCCCTTCCATTTCCACCTTAATTATAATACACGGTCAGATCAAACTTTTCTGACTGACTATAAACCTTCTCTCTGGGGAGAGTATTTTAATTTCCAATTATTCTTTGCATAACTAGATATTGACCCCTTTGTATTAAGACATGTTCATACTCAGACTGGAAATGAATAACCTTGCAAACATGGGGAAGAATCAGTGATATGAGGTGTATTATTTTGTTGTCCTTGTTGCTGCTGTAATAAAACAACAGGACCAAAGGAAACTTAAGAATGAAGGAGCTGATTTAGGCTTACAGTTCCAGAGGTTTAGAGTCTATAGCAGTAAGGAAACCATGGCAACAGGCAGCTAGAGTCTGAAACTGAGAGATCACATCCTCAACAACAGACAAGAAGCAGACTGCAAACTGCAAGTGGTAAGGCTTTAAAATTTCAAAGTCCACATCCAGTGATATACTTTCTCTAGCAAGACTGTAGCTCTCCATAACTCTCAAATCAGAACCAATAAATGGGGAACAAGTATTCAAATATCCGAGCTCATGGGCAACATTCTCATTAAAACTACCACATAAGGAGTATCATTAATGTGCCTCTTCTTTGACAGGCCCTAATATAATTAATGTCAGTTTCTTAACTCTTGGTGCTCTCAATCGTAAACAAAGATGGCTAGGATTTGTCTAAATCAGTAGTTTTCAACCTTCCTAATGCTGTGACCCTTTAATATAGTTCCTTATGTTGTGGTGAGCCTCAGTCATAAAATTATGCCATTGCTATTTCATAACTATAATTTGGCTACTATTTTGAATAGTAATGTAAATATCTGATATGCAACCTCCACAAAGGGGTCACAGCACACAGACTGAGAACCACCATTCCAGATAGAAATATATTTTCCGAGTCAAAAAGCCAATATTTGAAGTGTTTCTAAGCAGGGTCAATTCTTTCTGCTCATCCTAATATTTCATTTAGTTCAAATTGTACCCATCTGCTTTGTTTTAAAGAAAAAAATCCCATCCATTTTGAACATTACCTTACTCAGTATCATCTTACCAGGATGTAGATACAGAACGGTATCATAGCTGATTAATTGTTTCTAATTACCTCCAAGTGCCTCATAATTATTTGAAAACTGAGCAAACATCAGTATTGATGCAATCTTAATGCAATCAGGAATTTTCTGGTTTTGTTTAAATTTGTGAGTAAATATGTGATGATATGTTTATTATATGTATATTGGTGTGTGTGTGTGTGTGTGTGTGTGTGTGTGTGTGTGTGTGTGTGTACTCATGCCTGTTTATATATGTGAGTGTGAGTGCACATATGTTTCTATATAAGTCAGAAGACAACCTCTGATGTTACTGCTTTTCTTTCACATTGTTTGAGATAGGGTCTCTTATATTTTCTTCTGAACATGCTAGTTTAGATGGTCTGTGTGCTTCTGAGGTTTATATTTCTCTGCCTCCTATGTTACTGTAAGAGCTCTGGAATCACAGATACATGCTACTGCATCTATCTGTACATGAGTTATATTTTACCCATGAAATTATCTCCTCAGTCCCAAATCCTTCATTTTCAAAAATGATTACATAGACCTGACATGGGGGTTCTTGGATTTTTTTTTTTGTCGGCCTTAAAATGGAATAGACTTTTGGAAATATGCATAAAGCTACTAAATCATGGGGCATTTGATTGCCTTAGTATAGCAATATATTCTTTGTTGAAATAGAGATAAAGAAGGATCCCAGAACTTATTTTGATGGCCCTAAAACTACTTCAGAGAAAAGAACAAAGTATTTTACGGGAGGCTCTAGTGATAAGTGAGGAATTTATTATATGTTTAAAATTATTTGGCTGCTCTCTCTTTGCATCATCAAGTCAGTAAGTATTTATTAAGCAGCTACTCTAAGACCATATTCAAAATATCATGGGAGATAGGGTCATCTGTTAAACTTTTTCCTCCTTCAAGCTTGAATTCTACTGAGGTGGTGAAACATGAAAAATTAGGTAATGCAGAAGATGAATTGTTCAAGGCAATAACAAAAAGAAGGTGTCATGAGACGAAACATTATTATTTGACAAATGAGTGGTACACACTAATGCTCCAGGAGTTACAAGGAGATAGACCTGAGAGGCAGGCTGATATAATGCCTTTATCCCAACTACAACTCTGCCTAAAATATCCATTGAATGTTTCCTTCTATCACTATTACATTTTTATTTACCATTTGAAATACATCAAGTCCAGTCATCTTCTACACAAGCCAATCTGCATTAACTCACACAAATACAATCTTGTCCTCTTTTATGAGATCATAGAGTTGCAAATTCACCAAGTCTTCAAGAGTATGTATACTTGTTTGCTTATATATTGGACTCATTCACCAGTCCATGATTCTCAAGGATAGGAGTGAGTTGATATGAATCTCTCTGTTTTCCTTTATGATTTCATTTTAAAGTTGGATATATGGTGTAATATAGTGTTAAACAGTGAAAAAGGAAGTAGAAACATTTTATGATAAAACTGAAGATTTTGATCTTAGCCATCCTGACTGGTGTGAGATGGAATCTCAGGGTTGTTTTGATTTGCATTTCCCTAATGACTAAGGATGATGAACATCTCTTTAGGTGCTTCTCAGCCATTAGATATTCTTCAGGTGAGAACACTTTGTTTAGCTCTGTACCCCATTTTTAATAGGGTTACTTGCCTCTCTGGAGTTTAACTTCTTGTGTTCTTTGTATATATTGGATATTAGCCCTCTGTCGGATGTAAGGTTGGTAAAGATCATTTCCCTGTTAGTTGGTTGCCGCTTTGTCTTTTTGACAGTGTCTTTTGCCTTGCAAAAACTTTGTAATTTAATGAGGTCCCATTTGTCTATTCTTGATCTTAGAGCATAAGCTATTGGAGTTCTGTTCAGGAAATTCTCCCCTGTGCCCATATGTTCAAGGTTCTTCCCTAGTTTCCCTTCTATTAGTTTCAGTGTGTCTGGTTTTATGTGGAGATCTTTGATCCACTTAGAATTGAGCTTAGTGCAAGGAGATAAGAATGGGTCAATTTGCATTCTTCTGCATGTTGACCTCCAGCTGAGCCAGCACCATTTGTTGAAAAGGCTATCTTTTTTCCACTGGATGGTTTTAGCTCCTTTGTCAAAGATCAAGTGACCATAGGAGTGTGGATTCATTTCTGGGTCTTCAATTCTGTTCCACTGATCTACATGTCTGTCACTGTACCAATACCATGCGGTTTTTAACACTATTGCTCTGTAGTACAGCTTGAGGTCCGGGATACTGATTCCCCCAGAGGTTCTTTTACTCTTGAGAATAGTTTTAGCTATTCTGGGTTTTCTGTTATTCCAGATGAATTTTTGAATTGCTCTTTCTAACTCTATGAAGAATTGAGTTGGGATTTTGATGGGGATTGCATTGAATCTGTGTATTACTTTTGGTAAGATGCTCATTTTTACTATATTAATCCTGCCAATCCATGAGCATGGCAGATTTTTCCATCTTCTGAGGTCTTCTTCAATTTCTCTCTTCAGAGACTTGAAGTTCTTGTCATACAGATCTTTCACTTGTTTGGTTAGAGTCACGCCAAGATACCTAATATGGTTTGTGGCTATTGTGAAGGGTATTATTTCTCATACTTCTTTCTCAGCCTGCTTATCCTTTGAGTATAGGAAGGCTTCTGACTTGCTTGAGTTGATTTTATATCCGGCCACTTTGCTGAAGTCGTTTATCAGCAGTAGGAGTTCTCTGGTGGAGTTCTTTGGGTCGCTTAAAACCAAATGTACTAAACAAAGAAAGAATATTAAAAGCAGTAAGAGAAAAAGGCCAAGTAACATATAAAGGAAGACCTATCCGAATCACATCAGATTTCTCACCAGAGGCTATGAAAGCCAGAAGGACCTGGGCAGATCTCATGCAGACAGTAAGAGAGCACAAATGCCAGCCAAGACTACTATACCCAGCAAAACTCTCAATCACCTTAGATGGAGAGACCAAGATATTCTGTGATAAAACCAAATTTTCACAATATCTTTCCACAAACCCAGCCCTGCAAAGGATAATAGGTGGAAACCGCCAATACAAGGAGAGAAACAACACCCTGGAAAAAAACGAGATAGTAACCTTCTTGCATCAAACCCAAAAGTAGATAACCACTCAAACCTAAAGATAGCATCAAGAATAGCAGGTGGCAATAATCACTATTCCTTAATCTCTCTTAATATCAATGGTCTCAATTCCCCAATAAAAAGATATAGACTAACAGACTGGATACATAAACTGGACCCAGCATTTCGCTGCGTGCAGGAAACGCACCTCAGTGTCAAAGACAAACACTACCTCAGAGTAAAAGGCTGGAAAACAATTATACAAGCAAATGGTCCCAGGAAACCAGCCGGAGTAGCCATCCTAATATCAGATAAAATTGACTTTCAACCTCAAGTCATTAAAAAAGACACAGAAGGACACTACATACTGATCAAAGGAAAAATTCACCAAGAAGAACTCTCAATTCTGAAAACAATTTTACAAGCAAATGGTCCCAGGAAACGAGCCAGAGTAGCCATCCAAACAAGTGAAAGATCTGTATGACAAGAACTTCAAGTCTCTGAAGAAAGAAATTGAAGAAGACCTCAGAAGATGGAAAAATCTGCCAACTCAATTCTTCATAGAGTTAGAAAGAGCAATTCAAAAATTCATCTGGAATAACAGAAAACCCAGAATAGCTAAAACTATTCTCAAGAGTAAAAGAACCTCTGGGGGAATCAGTATCCCGGACCTCAAGCTGTACTACAGAGCAATAGTGTTAAAAACCGCATGGTATTTGTACAGTGACAGGCATGTAGATCAATGGAACAGAATTGAAGACCCAGAAATGAATCCACACTCCTATGGTCACTTGATCTTTGACAAAGGAGCTAAAACCATCCAGTGGAAAAAAGATAGCCTTTTCAACAAATGGTGCTGGTTCAACTGGAGGTCAACATGCAGAAGAATGCAAATCCATCCATTATTATCTCCTTGCCCTAAGCTCAATTCCAAGTGGAACAAGGAACTACACATAAAACCAGACACACTGAAACTAATAGAAAGGAAACTAGGGAAGAACCTTGAACATATGGGGACAGGGGAAAATTTCCTGAACAGAACACCGATAGCTTATGCTCTAAGATCAAGAATTGACAAATGGGACCTCATAAAATTACAAAATTTCTGTAAGGCAAAGGACACTGTCAAAAGGACAAGGCAGCATCCAACAAACTGGGAAAAGATCTTTACCAATCCTTTATCTGACAGAGGGCTAATATCCAATATATACAAAGACCTCAAAAAGTTACGCTACAGGAGCCAAATAACCCTATTAAAAAATGGGGTACAGAGCTAAACAAAGAGTTCTCACCAGAAGAATATCTAATGGCTGAGAAGCACCTAAAGAGATGTTCATCATCCTTAGTCATTAGGGAAATGCAAATCAAAACAACCCTGAGTTTCCACCTCACACCAGTCAGAATGGCTAAGTTCAAAAACACAGGAGACAGCAGTTGCTGGCGAAGATGTGGAGAAAGAGGAACACTCCTCCACTGCTGGTGGAATTGCAAGCTGGTACAACCACTCTGGAAAGCAGTCTGGCGTTTCCTCAGAAAACTGGGCATGACCCTCCCGGAAGATCCTGTTACACCGCTCCTGGGCATATACCCAGAGACTTCCCCTGCATGCAATAAGGACACATGCTCCACTATGTTCATAGCAGCCTTATTTATAATATCCAGAAGCTGGAAAGAACCCAGATGTCCCTCAATGCTTGAATGGATTCAGAAGATGTGGTATATTTACACAATGGAATACTACTCTGCAATTATAAACAACGAAATCAGGAAATTCTTAGGCAAATGGTCAGAACTGGAAAATATCATCCTTAGTGAGGTAACTCAATCACAAAAGAACACACATTGTATGCAGTCACTGATAAGGAGATATTAACCCAGAATCTCGGAATTCCCACGACACAATTCACATATCAATAGATTTCCAAATAGATGGAAGGAGAGACCCATGGTCCTGGAAAGACTGGATGTAGGGGAATACCAGGACAGAGATGCGAGAGGGGTTGAATGGGGAACAGAGGGAGGGAATGGGGCTTATGGGACTTTCGGGGTGTGAGGAAATGGGAAAGGGGAAATCATTGGAATGTAAATAAAAAAATATAGAAAATAAAAAAAAATATTTCTAAATGTCTTTTGGGACATCAGTGGGAAGAGTGGTTCTTGGTCAGGTAAAGACTCAATAGATGCTCCAACAAGGGGAAATCAAGGGGAAGTGGGAGTGTGTCGGGTGGATGGGCATATACTTGGAAACATAGAATGGGAGGAGGGGCTAGAGGGTATTGGGGAGGGAGGAAACTGGGAAAGGTTTTACCATCTGAAATATAAATGAAGATTATATTTAATAAAAAAATATTCCTATGTTGATTGAAAGTGGAATTATAAACATTTTCTGACAAAATTGAACATTTACATGGAAAACATTTCTAACCAAATTGAAGAAATATATAGAAAAAATGTTAAAGATTATCATGGAAAATAATACAGTTAAAATGGTAGACATAAAAAACAGACTAAATTCGTAGACTAAATTGAAAGAGGAATCACAAACATTTTCAGATAAAATTGAAGATTTACATGAAAAATATTTGTTAGGTTATGTTTTTTTTGTTGGGGAATTGAGTCCATTGATATTATATGATATTAAGGAATAGTGATTGTTGCTTCCTGTTATTTTTGATGTTGTTTTTATGGTTGTGTGGTTACTTTCTTTTGGGTTTGTTGGAAAAATATTTTCTTGCTTTTTCTAGGGTGTAGTTTCCCTCCTCATTTTGGCGTTTTCCATCTATTATCTTTTGTAGGGCTGGATTTGTGGAAATATATTGTGTAAATTTGGTTTTATCATGGAATATCTTGTTTTCTCCATCTATGGTAATTGAGAGTTTTGCTGGGTATAGTAGTTTGGGCTGGTATTTGTGTTCTCTTAGGGTCTGTATGAGATCTGCCCAGAATCTTCTAGCTTTCATTGCCTTAGGTGAGAAGTCTGGTGTAAATCTGATAGACCTGCCTTTATAGGTTACTTGACCTTTTTCCCTTACTGAGTTTAATATTCTTTGTTTAGTGCATTTGGTGTTTTGATTATTATGTGCCACGAGGACTTTATGGTCTGGTCCAGTCTGTTTGGAGTTCTATAGGCTTCTTGTATGTTCATGGACATCTCTTTCTTTAGGTTAGGAAAGTTTTCTTCTATAATTTTGTTGAAGATATTTACTGGCCCTTTTAGTTGGAAATCTTTGCTCTCTTCTACACCTGTAATCCTTAGGTTTGGTCTTCTTATTGTGTCCTGGATTTTCTGGATGTTTTGGGTTAAAAGTTTTATGCATTTTGCATTTTCTTTGACTGTTGAGTCAATGTTTTTTTTTTTTAATTTTATTTTATTTTATTTTTTTAATTTACATTCCAAATCACTTCCCCTTTCCCGTTTCCTCCCTCCCCGAAAGTCCCATAAGCCCCCTTCCCTCCCTCTTTTCTCCGTTCAAACCCCTCTCATTACTCTGTCCTGGCGTTCTCCTACATCCAGTCTTTCCAGGACCAGGGGTCTCTCCTTCCATCTTTTTAGAAATCTATTGATATGCTGATTGTGTCTAGGGTATTCTGAGATTCTGGGTCAATATCCCCTTATCAGTGACTTCATACCATGTGTGATCTTTTGTGATTGGGTTACCTCACTAAGGATGATATTTTCAAGTTCTGACCATTTGCCTAGGAATTTCGTGAATTCATTGTTTTTAGAGAGGCAAGTAACCCTATTAAAAAATGGGATACAGAGCTACACAAAGAGTTCTCACCTGAAGAATATCTAATGGCTGAGAAGCACCTAAAGAGATGTTCATCATCCTTAGTCATTAGGGAAATGCAAATCAAAACAACCCTGAGATTCCATCTCACACCAGTCAGGATGGCTAAGATCAAAAACACAGGAGACAGCAGTTGTTGGCGAGGATGTGGAGAAAGAGGAACACTCCTCCACTGCTGGTGGAATTGCAGGCTGGTACAACCACTCTGGAAAGCAGTCTGGCGGCTCCTCAGAAAACTGGGCATGACACTTCCGGAGGATCCGGCTATACCACTCCTGGGCATATACCCAGAGACTTTACCTGCATGCAATAAGGACACATGCTCCACTATATTCATAGCAGCCTTATTTATAATAGCCAGAAGCTGGAAAGAACCCAGATGTCCCTCAACGGAGGAATGGATTCAGAAGATGTGGTATATTTACACAATGGAATACTACTCTGCAATTAAAAACAATGAATTCACGAGTCAATGTTTTTTATGGTATCTTCAGAACCTAAGATTCTTTCTTCTATCTCTTGTATTCTGTTGTTGATGCTTGCATCTATGTCTCCTGAATTCTTTCCAAGATTTTCTATCTCCAGAGATGTCTCACTTTCTGATTTCTTTATTGCTTCTACTTCCATTTTTAGATCCTGGATGGTTTTGTTCAGTTCCTTCACTTGTTTGTTTGTGTTTTCCTGTAATTCTTTCAGGGATTTTTGTGTTTCCTCTTTAAGGGCCTCTACCTGTTCACCCATGCTCTCCTGTATTTCTTTCAGGGATTTTTGTGTTTCCTTTTTAGGTGCATTTACCATTTGATCCATGTTCTCCTGTATTTCTTTAAGGGAGATATTTATGTCCTTCTTGATGTCCTCTAACAGCATTGTGAGAAGAGACTTTAAATCCAACTCTTGCTTTTCTGATGTGTTGGGGTATCCGGGATTTGCTGTGGTGGGAGAACTGGCCTCTGATGTTGCCAAGTAGCCTTGGTTTCTGTTGGTAGGGTTCTTGCACTTGCCTTTTGCCATCTGGTTATCTCTGGTGTTAGTTGGTCTTGCTGTCTCTGGCTGGAGCTTGTCCCTCCTATGGACCTGTATGCCTGTGTCTGTAC
This sequence comes from Tokudaia tokunoshimensis, assembly GCA_036184795.1. Lineage (NCBI taxonomy): Eukaryota > Metazoa > Chordata > Mammalia > Rodentia > Muridae > Tokudaia > Tokudaia tokunoshimensis. The sequence continues at coordinate 90,574,855 of BTHU01000023.1, forward strand.
TCCTGGGAGACCAACTTTCTTCTAGCAGGGTCTGTGCACAGAAGGCTATGGAGCTGCCTGGTTCCCTGCTGCAAATGGAGGCCAGAAGGGAAGACTCCTGTCCCAAAACCAACACTGATCATATGCCCTGTGTGCTCCTAGCTGTACCCCTCCAGAGAGAAGGTTGAGATTTCACCTCTGCACTCAGAAGTGAAATCAATCGCTGTTGGGAGATCACGCTCTCCTGTCAGGCTAAGCACAGAAGGCTTTGGAGCTGCATGGTTCCCTGCTGCAGATGAAGGCCAAAAGGGCTAGCTCTAATATTTCTATTCTCATTTTTTCTTGATGATCTATCTCAGATAAAGTCTCATATTAAAGTTTCTAACCTAATTATTGTGTTTTGGATAATCTATCCCATGCAATTGAGGTTTTCAAAGTTTGGTTCATTTATGTTTAGGATTTTAATGTCTTCTTATTGTTCCCTTGTCCACTATGAAATAAATTTCTTATCACTTATTAGTTTTGGTTTGACACCTATTTTGTCAGAGAATAGAACAGTATTTCCTATTCATTCCCTAGTTATATTTGCTTGCTATACCTTTCCTTTCATCCTGAAGTCACATCTATCTTTCCTGGAGAAGTGTATTTTTTGGCAACAGCAAAATGATAGATTTTGTTTTTTTTTAAAATCCAGTCTTATACTTCAGTTTTTCTATTGGGGACCTTAATTCATTGATATCTAATGTTAATATTGAAAGATGTGTATTGATTCTTACTTTATGGTCCTTGCATTCTTAGTCATCCTTTGCTTAACTATTGACCCAATATTGTTATATTTTCCTTGTCATCTATTGGCTATGTTTATTCACATCTTTAGTTTAGAGTACTCCTTCCAATATTCTCTACAAACTTGCTATGGTGATCATAAATTGCTTCAGTCTGCTCTTACCAGGGAAGATAATGTTTTTTTCTCCTTCCATTATGAGAGATGTTTTTTCTGGATATTATCTGGGCATTTTTCTATGGTCTTCCAGAACTTATATTGCGTCATTCTAAGGCTTCATGGTTTTTAAACTATCCCTTGAAAATTTAGTTGTTGTACTGATAAACCTGTCCTTTTTTGTTACTTGGTTTTTCTCTCTTATGGATTTCAATATTCTTTCTTTGTTTTGTGTATTTTCACTGTTATATGATGTGAGGAATTCTTTTTTGGGTCCTGTCTATTTGGTGTTCTTGGACCTGGATAGGCACCTCTTTTCCAACATGTAAGTAATTTTTCTATGATTTGTTGAAAGTATTTTTGTGAGATTAACATGAACTTATCTCTCTTCTTATTTGCCAATAATTTATCAGTTTGTTCATTTTCCAATATTCCAGAAATCATACACTTTATTCATGTATTTATTGTTGTTTTTATTTTCTTAGATTTATCATTTTATTTGATTGAACAATCTAATTCTTCTAACTTGTCTAAAAGCACTGAAATTCTGTTTTCCACTTGATCCTTTCTCTTGGTGAGGTATCCTGTTGAGCTTTTTATTTAGACTTACTAAAATTGCATTTCAAATTTTGTTTCAGGTTGAGTTTTCTTGGAGTTTTTGTTTCTTAATTGAATTCTATTTACATATCTTGAATTGGTTTTTTATTTCATTTTACTGCGTTTTCTTGGTCTCCATTCTCTGGCCTTTATTCATGTTCTCTGTGAGTTTTATGAACATAACTGTTCACATATCTGTAACTGTTAATTTGAGCTTATAGACTTATGCACTGCCAATATTACTTTCTGTTAATGTCATAAAACATTCTGACCAAAAACAACTAGAGAGAAAATTGTTTATTTCAACTTAGTGTATCAGAGACCCCCTGAGTGAACAACAAGGAGTAAGGAATTGATGCAAAAAGCAAGAGGAATTTATTGTTTTAACCCATTGGGGTCATCCTATACCCAAAGGAGAGGTGGCAACCCCATAGTTCTGGTAAGCTTTATGCAGTTTTCAGAGCATCAGCCATTAGCACAATGTGATTGGCAGAACAGTATGACTTTTAAACTGATTGCTCTTTTGCTAATGAAGTGGCAGGGATTTCCTTTGTCTATATTTGGCCAGTGGTTGGTTCATCCTGCAGAATATGTCTATGTGCTCTGGGATTCCCCCACCAACAGGTGGCCAATTGTCCCAATTGTCGACCCCTCATGGTCTGAGGAATGCTAATTAGCCTTTCCCTTCTGGAGGGAAGGAGTGCCTAAGTGTTCCATGACCTTTTCCTTCCAGGCAGGGATGGGTCTAGTGGAATTTTCCAAAGTTCCTAAGCTGACCTCTTCAAACTTACAGTTCCAGGTCACAGTCTATCAGCACAATATTAGATCCTGTGGGTAAGTAGTACTAGAAGGCTACATTGGAGTTCCTCACTAGCTTGACACAGATCCACAAATGGCAGAAGCTTGGAGTTGCAGGGCAGGGTGCTTGTGGGGGAGACCTGCAGAAAGACTGAGGCTTAGCATGCAGGTCCACAAATCGCAGAATCTTGGGATTTGAGGGAAGGAAAGAGAAATGTGTTTTATTTCTGAAACTGGAGTTGGTTTATCGTATCAGAGTTACTCAGATTCAAGTGCAAAGATAAGACTTTCTTTGATGGAATTTCACTTGACAATTTTTCACATGATTCCATAGTTTCAGAAAGAGATGGTTTTCACACTGGTTGCTTCAGGCTCTTCTGTCACCATCCTTCTGCTGCAAGTTAATGGGAAACTCGAGATAGCAGGTTCTTTTTATCCTATGGTGTATATGGCATACCTGTAAGTTCTTAAGCAGTGATTTAAATCTGGAATTGGTAAATCAGATTAACTGGCTGAAAAAAGCTTGGATGAAAAGAATTCCAAAAAGGCTTCTGAAATGGCCTCCTTGTCTTTGTGGCACAACACCTGTCATGGGTCTGTCTTTACAGATCCTTTGGAAACATTAACCTCTGATCAGTACACTAAAACAAGAAGCTTATTTTGAGTTTTGGCAGCTACTGCTACTGATGTTAGTGTAGCCTCCTGCAGTATCCCTAAGGGGATAGAGAACTGGAATGAGACTTTCAGTAAAACGGCTGCTGAATAACTCTTGTTTACTCTGACTCAATGCTACTGAATTTTCAGAAAGGGTCACCTTGATTAGGAATATTTTAAGTTCTGCAATTTCTTGATGTTTGTAAGCCTATCACTTAGACTCAGCTGGTAATTTACTTCCTACAGACAAATTAATCTTTTGACTGAATTATCCATTGACTTAAAAATCCAATTATCCATTTTGGAAGTGCCATTTTGGGGTTTCTGGAGAGGCCATGAAGCAGAGATTCTCAGTAAGCTAGTGAGCAACATCTTGGCACCTTGGCACCTTGGCATCTTAGCATGACTTCCTCTAATTGGCTCAGCTACAGAGGCTTATGGCTTTAAAACTGGAAGATCACCTTGGGCCAAATGCAGACACATAGAAATTACTTCCTTGTCCTCCATTTTCAACTGCCTGCTCACATCTAAATACTATAACAAACTGTACTGGTCCAGGAACTACTTACATCTTTATAGAATCTGTCCCCAAATTTTCTGTATGCATGCCCTTGTTGAATAAGTAATTGTTTGAAAGAATACATTCTATGAGGGGAAAAGCAAAAATATTCTTGTCAACTGTTGCTCACACTTATCCTAATGCACAGAAAGGAGAAAGGTGTTAAGAGGCAAAGTATGCACCAAATATCTGTGAAAATTCAGAATTTGAGTCTTCCATCCTCTGCTTTGTAATATACATGATCTATGGTAGATTTATGTGCCATTTTTCCACCTGTCTGTTGTGAAAATTTAGGGAGGTAATGCATGTAGTGTTTATCATACCATGCACACGCAGTAAAATTATACGTGATTATTAGACTAACATTTTAAGCCCTTTCATCACTACTACATATTCTTGGCAACCTTCTTTAAAGATGCTCACTGTTTTCTTTGACTCCATAACTCCCAACCCTACCTACCAGTGTAGTGTCCTACTTGTCCACATAAGTTAATCCCTAAATCTTATCCAATTTCTATTCAGTCCCTTTGGACAATGTTTTCTATGATATGGTAGGTGGTATTTGTATCTTTGTTAAGAGAAAAATGAGGGATATAGTATAAAGAGGTCAAAAAGCACAGATTTGAGTAAATGGTTCTTTCAGGCAAAGCATCCTGACGTTTGAGGGATGGTTATGTATAGTAGTAGACAGGACAATTTGTTTCCACATGAAATCCTCATTCTTGGATTTTCACTGTTTCCTCTGGGCCATGCAGCTGCAGAGACCACTACCTGAATGGGGGATTTTTGCCAGGTACTTTAGCAATTCTTTGTTTTCTTCAGAATTTCTCCTGGTCTTTCATAGCCATTCCAACAAATCCAGCTACAAGTCTATTTACACAGCAGGGACAATGAAATGATCACAATTCCTCATATCTCTAAATACTTGTGAGACTATAAGGAGAAATGGGGTATCTTCCTGGAAACATCATTCAGTAAGACCAGACCTAGGACAGTTTGAGATCTAGTCAAGAGTTCTCTGTACTCTTGGTAGTGCTTTGGAATACAGTTTGTCTTTACTGTGAAATAAAATGATTTTGATTTTGATTTAGAGCAAACTATATCTTAAATGGAGATTTTTCGCTTGAAAATGTTCCATATAAAATAACGCAAAACTATAAAAACAATTGATATAGCATGGTATTGAAGTGGAAATCTCTCTTCATTCACAGGATTTCACCACCAATCCCTATTGCACTCCTAATCTATAGCTTTTTATTTTATAGAGCAGGTTTCTTTCATATATATATATATATATATATATATATGAATCAAATCAAATCATATATGTATATTTGTATATGTGTACATGTATAAATACATATATGATATATCACATACAACACACAATATATTACATATGACATATATGATACCTTTTATAAAATATGTGTGTGTTAGATCATATAAGCATTATAGTATCTCATTTACCTTATATACATGCATGTGCATGTGGGTACTCTTGAAAGCTGGAACAGGATGTCACAGTCTTGAAGCTATACTGTTCTGGGAATCTCTTGGAAAAATTACTTGAAAGAAATATTCTTGTGTGAGGCACTGGGATATTTGTTAGATATTGTATATTTCTTTATAGAGCTTTAAATTATCCTCAATGTTGTTTATCCCCCCTTACTCCTTTTCCAGCCATATTGCTCTCCCTCTCCCTTCCCCTAAAAAGTCTCTCCCATTTTTTTCATTTCTTCCTTTATAATATTCCTGTCCCCAGAGGCTTACCCTGATAGTAATGCATGCCTGTGGATCCTGTTCCCCTAACTGGGCTGCCTTGTCTGGCTGCAATGGGAGAGGATATGTCTAGTTGTGCAGTGGCTTGATATGCCAGGGTGGGTTGGTACCCAAAGGGTGCCTCTCCCTTTTCACAGGTGAAAACAAGTAGGAGTAGGAGGGAGGAGCCATGTGAGGGGGGACTGGGAGGAGGAGGGTTGCGATCTGGATGTAAAGTGAATAAATAAATTAATGGAAAATATTATCCATGTCCCAGTATTTATATCTGTAGAGCCCCTTCTCTACCTAATCCACATACTATTCCCCATTTTCTAAGACTACTTAGAGTTTTATACTCACATCCAAACACTCAGATCCATAAATAAGAGTGAAAATGTGGTGTTTTTCTTTCTGGGTCTGGGTTACCTCATTTACCATAATATGTTCTAGTTTCATTTACCTACCTACAGATTTAATTTTTTACACAAATTTCAGTTTTCTTCAAGTATTCCATAGTGTATATGTACCAAATTTCCATTCTGTATCTCACAGTTGAATGGCACTTAGTTTCTTTTCATTTTTTCTAGCTATTGTGAATAGGGCAACAATAAACATTGGTGAGCAAGTATCTCTGGAATAAGGTATCCTCTGGGCATATGGCAAGGAGTGGTTTAGCTGGATGTTATTGTAGATCTACTTTTAGCTTTTTAAGAATTCTTCACATTAATTTACCTAGTGGCTACATGTTTGCAGTTCCAGCAAGAACAAATGAGAATTCTCCTTTCCCCACATCATGGCCACCATTTTTGTCAGTGTTTTTCTGGATTTTAGCCATTCTGATTACTATAAAATGAAGTCTCAATATAGTTTAATTTACATTTTCCAATTTGCTAAGGATTTTGAACACTTTTTTATGTTCAAAATGATATTTCTTATACATTTCTATTTCTCCTTCTGAACTCTGTTTAGGTCATTAGCCCATTTTGAATTGGATCATTTGCTTTCTTCTGTTTTATTTAGTTATACACACACACACACACACACACACATATATATATATATATATATATATACACACATATATATGTATATATATATTCTGATAATAATCCTATATCAAATATATGTCTGACAAAATTGTTCCCTACTGTATAGGCTTTCTTTTTACTCAGTTATTATTTCCTTTGCTGTATAGAAACATTTTTAGCTTCATGAGGTACCACTTGTCAATTGTTTGCCTTAATTCCTGGGCAAATGGAATTCTATTCAGAAAGTCCTTTCCTACACCCATATCTTGTAGGGGGCTGCCTGTGTTTTCCTCTAGCAGTTTCAGTGTTTTGACTTTAAATTTTTTATCCATTTGGTGCTAGTGTTTTTGTGCAGGGCAACAGATATGGGTTTAAATTAATTCTTTTATATGTGGACATCCAGTTTTTCAGCAGCATTTGTTGAGGATATTCTATTCTTTGTTTAATGTGAGATGGCGGTTATTATTCAAATTCATATTTAAGATTTACATTTTTTCAGTTGATATACTTAACCTGTTTTGTGCCAGTACCATAGTGTTTTAACTCCAATAGCTTTGTAGTATAGCTTGACATCTGGTATGGTAATCCCTCAAACACTGTTCTTTTTGCTCATAGTTGCTTTGGCTCTCATGGATTTTTGTAGTTCCATGAGAATTTTAGGATATTTTTCCCATTTCTGTGAAGAGTTTTATGGGATTTTTGAATGTAATTGTGTTGAGTCTGTACATTGTTGTTTTCATGACGGTCCTATTTGAAAATATTAATTCTATCAATTCATGAACATTGGAAGTTTTTACATTTTCTAGTGTCTTCATTCACCTCGTTTTGCTCTAATATGTAGTATTTGGTGTACTGGCTGGCTTTATGTCAATCTGATACAAGCTAGAGTCATAGAGAGGAAGGAGCCTCAATTGAGAAAATGCCTCCATAAGATCCAGCTGTAAGGCATTTTCTTTATTACTGATTGCTGGGGGAGGGACCAACTCATTTTGGGTGGTGTCAGTTCTGGGCAGGTGGACCTGTGCTCTATAGATAGCAGGCTGTCTACTTCCTTTTTCAATTAATTTAGCAATGTTTTTTATGTCTACCATTTTACTCTTTAATTTTCCATGAAAATTGTCAATCTTAATGTGTTTTTCTATATGCTTCTTCAATTTTGTCAGAAACATTTTCCATGTAAATCTTTAATTTTATCATAAAATGTCTTTACTTCCCTTTTCAAGAAAAAAAAAAGAAAAAAAGAAAGTAAAGAAATAGACAATACTGAGTGTTGCCATATATTCAAAAATAAAAGTTCTTCTCAACAACAACAAAGATAGCATGCTGAACAAGTCATGGGAAGCAATCTAGTAAGCAGCACTCACCCATGACCTCTGTATCAGCTCCTGGCTCTAGGTTCCTGCCCTGTTTGAGTTCCTGTGCTGACTTCCTTTGATGATAAACATCAATGTGAACATCTGAGCCTTTCCTCCCCAACTTACTTTTTGGTCAAGGTGTTTCTTCGCAGCAACAGAAACCTTAAGACACTTGATTAGTTTTATTCCTGGACATAGTTTTCAGGCTATTGTATTCCCAGGTGTTCATTATTACTGTCTGCTTTTTTTAAAGCAGGTTTTTTATCCTGCCATTTTGCTCAAGATGTTGATCATTTCTGGAAGTTTTCTAGTGGAATTTTTTGTTATCTTCTATGCATAATATTATATCATTGGCATATGAGATTATTTAACTTTTCCTTTTGTAATCCTTTAATTTCCCTTTCTTAATTTAATGCTCCAACTTTAAGGACTGTGTTGAAAAGGGGGTAGAGATGGTGAACAGGCCTATTTTCATTCCATATCTCAATTTGAGATTTCTGCATTTAGGATAATGTTGGCTGTGTGTTTGACATGTATGACCTTTATTATGTTATGGTATATTCCCCACAGTCCTATTATTTCTTGAAATTTTATTATTAAGGCATGTACAATTTTATAAAATATTTTCTCTGAATCTATTGAGATATTTATGTCAATTTATATGATGTATTGTATTTATTGACATGTTGAACCATTATTGCACTGCAGTGTTGCTTTTGCTTTGAAAACATGGGGGCACTTCCAATGCCATGGTGAGCAAAAAAAGCATGTGACTGGGATGAAGACTAGGTCTCTTTCAGCTGATGTGGCAGCTGTGTTACCCAAACACATGTGTTACCTATGTCTAGGAATGTGAGGATGGTGTGGGTGGATTAACCTTGAACATGCACAAGGTTAGACCAGTGTACTATTTGTGTAGCTGAGGTTAGGCCTGGGGGTTAGAAATAGTATGAGCAAGCAAGGTTCCACAGACTTAAGTAAGCTGAGGCTGTGCACAAACCTTTGTCCCAGGATAAGCTTGAAGGTTTTGATATTATTCATGGGGATAAGTTCAGAGAGATTCACTATACTGGATTAGCACACAAGATGTACAACCTGGACTAAGCTTGGACATTGGAGATGATATAGCTGAGCTAGAGTCTGACTCAGTAACTAGGCTGAATTGATGCCCAGGGTGTGCAAACAGGGCTAAGCCTAGAGGTTGGGAATAGCATGGGAAGCCTGGAATCTACAGAACTGACCATATTAAACCAGCACAGAGAATTTGAGATCTGGCCTATGCCTGGAGTCTATATATGGCATATGCATGCTGTTGTTAGGTATGAGTTCTAGGATGGTTTATTGCACAGTATGTAAAATGAGACCAAACCTAGAAGTGAGGAACTTCACAGACAGAACTCACCAGACTGAGCTGAAAATGCAGAATGTGTGACCCAAGCTAGGCCTGAAGGTTGCATATGTCACTGACTGGTTAGTGTCAGGAGGACTACCTGGTCATCTTGATTGAAATAACCTGCACTGTTTTTGAAAAACTCCATCAGTGGTCCTATTTTATAATCAGAAAGTTGGGAGCTGGAAAAATTTGGGTAGAGGTGTGCTCCAACAGGAGGACCTGAGTTTGTATCCTCAGTACACCAAAATTTGGAGTTTGGTGCAGCCAAACTGTAGGTAGAACCAGGGGAACACCAAAGAAGAAGGGGAAGAAGGACTGTAGAAACCAGGGAGGTCAAAGACACCCCAAGAACACAGCCCACAGAATCAACTAGAATTACCCAACCATCTTGACTGAAAGCAGGGCTCATAAGGGCTCACAGAGACTGAATCAACAATCCCAGTAGCCTGTATGTGTCTGGCCTACATCCTCTGCATATATGTGCTGGTTTTATATCTTGGTATTCTTGTGCAAGTTCTAAGAGTGGGAGTGGAGATTGTCTCTGACTCTCTTGTCTGCTCTTGGGACTCTTTTCCTCATACTGTGTTGCTTTGTCCAGCATTGATATGAGGGTTTGTGCCTAGTCTTATTGTAACATTTTATGATGTGTTTGGTTGATATCCTGGGAGACCTGTGTTGTGGCAAATCTCCAACTACAATAAGCCAATTCAAGGAAAAAACAACACAGTTATATATCTATAAACTACATGCCTATATTGGACAGGTATGTCTCTACACCACTTTCTTCCCCAGATATGAAATTCCTACTACTTGCAGTTTCTCCATGCCATGAGCTTCTGCTCCATCTTCCTTCCAACTTTCCCTCTGTCCTCCTCCATCCTCCATCTCCTCCAACTCCTCCTCCTCTTCTCCTCTTCCTGTCTTGCCCAGAAAACCCACCTCCTCATTTTCACCCAGCAATTGAATATTTGTCATCTTTCTTAGCCAGTTAGATAATTAAGGGGAATTCCTTTACAGAGAATAAAATTTAAAACACAGAGAAAAGAACATAAACAGGCTAATTAAAAATTGGGTATGGGGGCTAGTACCTGTAGACAGTGGAGACAGAATGATTGCAGGGGGTGGCTGGCCAGCTAGACCTTATGTGAAACACGGAGATGTAGGCTCAGTGAGAGATCCTAGATTAGAAAATATGGGGAGGAAGACATAGAGGAAAATTCCTTATATTGTTTGTCCTACACATACATTCACCCCAACACACACAGATCACACTCATGCAAACTGAACAGTTAGCAAGGACACATAGACCTTAGATTTCAGAAGGAAAATGGATGAGGAGAAACAAAAAAAAATATTTCTACCTAAAATGTTCTACTTATACATGGTAAATGGTTTGGGCTTTATAACAATTTCATCTTAGAATCATAAGTTGACTATATAGTTTATCTACCATATCCAGGAATTCTTTACCTTATCCTAAACCTATTCTTTTTTCTCCACTTACATTATCTGTCTAGCTCTTAGAAGCACTCAAACCTACTATTTGTTCTATGTTTTCTTGCTTCTTAAGCAGAAAATGTTAGAGATGAAAACATTAAGTACTGGGCATAGAGATTTAAGTAATATTCCCCTGTGGGGGTGAGAAAAAGTCAGTGGGAAACAGATAATAACTTCCCCCCAAAGTATGAAGAAATCCAGAATCTGATAGTGACCAACACAAATAAAAACAAGAAAGAAAAGGCTCCAGGAGAGAACAATGAACAACATCAGGTAAAACTACAGAGTTTAAGAATAAAGGCAGTTTCCAGCAGGTTCCATGTGCTCTCAGCACGAGTAATTGTAGTGTTTTGGTGATTGTTGAAGCCGAAGGAGACCCAATTAAGAAACAAAGAGCTGCTGAGAAAATGAAGGCATTGAGATATGTTTTTTCACAAGGACCACTTTGAATGATAAGACCAAAGTAATTGGTCTCTAAAACTCCAGAGAGAGAGAGAGAGAGAGAGAGAGAGAGAGAGATCAAGCCAAAAAGATTTTTTTTTCCTTCACAACTCTATTTTTGTGGTAGGAAGGGACAGATGTTTATAAAATAAAATGGCAAGGAGGAGAAGGGTGACTAAGTAACCAAGCCTTGGTGGTATCTGGATGTTTGTGGATGAATAACATGCCTGAAACAGTTTCTTTTAGAAATAAAGGGCAGTTGGTTTCCATCCAAGTCTGCTAGCACAGAATATCATGGCAGTCACCCATTTGCTCTCTTTCCAGTCTTGGATGAGGATGAGACAGGCAATGAATACTTGGGTAACTAAGAGACTGAACGTCATTTGTGGCAGGAACCTGAGCCTTGTGCTCAGGTGCAATCTAGGTGCCAATGTGGTTCCCTTTTCTGTTGGTTCTGCAGTTGCATCAAGAAATGTCTCTTATCTCCATAGGTTAATGAGTTTGGGGAAGGAATTGTTTACGAGAATGGCAGGAAGGGCAATGCAAAAGTCCCTTTTAGGAACTCAGAATGTACCTAGAGGCTGTGAATCTCATTTCAACCGGCAAACATACTGCCTATCAAACAGAAATTTCTAAGAAAGGAATCTAGAATGACATAATGTGCTAAATTGAGCAATTTTCAGGCTGTTATTCTATCCACTGGATCCCTTCCTGGAGGTGTGCCTTCTGGACCATTGTATTATAGGTGTTCACAGTATGACAGTTCTATATTTCTGTTAGTGGCATAAAATAGGAATTTAGTCATGGCATATAAGCCTCACATCATAATACCTGGCTTTGAGCAACAGATGGCCCTAACTTTTAGAACTTCTCTGTCACCTAGCAAAATGAGGGATGTTCTGTGCATAGTGATGCTGTAGAGACCATGCTTGTTGTTCTTACAAAGATCATGATATGCATAATTCCCTTGGCTTTCTAGTAGAATTTTAATAGAGATTCAACACAAGATGGTTCTGCTTATTAATGTTTCTTAGTGAAAACACCAGCACATGTCTTATGGTAGTCCAAAAATCTGCTTTGTTAAGGCATGCCAATTACGGAGGCAACTTATAGTTTAAGTGTGATAGTAGGAGAGTTCACAGGATCATTTGCCTGTGGAAGGTACTGGAGGATAGAAACAAAATTATATCCTCTGTCCGGGACTTGTAAGGTTGAAGTTAATTTTCCACCCTTTTGGGCAGGATCATTTTTTGTTCAGAATGCTGAATGAGGCCAGAATCTAAAAGAGGATTAGCACAGGTGGAAATGTTCTGCATAAGAAGGGAGCTGCAGAATGGGAAGGGGGCTCATTCACAAGTGAGTAAAATCACACAGAAAGAATGATTAGTTCTTAACTCAGTTGGACATAATCTTTTTAAAAATCTTGTGTTGGTCGATTCTTCATTTCTCACTCAAGTGCACTAGGTATAAAGATCATAGCACAACACCTAAGTACCAGGATCTATTCAGTGTCTTCTTTCAACCATGACAAGAACAACCAGAGACATGTTATCATGATATCAATTGTTGAATTACTTAAACATTCTTAAACATACTTAAACACACTTAAATGCTATGTTCATGCATACTTCTGTAGATGGCTTCCTGAGAGGGATTGGTAAAACCTCTCTGAGGAAAGTGTATGTAATTCAGATCCCAACGATGAGCAGAAGTTTAGCAGAAAGGCCAGAATGGCAAAGAATGATCACACCTGGAAATAGCATCAGTAAAGATACATGAGAACTTGAATGAATGGCCATGGGCAGGTGGAAAAAAATGGGATATTAGATGCTACTATAGTTTCAGAAGCACACAGAAATAATTTGTGGGACTTATTTTCTTGAAGACACATTTATTGAAAGGAAATTCATAAAGTTCACATACTATGCTCAAAATAGAGCCATATGTTCATTTGCGTAGTACTCCCAGTCACCTATTAATTAACAGCCATTCACAAAGTATACATAAACATCTACTGTATAACAAATGCTTTGAAGTATTGAACCATTTACCTTCCAGATCGATAGAAGTTACAGGTCACTATTCCAGTTTAGTCATGTTAATCAGTTCTCTTCTTCCAATATAGTCAGTTTCGATTTCTTTACAGTATTGTTAACTTAAGCATTACATTGGTTTAGAGAGCAGTGCCCAGTATCAATGAAGAATCTTTCTGTCATTCTGGAAAATATTTTCTGAGTGTGTCCTTAAACTCCTGGTGGGCAAGATTAGGAGTGAGAAAAGAAGCTGCAGCTGTTTCTTCGTGCCAGTGAAGTAGCATTTGGGGGAGCTTTTGCCTTATTTTCACAGCTGTCTTCTCAGCTAGATTTGACGAGTCTGTAATTGTCATTTTGAAGGTCGGTGGAAGTTGCTTCCTTCCTCTTCTCTCTTTTGAGACTTCCTTTATTTAGATCTTGTTCCCCCCACCCCACCCCCACCCCTGATGCTGTGTTCCATTTTCCCACATCTTTTTTATTATTCAATTATCCCTGCCATCACTTTGAGCATGGCTATGTGACTTAGGGTGCTTGCTTGTAGAAATGTGAAATCAGAACTGTGCTAAGGTAGGCCACCCCTGACCTGAGGGTGAACCTTAGCAGGCATCCCAGTTTTATATGACACAGTATATTTATATTACTTAATGTTGAAAAAATTAAGCCAACAGAAACAAAAGAAAGTGATTTTTCTTGTAAGGATTCCTCTGTAAAGAAGTTTCCTCCATCTGCTCTGAACTCCAGTGATACCACCTTTCTCTGACCTGTTTAGTGTATTCCTATATGAACCAGAAGCACATGATTTATTTCTTGGTCACTTATTAAAGGCACCTATTTTCAACTTCTTCTGTGGGTATTAGTTTTGCTTCTACTGTAAATGGCCTGTGTCTCTGCTTAGATCCTATCAATACTAGAAATGAGTTAAAATGGCAGGCATTACATATGGCTCCTGTTCCCCTAACTGACCCACCTTGTCTGGCCTCAGTGGGAGAGGATGTGCCTAGTTCTGCAGTGACTTGATGTGTAATAGTTGGGTGATACCCAGTGTGGGAATCCTCCTTCTCAGAAGAAAAGGGGAAAGGAGATTGGAGGACGAGCTGTGTGTCAGAGAGAGCTGGAGGGGGGCTACTATTGAGATATGAAGTAAATCAATTAATTAACAAAAATGGCAGATGTATGGTTTATCTATTCAGTGATTACCTGGTTTCATACATTATTACATGAAGCACAGTAGCCCAAAGAAAGAGCTTTACATTCCTGTTGTTGACTTTAAGAGAAAATTAGAATTTTTGATAATATTTCCACTTCTAAGTTTTCTTTCTACATGGCATTGTGAAGGTGTGGATTTGAAAAATGCATTTATTCCACATTATACAAGAATATTTTTGTCTTGTTTCTTCATTTGGCAGAATGAGAACCAAAAGTTTTCTTAATGAGTCATTGTGTCCTCTTCTGGTCCTTATACCTTCTGAAAATACCGAGAAGGAAGAGATAATCATAATATGATAAGGTAATAATATAGAGAAATAGGGATGGGGTAAAAATGAAGGAGACAGACATCAGCTGAGACAATAAATTATCTACTAGATCTTTGAATTGTTATCAGGAAATTGTAAAAGCAAAGGTGTTTGCAGTCTGAAGATGAAGGTATCCCTTGCTATTGGCAGTCTGTGAAGATGAAGGTATCTTTTGCTATTGGCAGTCTGTGTTTGGGAACCAAGAAGACAGATTAAATTGTGTTTTCTCTCATTCCAAAGCTTGATGAGATCAGTAGTAGTGAAGAAAGAGAAAGAGCTAATAAAGTAAAACAACAAAAGCAAACGATAAAAAAATGTATTAGCCTCTTATTACTGTTGTAACAAAATATAATAATCTTGGTAGCTTAAAAGAGCACATAGTTATTATCTTGCAGTACAAGACACCAGAAGACTAAAACAAGTACTTGAGAAAACAGTTAAGATGTAGGAAGCACTTTATTTCTTTCTGGAGACTGTAGGGGATAATTTATTTCTTGCTTTTTCCATCGTCTAGAGCATTGTTCTCAACATGTGGGTTACATCCCCTTTGAGAGTTGCTTATCAGATATTTACATTATGATTTATAACAGTAGGAAATTTGCTATTAAAGGTACCAACAAAATAGTTTAGGGTCACCACAATATGAGGAAAATGTATTAAAGTAATGCAGCATTAGGAAGTTTGAGAACCATTATTCTGGAGACTTGCTTATATTCCTTGTCCTGTGGTCCCTTTCCCTTTTTATTTTTTTTATTTTTTATTAGATATATTCTTTATTTACATTTCAAATGTTGTCCCCTTTCCTTGTTTTACCCTCCCCCCCAAAAATCCCCTAAACCTTCCTCCCTTTTCCTGCTCACCAATCCACCCACACCCCTTTCCCTGTCCTGGTATTCCCCTACACTGGGGCATCTAGCCTTTTCAGGACCAAGAGCCTCTCCTCCCTTTGATATCCAACAAGGCCATCCTCTGTTGCATATGCATCTGGAGCCATGGGTACCTCCATGTGCACTCTTTGGTTGGTGGTTTAGTCCCTGGGAACTTTGGGAGTACTGGTTGGTTCAAATTGTTGTTCCTCATATGGCACTGCAAAACTCTTCAGCTCCTTGGGTCCTTTCTCTAGCTCCTCCATATGGGATCCTATGCTCAGTTCACTGAGTGGCTGAGAGTATACCCTCTGTGTTTGTCATGCACTGGCAGAGCCTCCCAGGTGACAGCTATAACAGGATACTCTCAGCAAGCACTTGGTGGCATCTACAATAGTGTCTGGGTTTTGTAAATGTATATGGGATGGATCCCTAAGAGGGGCAGTCTCTGGATGGTCTTTTCCTCAGTCTCTGATCCACAATTTGTCTCTGTATCTCCTCCTGTGGGTATTGTGTTCCCCCTTCTAAGAAGGACCACAGTATCCATACTTTGTTCTTCTTTCTTCTTTAGCTTCATTTGGTCTGTGAATTTTGTCTTGGGTATTCCAAGCTTCTGGGCTAATGTCCATTTATCAGGGAGTATATACCATGTGTATTCTTTTGTGATTTCTTTACCTCACTCAGAATGATATTTTCTAGTTCCATCTATTTGCTTAAAAATTTCATGAATTAATTGTTTTTAATAGCTGAGTAGTATTTCACAGTGTAAATGTACCACATTTTCTGTGTCCATTCCTCCACTGAGGGACATCTGGGTTCTTTCCAGTTTCTGACTATTATAAATAAGGCTGCTATGAACATAGTGGAGCATGTGTCCTTATTACATGCTGGAGAATCCTCTGGGTATAATCCCAGGAGTGGTATAGCAGGGCCCTATGTTAGTATTATGCCCAATTTTCTGAGGAACCACCAAACTGATTTCCAGAGTACCAGCTTGCAATCCCACCAGCAGTGGAGGAGTGTTCCTCTTTGTCCACTTAACAGCACCTGCTGTCTCCTGAGTTTTTGATCTTAGCTATTCTGACTGGTGTAAGGTGAAATCTCAGGGTTGTTTCGATTTGCATTTCCCTGATGACTAAGGATGTTGAATTTTTCTATAGGTGATTCTCAGACTTTCCATATTACTCATTTGAAAATTCTTTGTTTAACTCTGTACCCCATTTTTAATAGGGTTATTTGGTTCTCTGGAGTCTAACTTCTTGAGTTCTTTGTATATATTGGATACTAACCCTCTGTCAGATGTTGGGTTGGTAAAGATCTTTTCCAAAACCACACAAAGATCCAACAAAGAAAGAGAATTTCAAACCAATTTCCCTTATGAATATTGATGCAAAAATACTCAATAAAATTTTTGCCAACAGAATCCAAGAACACCTCAAAAGGATCATTCAACACGATCAAGTAGGCTTCATCCCGGGAGTGCTGGGATGGTTCAATATACAGAAATCTGTCCATGTAATCCACTACATAAACAAACTCAAAGAAAAAAAATATGTGGTCATTTCATTAGATGAAAAAGCATTTGACAAACTTCAGCATCCCTTCATGCTAAAAGTCTTGGAAAGATCAGGAATTCAAGACCCATACCTAAACATAGTAAAAGCAATATACAGAAAACCAGAGCCAACATCAAACTAAATGGAGAGAAACTTGAAGCAATTCCATTAAAATCAGGGACTAGACAAGGTTGTCATCTATATATATATATATCAATTTAATATAGTACTTGGAGTTCTACCTAGAGCAATTAGACAACAAAAGGAGGTCAAACAGATTCAATTTGGAAAGAAAGAAGTCAAACTATTATCACTATTGACAGATGATATAATAGTATACTTAAGCAACCCCAAAAACTCCACCACAGAACTCGTACAGCTGATAAACAACTTCAACAAAGTGGCCGCATATAAAATTAACTCAAACTAATCAGTAGCCTTCCTATACTCAAAGGATAAACAGGCTAAGAAAGAAATTATGGAAATATCACCCTTCACATTAGTCACAAACAATATAAAGTATCTTGGTATGACTCTAACCAAACAAGTGAAAGATCTATATGACAAGAACTTCAAGTCTTTGGAGAAAGAATCAAAGAACACCTCAGAAGATGGAAAGATCTCCCATGCTCATGGATTGACAGGATTAATATAGTAAAAAATGACCATCTTGCCAAAAGCAATCTACAGATTCAGTACAATCCCCGTCAAAATTCCAACTCAATTCTTCATGGAGTTAGAAAGAGCAATTCTCAAATTAATCTGGAATAACAAAAAAAAAAAAAAAAAAAAAAAAAAAAAAAAAAAAAAAAAACCAGGATAGCTAAAAACTATTCTCAACAATAAAAGAAATTCTGGGCGAATCAGTATCCTGGGCCTCAAGCAGTACTACAGATCAACAGTGATTAAAAACTTCATGGTATTGGTAAAGTGACAGGCAGGTAGGTCAATGGAATAGAATTGAAGACCCAGAAATGAACCACATACCTATGGTCACTTGATCTTTGACAAAGGAGCTAAAACCATCCAGTGGAATAAAGATTGGCTTTTCAACAAATGGTGCTGGTTCAACTGGCAGTTAGCATGCAGAAGAATGAAAATCGATCCATTCTTATCTCCTTGTACAAAGCTCAAGTTCAAGAGGATCAAATACCTCCACATAAAACCAGATACACTGAAACTAATAGAAAATAAAGTGGGGAAGAGCCTTGAGCACATGGGCATAGGGGAAAATTTCCTGAACATAACACCAATAGCTCATGCTCTAAGATCAAGAATTGACAAATGGAACCTTATAAAATTACAAAGTTCCTTTAAGGCAAAGGACAATGTCAATAGGACAAAATGGCAACCCTTTTCGTTTTTCAAAAACCAAGTTACCATATGAGGATAAACCTTAATGAACAGCATACAGACAATATAAGGGATATGTGTTAAAAAAAAACTGAATGGGAACCAATACAGTTATGAAGATGTAAAATAATTTGTAAATTTTATGGCAGATTGCATAAAAGCAGAGATATGCTATTTCAAAATAATTTTATGACTTCTAATATATGTGAATACATTAACACATATACTTTGTTTTTGTTAGAGTAAAATTTAGTATTGCTATTTTCTGTGATTTCGTATAGAGTGTAAGTTAAAGTTTGTATAAGTTGCCCTTATATTCACCCTAGTTCTTCCCAAGCTAATTTCTTGGCGTTTACTTTGTCCTTTGCTTCAAAATACTTAGCTTAATTCTGAGACACTTCTGTCCTTCCATCCTTTTCTCATTTCTCTTATTCTGAGCCTTTCCCCTGTTCAAAATAGTGTTTATGGATCTCTGTAGCAAACACTGTAGAGTCCTCTTACATTTATGTGCATCATCCCTCAATGCTTATTTATTTGGCATACTTAGGAAAAATGATCTTTTAAACTATTGTGTGACTTTTGCCTAACTTTGACTATAGCTATTGATTTGATACTGCCTTGCATTATAGAGTAATCATAATTCATAACTGAAATCTCTGCTCTTTACAGTGTAAATTATTTTATACAGTATTTTAGATAAACCTGGGAAAGAAGCTAGAAGTATAAAGTTTTTCATTACCGTCTGAAGAATAACTGAGTGGCTATTCTACTGATAGTTCAATATTCTCCTCATTGTGCATTAAGAAAGGTAAATAACCAGTCTGTTGGACAAAGGATACTTGCATCTGTTGCCTACATCAATAGCTAGTTGTTCCTTCCCATAGTGGCTTCATCTTTCTTTGATTGGCTCAGAAAGAAAAGTGGTCTTAAACCCAAACATAACTTACAATCATATGATATGAAATCATAATCTTCTTTACTCAATAAAAGCTAAGGTAATATTTAATACTTTAAGTTTAGTAATGGGAATTTAGAACCTGTCAGGGCAGCAAGTTCACCAGAGTAGTTGTATAGCACAATGATTACAGTTGAATCCTGGAGTAATAAAGAATTTGTTTGGTTTCTACCTCTAATACTCATAACTTAGTGATCATAAACTGGTTATTTAATCATTCTGAGCTAAATTCTGAGCTAAATATATATAGTACTGAATATCATAGGTTAATTGCATTTCAAATATATTCTTATTGAAAATTTTTTTTTAGGCAAGCAAGCAGTTGTCAATCCAAGAAATCTGTGCATCAAGACATACTGTAAATCACACCGAGATAAAACAACTGAGACTAGTGGCTAAGTAAATTTGCTCTGGAACTGTATGGCTTTAATTCAAATCTAGGTCTTAACAATAGATCCATGGCTTTGGGCAATGGATCTTCACTTTCTGTGCTTGAGTTTTTCTCTTATTAAGAACTGAAATAATAAGAGTGTCTACCTCAAAGATTTAGCATAAGAATTGCATGAAGTAATAGAGTATCCCTTATTTTCTTCAGTGGATACATTCCCAGACAACACATGGAACTATGAAGATACTAAACTCAGTATGTTCTAGGTTTTCTTTTATACATATCTGACTATGATTAAGTTTAACTTATGAATTAGGCATGATACAGGATAAGCAATTACTATTGCTTAAAATGTATTACAATATACTGTAATAAAATTTATTTAAAATATATCATTGTTGTGTATTTCAACAGTAGAAGGGTGATTCTGATCCTAGATTCTACCACCAGCACTATACATGTGTGCATATGCACACAAACACACACACACACACTCACACAGACACTGAATAGTTTATATGTGGAATTTTTCATTTGATATATTTTGATTGTAGTAGTTTATTGGAAAGTAGATAAGATAAAATAAAGAAGTAGCAAAAATGCAGATAAAGAAGGATTATTGTATAAATGAAACACTCAGCACATGTCTGGCACATAATACATATTTGAGGACTAGCTGCTCATATAATTAATATTAAATCTAATTAACATTGCTGTCTTAAGTTAGGTTTTCATTGCTGTGGAGAGACATCATGACCATAGCAGCTCTTATGAAGAAAACATGACCACAGCAACTTTTAAAAAGAAAAGATTTACTTGAGGCTGGCTTACAGGTTCAGAGGTTTAGTTCGTTATCATCATGGTGGAAAGCATGGCAGCATCCAGTCAGATGTGGTGCTGAAGAAGAAGCTGAGAGTTCCACACATTGATATGCAGGCAGCAGAAGGAGACTATATATCACACTGGGTACAGCCTGAGCATATAAGAGACTCCAAAGCCTTCCCTCACAGTGACACACTTCATCCAACAAGACCACATCTACTCCAATAAGGGCACACCCCCTAATAGTACCAGTCACTATGGGCAGGCATTTAAACACATGAATTTATGGAGTTCATTTCTATTCAAACCACCACAATTACTATTAATAAGATGGTAGCTATTAATATTGAGATAAAGAGCAAGATCACATATGACTCATATGGTTTTGGTGTGTACAATTAGGTGTATGATGGTAATGCTCATTTTGATGGAGAAACTAACTGGGTAGGAACAGATGAAGATGTGTTTTAGGAGTTACAGTTAAGTTTGATTTCTCATTGGTATAGTATGAGATGATTATGGAATAATAAGATAAAGTTTGTAGTTTTACAGTTTTGAAGTCTGGAGTCCTCAGAATCATGAACTAGGTTTATAGATTTGATAGTAGTTAGTATATAGATTTCTTGAAATCATTAAACTGACTGAACTAACTCTAATGTAAAATTTAGATATAAATGGGAAGAGAGCTTAGGATCCATAGTGGGTAAAAACTATAAGGAACCAGAAAAGTATACTATGTGTAGAAAAGAGATAAGAACAAAGAACCCTGAATTTCCTGAATGTTAAGACAACAGAAGAGAGGTTATGAAATGAGGTGTGATTAACTTTGCAAGATGATACAGACACATGCATAGAATTAGACCATTTTAAGAAATGTGGTTGTGGTTCTAGAAAAATCACTTAGCCATTAAGAATGCACCCTGCTCTTACAGAGGAATTGACAGCAATTCTTAACACCCATAACTACTCTGTAACTGATATGAGGAACTCAGTGTCTTCTTGTGACCTCTGAGGGTACTGCACTCACATGCACAAACCCCTATACAGATATACACATATGTGCATATTTAAAAATGAAATTTAATGTTTGGCTATGGGTCTCTGTATCTGTTTTCTTCAACTGCTCTGTGAAGCCACTCAGATGGTGGTTATGCTAGGCTCTTCTCTGCAAGTATAGCAGAATATTATTAATAGTGTCAGGTCTGGGATCTCTCATGGCCAGGACTGAGCACCAGGTTACTACTCATTTGGTGCTACACTGTGATCCCAGCACCCAACAATGAGAATTAATCTTAATTTACTGTAGTATTTTTGATTGTCATAGCAACTGTGACAGAACAGTAATACTGGTGGCCTTGGTATTTGAATTTCAGGATTTTGTTAGTACCAGAAATTCACTGGCCATCTCTAGGTACTAAATTAGCTTCCTTGAATTTTGGTTCCCTTCTTTGTAAAGTAAGAATACTTGTTTGGATGAAAATTAAATAGTATATTTAAATTGCCTAATATAACTGGCTCATATTTTTTAAATATTTATTATGTTCAGACTCACTAATATTGTCATAGAAATTTTCTTTTTAAAAGTACTTAATATGTTTTCTTAAAAACAATACCCCATATATAAAACTTTTGAGGGACAGAAGTTTCCCAGGCTAAAAAGTGTAAAATTACAACACAGATTTATTTTAATAAGGTGTCATAGTTCCAATTAATTTCTCTTTAATTCTTATGTATTCTGATCACTAATTATACTAGGTCTCTTCTGAAAATAATTAATGTGACAACTTGTAAATGTCTTGCAAAGAAACTGAGTATATAAACTACAGCAAAAATATGATCATTACAAGAATGAAAGTATTCTTGCATATTTGTTTTTAAAAATTTGGATCAAATTACTTTTGGGATAATACAATTATTTGTCCACTTGTAAGGTATGACTCATTCTCCTATTCATTAGGAGAGAATCATATTAAGTGTTTAGATTTTTGGATAAGCAACCATGGTCTGGAAATACTACTCTGTAACACAAGAAACATATATAGACACTTACATTGGCAACCACAGAAATCCTCTAAAAGCATAAAATTGGAACCCATTATATATAAGAAAAAGACCTGTTCAATAAGAAAAGAAAAAATACCCAGAGAACACATTGTGAGATAAAGTAATCTTCAAAATTACCATTGAGTTAGTTTTGTGTATAGAAAATTCATATCAGATAATCAGATATCTATATGAGTAAATGATTATTCCTGTATGTTTCTCCTAACATTTCAGTAAGGTGTTCATTGTCTTCTGACTTCTTCTACTCATTTGCATTTTAACATGTAAATAAAATGCTGTTCCATTTTGAATAGTGAAAGTAATTTTAAGGGGGAAACACAAGATTGATTTCCAGAATGACTGTACCAGTTTACATTCTTTTTTATTATTATTTCCATAGTTGTATGTTCTTTTTTTACAATTTAATTAATTAATTGATTTTTACTTATTCACTTTACATCCTGTTCACTGCCCTCCTTCTACAATCCTTTCCCCTTCCTCCTCCCCTTCTCTTCTGAGCATTTACACGGTTTCCCCTGGATATCCTCCAACCCTCACATATGAAGTCTCTGTGAGGCTAGTTAGGCACACCCTCTTCCACTGAGGTCAAACATTCTTCTCTTACACAATGTATCACAACTGCAGTTTCCCCTCACCTCCCCTTTCCCCCAAACTTACTCCCCCTTCTTTTCCTCTTCAGAAAAGAACAAAGACAAACAGGACAAAACAAGATGCAATACTGGCTTATTTACACTTACTTGTTCACAGGTGAACACACACACACACACACACACACACACACACACACGCAAATATGCACAAACACACACCCTCCTGGTTTTGTATATTGATAACCTGCAGAATTCTTGTGATTATTCTTGAATATTCTAGTTGATATCCCAGCCCCCAATATGCCTTTTCTGTTGATGTACCTCTGGTATGGTTTTAATATTTATTGTCAGGCTTTATACTTTGGCTCTTCATCTACATTATTATGAGGTTTCCTGAGTTTTGAATTAGTAGGGCTTATCATCCTGTTTGCTTATCTCTTGCTTATTAACAGTGATGAATCACCTAAAAGGAGACATGAAAAATTGTATGTTATGTTTGAAGGATGTGTTATAAGCACATAATAATATAAAAGTAATTTTGTCTTCTCTGAGCATTCATTGCTGAAATTCAGAGAAAAATCACCCTACAACTTGGGGCCTGGTGGGATGATGAAACCAGTGATAAATATTTTATACACAAAAGGTTCATTTTATAGTTATGTAGAGTTAGTTCTCTCAATCATAACCTTACATAGTAACAGGCACTTCAAGGAAACTAATGAATAAATACAAAAAAATATTGACATAATTTTGTTTATTAGTAACAGTTTTGTTCTTGGGTCTGCAATGTGCATGGAAATGCAGCTGGCTCTCTCTACTCATTTATATAAAAATCAGTTGTCAGTCATTCAAGGTGGGATTTGTTGCCAGAAACTACGTAGCCTATAACTAAACCTCTTGGCATATCTTTCCCCTTTTTTTTAATCATCAAAAAGTTTATTAAATATTTAACTTATTTTATACAAAGACATTTTCTTAGTCCACTGAATTCACTAAATGCTTGTGACTATACCAGTTAGTGGAAAGTACCATGACCTTAGCGTATTTTTTTAATTAATTAATTAATTAATTTACTTCATACCCAGAACGAAGCTTCCCCACCTTCCCTTCTCCCATTCCCTCCCTTTCTCCATCCATTTCCCTATACCCTACTTCCTTTCTTCTCAGAGAAGGGGAGACTGACCCAACTTGAGTCATTCCTCCTTTTAACTATTTTTTCCCTAAACAATGAAAATTGATCCAGTCCCTAGTGTACAGCCTCAGCCCCTTTACTGTCTTTTGTGCTCTCTACAAGAGTTAAACTTACTTTTTATTTTCATTTTCAAGATTGTGATTTAATGAGTGTCTCTCCCTTCCTTTTTTTCTCCC
The DNA here is from genome assembly GCA_036184795.1 of Tokudaia tokunoshimensis. Classification (NCBI taxonomy): domain Eukaryota; kingdom Metazoa; phylum Chordata; class Mammalia; order Rodentia; family Muridae; genus Tokudaia; species Tokudaia tokunoshimensis. The sequence goes on from BTHU01000023.1 coordinate 90,599,366, forward strand.
TCCAAACCTTGGGTTTTGTCTTTTTTATTTCATGGAAATGAGACTATTTCACTCTGATGGCACTCAATGGTGCAAAAGGGAAAGTGAGTAGAAAATCTACTGTCAGTTTCTTTAAGTGGGCTATGGTGCTGCACTGGGCACAGATCACATTAGTTTAATGGAAAGGTGGCAAAATGACCTTCTAGCAATATGTTATGTCTATTATTGAAGCACTACATTATGATATTATTTTGGATTTTGATTAAAAACTGACTCTCAAAACTCTGCACAAGAACAACAAAATCTGAGACTCGGGGAAGGTAACTGATTTTTTCACAGGTGTTTAGGTATTTTAGAAACATAGTATTTGTGTGGTTTCTGGTTTCCACGTTTTCCTTTGGAAAATAATTCTAGGTTAAACAAATGGGTTATATAAAACTGACCTCTTCAGCTCAGGAAAAAGTTTAGCCTTGGGATATAACTCTTATAACTTGATATTAGGTTATGCGGCCAAGTTTACTTTTTAACTATATATTTCACAACTGTAATTTTTGTTTCTCTCTAATTGTTTCATATTTTTAATATCTTTTAGTTTATACTTGAAATTGTTTTATATATCACACCATCTTAAATTTTTATCCTTTTATTTATTTTGTGAATATAGGCTTTTGCCTGCACATATGTCTCAGGTAATCATATGCATGTCTTGTGCCCATGGAGGCCAGAAGAGGTTGTTGTGTTCCCTGGAACTGAATTACAGATGCCCATGGGCCACCATGCAAGTACTTAGAACTAAACCCAGGTACTCAATAAGAGCAACAAATTTACTTAGCCACCGAGTTACCTCTCTATCCCCATAATAACGCTATTTAATATACTTAGTTTCTCAGTGCTTTGTATAGAGCATACAAAAACTAAGCTAAGAAAAAAAATAATTTCTCTATATGATTTGCTAATACCAACTTTCCTTTTAGCAGTTTTTGTTCAACTTTTTACCTTTAATTAGCTAATTCGTTAAGGCAGCAGTTCCCAACTGCTTTTGGGGTCAGACAATGCTTTTATAGGGGTTGCCTAAGAACCTCAGAAAACACAGATACTATGATTCATAATAGTAGCAAAATTACAGTTATGAGGTAGCAGCAAAAAATAATTTTATGATTGGGAATCACCACAAAATGAGGAACTGTATTAAAGAAAGGCAACATTAGGAAAGTTGAGAACCACTTTAGGAAATTTTTGTAGGTCATCAAATATCGGTACACCTTTAAATGATTAATGATATGATATGATTGGTACCCTTCTATGATTCTTCTTATTCTTTTCTCCTTTCATTTTTAGGAGTAGAATTAAGATTCTAGGCAATTCTATCCTTTTATTAAACATAAATAATATAAAAGATTATTAAAGGTAATTTTTCCCAATAGATAATTTTTTCCAACACAAACAGCATAGTATTATAAATTAGCTTCTTCTTCCTGTAGGCACAATGTGTCACTATGTCTGAGTGATAACATCTAATAGCTACCACACGGAAAATGAAAATAATCAGTGATTTATAAAGTATAATTGCTGTTTCATGAATGCCTCTTTAAGAGCTTGAATTTCTAGGAAGGGAGCATAGTAAAAAATGTTTGGAACTACTTTTTAATATAGTGTCTTATTAGACTAGCAAATAGCATCCCACAAAGTACATATTATGGAATACTACATTAGATTAACCTTATTTTAGACATTCAGAGAAGTCAGTTCTGCTTCTATCCTGCCTCCGTTTAATTGCATGGCCTTGGAGAATTTGCTTATGTATTGTTTCTGTTTCTGAGTTTAAAAACAAATGAAATCGAACTACCTTAGATGCAGAGTCAACTCTTAGGCCTTTCTAACCCTCACAGACATGTTTGAAATGTGAAGTTGCTGCCTTGTGAGCATAGAAGATCAAAAAGTTATGTTGTAGAGAAAAGAGGCTGGGGAACCACTGAGCTGGAGCCTCTCTGAGATCATTCTCATAATATGTGTACAGCATTACTGATAGCCAGTCACCACAAAGTTTGTATGCCTGTTTTCAAGGACAGTAACGGTTTTTGTTGATGGTCTATTACATGATAACAGTTTGTCCAGTATTTTCTGCTAAGAAGCAGTTAGAAATATTCACATTGAACACCTAGTTCAGGCATACTTTTGTCCTACCTATGTATATTCCTGAGATATTAAGCCTGAAACTAAGATTCTTAGGTACATGGTTTAGTCATGGAATGATGTCAAGAAAACCAGACAAACAAAAAACAAACCAACCAACAAACAAAACAAAAACAGGAGAAGCAGCTAAGTGAGGTCATGCCATGAGGAGAAGCATTAGCTTGTTCACACAAATATCAGTTAGATCTGTGAGTATGCCTTGCTCTGAGGTAAGAGAGAGGGAACTTTGTGTCCTTGTGTGTGTTACCCATTTGGCAGTGGGTTGCATTCAAGTAAACTTCCATGAAATATACAAGGAAGTGACCCATTTTAACTCCCAAGATGAGTACAGCTGTGAAACAGCTGGAATAGACAGAACCTGGGTGACTAGTGGGTGTAAGCTTGCCTCAGTTAAGGGTGTTCAGGCAAGGTACCAAGAGTGTCTGCTCCAATTTTTCTTATGTTGAAGCAAAATTGCACTTCACAAATATACTCCAACAAAAACTGTTTAATGTGATTTAAATTAGGTATTTATCAAGGTCATCATTTGTATCTATGTATACTAAGAAAGACTGATCAATACACCTGTTCTGGTAAAATATGCACTTTTGTTGGTTTGAAGAATACTAGGTATATAATGTTTGTATAGTTTCAAAGCTACGGATAAGATCATGTGTTACACAAATAGTATCAGAGTCAGTGTGTAAAGTGATTAGAGTGATAGGGAAAAGCCTCAAAGTCCTAAAATATCTTGAGCGTTGGTAGGGAGAGTGGCTGGTGAGTGGTATTTGGAAAATATTACAAACTGGGACTTGAATTTGGTCTATTAAAACTGGTAAAGAAGAGCTCAGCAGTTATACACTAGGGGATGTTTACTCATAAAACAATTTAGTAAATTCAGAAATGCATTAGCAAATGCATATGTTGGGAGGGAATCATTAAAGAATATGTAGAGTGGCTGGATGAAAGGATTTGTGATTAAGAGGACTGAAGAGAGCTCAGCAGTAGAGGAAAGCACCCAGCTGTGATGGAACTCTACCAACAAGTAGTGAACTCTGAAACTGCTTCCTAAGCAGTGGTGGGCCACTAAAGGTCTTTTGAACATGACAATTTGCCTATTATATGATATATGTGGAAGAATCATCTAGACAACACATAGAAGCTGATGGAGCTCTCTCTAATCTATCCACCATTATAATGGATAAACAGTCATCGATAGATGGGAACTCTTTTCTTTAAACCTTTCATGATAGTGGCTTGTATTTGGAATGCAGTTGCCCAGCTTACATCTGTGCTTGATGACACCCAGGTTTGCAAGAACAGCTGTGCAGGTCATCAGGTAGTTTTCACTAAGGTCTTTTTAAGTGATGGTGGGGAAGGAAGACCCATTCAAATTTTCTATTTGCTTCCTGAACTAAATCCCAGAGATAATTATTCATAATCACTCCTAAATCTGAAATGTGACATTGTTCCATGAGTCACCATCTAGGTTTTAACCATGCACTAAACCAAAAAAGCACAACGTACTTCCACACATGCAATTTGGAGAAGCATTCAGAGAAGTATTCTGCCTTTTTCTGTTCACTTCCTGAGTACAAATCTGGATTCTAACAGCCAAGGACACTCTCCAGTAATAGTGTATTCAAATAAACAACATGTGCAGAGCACCCACTGTATGCATAGCAGGGGCTGATTACAAAAGAAATCAAATACTTTTGCCTTTCAGGATGTTGCAGTATAAATAGAATTGTATGTTTTAAAGACAGAATACTTGAAAATGCATGAGAATGTTTGCAAAACTATATCTAAAAGGAAGCAAATGAAATATAAATCAAGAAAATCAAAGCACTAAGAAAAGTAACAAAATTAGAATGAAGCTTAAAGCAGTTACAACACTAATTTCACTGGGTCATTTTTGTATTTGTACTCTGATATGGATAAGTAAGAAAGAAAACACTGTGTTTTCCTTGCTAAACAATACATCTAGTTATTAAGGGTTATTGCTATTTATCTCATTTGAAAATATCCATTCTGTCAGGGAAGCCCCTAAATGTTAAAGATCCCATCTTTCTAGAAAAGCCAGATATCTTTGTGAACATGATGGAAAACTTTGAAAACTGATTCTAGAAATATAGATTCAGTGAGCTTCTAGCCCTCAGAACAGCAGGTCTGTTCACTCTAAGATAAATATGGACTTAACTCTGCCATGAAATATAAAGGAAATACCCATCTTCTTACCTCGCATTTCTCTTCTGAGATGCAGACACAGATTCAGAAAATCTTGAGTTAGGAATCCTGGTTGGTCAATGAGCTAGGTAAGCTTGGGCATAACTAGTGCCTGGACAGTTAGCTCCTAACTCAAAGGGCAACCTATTCAGCAAATGCAATTTGGAGGAATGAACTGGAAAGGGAATGAACTGAACTGGGCCAGAGTGGGCTAGAAGTCATGTCTAACATATAGTGAGAAAATCATAATTCAAAATACAGAGAGCTCAATGGTCAGCAAAACAGAAGTTAAGCCAAATGTATGGGAAATAGTTCAGACTTCTCCCAGCAAAGTATCTCTCAGACTTTTTTAAACGCATACTTAAAAGTAGTAAAGGCAGATCCTCCGGGAGTGTCATGGGCATATGCCCAGAGGCTTTACCTGCATGCAATAAGGACACATGCTCCACTATGCTCATAGCAGCCTTATTTATAATAGCCAGAAGCTGGAAAGAACCCAGATGTCCCTCAACAGAGGAATGGATTCAGAAGATGTGGTATATTTACACAATGGAATACTACTCTGCAATTAAAAACAATGAACTCACGAAATTCCTAGGCAAATGGTCAGAACTTGAAAATATCATCCTTAGTGAGGTAACCCAATCACAAAAGAACACACATGGTATGCAGTCACTGATAAGGGGATATTAACCCAGAATCTCGGAATACCCTAGACACAATTCACATATCAATAGATTTCCAAGAAGATGGAAGGAGAGACCCCTGGGCCTGGAAAGACTGGATGTAGGGGAATGCCAGGACAGAGAAGCGAGAGGGGGTTGAATGGGGAAAAGAGGGAGGGAAGGGGGCTTATGGGACTTTTGGGGAGGGAGGAAACGGGAAAGGGGAAATTATTTTGAATGTTAATTAAAAAAAACACAATCAGCATATCAATAGATTTCTAAAAAGATGGAAGGAGAGACCCCTGGTCCTGGAAAGACTGGATGTAGGGGAACGCCAGGACAGAGTAATGAGAGGGGGTTGAACGGAGAAAAGAGGGAGGGAAGGGGGCTTATGGGACTTTCGGGGAGGGAGGAAACGGGAAAGGGGAAGTGATTTGGAATGTAAATTAAAAAAATAAAATAAAATAAAATTAAAAAAAAAACTTAGAAAATAAAAAAAATAAAATAAAAAAGTAGTAAAGGCTTTGAAATCAGTCTGAGGACAAGTCTCAACCCTGCCACTTGCTATTTGTATAAGTTTTGTATAAGACTCTCTCAAGTTCCTGGTGAGGACAGATATCATCTTTAACAGCATAAGTTGGGTTAAACACCAAACTCACACCTAACCCTCAAGAGACTTGAGGCCCCAGAGAGTCGGGAGGTCTGGTGAGGTGTGGATAGGGGGTGGGGACATCCTCTTGGAGATGGGGTTGGGGGAAGGAGGTGTGGGATGTGGAACAGTCAGAGGGCAGACAGGAAGGGGGATAAAGACTGGACTGTAAAAAAAGTAAAGAATTTAAAAAAAATGAAAGAAAGTTAAAGAGAAAGCACCAGACTTGGTGCCTGGCGTGTAGTTTGCATTCCATCCAAGGTAGTTTTGACTACTAAAATTGTTACCACTGCTTCTCTTCTTATGCTACAGTATAATACGAAACAGATAAAAATACAAAACATCATTCATAGGATATTGAATTAAATAATTTTGTAACCATTTTCCCTATGTTATGTTTTAATTGATTAGCAAACTAATCACTGGGTTTTACCCTGACATTTTCATGTATAGATTCAGTTTATTAATCCTCTTTCTAGTACTCTTTGCCCCCTTCTTCCTCTGGACCCCAAATTACCCTAATTATTGTTTATTATTGTAAGTCACATGAGAATATACTTACCATTAAGAAATTGTTTCATCGAGGTGGAGTAGCCATCCTAATATCAGATAAAATTGATTTTCAACCTAAAGTCATCAAAAAAGACACAGAAGGACACTACATACTGATCAAGGGAAAAATTCACCATCAAGAACTCTCAATTCTGAATATCTATGCTCCAAATGCAAGGGCACCCTCATTCGTAAAAGAAACTTTACTAAAACTCAAAGCACACATTGCACCGCACACAATAATAGTGGGTGACTTCAACACCCCGCTCTCTGAAATGGATCGTTCAGGAAAGCAGAAACTAAACAGGGACACAGTGAATCTAATTGAAGCCTCGGACCAAATGGAACTAACAGATATATATATAGAGAACATTTCATCCTAGAGCTAAAGAATACACCTTCTTCTCAGCTCCTCATGGTACCTTCTCCAAAATTGACCATATAATTGGTCACAAATCAGACCTCAACAGATATAAGAAGATAAAACTAATCCCATGCCTCCTATCAGATCACTATGGAATAACGGTGGTCTTCAATGGCAACAAAAACAAAAGAAAACCCACGTACACATGGAGGCTGAACAATGCTCTACTCAATGATAACTTGGTCAAGGTGGAAATAAAGAAAGAAATCAAAGACTTTTTGAAAGTTAATGAAAATGAAGGCACAACATACCCTAATTTATGGGACACAATGAAAGCAGTGCTAAGAGGAAAATTCATAGCCCTGAGTGCCGCCAAAAAGAAACGGGAGACAGCATACACTAACAGCTTAATGACACACCTGAAAGCCCTGGAACAAAAAGAAGCAAATACACCAAAGAGGAGTAGAAGGCAGGAAATCATCAAACTCAGGGCTGAAATCAATCAAGTAGAAAGAAATAAAACCAAACAAAGAATCAACAAAACTAGGAGTTGGTTCTTTGAGAAAATCAACAAGATAGATAAGCCCTTAGCCAGACTAACCAGAGGGCACAGAGATAGTATCCAAATTAATAAAATCAGAAACGAAAAGGGAGAGATAACAACAGAAACTGAGGAAATTCAAAAAATCATCAGATCCTACTACAAAAACCTGTATTCAACACAACTAGAAAATCTTGAGGAAATGGACAATTTCCTTGACAGACCAAATACCAAAATTAAATCAGGATCAAATAGACCATCTCAACTGTCCTATAACTCCTGAAGAAATGGAAGTTGCCATTGGAAGTCTTCCAACCAAAAAAAGCACAGGTCCAGATGGTTTTAGAGTAGAATTCTATCAGCCCTTCAAAGAAGACCTAACACCAATACTCTTCAAACTGTTCCACAAAATAGAAACAGAAGGAACAGTACCCAACTCGTTCTATGAAGCCACAATTACACTAATACCAAAAGCACACAAAGATCCGACAAAGAAAGAGAATCTCAGGCCAATCTCTCTTATGAATATCGATGCAAAAATACTCAATAAAATTCTTGCCAACCGAATCCAAGAACACATCAAAATGATCATTCACTATGATCAAGTAGGCTTCATCCCAGGGATGCAGGGATGGTTCAATATAAGGAAATCCATCATTGTAATCCACTATATAAATAATCTCGAATAAAAAAACCACATGGTCATCTCATTAGATGCTGAGAAAGCATTTGACAAAATTCAGCTTCCTTTCATGCTAAAGGTCTTGGAAAGATCAGGAATTCGAGGCCCATATCTAAACATAGTAAAAGCAATTTACAGCAAACCGGTAGCCAGCATCAATTTAAATGGAGAGAAACTTGAAGCAATCCCACTAAAATCACGGACTAGACAAGGCTGCCCTCTCTCTCCATATCTTTTCAATATAGTACTTGAAGTTCTAGCTAGAGCAATTAGACAACAAAAAGAGGTCCAAGGGATACAAATTGGAAAGGAAGAAGTCAAACTATCACTATTTGCAGACGATATGATAGTATACTTAAGCAACCCAAAGAACTCCACCAAAGAACTCCTACAGCTGATAAACGACTTCAGCAAAGTGGCCGGATATAAAATCAACTCAAGCAAGTCAGTAGCCTTCCTATACTCAAAGGATAAGCAGGCTGAGAAAGAAGTAAGTGAAATGATACCCTTCACGATAGCCACAAACCATATAAAGTATCTTGGCATGACTCTAACCAAACAAGTGAAAGATCTGTATGACAAGAACTTCAAGTCTCTGAAGAAAGAAATTGAAGAAGACCTCAGAAGATGGAAAAATCTGCCATGCTCATGGATTGGCAGGTTAATATAGTAAAAATGAGCATCTTACCAAAAGTAATATACAGATTCAATGCAATCCCCATCAAAATCCCAACTCAATTCTTCATAGAGTTAGAAAGAGCAATTCAAAAATTCATCTGGAATAACAGAAAACCCAGAACAGCTAAAACTATTCTCAAGAGTAAAAGAACCTCTGGGGGAATCAGTATCCCGGACCTCAAGCTGTACTACAGAGCAATAGTGTTAAAAACTGCATGGTATTGGTACAGTGACAGGCATGTAGATCATTGGAACAGAATTGAAGACCCAGAAATGAATCCACACTCCTATGGTCACTTGATCTTTGACAAAGGAGCTAAAACCATCCAGTGGAAAAAAGATAGCCTTTTCAACAAATGGTGCTGGCTCAACTGGAGGTCAACATGCAGAAGAATGCAAATTGACCCATTCTTATCTCCTTGCACTAAGCTCAATTCCAAGTGGATCAAGGATCTCCACATAAAACCAGACACACTGAAACTAATAGAAAGGAAGCTAGGGAAGAACCTTGAACATATGGGCACAGGGGAGAATTTCCTGAAGAGAACTCCAATAGCTTATGCTCTAAGATCAAGAATAGACAAATGGGACCTCATTAAATTACAAAGTTTTTGCAAGGCAAAAGACACTGTCAAAAAGACAAAGCGGCAACCAACTAACTGGGAAATGTTCTTTACCAACCTTACATCTGACAGAGGGCTAATATCCAATATATACAAAGAACTCAAGAAGTTTAACTCCAGAGAGGCAAGCAACCCTATTAAAAAATGGGGTACAGAGCTAAACAAAGAGTTCTCACCTGAAGAATATCTAATGGCTGAGAAGCACCTAAAGAGATGTTCATCTTCCTTAGTCATTAGGGAAATGCAAATCAAAACAACCCTGAGATTCCATCTCACACCAGTCAGAATGGCTAAGATCAAAAACACAGGAGACAACAGTTGTTGGCGAGGATGTGGAGAAAGAGGAACACTCCTCCACTGGTGGTGGAATTGCAAGCTGGTACAACCACTCTGGAAAGCAGTCTGGCGGTTCCTCAGAAAACTGGGCATGACACTCCCGGAGGATCCGGCTATACCACTCCTGGGCATATACCCAGAGGCTTTACCTGCATGCAATAAGGACACATGCTCCGCTATGTTCATAGCAGCCTTATTTATAATAGCCAGAAGCTGGAAAGAACCCAGATGTCCCTCAACGGAGGAATGGATTCAGAAGATGTGGTATATCTACACAATGGAATACTACTTTGCAATTAAAAACAATGAATTCAAGCAATTCCTAGGCAAATGGTCAGAACTTGAAAATATCATCCTTAGTGAGGTAACCCAATCACAAAAGAACACACATGGTATGCAGTCACTGATAAGGGGATATTAACCCAGAATCTTGGAATACACTAGACACAATTCGCATATCAATAGATTTCTAAGAAGATGGAAGGAGAGACCGCTGGGCCTGGAAAGACTGGATGCAGGGGAATGCCAGGACAGAGAAACGAGAGGGGGTTGAATGGAGAAAAGAGGGAGGAGGGAAAGGGGCTTATGGGACTTTCGGGGAGGGAGGAAATGGGAAAGGGGAAATGATTTGGAATGTAAATAAAAAAACTTAGAAAATAAAAAAAAATCGATTTCATCGATAGTGAAATTATATATATATATTAAAAAAAACAAATTGTTTCATACCTAAAGTTTACAAAGTATTTGAGACACAAAGGTGTAAGTCACTTGCTCTTCGGATATTTATTATTTCAAAGCCCAAAGTCTTTAAGAGTCCTGAAACTCAGTTTCTATCTGATATGTCAATTAGACCGTAAACATTCTCACAACAAGGAGAGAAAGCCAGGACAAAGGCTACAAAAGCTCACATTAAAAATGCACAATAAAAATTAGTCTAATGCAACGATACTTGTTTTCCACATGACTTTGGATGGTTATAAATGATTAAAGTAGCTCTAAATGTTTGTACTTTTTGTGAGCTCATGTGTTTATAACATATAACATATAACATAGCAATGTTCTATAATTTTGTACACCATTTTACTCCTGTTCTGCCATGCTTAGTGCTAATATGCATAATGGTAATGTGCATATATTCTCATTGATTCAGCTCAAAGTAGCTTTTTGTGCTCTTTTTAAAACTTACCTTCAAAAACTGAATTAATATATGCATTTTGTAGCTTAGCAAGAATAGAAAATTTTAATAGCTTTGATTCATAGACAGATAAAATTGTGAGGAAATGACTTCTGCAGTGCTATATAAGGATTTATAATCTGTGATTTAATTTATTTTAACCAGAAAGTGAGATTGCAGTATAAATCTGCTTTTAAGTAGTTCAGTAACTTGGAAACAAATCTGTTAGCTGTCACCTTTGCCCTTAAATTTTATTTTCTCTGTCTCTATAGTTAGCTGTCTTTCAGTCTTTATGGCCTATAGTTAGTTGTCTTCACTATTCAGACTGAGTACATTCCTAAAACACTTCCAAATATTTAGAATTTCTTTATGTCATTATATATGTGCATGTGTCTGTGTGTACGTGGGGAGCCTATCTGTGTGTGCACTTGTGTGTAGAGGCCAGAAGTCCATATCAAATCATTTTCCACCTTTTCATATGTATATATGTATATAATCTATCGTGTGTGTGTGTGTGTGTGTGTGTGTGTGTGTGTGTGTGTATGTGTGTGTGTGTGTGTGTGTGTTGAGATCAGAAGACACTCTGCAATCTATTAGGGGTCTAGGGGTTCAGGTCATCAGGCTAGTCCTGGTAACAAGCTTCTTTCCCTGCTAAACCACTGACCTATTTTACTGGCCCTCCACCTTCTGTTCTTTTTCTTTTACTTTCCTTTTTTTCCTCATAGATTCAACTAGATTGGCTAGCCATTAACACCCATAAAATTTTCTGTTTATGCTGTTTAAGAACTTGAATTATTAGGGAGTGTGCCTTTTGTTTTGACGTGGGTGCTAGGATTCAAACTCAGATCCTCATTCTTATACATCAAGCATTTTACTGACATAGTCATCTGCCAGCCCTGACTGTTCAGAACTTCTATGTCTTCAAGCACTCCTCAAAAAGTTCAAAACATCACTGGTTACTGTAAAAGATCACTGGATAAGCTATTATTTCATCTCTGAAATCTAGAAGCTCACCTGTAACATGACTCCTATATAGTTAAAAAGTTGGTTATTATGGAGTGATTGATAAGCTACAGTCTGTTGGATGGTACAAAGTTCTGTAAAAGCTTAAGTTCAAGGGAGATGACTTAGTTGGTAAGTAATCTTATGTTTGTTTCACAAACACGAGAACATACGTTCAATCCTCATCACCCATGTGAAAGAGCTGAGCATAGTGGTATGTGCTTATAATGTCAGTTCTTGGAAGATGGGGATAGGTCCATCTTTAGGACTTGAGTTATAATCATTCTAACTGGTGACATGCTCCAGGTCCCAGTAAGAGATGCTATCTCGAAAAGTATGGTAGACCTCTAACCTCCACACATATACACTCATGAATCTGCACATACAAATATACATACACATACACACCAATGACTTTTAACATGCACACAAAGAATTTTTAACGAATACCTTCAAAACAAAATCCCATTGTACTCCATTAAAACTAGTAACTAACGGAATGATTTTGGAATATATTTATATGTCTATAAAGTTTTAAGATCCTCTTTAAAGGAATTTGTCAATGAACAGAAATGTATATATTGAATAAATTTAAGCCATTTTCTATTTCACCTTCACACATATGCTTGGTCTCAATTCGGTGTAAAATATATTTACAATATTTTTGTAAAAGTATTTTATATGAAAGAAAGCTTATAAGAAAATGCTTAAACCTTCATATTATGAATGAAATGGTATTTTACACAGAGGCATGAGGACGAGACAAACCCCCATAACACAGGAAAATATCGTCAAGAGCCAATGATCTTTCATTTAGCCTTTGAAGAGGAAGAGTCATTCTTTAGCTAGACAGCTTGCTGGAAATAAATAACAATGGGATTGCAAAAAGGAGCAGAGATTAATCTTTTCTTTATATCTCTGAAACTCTGAAACAGTAATATGGCACTAAATTTATACAGATAATGGCTTGATTGACCTACCCTACTCAGCTCTTCTCCCATTGTGATTTTGTTTAAATGGCTTTTAAATTTATTTCTAATGAGGCTACTAAGGTGTCTGCTATAATGTTAAAATGTTCTTCTCCCCCTTCTTAAATGCTGTGTGAACCTTAGCGAATTCCAATTCCTTGATATTACATTCATGTTCCCATGGGTGCACCTGCTCGGGATCATTTATTTACCTGTGAATCATTTTGGTGTGGGAAGGCTAATAGAAAAGGGAGGCAAAATAGTAAATAGTTTTGGCTTTCTGGAAGCGACATGAAAAAAACCCAAATGAGATGTAAAGCTCCGATAATTGGGTGCTAAAATGCATACACAAGCAAAGTCAGAATAGAGAGGCCACATGCAAGAAGAAGAGCACAAACTTCAGAAACTAATTGACTGACCTGTGCTCAATCCCAACCACATCGTACAGTGTCCCTGAGATTTGTGTATAGAAGGAATTACTTGTTAGGATTTGTGTGTTAACCCAGTGAGAAACATGTTAAAGTAGATGTTATCCCTAAATCCTAATTAATGTTAGGTGTTGTGATTCTCATGGACCAGTATTATGAAGCTGTAATTTGGAGGTAGACTCATTAGTCTGGATTAGAAGGGAATTTATTCTAACTGCTGTAGAAAGATCTTCTCTGAAATGAACATAATGGACCTTAGAAAATCATAGCCTATCATACGCCTGTTCAGCACAACATATGTAATATAGTTTAATGACTGTAACTTCAGGCATCAGCCTAAAACTACTTGGAGGTAATATTGCTTTGCATTGCAATTTCAGTGAAGTAGACTGGCAGAATAAAGCTCAGTTTTACAGTCTGACCTCTTGTTCATTACTTAAAGCCACAGTCATTTTTAAACTTTTGATTTTTTTCTTTTTGCAAGCTGTTTCTAAGACAGACAGTGTGGCATGTGATAACTGAATTTCAGATTCTAAAAATACATTTAGCTCTATAATTCTAGATGATAAATCTATTTAATGGAGAATTTTCTTTTACTGCTGGTTTGATCAATAAATTAAATAGATTGATTAAGTCAGGCTGTCAGAACCAAAGATTGTCACTAACTTAGCCAGACACATTGGCCCATTTATCAGAGACAGAGGCTGGAAAGGGCAAACTTTGTTCTATAATTCAGTAACAAATATAACCAAATAGGTCACAGCGAACAACACTACTACTTGCATCTATCTCAACATGAAGTAGATAATGTTAAAACATGGGTTGATTGGCTCTACCTGTATAGAAATCATGAGTCAGCTCAGAGATGTTTTTCCAGGTATGATAGTCTTGGTCTTGAATATCCAAAGCCTGTGTGCTGGACTTACTAGCAAAGAAGGTTTATTCTCCAATTCCTGAGAATGAGGGGCCTATTGCTCAAGTCTCTAGGTTCTCAGCTTAGAGGCATGATACTCTGCCTTTAACCACTGGTAGCCCTAACACTTAGTAGTTTTTATCCTTCACTTCCAGTAGCACTGGAGTAGTAGCAGACATCAGAAATAATTACCTAGCACTGTAGTACCTGCTGTTCTCTGGTGGTCTTGGATCATGGAATTTTCCAGCTCTACAGTGACTAGCTAATATCACAGATATTGAGCCTAGGGTGTTGAGGACATTTGAGAGTTAAAGCTGGGCAACTCTGTATTACTCCTTCAATTTCTCCTCTATGGCATATCATAGACATTTGCTTTCATTCTTCCTAGCTCCTCTGTACTTCCTTTCTTTGCTTGCTCTCTTTCCCGGGTGATAGTGGTTTCCATGAGCATGGAGTCCATCAAAGCATGTGTTAGCAACATATCTGGAGTCAGTTGTTGCAAACTGTTGTAGCTGTGACTGTGTCTTCTGGAGCTAGACTTAAGCTTTGGTAGCAAGCAGCATAGTGGAATATTGCTTTCTCAGGGAGTCAATGGGCTTCTCACAGGAGTCAGGCGTGAATGAGAACTATCAGAATTCTTTGCTGATAGTCTTCTACCCAAGGAGCCTGAGTACCTTAAAGTTTTCAGAATTAAATTATCTTAGCCTTTAGCAACGTATTTAAAGAAAAAGGAAACATGGAAAAGAGTGCTTTTAAGACAGCAATGTCATAAATTATATATTGATATAAAAGTGTTCTAAAAATTCTAGTTCCTGTGTCAGTATCCTAGGGACAGGTGGATACTGATCAGTTTGTTACAAACTAGATCAGTGGGTCTCAGCCTATGTGGGTCATTACTCCTTTGGGGGTTGTATATCAGATATTTGCATTATCATTCATAACAGTAACAGAATTACTGTTATGAAGTAACAATAGAATATTTTTATGATTGGTGGTCACCACAGATTGAAGAACTGGATTGAAGAGTCATAGCATTAGGAAAGTAGAGAAGCACTGAATTAGAGCGTAGAAATCATCTCAATATAATGGGAAGGAAAGTTTTATTATTTTTATTAGCTTGCTTGACATTTTTCCTGTTTTTCCATGTTTATTTCTTTCTATATACCTGCCTTTGTATTTATATATCATGTGATGTTCTTTCTAAATTTTAAACAGAATAAGCCATTCTTTTATTTGTAACTGAACTGAAGATATGCCTGACATATTATACAGCAAAAATGTATTAAACATTATCCTTGCTTTCATGAAGCATATATAAAAACATCATGACTAGAAACATTTTTAAAAGATCATATTGGGGATATAGATGTAGCACAGTGTGAGGTAATTTGACTAGTAGGTATGAGATCCTGACTTCCATGTCTAGTATCAAATGAAAATAGGTCTTAATGAATAATCACACCTATAAAGTAGGAAGAAGTGTGTTAAATTGGAATATGGGATCAGAAAAAAAAGGGGGGGAAACAGTTACTAATGAGTATTCCAGTTAATCACATAAGGTACCCTCTGGGCTTTCTAAATACATTGCCCTTTCTATCCAAACCTTGTCCCTCCCTCCTTTTTTGTTCCCTTCCATAGATTTTGGCCTTCTTGGCATCTAATGGTGGCTTTGTGAAACCTGGCATTGACTTCTCCCTAGTATTTTTATCTCTTCTTCCAGAATTTTATTTTTAGTCATATAACCTAGATGCCTAAACCACTTTAAATGGTTTACGAAAAATACTAGAATCTCCTTCTTTACCAAATGTAAGTATAAATATTGTCAGAGGCTTATATGTCCAGCATTCTAAATGACAGTGTTCCCAAAAATGGTTTATGAAAAATTGTTTTATATTTTTTAGGATTTTGTCTTATAAAACTAAAGGTGATCTCTAAGAATTCAATTAAGAACATACCCATTAATTTATTAACAAATATTTGTTGTGTGCTCATATATGGCAGGCATATGTGAACACCCAGGGCATAAAATAAGTACACTTGAAATGATTTTAATAAACATACAAACACATGCATACAAACACATTTTCTTTTTCATATGCGCACAGAACATGATAAATTATATATGTCATAAAGAGAAAAACATGTATCAGGAAAATAAATTCTCAGAAGAAAATAAATTTGGATTTAAAGAATAAAGAGCAATTTGTTGAAATGTCAAGGCACAATTTAGAAAGGTTTTGATGCTGAAATGTAAAAAAAACAAGTGAAAAACATCTGGAAAGGCTGAAATATACTTAAATAGAGAGGTCTTTTAACTCACATTAAAGAAGTGAATTTGGAGATGGAAAGATGATTCACCAGTTAACAGCATTTGGTGTTCTTACAAGGGTTCAGATTTTGTTTTCAGCACCCACATAGTGGCTTCACAATTCACTGCCTCCACAGGCAAATGACACACATTGAGATATACAGACATAAATGTAGGTAAACACTTCGAAGCTTAAAACAAAATAAAATAAAAAAGTGAATCCAATATTGGGTATATTAGTGAGCAATAATTCCTGAGCTTTAGAGGAATTTTAATCCAGCAACATGGCTACTCTAGCAAAGGATAACATCCAAAGACTTTCTAGACCTGTGTGTTCTGACTGGAATACTGACAAACCTTTAGTACACAACTTTACTCCAAAACAATGAAAGTAAAGTTGGTTTGTAGAAGGAAGCAGCCATGTTTGAAAGTAAGGTCTAATTGAGGGACAGACAAAGTAATAAATCAGAGAAAGATTTGACAGAATGAGTTAGAGATAGGATATAACCACTCATCACAGAGTGAGTCAGGAATAGAAGACAATTCAATGAGTGCAGTTTATTTGAGTTTAGGCAAAACAGTAGAGTTTAGTTGAATTCAGGTTAGTGTAGTTTGGTCCAGTTTATTTGAATGCAGTTGAGTTCAGTTCAGGTAGTCAGTGCAGCCAAGTGCAGTTCAGTTCGCAGAATTCAGAGGCAGTTTTTCTTTTTCTTCTTTTTTTTTTTTTAGCTTTTTAATTAGATATATTCTTTATTTGTCTCCTTTTCTGCCCCCCCCCTCCGAAAATCCTCTAACCCATCCTCCTGCTCACCAATCCACCCACTCTCACTTCCCTGTCCTGGCATTCCCTTACACTGGGGCATCTAGCCTTCTCAGGACCAAAGGCCTCTCCTCCCTTTGATGTCTAACAAGGCCAACCTCTGCTGCATATGCATCTGGAGCCATGTGTACTCATTGGTTGGTGGTTTAGTCCCTGGGAGCTCTGGGGTTACTGGGTGGTTCAAATTGTTGTTCCTCCTGTGGGGCTGCAAACCCTTCAGCTCCTTGGGTCCTTTCTCTAGCTCCTCCATTGGGGACCCTGTGCCCAGTTCAATGGTTGGCTGAGAGCATCCACCTCTGTATTTGTCATGCACTGGCAGAGCCTCCCAGGTGACAGCTATAACAGGATACTCTCAACAAGCACTTGTTTGCATCCACAATAGTATCTGGGTTTTGTAACTGGTACATTTACACAATGGAATTCTACTCAGCTATTTTTTAATACATTTATTTATTTATTATATGTAAGTACACTGTAGCTGTCTACAGACACTCCAGAAGAGGGCATCAGATCTTGTAATGGTTGTGAATCACCATGTGGTTAATGGGATTTGAACTCAGGACCTCAGAAGAGCAGTCAGTTCTCTTAACCACTGAGCCATCTCTCCAGCCCTACTCAGCTGTTAAAAACAATGAATTCATGAAATTCTTAGGCAAATGGATGGAACTAGAAAATATCATCCTGAGTGCGGTAACCCAGTCACAGAAGAACACACATGGTATGCACTCACTGATAAGTGGATATTAGCCCAGAAGCTCAGAATACCCAAGACACAAATCACAGACCACATGAAACTCAAGAAGAAGGAATAAAAATGTGTGGATGCTCTGATCCTTCTTAGAAGGGGGGACAAAATACCCACAGGAGGAGATACACAGACAAAATGTGGAGCAGAAACTGAGGGAAAGACCATCCAGAGACTGCCCCGCCTAAGGATCCATCTCAGAGGCAGGTTTTCAGAGCAGAACAAATTCATAGAGAAGCCAATTAGCTTGGGGAGGAGTTTTGAACCAGAACTGCTGAGTTGACCCAGCCTGCCGGAGTTCAGAAGGAACTAGAAAGGGTGAGCTTACTCAGAAGTAAGCCTCCCTGAGACGTCACCAACTTCTGGCAAATACAAGTTAGTTTTACAATGAACTTCTTTCCCTGGAGAAGTTATTGGTTACTATTATTAACAATATTGTGTTCCAGAATTTGAATGTAGAAATCCTAACTCTTTAGCTGTTCAGAATTATCTGGAGATGGAAATTTTAGAGGTGGTTAAGGTAAAATTAAGTCAATAAAGTAGGTTTTGAACAAAATGATATTATGTATTTACACACCTCTGTACTTAGTTATGAATGAAGGTGTGATTATTTAAATGCTATTAGAATAGACTATGATGTAGACAGAAGACCACATGAAGGTACATGAATGATCCACAAAATAAGGAAAGAAACTCTTAGAAGAAACAATTCTAGCATCTTTGTCACAAGCTCTTTTTCTCTGGATCTTAAAAAAATAATTTTCTACTGATTAGGGTATGTAGTATGTGACATTTTCTTCACACCCTAACAAGTGAATGTAATTACTGGAAGCATTGCTCTGTACGTTCCAAGTTACTTTTTGAAAATAAGTATAAGAGAAATTAGTGAATCTACCTTAATATATCGAGAAAGACAGAACCAAAACTCTTTGTTCAGAAAATTATTCCAGGAAGAATGTAGAGGAATGGACAGCTGTCACTGTTATTAAAAACAGAAAGACTAATTAGGAGAATGTTTAAGTTCTTTATTGCCTAATAAGTACCACAGTATTCTTCTTTGTTGCAAGGGTTCTAAACAAATTGACAAATGAACCAGAAAGTGAGCTAGAGACAGAAACAATATCATTAATGTGGAAGAGGTGGATATGTAGGAGGTAGCTGTGGGTAAGAACCAAATAGAAGTTGGCATGCTCTACACTTCAGACTGAAACTTTAACAGCACAGTCAAAGAGAATATATATATGTAAAGAAATGATACCAACTCAGATCATTGCCACCCAGTTATCTCTGCAAATTCCTTTCTACTGAGAACACAAAGGCACCTCATCTCCTGCATTGAGGAATGATCATTTGATCATATAAAAAACATCTTCTTTGGAGAGATGGTTGAAGAGGGATATACTCATCCCCATTTTTTATACTGTCCTAGAGAATGAGATGTTTCACTGTTCTATCTGCTACATAAGGTAGAAGCTAGTACTCAATTCTCTTTCTATTATTTTCTACCACAAAAACATCCAGTTACAGATTACATAGCTAAATCTTCAGAATAAGTTAAGAAATTCCTCTCAGGCTGCAGTAATCTTATGCTCTGCAAAATTATTTCATGTCTGGAATAGATTAACTGTCAACAAAAGGTAGGGGCACATTTGTTAATTCATGAAGCACTTCTCCAGCTTGTAAACAACAGTTGTCTTTTACTACCTAGTTCCACTAAT
Source organism: Tokudaia tokunoshimensis (assembly GCA_036184795.1). Taxonomy (NCBI): domain Eukaryota; kingdom Metazoa; phylum Chordata; class Mammalia; order Rodentia; family Muridae; genus Tokudaia; species Tokudaia tokunoshimensis. The sequence goes on from BTHU01000023.1 coordinate 90,618,909, forward strand.
CACAAACAGTTTTTGGGAAATAATACATAATTGTATTTATGACCAAAATGATTTAGTTTAGAATATCCCTTGAACATCTTTGATCTCTTAGAAGTTTGTCTCTACCATGGCATACATAGTTCATATTTTGAGTTTAATGACTTGAACTAATTTTAAGTATGAATTTAAAAGTAATTACTTTCACTGTTTAGTATGAAGTCATCCTTCATGTAAAGTATATGACCATCTTTAAATTTGGGGCTCCTAATGTTCTATACAGTTAAGAAAACCTTAGTGTACAGCTATCAGTTGGAACTCTTATCATGAAGCAGACAGGATGCAAGCAAAGCAATTCCGTGAATTCTGCATGTTGTCCAGTTAACTGACTTTCATTTAGCCTCCAGGCTATGTTATAAAGAACTTCAGGATTCCCATGTTGTGCTTTTGTTTCCTTTCAATTTTATAGATTGATCAATTAACTTCAGAGGCCAAGCAGAAAAAAAGAGATCCCCTCAGGCTAAAAATAGTTCTCATTTAGAAAGAATTACCAAGTCTCATGTTCTTTGCTTGTTCCTGAGCTCTGAAAACTTCAAGGGCCCTCGCCTTGTTTCCGGAACCTATCCCAATACAGAAATGGAGGAGGAACATGACAAAGTAACTGATTCAAGTAGAAGAAAACTGCAAACCAATAACATTGAGGGTGGACTATTTGGAGTACTTTTAAAATGTTCACTGTGTTTCATTCAGAACATGTACTCGCAAGTCATTATATGAACAGTCTCTCTTATTATATATAATGCTGTACTCTTAGGGACAGTTGACTGAATGAATGATTGAATGGATGGATAGATGAATGAATGATGATTCAAATGTTAGCTATGCAAATAAAATGTTACTTTTGCCTTATGATTCAGAGGATGTGTAAATGAATATACTCCACAGGAACGGAGTTTTACAACTTTACAGTCACAACTCCTTAGTGAGCTATATAATCAATTTAGTAGGTTCACATACAGCACTTTAAAACAACTGAATGGAAGAAAATAAAAGGTATTTTAGTACACTGTACATAAGCTTATTCCTACTTTGCTAAATTTTTAACTTTACTATGTATATAAGCATATACTTAATTATGAGTAAAATATAATTTTACTTAATATGACTCATGGTCAAAAAGAGTCTGCAGCCAGCATATTGTGACTCATGAATCAGATTTGGCATGTAACTTCTTTTTCTAAGTAGCATTTTATTGAAACAGAGAAGTTAGAATTTACAAAGCCTAAATATTTACTCCTTGACTCTACATGAAAAGTTAGTGTTCTAAGTAACTAGAGACTTTTATGCATAGTGTGCCTGCTTTTGGTGATTTAGGTTTTTGTTTTGTTAAGCAAGGCAATGATAAAATTTCAATGAAGTTGGAATCACATCTGTCCTGCATATCTTACACCTTTGAACTTAAAAAAATAATTAGCAGTGTTTTAAAACTTACTTGTAACACTGATTGAACGTAGCTAGTGTTAAATATTTCAAATGATCTTTCCATAGGTATGCCTTTACAGGACATGGCCACATTCGTGGGTTGTCATCTGACATTATCAACCTAGTATGTAGTAGTTTCTCTTCATCCTAAGCAAACCTTGCAATCATTTCCCATTAAAAATTGCAGAAACTATTACGCTGAACTTAAATCTTACAGATGTGCTTGAAAACTGTGTAGCTTTGAAACTAAAAGCCCCTATGCAAATGTGATTGGAGGAGGTGGAGCTGCAACTCATGATACATAGGACACAAGATGCTAGGAGTTCAAGTCCTAATACCAACAAAGCCAGAAAGTTAATTTAGAGTTATAGAATAAAAATATTCACCAGAGGAAGAATACAGACAAGATGAGAGTGTTGTGCAAGAAGTAAAGCAGTGTAAGTAACACTGTCTCGCCGCCCCCCTCCATCTTAACTATTAGACTTACTCAGTTGAAAGATTTCTTTTTAGTATCCTCATTAATATTTATTTAAACCATCCTTTGGAACTTACATGCAAGATCTACAGTAAATAATGGGAACTACTTCAAGGTACATTGGTAGAGGACAGAAGTTTAGTAATGCACACACAGTATATAAAAGTGCCTGTGGACCAAGCTGAGTAGACTCTGAACTTTGTCCTGTATGAATTGGGAGGTCATAAGAGGCTTATGAGCAGGAGAACTAAAAACATTCTTTGAAGGTTGACTAATAGAATGGACATGGTCATGTATAGAAGGAGGAATGCCAGATAGAAGATAATTTTAGTTGAAAAATAATACGTGGCTGCAGAAAGTGCAGCAAATCTGTGAACCAACTCATGGATAATGATATGAAATTTATCTAGGAAGTATAACCAGAATATTTGTGGAGAGTGACAAGAGATTAAACGAGAAGTTAAGTAGAGACCTCTGATGGAGAGCTTTTTGCACCACATCAAAGAATTCAATCTTTATCTTTAAAAGAAGGCAAGGAAACAATGATGGAAAAATATCACTCGTCTTCAGTATAAAAAGTTGATTAAAGATAGGCAAACTCAGAGGTATTGAGACCCATTAGGAAACCATTTCCAGGAGACCTAGTTAGAAAGTGAGTTTAGTAAGACTCTGGGTATATAAGCACATTAAGGTCCTGCTCTCTTTTCTGAAACAAAAGTGGAATAATCCAGTTGGAAGAGTGGACAGTTCAGTTGTGTTGCAAGATTAGAAACATAGCGTAGAATGTTATACTGTTTCCTTAAACAAATTTCTGAGGTTCTGTGTTCATGTGTTCTTAGACATACTAACACTTCTGCTGGGATAAGTTATTCTTTTAATTTACTTGACTTGCTACTTATATATGCTATAAAGAGAATTTAAAAAGTAGTTACTCCCTTCCTTCTTTTTATTGTTGTTTGAAGTCTGCTATCAGGATATGTGAAACAGCAACAACTAAATAGGAAAAGAAGGTCTTGATGGCTTGTCCCCAATGGGGCACCTGCCATTGTGACATTATTTGCCAAGTATGTTTTTTTTATTTCATCCCTAAAGAAACATTAGTGCTATTTTTAAGACAGTAGATATTTGCATAAATCCAAGATTTCCTGTGACACTGTACCCTTGCAATTAGTCTTTCTAGGGGAAGAGATTATAGTCATCTATGAGTTACACTGCTATTTAATTTCTTTTTTATTTTATTTTATTTTATTTTTTTAATTTACATTCCAAATCACTTCCCCTTTCCCGTTTCCTCCCTCCCCGAAAGTCCCATAAGCCCCCTTCCCTCCCTCTTTTCTCCATTCAACCCCCTCTCATTACTCTGTCCTGGCGTTCCCCTACATCCAGTCTTTCCAGGACCAGGGGTCTCTCCTTCCATCTTTTTAGAAATCTATTGATATGCTGATTGTGTCTAGGGTATTCTGAGATTCTGGGTCAATATCCCCTTATCAGTGACTGCATACCATGTGTGATCTTTTGTGATTGGGTTACCTCACTAAGGATGATATTTTCAAGTTCTGACCATTTGCCTAGGAATTTCGTGAATTCATTGTTTTTAATTGCAGAGTAGTATTCCATTGTGTAAATATACCACATCTTCTGAATCCATTCCTCCGTTGAGGGACATCTGGGTTCTTTCCAGCTTCTGGCTATTATAAATAAGGCTGCTATGAACATAGTGGAGCATGTGTCCTTATTGCATGCAGGTAAAGTCTCTGGGTATATGCCCAGGAGTGGTATAGCCGGATCCTCCGGAAGTGTCATGCCCAGTTTTCTGAGGAACCGCCAGACTGCTTTCCAGAGTGGTTGTACCAGCCTGCAATTCCACCAGCAGTGGAGGAGTGTTCCTCTTTCTCCACATCCTCGCCAACAACTGCTGTCTCCTGTGTTTTTGATCTTATTAAATTACAAAGTTTTTGCAAGGCAAAAGACACCGTCAAAAAGACAAAGCGGCAACCAACTAACTGGGAAATGATCTTTACCAACCTTACATCCGACAGAGGGCTAATATCCAAGATATACAAAGAACTCAAGAAGTTAAACTCCAGAGAGGCAAGTAACCCTATTAAAAAATGGGGTACAGAGCTACACAAAGAGTTCTCACCTGAAGAATATCTAATGGCTGAGAAGCACCTAAAGAGATGTTCATCATCCTTAGTCATTAGGGAAATGCAAATCAAAACAACCCTGAGATTCCATCTCACACCAGTCAGGATGGCTAAGATCAAAAACACAGGAGACAGCTATTTAATTTCTATACAAATCAATTTTATTTTGCCAAATACAAACATCTACTTTGCAGGGCTAATGAATCTACATTGATCCTCAGTTTTAAAAATAGTCTCCAGTCAAATAAGGATTCTTTTCTTTTTTATCTTTTATTAAATATTTTCTTTATTTACATTTCAAATGTTATCCTCTTTCCCAGTTTCTTCTCTGAAAACCCTCTATCCCATCCCCCTACCCGTGCTTCTATGAAGGTGCTCACATACCCACTCCAGCTTCTCTGTCCTGGCATTCCCCTACACTGGGGCATCGAGCCTTCACAGGACCAAGGGCCTCTCCTCCCATTGATGCTCAACAAGGCCATCCTCTGCTACATGTGTGAATGGAGCCATGGGTCCCTCCATGTGTACTCTTTGGTTAGTGGTTTAGTCCTTGGGAGCTCTCTCTCTCTCTCTCTCTCTCTCTCTCTCTCTCTCTCTCTCTCTCTCTCTCTCTGTGTGTGTGTGTGTGTGGTTCTGGTTGGTTGATATTGTTGCTTTTATTATGGTGTTGCAAACCCCTTCAGATCCTTCAGTCCTTCCCCTAATTGGGAACCCTGTGCTCAGTTGGCTGCGAACATCAACATCTGTACTTGTCAGGCTCTAACAGAGCCTCTCAAGAGACAGCTATACCAGGCTCCTGTCAGCAAGCACTTGGTATCCACAATTGTGTCTGGGTTTGGTGGCTGTATATGGAATGGATCCCCAGGTGGGACAGTCTCTAGATGGCCTTTTCTTTAGTCTCTGCTCCACGCTTTGTCTCTATATCTCCTCCCATGAGTATTTTGTTCTCCCTTCTAAGAAGGACTGAAGCATTGTAATCTTTCTCACAAAGACAAGAAATGCCCTGGAGTCAGACATTTTCTTGCCATTCTGTCTTAACACTGATGTTTTAAGGACTTTTGAATGATTATTTTTCTGACTGTGTGGTTAACTTACTTAAATATTCACTTCCTTTAGTATCAAATACTAATTGTAGAGGATAATGTAAACATTCCTTGGCCTCCATTGTAATATTCTAGAAAGTTATAATAAGGGATTTCAGAACATCAAATTCTTATGTGTCTGTTTAATGGGAGAATATCTTTGTATAACTTTAGTGTCTCTCAATCACATCTCTAACAAATAACTGTAAATACAATTTTTATATTTTTAGTTTTAATTTTAATTGAAATATTATAATTTCATACATTTGGGTCATATTATACTTTTTAGAATTATTTGAATAATGTAGAATGATTAAATCAGGATAATCAATATGTCCATTACCTCACAAATTTTTGGTGAGACACTAGAAACATACATTTTTCACCATTTCAAAATGTGAAAACATTGTTATTATCTATGGCCACTCTGCTATTATAAATATGTTTTAGTAGCATTTTCCTTAAAAAATATTTTCTCCAGTAGTCAGTATCAGAATAGTGACTATTTATTGAATTCTTATAATACAACTGGTGTAGGACTGTGAAAGGCAGTCTGTGGCCTGGCTGAGCAAGGCTTACTCTGGAGACCCAGTAGAATATTCTAGAAGGGACAAAACCAGGGAGCAATGCTCCCAGATACTCAGGCTCCTGACACCAACTCCATACTCCTGACTCTTCAACTCCATAATCCTGTGGCCATATGTCACACAATAGTGCCAGGCCCCTAGTATTCTGGCTGAACTCCACCCCCACAGTCACCTGACTACAGTCAGGTTGTCCCCACCCTACAGTTACCTGGCAACAACCACTATAAAAGGGGACTTCTTGGCCCCTCCTATCTCTCTTGCTTTTCTCTCTTGCCCTTATGCTCTTGTCTCCCTGCTTCCCCTCTCTCCCCATTCTTCTCTCCTCTTTCCACGTGCTCATGGCCATCTCTCATCCCTCTATCTTTTCTTTTTCTCTTTACTTTTCTACCTCTTTTCTTTTCTTATTTATCTATAATAAAGCTTTGAAACTATGAGCTGCCTCTTCTTATCAAAACCCACCTTGTAAGAGCAGTGAAATAGGCCTCAGCAGCTCCAGCTGCCAGAAAGGACCATAGACTCTCCTGCCAAGCCAGTCTTCCTCTACAGGTACACGGCCCCGCGCCAGAACAGCCCCACCTTCTGCGCTAGGACCCGTCCCACAAGCCAGGCAGCTTCCCTTAGCAGGTACTCAGGAGCCTGCCATCTCTATATTGGTATGCCGGCTCTGCTTGCTCATTTTCCCTACAAAGCGTCCCCTCCCGCTTTCCTTACAAACTGGCACTGGGCTAGGCACATTTTTTAAATGCATATTGTCTTATTTCAACCTTACAACACCATAAGGGGATTATTTTTAAACTTTGCTTTATTTAAAAAGACAATAAAATTATTATTATTATTTATCTTGTGAAGAAATATAATGGAGTAGTTGCTAAATTGCCTTGTATTATGGCTTTATACTTAACTATGAACAATAATATTAACTGACATGTATTGACTGCATGCTTGGTGCCAACACTATTTTATCTGGATACCAGCAACACATATAATATAAGCTTACACTTGAGAATTGAGAATCTGGAGAATGGAGCAATTGGTCAAAGCCACAGCATACACTATACAACTGATATAGATGTATGGATTTTACAGATTCTAATATGTCTTCTCAAATACACCTAGGTTATCTACATTCTGTCATATGTTTTTAGAACATCACAGAATGAATAATGTATAAGGACAAGAAGTATATATGACATGGTTAAGAAAGATAAGAAGTTCAAGGTCAGGTAGCCATATTTGGAAAAGATCTGTTTTCTCATGTAAAGTCCCAAGAAAGTATAGGGCATAACACAGAATGAAGGACTTTGTGTTCTAAGGCACCACCATAATGGTCTTAAACTTAATTAGGCCATAACACCCCCATCTTTAAAGTGGTGCAGTTGCAATAAATTCTTACCCTCTGACTACCTCATGAAGGGGATGAACTATCAGCATGAACATTGGTGTAGTCATTTAAAATTATTGTACCTTTAAAAATGTCTTCCTACTATATTCTGTATATTTTGGAAATTATTTTGTCTATAATTTTTTCTTGATATAATTTTAATTGATTTTAATGAAACTGTTAGATCCTGTCCTTCTAAGAGAGCAAAATTGCCTCAGGAAAAACTTAATCCCTTTTGTTTATTTATTTTTATTATTTCTAAGTTATCTACTGTAAGGAAATATACTGTCTACTTTATGGAGCACTTTCTCCCTCACTCCATCTATGTATCTACATATCTATGTATCTCTGTATCTATCTACCTAAGTATCTATGTATCGATATATTGATGTATGTATGTATATATTTATGCATGTATCTATCTATCTATCTATCTATCTATCTATCTATCTATCTATCTATCTATCTTTATGTGACAGCAGTCCAGAGTCTAGAATTCTTTATCAAGATAATTTTGTTCTAAATGTAATATTTAACCCAATTATATTTCTAGCCACTTTTTTAACCTTTCCCAAGAGTCTGGAAGACAGTTTCACATATTTTTTAACATAGAGAAAAAAATCAAACTAAGTATTTACATAAATTCCTAAATGTTCATAATAGAAACTAGTGTGGTTGAAGATGTTTTGGAGTTTAAAACGATTCACTGAAAGAGGAGGTCTATTCATAATTATCTGAATATGTCAGACTAATATGTCAAAGGTAATGTTTGCTTAGAAACATATTATACTTAAGTTTTCTACTAAAGAAAATTTTCTTTTATAATGAAGCTGCTTTTTAAAATATTTTCACTTATAAAAAATAAGCTACAGTCAGCATTTCCATTTATCCACATGGGATATTTTCAACTCTCAGAAGCCTGGGCATAAATCTAGAAGTTTACAACCAGTTTTCTAAGCTTAATCTTTTATATCCCCAATTATAATGACCATTATCTCTACAAAATAGAGAGAGGGATAGTCTTATTGACATTTAAATATTTTCCATATCTGATATTATTTATCTTTACCATGAGTGAGGTAGTTTACTATAACCTTTTCATTATTTAAGAAAAAATATATAATAATATTCCCTTATTTTTCTGAATGAGTTTTACTAGTTCAAATATACCTAATTTTAGAGTCCACTGAGTAAAAATGGAGTTTGTGTAAAACACAAATTCCTAAAGGCTTTGGAAGGATTCTGAAGAATTCTGATTAGAATTCTAATCTTACCTCTGTGAGACACACAGAAGTGATTAGAATATAAACATAGGCATCTTAGATGTTGTTAGAGTATTGAAGTAGAACATTCTTTCTCTTCTTGTCAATGCAGATCATAATCAGAACTTCCTGACTCTTGACAATTAACATCTTGATCTGATAGAATTGTATAATTTCAGTTATTTAAAAATATTCCATGGTGGTCAGTTTTATAATCAACTAGATAAGAAATTCCTTAAGGTCAAGGATCATGGTTTGGTTTGGTTTGTCTTCGTTGTAGAATATTCAACTTTCTAAAGTATTCATGGTATGTGTTTAGGTCATTGTTAAACTTTACCTGAGGTCAGGACATCCTACATAATCTATATGTACTTATCACCTAGATGGTAGATAAAGCAGAAAGGATAAACTATAACACTACACACAATAGGATATTGTTAATGAGAGTAGTAAGCTACAGTTGTAGATGATCATTAAAGCTTCACAAAGTGTGAAGGGTCTGTACTCCAAGGATACATATTTAGGGTATTGAAATCTAGTTTACTACAGGCTATAAACATGAATAGGTTCAAGCTTTCTGGGAACTACAACTCAAATAATTTCAAAGTTTTCCTTTACTAAAACAAATTTTCAATTTTATTAAAGTGAGGACATGTCTAGAGTCACAGAAAAAGCCCACAGGAGTGAATCTCTCAAATCTTAGCTTCATCAGCTGCATAGTAACTGTCTTGGGCCTTTTTTGAGACCATAAGTTTGGTTGAAGTCAAGGCACTATACTGTAGTCCCTTATATGAAGTCCACAACCAGAAATTGAATAGCTTCTAAAATGTCTCCACTGGTTGGATTGCAGTACTAAAAATAATTTACTACTTAACCTACCCTTGAACTATGTAACAGTAAAGCCAATATAGAGATATAAATACCAGTCTGGAACTAGTGAGTGTAAGTACTAAGACAGAGGCATCGCTGAAAACAACTTCCAAGAAGGCTCTTAATAACCCATGTCCTATTCAAATCTTCCACAGGAAGTATGCTCACATATTCAAAGAAAATGAAATCTTACATAAAAATTGTAAAACATATGAGAAACTTCAGCACTAAGAAAACTCCAAAAAGCCAACAGATGGGAGAATTCATATGCAAGCAACCAGAGACAGTAAAGCAATATAAAAGCAACTTCAAAGTAAAAATAAATTTATATGTATATGTATGTATAGATACACACCACATATGTATTATATATATACATACATACATACATACATATATATATATATATATATATATATATATATAGAGAGAGAGAGAGAGAGAGAGAGAGAGAGAGTAGTCCCCAACTTACATTTTTTCTTATAAGTTTTTCACATTTATGATAATGCAAAGGTGATATGCAGAATAGAAACCTGTCTTTGAGCTTTTTTTACTTGGCTAGTAAGAGCCATCTGTTCCTTATTTGCAATGTTGGGAACTGACAGAATGCTTTAGCTTACAAACAGCCATATGATCACAAAAGTAAATACCCGATATATTTAAGTATCCATGTTACCAGCAGCCTTTGTATGTGGATATTCAGCATATTCTGTAAGGCATCTAATAAATTGCTACCAGTATGGCTTTTGACTGAGTGTAACTATAAGCAAATATAAGTATTTTAAGCATATTTAATGTAGACTTGACTAAGTTATGATGCTTGGTGGATTTGGCACATCAAGCACGTTATTTGCTTAGAATGTTTTTAATTTAGTATGTGCCTATCAAAATATAACTCCTTTGCAAGTCAAATCATAAACATATAAATACATACATATATGCATATATAAAATATGCATTTTATATATATAAGCAACATAGCATTTGATTTGTTTAGTTAAAAAGCAACATGAATTTATTCCTAATAATTCTAGCAACTCAAATCTGAAATCATATTAGAGCCCTTTTCAGGGTCATAGAAAAATATCACAAGAGAATTATTTTGGCTCATTCTTTCATAAGTACATTTGTCCTGATTATGAGATTTCTACTCTCACTACCTAATTACTACCACTACCTCCAAGAAAGTCATGTTTAAATACCATCACAATGGAGGTTAGTGTTTCAACATATGAATTTAGGAATTATATACATTCTGTCTATTGCTATCTTCAAACATAAATAGTATTTTGCCTCATAGGAGCTGTGGTGATTAATCTCAATTGTCAACTTTATTGGATTCAGAAAAACCTAGAACATTAGATTTTGGGGGCATGTCTGTGAGAGAGAATTTCCAGAAAAAAATAACAGAAAAAATAGAAGATCCACCTTGAATGTGGCCATCAACTTACCAAGGGTTGAAGCATTGGATTGAATAAAAAGTGGTGAAGAAAAACAGCTAAGTGTTCATGTTCCCTACCCTCTGCTCCCTGATGTAAAGACTCTTCACTATAATAAATAAGCTCCCGATTCCCTGACTTCTCTGCTATGAAGGATTCATTCTCCCCACTCACTATGGGATTAAACTTGAATCCTTTCTTCTGTAATTTAGTTCTTGTCAGTTATTTCATAATGACAATGAAAAAAGAGACCAATATGGATATCTATTATCTTCTAATTGGCATAAAACTATTGAGATTTCTTTTTCAAGCTGGACATTGAACCCAGGGCTTTACATAAGCTAGGCAAGTACTCTACCATTGAGATGGATCTTTATTCTGATTTCCCATTTGTATTAGGATTATTTTAAGGTTCGCTATAAATCTGCACCATATCTTCTTTACTCTGGAATTGATACCATAAAGGAACAGGCCTTGTATAAGCTATTGACAGACATTTTCATTTGAGAGGGGAGAAGAGGATCAGAGTAAGGAATTCTTTGATGGCTCTGAAAAGTCATAGAAAGCAGAATGCATCACTTCCCTTATTCTTATATTGGAGAGTGTTAATCACATGTCTAGGCATGATGAAGATGTAGACAAGTACATAATATTGTACTTCTGAAGAAGCAGCCAGTACATATTTCTTAAAAAGGACATTAGGCATGACTGTGGCAACTAAAAATAATTGACTTCCAGTGACTCTATGATTTGTTTATGGAAGCCTTATTAAACTTATATGTACTTTCTCATATATATTTGGATATTCTTACCAACAAATGATTTATTCATATATTTAGGATTATATCTAATATTTTCCTGTTATCTGGACCTAAATATGTAGACATGGATGTCATTTCTTTATACTTCCAGTTCAAAAATTTCCTGGGGAAATAGAAAATTTATGATAAGAATTGGGGGAGGATAAATGTTAACCAGAATATGTTGAATGAAAAACATCTATTTTAAATAAAAAGAAAACTTTTCCTATCTGGGGATGGTGAGGAAGTACTCTAGTCTCAAGAATGAGAAAGGTAGAAGTATATCTTGGGACAAGGAGACAGAGACCACGTTGTAAGTAATGAGACCATTACCAGTCTTCATCATATCTGTCTATAGATCTTTAAAGTTATGTTTTAACTCTTTAGAAACATGTACCCTTTACCAACCCTACATCCGACAGAGGGCTAATATCCAATATATACAAAGAACTCAAGAAGTTAGATTCCAGAGAGCCAAATAACCATATTAAAAAATGGGTACAGAGCTAAACAAAGAGTTCTCACCTGAAGAATATCTAATGGCTGAGAAGCACCTAAAGAAATGTTCAACATCCTTAGTCATTAGGGAAATGCAAATCAAAACAACCCTGAGATTCCACCTCACACCAGTCAGAATGGCTAAGATCAAAAACACAGGAGACAGCAGTTGTTGGCGAGAATGTGGAGAAAGAGGAACACTCCTCCACTGCTGGTGGGATTGCAAGCTGGTACAACCACTGTGGAAAGCAGTCTGGCGGTTCCTCAAAAAACTGGGCATGACACTCCCGGAGGATCCTGTTACACCACTCCTGGGCATATACCCAGAGACTTCCCCTGCATGCAATAAGGACACATGCTCCATCCACTATGTTCATAGCAGCCTTATTTATAATAGCCAGAAGCTGGAAAGAACCCAGATGTTCCTCAATGGAGGAATGGATTCAGAAGATGTGGTATATTTACACAATGGAATACTACCCTGCAATTAAAAACAATGAACTCACGAAATTCCTAGGCAAATGGTCAGAACTGGAAAATATCATCCTTAGTGAGGTAACCCAATCACAAAAGAACACACATGATATGCAGTCACTGATAAGGGGATATTAACCCAGAATCTCAGAATACTCAAGACACAATTCACATATCAATAGATTTCCAAGAAGATGGAAGGAAAGACCCCTGGTCCTGTAAAGACTGGATATAGGGGAATACCAGTACAGAGAAGCGAGAGGGGTTGAATGGGGAAAAGAGGGAGGGAAGGGGGCTTATGGGACTTTCGGGGAGGGAGGAAATGGGAAAGGGGAAATCATTTGAAATGTAAATAAAAAAATATAGAAAATAAAAAGATCGACTCAAAAAAAAAAAAAAAAGAAAGAAAGAAACATGTCCCGTTAACATTGCGAATATGCCTGGAATCATTGGTAGAGAAAATGGGGTGTCACATGTTTTTCTTTCATGATCAAGAAAATCATATATTCAATAACCTTGCTATGAATGCCAGTACAGGGTGGTTTCAACAGGAACAGTCATCTTCTAGCCACAAATCAGGTCCACTCCTTGGACTGGATATTGATGCTGCCAGGAGAGAGGAAAGTGAATAAAAGGAAAAGGCATGTTAATTTCAAGCTCCATTTAGAAATGCACTAGAAAAATCAATGGCTGGTAAATAGAAAATCGGCAAAATTGGCAGGAAGAATTTTTATATTCAAGTTCAGAAGGGTCCAGAATATAAATCTGCACACTGACCAGATAATAACCAAATAAAATAATGATAATAGTCAAAAGGCACTTGACAAGGCTTTTTCCCCCTCAATGTTTTAGTGTACTGAGGAATGACTTTATCAGATTCACTGACCCAAGAGCCTGTCATTGGAAATTTAGAGATTAAACTTTTGAATATACTTTGTTATTAGGCTTTTCCTGTAGCATCATTTATTTTAAAGGACCAAGGAATATAGAACATATAGGAGTGATTAACTGAAAAGTTTAATGATGAAGATATTTAAGGAAGCTGGATTCTAGTGAGTTACACTCAAGGGGTCTCTGTTTATCAGGATTAAATATAACTTTCTTTGATAAATATAACACCATTGCCATGAGTTTTTCAGTTTCATGTTTATAAATTCGACACTGTTCTGAAATTGCCCTGCCCCTTTGCTAAACAAGATATTTTCCAACACTGTGGTATTGAAGTAGGGAATTTCTTTCTGATTCTTATCCTAGGACACTATTGGTGCTAACCCAAAGTACACTTTGCTCTTTGAAGTATGCACTGACAATTTCCGACTTCATATTTTTCATCGAACTTCCAGGAAAATTTATAACTTGAAAGTCATTAAGATATTGCACTCTTCAGTATTATTCTTTAAGTTTATTTGTGTTTATTAGTTTATTAATCTGTCAGGTATTGTTCAATGCTAGAAATACAGAATCTAATATTCCTTCATCTAAAATGCTCACAATTTAGTGGGAGAGATAGTGAGTATTTGGACAATTAATATACTATGGAAAACATGAAAAAATAGCACATCAAATACTAAGAGCACAAGGCCCTTTGTGAACACTGAGTTATGTATGCCCCCATAAACCAGACAGTATGCTTTTCCCAGAAATGATTCGTATCTTTACGTTTTTCTCCCATTCCATGTAGTTCTTGGCTTCCTATGTTCTGGAACTCCAGTCCACTTGAAAATATGTATTATATATTTTCTATAAGTTTATATATGTATTACATATAACATTTAATATAATGTAATATAATATAATACAATATATAATATAATCTATAATCTATAATATATAATGTAATATATACTATATAAAATATAAATAAATGATTTTTCTTATCTTTAAGACCTTTACTCAATAAGACCTTTGAACTGTTTTTTTTTTCAAAATTGTATCTGCCTGCTTTTTCTTCCTCACCAACTCCACATACAGTCACACTCTAGAAGTACATATAATCTGGTTTCATTTTAATTTTATACCTCCTGCAGATTACTGTCTCACATAGTATGACATTTACTTATTTATTTTAGCATGTTCTCTAAGTTCCTGCTAGAATATGCATTCTCTGAAGGCAGGAATTAGATATATGTTCTTTGGGATTGAGCTATAGCCTTTGACAGTGCAGAGTACATGATAGTAATTCAAAACATAGCTGTTGACTTAGTAGATGAGTGCCAATGATACAAGTTAGCATTCAACTTCTGTACTTGAACTCCTTATTATCCCAAACAGAAGCTACCTCTACCAATGACTATTCCTTTGATCCAGGTTACAATGGTTCTGCCATCTTAATATTTGATGTATTGGTACTCATGTGGCCACATTTCAGTGCCCTGTACATTTGTAGCAACATACTCATGATCTGATACCTTGACAAAGCCGATTTGGACTCTGGATGCACTTAGCACACAGAATAGGCTTTGGGAATCACTGCCATGGTTCATGCAAATACTTCATTCAGATTTCTGCTTTAGTGAGTATCATAATTTCATAGCCAGGATAAGTTTATACTGTACATTTGTTTTTGTTTATTACCTTTGAAACTCAGAAAGCTTTCTATGTAGCATGACAGATTTTATTTTACCTATTTTTAACAGTTAAAGGGGACAAATGTTTCCTTTATAGTAATGTCAGGTTTCAAAGTTACATATAAAAATTTGATTAGTTCTAAGAGAAAGTATGAAAAAGTGGCAATTTTGAAGGCCCTCAGTTATTTTTCCCAGAAAGGAAGTAAAAGTTAGTGAATATGCGTGTATACAAAATGGAGTTTACATTATATATGGTGCTTTTGTTTCCTCTTTTTGAATATGTATTTAATTATTCACTTTACATCTTGATCGCAGCCTCCTCTATTCTCAGTCCTACCCTTACAAATCTATCCCCCACATTGCTCCCTCCCCTTTTCTTCAGAGAACAGGAGTCCCCCTTGGGCACCACCCCACCCTGATCCCAGCAGGTCTAGGCACATCCTCTCCCACTGCAATCCAACTAGGCAGTCCAAGTAGGAGGGAAGGGGATCCATTGGCATGGATTAGAGAAGATATTCCACTTGTTAGGGGGCCGACATGAAGATCAAGCTACATATTTGCTAAAAATGTATATGGGGTATATATAAGTCCAGCTTCTACATGTTCCCTAGTTAGTGGCTGAGTCTCTGTGAACCCTTATGGCCTCATATTAGTTGACTCTGTGGGTCTTCTTGTAGTATCTTTGGCCACACTGACTTGCTCAATCCTATCCCCTACCCTTCAATAAGACTCCCTGGACTCCACCTCATGTTTGGTTGTGGGTCTCTGCATCTGTCTCCATCTGCTGCTGAATGAAGCCTCTCAGGAGACAGTTACGCTAGCTTCCTGCCTGCAAGCAAAGCAGAGTATCATTAATAGTGTCAAATTTGTATGTTCATTAAAGTCAAAGATACACATAATTTATAAACAAAAAAATTAGTGTCAGGGGTTAGGTCTATCACTTGGAATGTGTCTCAAGTTTGGGCAGTCATTGTATGGTTTTCCCTCAGTCTCTGCTCCACATTTATCTCTGCAAATATTGTAGGCAAGACAATTTTTGGTTGAAGGTTTGTGGGTGGGTTGATGTCTGTCTCCCTCCTATGGAAGTCCTGCCTGGCTACAGGAGGTGTTCACTTCAGTCTCTATATGGTGGGAATCTAAGGTAGTATCACCCACATACACTTGCTGTTATACTTTTTTGTCCTAGGCCTGAAGCTAGTCACCAGAGAAACCCTCATTCCCAGTGTTGTCTCAAGACCCCTCACCCCATACCACCTTCCCTCCCCCTCCTACACAGTTCCCTCTCTCCATCCATGTCCCTCCACTGGGGACCCTGTCTAAATAATGGAGGTGGTCTCTTCAGGTTCCATATCCCCACTATTGGGGATTTAGGATAAGCTCATCCACATTGAGTCCTGGGAGCCTTCCCCATCCCAGATCTCTGGGACCTTCTAGAGGTTGCCACCACCCCCAACCTCCACCCACAGCAGCTGTATATTTCCATCCATTCTCATGGCCCTATGGGCTTCTTTCCTGTCTCCCCCCCCCATACCTGATCCTGCCCCATTTGTCCCTCTCACCCCCACTCCTACTCAGGTCCCTGAGGGACATCTAGGTTGTTGTTTTTCGTTTCTGGGTATTAACAATAAGGGTGCTTTGAACATACTGGAACACATGTTCTTGTGATATTGTAGAGTATCTTCTGGGTATATGCCCAGAAGCAGTAGAGTTGTGTCTTCAGGTACTATTTCCAATTTTCTGAGGAACTGCCAGACTGATTTCCTGAGTGACTGTATCAGTTTACAATCCCACCAGCAATGGAGGAGTGTTCCTCTTTCTCCACATCCTCACCAGCATGTGCTGTCTCTTGAGTTTTTGATCTTAGCCATTCTAGTTGGTGTGAAGTGGAATCTCAATATCATTTTGACTTGCATTTCCCTGCCGACCAAGCATATTGAATATTTAAGTGTTTCTCAGCCATCTGAGATTGCTCTGTTGAGAAATCTCTGCTTAGCTCTGTATCATATTTTTTAATTTGGTTATTTGAGTATATGGACTTTCTGGTACTTCTGTTATTGACATCCAGCTTTAATCCATCGTGGTCTGATAGGGTGCAGGGCATTATTTCAATTCTTGTAAGGATTATTTGTGACTGATTAGATGGTCAATATTGGAAAAGATTCCATGAAGTTCTGAGAAGAAGGAATATTATTTTGTGTTTTAATGAAAAGGTCTATAGGTATCTATTAGGTCCATTTGATTCATAATGTCTGTTAATTTCATTATTTCTCTGTTTAGTTTTTTTAATTTATTTTCTATATTTTTTTATTTATATTCCCAATGATTTCCCCTTTCGCAGTTGCTCCCTCCCCGAAAGTCCCATAAACCCTCTTCCCTATCCATGTTCCCCATTCAACCACCTCTCGCTTCTCTGTCCTGGTATTCCCCTACATCCAGTCTTTCCAGGACCAGGGGTCTCTCCTTCCATCTTCTTTGAAATCTATTGATATATGAATTGTTTCTTGGGTATTCTGAGATTCTAGGTTAATATCCCCTTATCAGTGACTGCATACCATGTGTGTTCTTTTGTGACTGGGTTCCCTCACTAAGGATGATATTTTCCAGTTCTGACCATTTGCCTAAGAATTTCGTGAGTTCATTATTTTTAATTGCAGAGTAGTATTCCATTGTGTAAATATACCACATCTTCTGAATCCATTCCTCCGTTGAGGGGCGCCTGGATTCTTTCCAGCTTTTGGCTATTATAAATAAGGTTGCTATGAACATAGTGGAGCATGTGTCCTTATTGCATGCAGGGGAAGCCTCTGGGTATATGCCCAGGAGTGGTATAGCAGGATCCTCCGGGAGTGTCATGCCCAGTTTTCTGAGGAACCGCCAGACTGCTTTCCAGAGTGGTTGTACCAGCTTGCAATTCCACCAGCAGTGGAGGAGTGTTCCTCTTTCTCCACATCCTCACCAACAACTGCTATCTCCTGTGTTTTTGATCTTAGCCATTCTGACTGGTGTGAGGTGGAATCTCAGGGTTGTTTTGATTTGCATTTCCCTAATAACTAAGGATGTTGAACATTTCTTTAGGTGTTTCTCAGCCATTCGATATTCTTCAGGTGAGAACTCTTTGTTTAGCTCTGTACCCATTTTTTTAATAGGGTTATTTGGCTCTCTGGAGTCTAACTTCTTGAGTTCTTTGTATATATTGGATATTAGCCCTCTGTTGGATGTAGGGTTGATAAAGATCTTTTCCCAGTTTGTTGGCTGCTGCTTTGTCCTTTTGACAGTGTCCTTTGCCTTAGAGAAACTTTGTAATTTTATGAGGTCCCATTTGTCAATTTTTGATCTTAGAGCATTGGTGTTGTCTTCAGGAAATTTCCCCCTGTGCCCATATGTTCAAAGCTCTTCCCTAGTTTCTTTTCTATTAGTTTCAGTGTGTCTGGTTTTATGTGGAGGTCCTTGATCCACTTGGAATTGAACTTAGTACAAGGAGATAAGAATGGATCGACTTGCATTCTTCTGCATGCTGACCTCCACTTGAACCAGCACCATTTGTTGAAAAGGCTATCTTTTTCTTTAAGTTGAGAAAGTTTTCTTCTATGATTTGTTGAAAATATTTTCTGGACCTTGAAACTGGGACTCTTCACCTCTATTCCTACTATTCTTAGGTTAGATCTTTTCACATTAGCCAAGATGTCCTGGATGATTTGTATCAGGAATTCTTTAGATTTAACATTTTCCTTGATTGATGTATCAATTTCTTCTATTGTATCTTCTACGCTTAAGATTCTCTCTTCTGTCTCCTGTATTCTGTTAATGATGCTGGCATTGTTTGTTCCTGTTCTCTTCCATAGACTTTCCACTACCAGTATTCCTTCAGTTTGTGAATTCTTTATTGCTTTCATTTCCATTTTCAGTTCTTGAACAGTTTTATTGATTTTCTTCACCTGTTTCATTGTATTTTTCTGTATTTCTTTGAGGGTTTAATTTGTTTATTCTTTAAAGGCCTCTGGGAACTCCCAGAGACTAAGCCACCAACCAAAGAGCATACATGGGCTGGTCCAAAGCCCTGGCATATATGAAGGAGTGGACTACCTTGTCTGGCCTCAATAGGAGAGGACACACCTAATCCTGTAAAACTTGAGGTCTCAGGGAAGGAGGATAGGGAGGTGAGGGAAGGTGGGGGTGGAAACAACCCCTCAGAGGCAAAGGGAGGGGAATGGGGTGAAGAACTCTGGGAGGACCAGAGGGGAGCAGTCTTTGAGATGTAAACAAATAATTTAATTATTTAAGTAATTATTTAATTAAATAATTAATTAATTAAAAAGGGGCTTCTACCTATTTGATTGTATTTTCTTGTGTTTAAGGGATTTGTTCATTTCCTCTTTAAAGTCCTCTATCTCTGATGTTTGCTGGTCTTGCTGTCTCTGACTGTGGCTTATCCCTCCTGCAAGCCTGTGTATCAGTACTCCTTGCTGAAGCAAAAGCCATTCAGAGACTAACCCACCTAGGGATCCATCCCATATTCTGTCACCAAACCCAGACACTAATGTGGATGTCAACAAGTGCTTGCTGACAGGAGCCTGATATATCTTTCTCCTGAGAGGCTCTGCCAGTACCTGAAAAATGCAGAGGTGGGTGCTCTCAGTCAACCATTGTACTGAGGACAAGTTCCCCAATAGAAGAGCTATAGAAAGGACCCAAGGAGCTGAAAGAGCCTTCAGCCCCATAGGAGAAACAACAATATGAACCAACCAGTAACCCCAGAGCTCCCGGGGACTAAGCTACCAACAAAAGAGTACATGTGGAGGGACCCATGGCTCCAGCTGTATATGTAGCAAAGGATGGCCTTGTTGGACATCAAATGGAGGAGAGGCCCTTAGCCCTAAGCAGTCTCGATGCCCCAGTATAGGGGAATACCAGGACAGTGAAGTGGGAGTGGGTGTGTTGGTGATCATGAGAAGTGGGGGTGGGGGTGGGATAGGGTGTTTTCAAGGGGAAACCAGGAAAGAGGATAACATTTGAAATGTAAATAAAGAAAATATCTAATAAGAAAGACCTCTATCATCTTTATGATTGAAATTATGGTCATTTTCTTCTGCTGTGGTTTGTTGAGATGTCCAAGGTTTTCTACAATAGGATGACTGTGCTCTGAAGGTGTCATATGGCCCTTGCTTTGGTTGATTGTGTTTCTTCCAGGGTTTTTAGCCCTCTGGTTGTTCCTGGATGATCCAGTTATAGCAAGTTATAGGAGTGGGGCTAACCTCAATGATCATGGTGTAGCAGACTTCTGGTGGGTATCCTTGGGTTGGACAGGTGGTACAAGTCTTTCAGGAGTTGGGCATGCCCCTGGAGATATACTGGGAAGGGGATTGGGTGTAGAAGAAGCAGGTACAGGTGGACAGCAGGCCATTCAGGGCAGCTAGGAGTGCCCCACAAGCAGGCAGGGGAAATGTGTGCAGGAAGGGAAACTAACTTTCATGATTCCGGATAAGAGGTGGGCAGAGTGGTACTGAACAGTAGAGGTTCAGGGGACAGCACACTACTCTGGACAGCTGAGCATCATTTTGTCAACTTTTAATTCCAGCTATGTTTTTCTTAAGACTTTGTATATTACCTTTTGGAAAAGATTAAGTTCAGCATTTTTAAAGAATTTACACATGTAGCTAATCAAGGGAATTCAGAACACTTCCGGGAATCAAGTACAAGTCAGGTCAGCAATAATGGCATCAAAGGTGAACAAGGGCCTTCACCAACTTTTATCACCTGTGCTCACTGTTCATATAGGCCATGTGTGTGTGTGTGTGTGTGTGTGTGTGTGTGTGTGTGTGTGTGTGGCGGGGTGTGGGGGTGTGTGTTATACCCAGATATACAGGAAGTAAACTAAGTTAGGATATGAATACACAACATTGTTTACTATAAGAAAGAACAAATAAACTCATCAAAAAGCAGGTATGTGTCAGACTACAAAAATATTACTATGTTTAGGTTCAGGCCTTGAATTCCTGATATTTTCAAGACTTTTATCATGAAGAGGTGTTGGATTTTGTCAAATGCTTTTTCAGCATCTAATGACAGGAGAAATTTTCCTGAATAGAACACCAATAGCTTATGCTTTAAAATCAAGAATTGACAATTGGGACCTCATAAAATTGCAAAGCTTCTATAAAGCAAAGGACACTGTCAATAGGACAAAACAAAAACCAACAGGTTGGGAAAAGATCTTTACCAATCCTCCATCAGATAGAGGGCTGATATCCAATATATACAAAGAACTCAAGAAGTTAAACTCCAGAGAACCAAATAACCCTATTTAAAAAAATGGGGTACAGAGCTAAACAAAGAATTCTCAACTGAGGAATGCCGTATGGCTGAGAAACACCTAAAGAAATGTTCAACATCCTTAATCATCAGGGAAATGTAAATCAAAACAACCCTGAGATTCCACCTTACACCAGTCAGAATGGCCAAGATGATAAACTTAGGGGACAGCAGATACTGGAGAGGATGTGGAGAAAGAGGAATACTCCTCCATTGCTGATGGGAATGTAAGCTGGTAAAACCACTCTGGAAATCAGTTTGGCAGTTCCTTAGAAAATTGGACATAGCACTACCTGAGGACCCAGCTATACCACTCCTGGGCATGTACCCAGAAGATGTTCCAACATCTAATAAGGACACATGCTCTACTATGTTCATAGCAGCCTTATTAATAATAGCCAGAAGCTGGAAAGAACAAAGATGTCCTTCAGTAGAGGAATGGATACAGAAAATGTGCTACATTCATACAATGGAGAACTGCTCAGCTATTAAAAATAATGAATTCATGAAATTATTAGGCAAATGGATGGAACTGGAAAATATCATCCTAAGTGAGGTAACCCAATCACAAAAGAACACTCATGGTATGCACTCGCTGATAAGTGGATATTAGCCCAAAAGGTCGAACTACCCAAGATACAACTCACAGACCACATGAAGCTCAAGAGGAAAGAAGACCAAAGTGTAAATACTTTGATCTTTATTGGAAGGTAGATCAAAATACCCATGGCTCACAGCCAACCAAAAGACTGAGCATAGAGTTCCCAATGGAGCAGCCCTGCAGGAGGAACAATAATATGTATTAACCAGTACCCCCAGAGCTCTCAGACACTAAACCATCAGCAAAAGCATACTCATGGAGGGACCCATGGATCCAGCTACATATATAGCGGAAGATGGGCTTTCAGACTTCAATGAAAGGAGTGGCCAATGGTCCTATGAAGGCCTGATGCCCCAGTGTAGGTAAATGCTAGGTCAGGAAAATAGGGGGGGGTGAGCAGTGGGAGGGGAGGGGGATGTTTGGAAGGGTAAAGAGGAAAGGGAATACCAGTTGAAATGTAAATAAAGCAAATATCTAATAGAAAAAAGAAAAATATTAAATAAGTTTTGTTAAAATTATGAATGATATTGCAAAACATGAACGTTTTTATGGTAGCATGCCATTGGCTAATGCTTGGGATAAATTCTTTGGGACTGTGGACTAAGATAGTTCTGGGTTTCTTCTGCAGATATGTCTGTCAAGTGACTTTACTAAACCCTTACTGATTTTGTATCACATCTTTTATGTGTGATCTGGGTGCATTATATGCAAGTGTGGTTCCTAGCTTTTAATCCTTGGTTGTGATTCTGGAACACTGAGTCTTTCAAAAACATTAGTTTTGTTTCACTCCACTGCTTAAAGTCACCTCCCCGCACCTCCAATTTGTCTTCCTGCTACTACTTCACTGTTTCTTGCTGTGACCTTTTTATGTTTTTCTTACTTTCTTATATGTGTATAAAATGATAATGGCAACTATGATCTCTCCAGAACCTTCCCTCTTACAGATACTGTCCTCCATACTTTATATATTACTATACAATCTTCACAGAAACACAAATGCAACACGTTGTTTTATTACATATGTTGCAAAGATAAAAGACCTGATGGCATAGCATAGGCCTGTAATCCAGGTGCTCTGGTGGCTAAGGCAAAAGGATTATAAATTCAAGGTTTGCTACAGAGTGAGTTCAAGGTTACCCTGAAAAAAAATTGGTGAGAGTGTCTCAAAGTGAAAATTAAAGGCTGGCGCTGTAGCTTGGTAGTAGAGTACTTGGCTAAAGTGTGAAGACCTGAGTTCAATCCACACAAAAGAAATGTAATGACTGATAAACAATAACATTAAATAGCTGACTCAGCCTCACTTGAACTCTTTCCACTATGCTTCTGTGTGATCTGTGGTTTCCATAAAAGTACATAGTATGTGATATACAATTCTAATTGTACATTGGTTCTAAAACACTGCTCTATACATATAGATAATTAATAATAGCCAACCTTATGGACATGTCAATCATTTTATGTCTTTCTAAGTATCCAAACAACATAATATAGTGAACTTTTAAAATGTAAAAACATTTTATTTGCCCTTGAAGATTCTTGTTTTCTTTCTAAAGGACAGATACATCTGGGAATCAAATTATAAAAAATATAAGTGGACATTGTATAAGTTTATTTCATCAGCTCCTTTTCTTAATAAAATCTTATAACGTGAGCCAGTTTAAAAATATACGGGGTCAACAGAGGGAAATCGAGGGGTGGGAGGTGGGAGTGAGTCGGGTGGAGGAGCATATACTTGGAGGCAGGAGGTGGGAGGAGGGGTTAGGGTTTTTCGGGGAGAGGGAAACTGGGAAAGGTTTTAGCATTTGAAATGTAAATGAAGATTATATTCAATAAAAAAATATGGGGTCTGAGAGATAGCTCAGCCATTAAAGGCTTGGCTCAAAACCAAAAATTAAAAGTATATATAACAGTAGGTGTCAGCTATAGGTACAAATAAAGCTGAGATATTGTAATGATAAAGAAAGTCATTAAAATTAAGAAAAAATTCACCTGTGTGTTGGTTTCTAAATATGCCAATTCCTTAAGTATTATAAGTTTTTAAATGACATAATATAGTTTAAGGTCTGTACATAAAATTTTACTAAATGATTTATTAAACAGAACAACCTTTTTTTATTTTAGATGTACTACTTTATTTTTTTTGTTTATATTTAGTGCTAATTACTAAATAATTGTAAAATAAGCAATTGCCAGTTGAGATTTTAAAGTGTGGCATTGCTTTATGGGCATTTAGCTCTAGAGTGGTAAAAATTCTTTAGTCTTATCATTATATAATTTTACACATAAGTTTACAAAATAATACAAATGTATTAATTTATAAAATGAGACAATGTAGAACTTATTAAAAAAAAACAAAGAAAAACAAAAGAAAGACCTGTTCCATAGAAATTGATGACACTTCCTCTTTTGCATTTTCTTGCCCACACTTTGAACAAATTCAGGTATGAATTTGTGACAACAAACAACTTGTTTCGCTCATAGCATTTCCATTTTTATTATACTTACAGGATTATTTTAGATTAATTTTGCTGCATAAACTTAATATTTACTTTGAAATATGCTCTATATCATTAAATTTTTGCTCTAAATAAAGTTCTTCCAGATAGATAAAATTTCCCACATCTGATGTAAATCGTGCCACTTGTTTGGGTCAACTTGGTTTGTGTACTTTGTAAAGGTAGCCTGTTGACTTTAGCCTACTCTAATATAAGATGTTAGCTACCAGGAAGGGGTTGTTGTTGTTGTTGTTAGTGTTTTTCCTAATGAGTAGGTTCTCATTTACATTTTCTGTGTCACAGTCTCAGATATGTGTGGGTCCATTTTTGGTGAGGTTTTGGAAAGTAGAAGTTTTAATTACAAACATTCACAATTCAGAGTGAACTTCTCCAAGACGATCTAAGCCCAAACTGAATAATACACAAGGAATGCTTTCTAGGTAGCAGAAGAGAAGGGGCAGTATTGCAGTCAATTAGGATAATGTGAAAAATGTAGGAATATGCATGTGGGGTGGGTTGATTGCTTGGTAATCAAACGATAGTACTGTTCATTTTCCCCTGCTGAGTTCATGAACTCTCATTTTCAGTATTTTCTTTCATCTACCAGTCTTATGATAATTGCAGCCAGCTATAAGTGACTGTCATTTGCTCTTACCACTCCAATTGGCTTCCTGCTCAAAAAATAACTGTAAAATCAGGGAGGCAACCCTTTGAATTGGAGACACACAATGTTTGCCCAGTAAGCTGGTCAGAGTGTCTCCTGGCAAACTGTACAACGAGGCTTCTATAGTGCAGCTCAGCCAGAGACTGGTACCTTTGTGAACACTTGTAACTCCAGGGAGCATTTCAACCATTGGGTTGTTCTTCATACTGTAGACCATCTAGGAATCAAATAACATTCCTCTGTCTCTTTTCAGATCTGTATATAGCATCAGCACTGTTCACTATATCCATTATTTTCCAGGAAAATCAATTTCCCCCAATATCTACTTGTTTCTTCCATCAACTACATTTACCTTAGCCAAATAGGAACACAGAACTACATGGCAAATTATGCATAGAAGAAACTGGTAACTTGATTTTGTAAATTAAATTTTTTTCAGTAGCTTGGATAGATCTATATAACTCTTACTATATGAAGTAGGAGAAGGAAAGTATACTTTTTCAAAGTAGAGTGTCTTTCAATCAAAAAAATTTTCCTTTCACAGAACTATATCTTTTTATTTTCACCACTCAAAAGCCCCATGAAATTGTTCATTAATAAACTTCTTGGTTCCAAGATTTAATTTACAAGCTATTAATGAATTATATTTCTCTGTATTAAATGGCATCAACTTCTATTGTATTCTAAAGTTTCATTTTTTTCCTCATCTTACTTAGTAGTTATCATTTATGGTGCAGTACATTAGCACTGAGGTTGTATAAAATCATGCTAAAGAAACAGTAACTTCAACTCATTCAACTCTCACAAACTGCATTGTATTTAAAATAAATCCCTTGCAAATACATATTAAGAGTAGCAAGTGCTAGCCGGGCAGTGGTGGCGCACGCCTTTAATCCCAGCACTTGGGAGGCAGAGGCAGGTGGATTTCTGAGTTTGAGGCCAGCCTGGTCTACAGAGTGAGTTCCAGGACAGCCAGGGCTACACAGAGAAACCCTGTCTCGAAAAAACCAACAACAACAACAAAAAAAAAGAGTAGCAAGTGTTAAATTCATAGATATTTTGAACTCAGAGAATATTTTAAATGTGTAAAAATGAAGGTATATCTTTCTTTAACTTAATGTTGGGGTGTTTGTGGGGTTTTGTTTGTTTTGTTCTGTTCTGTTTTGTTTGTGAATGAGCATAAGAGTCTTCATTTCTCTTCATTGATAAGTTGTTGAATTTAATTCAGTAAAAGAAGTAGTCATTCCTCATATTTATCTGTAAATTGCATTGAGTCTAGTTGAAGTCACATTAGGAAGTAATGATTTATATGCTTTCTAATTATTTATCTGCTTATATAAGCATAGTCTCATTTTAGGTGTGTTATTGAATCAATGCAGTTTTGCATGGAACAAAGAAAAATAATTTTCATGGATAGAACTTTGTTTTTCAGCAATCTGATCTTTTCATGCGTGTCCAACTCCACAATATAGGTATATGCAAACACCACGGTGGTAATTTATTACAGGATTTAAATAGATTCTGGAGAGGGTATGGAAAATGTGTATCTACTTAAAAGTGGCTGTTTTCCTGAATATCATCTCTAAGAATTTAAACCAAATAGTTAAGGTATCTGCTATTTCAAAATTTGAAGCATGGTATAGCCTGAGGAATCACTAGCTGCATGTTCCTTTTCCTATGTGGAAATATTGGTATGAGAAGGGTCGACAGCTGATGCACACTCAGAAAAAGTCTGTGAAATGGACAGGAGAAGGGAGTAAGTACTCTTCTGAAGACATTCCCCTAAATACCTCCTTAAACTTAAGCTTACACAAATTAACAATTAACTGGCCTGTAAAAAACAAGAATGCAGTAAATCTTTACTTCTTAAATACCAGTTCTCTGAAAGTCCAGGATTTAACACTATAGGAAAATATTACACCATATTTAGTGTAACACTTGGTTTTCAGGTATGAATGAATTCTCTATGGAATATCTGTTTTCTTGAAAACAACATTTCATATTATAATAGGAAGTTATAGTTTACAAGGTGTAAATTCACTTAGAGAAAGAAACACATGGATATAACAGAAATACTGGGGAAATGCAAAAATAATGTTTTAAAAAGTCCGGCCATGTTTTGGTGTATATTTAGAGTAGTAGGAAAAGAATAATAAGAATGGAATAGATATGCACTGTGAGAAAAATATTAGAAAATCAAATTTGATGAGGTAATTTTTTCTTGTAAAAAATCTACCCATTTTCAGTTATTTTTAATTAATTAATTAATTAATTAAAATTCCAAATGTTTCCCCTCCCATAGTTTATCACCTCATTCCCTTTGCCTCTGAGAGAGTACTCCCACTCTTTAGAGCATCTAGTCTCACAGGATTAGGTACATCCTCTCCCACTGAGGCCAGACAAGGCAGTCTCTGCTACGTATGTGCCAGGGGCCATGGACCAGCAGCTGTACGACAGGGCAATAGTGATAAAAAATAACCTCATGGTATTGGTACAGAAACAGATAGGTTGATCAGTGAAATAGAACTGAAGACTCAGAAATAAAGTCACATACCTATGGACATTTGATCTGTGACAAAGAAGCCAAAACCATACAGTGGAAAAAGGAAAGCATCTTTAACAAATGGTGCTCATCTAACTGGTGATCTGCATGTAGAAGAATGCAAATTGATTCATTTTCAGTTATTAATCTAGAAATTATTTAGTTGCTTTTTGGAATGTATGAAGTTATTGCTTTTGAATAGTCAATCATCTGAAAGTATGGATTTTTTTAAACCATATCTATGTGCTTATATGGATTGACTAGATCCAGGCAATCAGGTGTCAATTTCAAATGCATAAAGGTATTTTCAGATAACTGGGATTATAATAATTGGAGGATTTAGTAAGGATTTGTGTATGATACCCCTTCATCACACCTGTATCTAAAGCTGAAACTGGGATAAGAAAAGTAGCTGTGGAATAACTGGGCATTTTTTTTAAATGTGGGCACTCTAAATGGTAGACTGATCCTTGTCACAGTATATGTTTTGTAATTTTCTTTTGTAACAGTTATTTCCATCAGAGAAAGTATTCCATCACAAATAAGAAATGAGAGCTACCAGTCTTAATTTCTTGGCTTATAATCTGGCATAGAATCATTTCCTGATATTCTGTTACTCAAAAATGGTGACAGAATTGGTTAAAATTCGAAGAACTGCTCATACCTCTCCATTGAAGAGGAATATGTGGCCAATTGTAATCAACTGGGAAACATTACATATGACAGGATGCTTCTTGCATTTATCTTGTTGAAATAGCAAAGATAAAAAACAAAAACCATAGAAAAGTCAGAATATACACACACAAATTGAATAGTAAGTTTCTGAAAAACAACTCCATACATGATGCCCTTGATATGACACTTGCCTTCTACTCAAAGTCTGATCCTAGGACTGCTCGATATTTAAAGAATTTTTGTAAAGTGAAAACATCCATAAAGATATTGAACACATAAATGATAAATGTTATTTTATTATCTCTCATACTTTGCATATTTTCAGAAAGAAATATCAAGTCTCTCTCAAGACTTAACTGGACTACTTGGAATCCTTGAATATAACCTCCTATTCTTGATGTTTGGATATAAAAAATATTGAGTATGTTGGTGCTATTACTAGGTAATAGCAAAGGAAATCCTGCAGGGAATTGGTGGCCCAAATTTGAAATTAATATCCTTGACTGCTGTGCAAGTTAATTTGGATGGCGAAGCCCACTGCTGTGTGCCTGTATACCTGTATACATAGATATCAAGAGGGAGTAAAATGATAGTACGGTGACATTAATAAACACTGGCAAGACCAATATAGGTCTAGTAAAACAAAACAGATTCATGGTGAATGGGGACTAAATTTTATTTGAATGGACTAATCTAAGCAAAATACTTCTTGTATTATGTAGTATGGATAAGCAAAAGCTTAATATATTTGTAACAAGTTACTAAAATAACCTTGAGGAAATGCCATAATGTAATGGAAAATGGACCTTAAACATCCCATTTGTCTCTATGAACAGTGGCAAAACTAAATGATTTTTTGTCACATTTTTAATTTTCTATTTACTATTTTAGTGAATGTCTTCTGAGGGCTTTATTTATTAGTAATAGTAGTAGGAGGAGGAGGAAGATAAGGAGGAGGAGGAGTAGTTAGTAGTAGTAGCTTGGTACTATGAAGACATCAGGAAACGATGCAAACAAAATAAAGGGAATTAAGGTGTAAAACACCTTTAAAATTTAATGACATCAGACAAAACTTTTGTAACTCAATTTTCAGCAAAAAGACATTACCTGGGAAGTTGTCCTGCATAGTTTAAAGCATACAAATTCTAGAGTACTATATTGAAGAAAATAAGTATGTCAAGGAATTAGAAAGTGAGAATAAAGAATGGAGAGCAAACCTGTGAAAAAATAATTTCATTTGTAGAAATGTTGCTATATTTGATGCAGTAATGGCTCTAAGAGACAACCTTTGAAAGAAGCTGAATGGATAGATGTCTGTTTTCCTGTCTCTAGAACTTTTCATTATTTTTCCTCACAGTGTAGTCATTGCCAAGTGAGTTCATTTCCATTCAAGCTACAATGTGTTGTCATTCTGATTCATATATGGCCAAATGAAAAACTGTATATATAAGAACAGTAACATACTAGCCTGTACTACTTTTCAAGATAATTCATTTCACATGCATAAAAATCAGTTGATTTTATTTTGGAGTCATTTTAAAAGAAAATTCTTTCTGTACCGTTTGAAAGTGATGTCTGACTCAATCTACCATGTAATTTGCAATTATAAGAGATATGGATATCTCCAAAGAATAACCCCTTGAATCAAAAGAATAATAACTCCATGGTTTGCCCAGAACAGTAGCAGTATATGACTTTTGTCTCAGCATAATTATTAATCATGTCCCCATTCACTCTCAAAAATGTTCTTATGTGAATGATCGCAAACATGGTCACTTTATTTATATATGAATTTGTAAGTATTTTGGCATTGATTAAACACCTTGCTGCTTGTGCTGCTACATGATCCATTAATTATGCTAAAGAAGAGAACAGAACCTGCCCTTTGGGGACTTCATCTCAAAGAGACACAGTACTATTCTGAACACATATATAAGAGATCAAACACATTAAAAAACCAGTAACTAAAAGACCAAAGTAGGCATGTCATGCTTTGTGGAAACACATTTATTTTCAGGGTGGAAGATATGGGAGAACTCAGGTTGAGAAAATGCAGTTTTATATATAAGAAGAAAATGGTAAAGAAAAACTTGGTTTTTCTAGCCAAGTGGTAGTGATAGTACAAGCCTTTTATCCAAGCACTTGGGAAGCAGAAGAAGGCAGATCTGTGTGAGATTCAAGGTCAGCCTTCTCTACAGAGTGAGTTCTAAGACAGCGAAGGCTACATACAGAAACCCTGTCACAAGAAAGGAGAAAGGGAAAGAAAGAAGAAGAGGGTGAAGGACATGATCATGGACGTAGAGACAGAGACATGGTCATAGAGACAGACAGAGACACACAGAGATATCTTGGTATTTCTGGAACGGCTTTCTACACAGGGCCATTTGTGATTTTTGATGTTTATTTCAGAAGTAAAAGGGAAGTTGCTTTGATGCCTATATAATTCATAATTATCGTCTACCCAGTGTGCTAGTGAAAACTGCTTACAAATCAGGCCTGAGGCTAGGTATGATGGATGAGAATGGTTCTGAAAGGCTCATTGTTTGAATACTTATTCCCCAGTTGTAAAACTGTGTTAAAAGGATCAAGAGGTATGACCTTGTTGGAGAAGCTGTGTCAGTCATTGCACAAACGTTTGAATTTTCAAAAGACTCATGCCATTCCTAGT